>JAMJFZ010000769.1:1318750-1955000 GCA_026225945.1 Cricetomys ansorgei
GCATGGTCCTGAGCATTCAGAAATCACCAGCTGATATTTAGCCAGTTCCTATAGGCCCTGGAGTTACAGAATTTTCAAGACTGTGTTAAGTCGCTCTATTGCTTCCAGCTCTGTAATTTATAATTTGTATTTTCAAAATAAAATGACATGTTGGTCCAGACTCCTACATCATCCTACCTGCAATAAAAAATTGAATTTTGAAACATACAAAAATACCAATGGGTAAAAATCATTGGATTAGATCAGTGGTTCTCAAGCTTATAATGCTGCAACCCCTTAACACAGTTCCTCATGTTGTGGTAACCCCCAACAATTAAACTACTTTAGTTGTTACTTCATTACTATAGTTTTGCTACTGTTATGAATTGTAACCTTTGTGAAAGGGCCATTCAACAACCGCCCCCACCAAAGGGGTCACAATGCACAGGTTGAGAAAACCTGGATCAGATAATCTCTAACAGTCTTCCTCAAAGCACTACAATTTTATGAGGAAGAAAAATGTAAAACTGGAGCTATATTTCACCAAGACTGCTTTTGGAAATATTAGTTTTTGTGGTAGTGCCTAAAGATAGATTGTGGTTGTAGTGGTGAAGTGATGGGGCTCAGGAGTCAGAAGAAGATAAAGGAGAAATAAAGAGATCAGTGGTTCTCAGAAATTTAACAAGAGTAAGGAAGGTTGTAAGGGTAGACTGCAGGGGACTGTTAGTAAAAATATTTTGTAGACATTTATAACAGTTAATATCATTATGTATTTGTCAAAACCCGTAGAACTATAGAAAGACAGATAAACCTAATTAAATCTGTGGATCTAAGTTAACCATAATATATTGGTATAGGTTTATCAATTGTAAGAAACATACTACATTGGAACAAAATATTAAAAAGAAGAAAAACTGTGAGGGTGAGAAAATAAACATATTACCAATTGTTTTCTTTCAACCTAAAATTTCTGTAAAAATGAACTCTGTTAATTTTTAAAACACAAGAATGGCTTAAATAATCTGTAGTAGGAGCCAGGAAGATGACTTGCCAGGTAAAGTCACTTGCTGCAAAGCCTACTAACTCCCTAAAGCTGTGTTCTGATACCTACACCTGTGAAATGGCATGCATTTATCCCCTCCCAACACACACACAAAATAAATAAATAAATTTTAATGATCTGGTTATAGTAAAAAAATCGTGGTCTACCAAAGCGACAATACAATAGTAGATTCTTTTTTAAGGTCCATGACCTTATGAGCCCCATGAAGCTGGTTAATTTTCCAGCACCTTGTATGATTTTCTTCCTGATGTCTGGGTCTTAAGTCCAATTAGACAGCTTTTTGTTGCTACTGACATGTGAGTGCCACTTATTGCACCTTTATGCATAATCCTGCCATTCTGGTCATTGTCATGACTCATAGGTGTCATAGCTGGATAGGACTATTTAGTTGCTTTCCTCCCTTGGCAGATTGCATAGTATTTTCAGGAAGCATGAAGCCAGACTGCATGAGAGAGATTTTCAGGTCAGATCTAGTTTGAATCATCTGAGTCCTGTGACATAAGTGTGTTGTCTTCAACAATAGGGGTCTACCCTCAATCTCTGAGAGGCAACTAAGGATTACTCCAACAATCTATATTGTTTTTGAAGTCATTTGGACTTCCCTGACCAATTATGAATGGAGGAGTCTCATGTCTGGTACTGGGATTTATTGTTTTAGTCTAAGATTTCTGTAGGGAACATTGTTAGTCCAAGTGGCTTAAATTGATTTAAGATTCTCTCTCTCTCTCTCTCTCTCTCTCTCTCTCTCTCTCTCTGTGTGTGTGTCTGTCTGTCTGTCTATCCTTAGTTATACACACACACACACACACACACACACACACACACACATCCTCACTTGAAGTTAGCTTAGTTCCATGAAGATAAGTACAGCCCTCTATCCACAGTGACTTTCTGAGAGAAATGCTCTTTATTTTCACATCTATAGGAAAAGATAATCCTTTAGCAAGTATGACAGGTCGATTTATTGCAAATTTGATGTGAAGTGGTAACCAACAGAGAAACAGCAGAGTGTTCAAGCTGCTGGAGATTCATTGTGAAGGGACAATAACTGACTTTTCTTTTAACCCCACCAGGAGGCCAACCAGTTTTCTATCTAGCTGAGGTCAGGGGGTCCTTTATCTCCTACAGGAGCCTAATCAGCTTTTGAATTTCAAGTCTTTAAAGGAGATGTTTTCATGTTGGTGGCAAAGTAAGTCTACCTTAAAAAAGACTTTTGTGTTGAGAGGCCTAGAAACCCATGGATGTAATTAAGCTTTATTGTATAAAATCAGTCAGAAGAAAATTTTTTGTGCGTTAAATTATTAAAGAAAACACAAAAACAAAAACAAGAAAACAACTGTGGCTGGAGAGATGGCTCAGTGCTTAAGAGCACTTCATCTCTTGAGGAGTTACCTGAGTGAGGCTCTCAGCACCGATGTCATGGCTGACAAACATTTGTAACTCCAGTTTCAGGGGTTCTGACAACTTCTTTTGGTCTTCAAGGGCACTGCACACACATGGTACATAAATACACAGACAGACACATACATGTAGAGAAAACACCCATACACACATAAAATAAAAATAAATAAATCTTAAAATGCTGTATTAGTTGTTACTTCAAATTTGAAACATAAAGAACATATCTCGTACAGCACAATAGGTGTGAAGTGTAACCTGAGCACTTGCATTACAACAGGCAATAAGGAAACTGTTTTAATAAGTGAAGAACCTAACCTCACAGTTCATGTATTTGGCAAAATGGGAAAATTCCCAAGCTTAGCAAGGAGACAGTTTACAAAAAGATGTCCTCACTGGAATGATAATGCTCACTTGGGAAAAACTTGGGCCAAGGTTTCCAAGCTGGTAAAAATTGACATGTAAATGGAGGAGGCTCTCTGCAATAACAAGTAGTCAAGACTGTATAATAATCATAACAGTTGTCAATCAAGAGATTATGGCTTACTCTACTGAGAAGTTGAAATGTAGAAGACTGTCATTTGGACACTATTTGTGAAATTCCAGATTATCTACTCTCGTATTTGTTGGCTTTCCTCTGGGTTATGATACTGTCTTGAACGTTAGTTTTCCTGATTTCTTGCATCATTCTCTACCCTTCTGTGTTTACCATGGAGATATAAACAAAATATCAATATCCTGTTACTATAATATCTCCAGCTTAAGTGATTCCACAGAAAAAGACTTAAATGAAATTAAAAGCCATGATGAGGGAAAAGATGAGAGTACCTATTGCAATGGAGCAGAGTAGGCAAGCTCCAAATTTTTCCAAGTTTCACTTATAGATAGTTGAGGTCATCAGTGCCTGCTTCCTACCCAGTGTGAGCCTTGCTTATTTTGTTTCCCTCATGTTAGGAATGCTGAGAATGTTGTAGATACTCCAATTTTTTTGTATTAAATCTGTTTCAACTACACATACCAAGAATGATTTCCATATTCATGACTAAACCATGATTTTAAAAAGAATGTGAAGGAATATTCTTCTTAAAGGAGTGATATTGGCCATGCAAGTGGGTATTGAGGCTGACTTTAGTCAAGTTGAGGCAAGAAAGTAAATGTGACATTGTTTGGGTTTCTCATCTGTGGAGCAATTTACAATTCCAAGTAAATGTTATTTACAGGGAAACTTTAAGGGGTGTATTGGAAAGATATGCGATAACCAATAATAGAATCTTCTAATATCAAGAAATTTCATAAATCGTCTCACTTGTTATACATTAGATGCCAACAACTTTGGGTTTTTAATGCTGTAAGCAGAAATTCAGAACTGTCCTCAATACTGCCAATTTTTGTACATTTTTTGTACAATTTTTCCAATAACTTTGAATGAAATATAATTCAGCCTAGATTTTCAAATACAAAGTGGATACTAACATCACAAATTATTGTTCCATTGTGCTTTAACCCATCTTAACCTTGCTTATTACACCTTGAAATGGCACAGTTAAATGGGGAGCTGTGAAGAAGCGTATATAATCCTGTTGTTTTTTTCAGTTAAAAACAAATAAAAGTAAAAATAAAACCACATAAAATTTGTATATCTCAATTTGTTCAAAAAAACATTATTCTATTCAATGCATTCTCATTAAAATTGAGAAGTGAAAAATCTGAAATGGTTAAATGTATAGTTGAATATATCCTGATAAATAAACTTGTTAGTACAGAAATATTCCATTAAAAATGCATAAGTGAAAAAACTGACACAGTCAACTGAAATAGTTCCAAATCTTCTGCTAAGAAAGACAAATGTTTTCTGGTAGACTCAAGGCACTTGTGAGCTTTCAATCTGTCGAACATAATGTAGCTGAATTCAGCAACCTGCACTGCAATTGCTGCTGCCCAGAGACATAGTCCCAAGGGAAGCATGCCATCTGCACGGAAGGAAATATCTGTCGTGGTAGACTAGCGGTTATGAATGCTCTTTGTGAACTAGAAAATCAGGTAAAATTTGATCTCTCAAATTAGTCTTTTAGCCACTCAAATACAACTTGACCTAAAATGTTACCAAGAATTTATCATTTAAAAAAAAAATCTGAGTCTTGTGCATATAACACTGATAAATGAAGCTCAGTAGGTATTTCTGGTATTCAATGAACACAGGAAAGAAAGAGAATATTATCACATAGATGAATATTTTCAGCTGCTTTAGAAATATGGAGGGAGTATTTGAAACTTTATTTATTGAAAGAATTATAAGTGTTATTCAGTATCAGTAGGAGACCATATGATGTATGGCCCCCAGAACAATTATTTTCATGGTAGCAAATGTTACCTCAGAATGAGCATCTGGAAAATATCTGAAAAATATCTGTCAACTGATGTTGTTCTAGGCAACCCAAACTATATGGTCTTCCTAAATATCTCACTTATCTTCTACAAATTAATTATAAAAATACCAGATATTAAGGTAAAAAAGCAAATTCATTTGTAATATAGTCTTATGTCTAAAGTTACTGGTATTCAATAGAACTTATAACAATTGTTAATGTGTTGTTTGGGATCATTAGGAAGCCAACAATAAACTGGAGTCAGGAATGTGAGAAAGGAAAATAAGGTCATGTTAGCAAATGATAAAGCAAGCAAGGAAGTGAGATGGGCAGGGAAAGCTTTCAAAGTGTATTTCATCTGACACCTATGAAAGAAAGGTAGGGGAAATAGTACTGGGCAGAAAGAGACTATGCCACAGCTTTGACAGTTTGCCCAATCTAGTGGCAGCTTTTGAGCAAAGATTATTCATTGGAAGATAGCTATATTGGATATAAATGGCAGGCGTTGGTACTACTCATGTGCTTAATCGTTGCTTGTGGATGGTGGAGATTCCCAAGTCTCAAACAGAAAGGTAAGGCAAATAGGAGGATCCAAAGTCTTATATTAAAAAAGCATTTTTTTGTACCTTAAAAGTGATTCAGTTAGTCTCTGAGTATTATAATCTTGTGAATACGTCTCTAGGGTTTGGTTTTTGGTGAATCCTCAAACACTAGCATTTCAAGTGGTATGAGTTTCTTCAGAGTTCTTGGGTAAAAAGAGCATTTGAGATTCTGTCTTTGCAGAGTTTATGGCTTATTCATCTGAGTAGAAAGCCAGGGAACACCAGTAATTGATATAGAACAATTAATGTGTGTAAGAATGATACATAATCACATTTGTATATTTTTGTATGAATGGAAAGGCTCTCATAGATTTGAAATAAACTTAATCTTGAATGCAAACTTCAATTTGCAATGATAAATAATTATATGTTAAAACACTTGGGTTTTATAGGAAAGTATTGTCCTTCAGTAGTCACATTTATATGAGGACAGGAAGTGGGATGATAACAGTTTATATGCCATACGTTAGAATTTCTTTGAGTGTTAAGACATCAGATGCAGGGAGAGTGGGCCCTTCAAAACTGACAAAAGTTATTCAAGGAATGTTCAGATTCTTTCAGGATGTCCCTATTTGCTTAAACTTTGTCTAGCCTAAATGGACAGGACTTTGGATGCTGTGCTTTCAATTTCACCAGGAGAAGGCAGCATTTATCTATATTCAACCATGATTCCTGCAAAAGATTAATTTAAAAAAAGTGAGCATTTTGGGGGCTCCAAGACAGTTTAGTAGTTGCTGCCAAGTCTGGTTACTTGAATTTGATCCCTAAAATCCATATGGTAGGAGAGAACTGACTCCAGTTAATTGTCTCCTGATCTCTACACATGTGCTCTCTCTCTCTCTCTCTCTCTCTCTCTCTCTCTCTCACACACACACACACACACACACACACACACACAATTTTATAAAACAGAATTTTGCTGCTTTACAATGAAAATAATAATCAGATTTTTTTAATGTCTGATTTAGACAATCCTACATCTCTTCCATCGCAAATATATCAAAGCTTATAGCATTGTATCTGGGACTTTAAGGGAGAAATGATTATGATTTTAACCCACATGAAACATTTAGTATAGGAAGCAAGTTGTGCTTATGTATTTAAAAAATATACATATATGTATTTAACAACAATTAATGAAAAAAGAAGACATGAATTTGAAAATTACCAAGCAGGAATATATGGGTATAGTTGTAGATGTCAGATGTTGATGTGGTTGTGGATTCACCAGATGTAGATTCAGGACAGAGAACAGTTTGTTCTTTTACTAATTAAATCATTGGTTCTTGCATGGAACCCTGGAGCCCTAGAGCATTTTGTCCTCTTTATAATCTACTCTTAATGCTGGAACTCAAAGGCTGAAGCCTTCGTACAATCTCTAGCCTGGACCTAGAAGGCTTTAGCCTTCACCTTCAGAGACATACTGCTGACTGAACTACTCTGACTAGCTCTTTCTGGCTCTTCTTGTTCAATTGACTCTTCAGCCTGCTTCTCAACTGACTCTGTTCATACTGACTCTTCAAATGAATCACTCTGACTCTTCAACTGACTCTGTCAACTAACCCTGTTAACTGAATGAATCTAACTCCTATGTAACTCCTTTGTACTGAGCTGAGAGACCACCTTTTCTTATGAGAGTTAGGTATGTCCTTACTCTAACTCTTACTCTGATTAGTCACTTTGCTATTCACTCTGACTCATCCCAAAGATCGTTTCTTGTGTGTCACTGACTCCTTCTGAGTTCTGTTTCCTGTGTGTCTGCTTCAACTGTTTTTTCTAGGAATTAAAGGCGTGGACCACCATTTCCTTCTGAATACTGGGATTAAAGATGTTTGCTACCACTGCTTTCTGAATACTGGGTTAAAGGTGTGTCTACATTCCATCAAGAACACAGGACCTCTGAATGTAGCCCTTGGAATGTATATCTTAACTTTCACACAGGGCTATTCCTCTACATATGGGAAACTTTGGAGGGAGGAAAGGGAAGGGAGAAATGATGTAATTATATTATAATCCTCAAAATAAAAGAAATAATAAAAAGAAACAAATTTTATAATTTGAGGTAGTTGCAGATATTTAATGTGGATACAGAGCTCTTAACTCTCTTTTTGAAACAAGATCAAGGATAGAAAGTGTGTTTAGTATGCAAGACTATGAAGAATGTAGTGGTTGTTATAAGAGCTACGTGGCATAATTGAGTAGAATTGTTCAAGTGCCCTACAACTTGTTTTTCCCTTTGCTTCCTGGAAGCAACATTAGAATACAAAAATTTGGAGATTCTGGAGATATGAACTTTTATAATAATGTGATTAAGCACCGATTAAGCTTTATATGTGATTAATCTAAAAAAGCTTACATTGGGCTGAAGAGATAGCTCAGCAGTTTAGAGTGCTGGCTACTTGGTTGGTTCCTAGCACCAACTTGATTGTTTATAATTCCCTGTAACTCTAGTTCCACAACATCTGATACCCTTTTCTGGCCTCTGCAGGCAACAGGTACACAACTGGTGCACAAACATACATACAGACAAAATACCCATGCACATCATCATCATTATCACTATCATCACTATAAAGCTTAAGTGACTGCTGTATTTATTTATAAAAAACAAGCTTCTAGGCATACTAAGGCATATAAACACCTGGCATACAGTCCATATTAAATATTTAAGCAAATTTTGAAAGAATGATAACCACATTGCCATTCAATACATATTACTAGAAATCTTCAGTTTCTCTTGATATTGTGCTTCATTGGGTACTACACTGTATATGCCTTACACTGAGAAAAACGGATTAGGTTAGAATAAGCAAAAAACACAGGTTCATATTCCAAGTAGTAGGTGTTAGTGGGTATAAGTCTACCTTTACCCTGTCTTGATTATGAGTTCTGAATGTGAAAACACAATATACTTTGAAGAATTGGATATTATTGGAGGCTTACAAAACCACTTGTCTGTTTCAACTCGTTGCCTTGTTCTGTGCCATTGATCAGAGAACACATATAATAAGCTCACAGTCTGGAAGATAAAAGACTCTAGTATAGATCCAAGTCTCTTCAGTAACTCTAGCCAAAGTTATCCTGGGCTAGTCAGCCAAACCCTTGATGTATCACTGAGTTAAGAAGAGATTGATAGAACTGATGAGCTGACATCCTCAATCTATGGTAAAAAGATGTTTTTATTTTATGTTTATGAGGTCAGGTGGTAGTTTGTTATCTGAAAGGGATTACCAATACAATTCAGTTTCTAGATTACTACTTATGAGATCCTGAACAAACCTTTTACCTTGGTTTATCAGCTTATCTAGCTGTGAAGTGTAAATAATACATTTCCTTCCTTCATTGATCTACTGTTCTTTCAGAGATCATGGTAATACATGTGGAAATGTTTGACAAAAATTAAAGTGTGATCTGAATTTGGATTGCTGCTTTGTATTTTATTATATTACAGTAGCTACATAAGTCTCTTTATCTAGCAATGATCAGAAACTTATAACTTGTGCACAGCCAAGATATCTCCTTCCCTTATCTGACAGGTGGCAAATTATGTGTGTAAGTGTACTCTTTCAGCACAAGCAAGTCACAGCTGTGGAATAGTCCCATCTTCTGAGAATCAATGTTGTTGTACCATATGTTGGAGTTGTTGCCAATGTCAGCTTTGAATAATGTTCTTCTGCTCATCAGGCATTGGTATTGTTGCAGTAATTCCATCTGGATCCATGCTGAGCAATAGTTATCAAACTCTGTTTTACAAAGGTCCTCTTTTATCATTTTTGGATGTCAAAGAGTAACCAATACCAACCAAATTTTCAGATCTGCATGAGTAGAATATATCTCTGAATTATTAAGACATCAGCACCAAAAAAAGACTATTAGTGTTTCAATCAGGCTTTCAAGCACTTTTTTGGATAGAGGTCCTTCCCTCTGTAATTGGATTTTAAAATGTTGAAATACACTGAAACAATATAAAAATCCCACCAAATGTTGTCTTCAATATCCACATAATTACTTGGGGATTCAGGGTTTTAGCTCTGTTATAGTTTGAATGTAAAGTGTCCTGACAGCTCATGCTTTTAAATGCTTTGTCCCTAGCTGATGCACTAATTTTGGAATGATCTGGAGATGTCAGGAGGTAAAAACTAGCTGCAGAAAGCAAATCCGTGAGTTTAGCTTTGAAGGCTATAGCTGACTCCTGGGCCCCACTTTGCTGTTTGGCTTCCTCCTCATTAGGCTCCTGCTGTCAACATATTCTGCTTTACCACAGGCCAAGGGACATGGAACCTGGTGACCATGGGCTGAGTTCTGTGATTCTGTAAGTCAAAGCAAATCCTTCCCCACTTTATAGTGTTTAGGATAGGAATCTTTGTCACAGTGATGTGAGAAAAGTAGCTTATACAATATTCAAAGCTATAAATTGATTTTTTTCTGCCCATACATGGGATTACATAGAACTATCTTTCCATGTTAAAAATATGTGATAGAATCATGGAATTTTATAAAACTTGTGCTGTATACAGAAACTAAACTCCTAAATTGGAAAGTGTACATTTTTATTTATAGAACCAGTCATACCTCTAATAGTAAAACACAGTCTGAGTTTTGAAATTACATGCCAATTAATAAATTTCTACTTAGGACAAGCAACTACTCCAAATGACATAGTTTGTTGCTTGCTATAATATTATTTTTAATGGATTTTCTATTTCAAATCAGCATTTATTTTACATACTGACTGATCATATAAATCTTTGCATTTTAAAAGTCTATTTTGAACTATTTAACCACCCTTCTAGGCTATTAGTACTTTTGTTAAATTTTATGCACATACTCATTTCATATTTGTATGAAGTTCATGTTTTTAACACTTTCAAAATTATACTTTAATACACTATAATTTTTATATGTATATCAGATTTTGACATTCAAGTCTTATGTAAAATGTCACCTAATGATTCTTTTGTTAATCAGACTAGCATAAACTGATCACTTTTACAGTGTTTATCTTGTTAGCAAATATATAGCATTGTTAATGGTGCACAATATCTTTAAAATAAGCATATTTTTATGTAAGACCAATTTCTCAAAATGCCTTGGTTGTTATAAAAACTAGACAATTGGAACAGCAAGATGACTCAGAGAGGAAAGGTGCTTACTGCTAAGCCTGACTGCCTGAGTTTGATCTCCAGGATCCACATGGTAGAAGGAGACAAGCAATTCCTGCAAGCTGTCCTCTGACATATACATGAGTGCTATGGCATGTGTTCATGCACACACATACACACATAAACAAATAAATGTAATAAAGTTTTTATAATATAAGCCAATGTTAGATAAATGGATGTGCTCAAAATGCATTTTAGAGATCTGTTGTAAGAACAACAACAACGCAATAAAATAAACACCTTCCTCCCCCAACCCCCCACCAAAATATGACCCTAGTTAGCAGTGAAAAATAGAGAAGAGTGTTGAGTGACAATACAGAACAATTAAAGTGTGCATTTGGCATAAAGTTAAGTAGGAAATGGGCTAAAAAAATGTTACTAAGTTGCAGTGAGCTGAGACAATGATGAATTGGCTGCATTTAAATGTATGGATTTCTCTCTTCTCTTCTAAATGCTACCAAGAATCTTGTACATGATAAGGAGGGTTTCATCCATGTAAATATCATTATCAACTTCTTGAATACTGAACATTGATGGAGCACATTACTAATCTACATCAAGCACTGAGGAGTCCTCATTTCTCCTTATTAAGATAGAAGTTAATTGCTATAAAATGATTATTTTACAATGATTAATCTCTAAATAAAGGAACATTAAGTCCCCAATCAAATCCATGGCTTAAATATGTTTTCTGCTTAGTAGCTCATGTTTAGAGTTATGATATTTTAATATTTACTTGATTATTTGATATACTCTTATGGATAGACTGCTCTGTACGTCTTTAACATTTTAAGCATATATGTGACTCTAGAAAAAAATTAAGGTATTGGCAAACACACAGAGAAACAACACCCAGAATCTTACATCTAAAACTATTCTTAAGAATTTCAATACCATCTTTAAACATTATCATACTTATTTTGTCAATGATGAAACAGATTTATAGAAACTACAGATTTCATTGATAACAAAATCATGACATTTGAGAAATCACTTGGAAAAAATCCCAGCAAAGAAAAGATATAATGTTACAGAAGTGTCCTATCAAAATTTCTATTTTTCTTAATATTCTCCCATCTTATAACAAAGCAGATTCTAAGATATGTCTTGATTCCCAACTTCTGATACATTTACTCTGTGTAAACTCTCTTCTGTTTGGGTGAACAAAGTGACCTTGAAACAATTAGTATGTCATTTAGTGGTAGGATTTCACTTTTATGACTAGGTTGAATATTTCTTACTTAATCAAAAAGGGTAATATAGTGATTCAAAACTCTTTTACTGAGTCCATGAACCTTTGCATACATTTTTAAATAAAACACATTTAATGAAGCAGTAAAATTGACAGATTTAGAAATATATGCAGTAGCACTGCAAAAGCATAATCATAATAAGCTTATCATAATAAGCTATTTAAGAAATAGCACTAATATCTGCTCAAGGCACCTTATATAGTTACAATAAAATAAAAATCACTCTTTAGAAATCCTTTTTGATACCATAAATATACATGCTTTGATTTTAATATAAATTATTAGCAAATATTAGCCTTTTCTTTTCTATGATGTGAAGTTGTCAGTGACTAACAACTTTCCTGGTCAGATGTAAAGATACATCACTTAGTATCTTTAGAAATTTAGTTTTGCATTGGTGTCCCTTGAGGTGTAATCTGTGATATATTACTCAGATCCTACATTCAGATTTGACAAATTTGCTCCTTTACCTTCTGGAACATTTGAGTGTGGATAGCTCTTGGAGTGAGGCTTGGGGACTACTGCCCTGAGCAGTAATGAATTACCTCACCCATTTCATAACCTTTCTCAGAGTCAGTTTGCATCTAAAGAATGGTCTCTACATCTTTGTTATCTTTATTACAGTATTTTCATCTAGGCCTTTTTTGATATAACCTAGTAGACCATCTAGGATATATATGTTTTCAAGAGAATTGTTCTGAAGTTGATAGAATGGTAAAGGGACAGGAAATGATAAGGACAGATTCAAAGGAAGAATTCTGCCTGGGAAAGAACTGTGATTATAATTACAAACAAAGTGTACAGACTACATTCTAACTCATCAAAGCAGTCACATTTACTGAAGGAAGTACATTGCCAAAAAGATCACCAAGCCATATGCGGGTCAATTTTTGACCAGTCAAAGGTTAAAACCAGCTATATTTACAATAGCATAAAAATAATTAGTTTTATTATAGCAACCAAGGAGGGCATTAAAACTTTCCATATTAAATCTCTCTCTTTAGATACTGTACAAATGCCTAAACATGCTTTCTCTTGCTCTTTGTACTTTATCATTCTTTCTCTGAAGTGCCACCTTCCTCTTTTACACTGTGACTGCTTACCAAATGTCTTTGCAAAACATTGCAGAAGGCATGTCTTTCTCACATCTTCTTCTGTATCTCCCTTCTTCAAAAGCTGACACAATGTGCAGCTTGCTTGCCTTATTGCTTTTCTCTCATTAATAAAATTGATTACAATTGAAGTTCATGTTTAGATTCTTTTCTTCCTTCCTTCCTTCCTTCCTTCCTCCCTCCCTCCCTCCCTCCCTCCCTCCCTCCCTCCCTCCCTCCCTCCCTTTCTTTCTTTCTTTCTTTCTTTCTTTCTTTCTTTCTTTCTTTCTTTCTTTCTTTCTTTCTTTCTTTCTTTCTTTCTTTCTGTTTTTGAGACAGGGTTTCTCTGTTATAACTCTGGCTGTCCTGGAACTCACTTTGTAGAGCAAGCTGGCCTAGAACTCACCGAGATTCATCTGCCTCTGCCTCCCAAGTGCTGTGATAACAGGCATGTACCACCACTGCCTGGCTAGATTATTTTCTTTTTTTAAAAGATTTATTTGTGTGTGTATGTGTGTGAGAGAGAGACAGAGGGGGGGAGAGGGAGAGGGAGAGAAAGAGGGAGAGGGAAAGGGAGAGAGAAAGGGAGAAAGAGAGGTAGGGGGTACCCATAGAGATCAGAAAAGGAACTGGAGTTTCAGGTTACAGTGAGGTACCAGGCATGAGTGCTGGCAACCTAACTCAAGCACTCTGGAAGAACAGTAGCCATTCTTAAATATTAGGCCATCTCTCTAGACCTAAATTCATTTATTAACAATACCAAGAATAAAAAAGGAAACCTCATTTTCCCTTGTAACTTGAGTGTACATGTTCTTTTGTGTGTCTATGTTAAGCAGAGGTTTATCTCAAGTATCTTCCTTGATTGCTTTCCACCATGTATATCGAGGCAGGATCTATCATTTGAACCCAGAGATTTATAATGCAAGTATTCTTCCTAGCCTGCCTGCTCAAAGGCTTTCCTGTCTCCTTTTCCTGTTTGCATTGGGTGGTGGTATTACAGGCAAGCAAGAATTTCATGTAGAACAACGTACTTATTTTCAGCAATGCTGTGGATCAGAACTCAGGTTCTCATTTTTGTGTTTCAAAGGCTTTATCCACAAGTCATCTCCTAGCTCCTATGTGCAGCTTTTTGTGTTGATGCTGGAGTCCAAACTCAGGTCCTCCATTTCTGCACAACAAGCATTCTTACCCACTAAACTATTACTCTAGCCCATCATCAGTATTTACTAGAACTCTTGTGCAAGTTCATCTGTGCTTTTAGCAGTCATCATTCTACTCCCTGTCCAAATGAAATTTATACCCATTATTGTTGTTTTTAATTTTATGTGTATGAATGTTTTGCCTGCATGTATGTCTATGCACCATGTGTGTGCCTGATGCCCACATAAGGACAGAAGAAAGTGTCAGATATTCTGGGCTTGGAGTTACAGACAGTTTTGAACCAACATATATGATTCATGAAACTAAAACCCAAATCCTCTGTAAGAATAGCAAGTGTTCTTAACTGCTGAGCCTTTCCAAATATAATTTTTTTAAAGTGACTCTTTTGTCTTTGATCCACCATAGTATAGAATATTAAAACAACAACAACAAAAATAACAACAACAACCAGCCTTTAAAATAAAGAAAATGAAATCTTAAGAGCAGATTAGAATGGACAGTCTTTTCACTGAAAAAGATCACTGGACCAATTTACCCTTTTACTTGCAAGTGATTAAGTTGTACTTATTTCTTCATTTTTTGTGACTTTACCAACTTTCAGTGCAAGTTTTAATTAGCATGTGCATATTTATTTGTATTTGTTAGTATGTTTTAAAATAAACTTTAGCCACCTAATGACATTCTTTCTTGAATTAACAGCATTTTTCTAGATAAAGCAGTATGGGTGATTTACCCCTTTAAGCACCTATCTTTATCTTTTGATTTCGTAATCCATGTTTATTTTAAAAATCGTCCCAATGGTGAAATGACTCGATGGAATTTCAAACAAAACTTTGTATTTGATCTGTAAGAACACTGATTGTGCCTTTTCTTAATAGTGTCCTAATATAATCATAATTGTGTTACATTTGGAATCTCTTGGGCACACATTCATTTTGCAAAGATTTCTCAAAGATAAGTGCTTGTAGTTCCATGCATATACTTCTTCGTGGAAGAGTTCAGAGAGACTGTATTTAATTGTACTTTCCACTACTTGCTGCTGTGTACAAAAGCACAGAGTCTAGGGAAAGTTCATACTTTCCTTTCAGAGGTACTGATTTGCATTTTCAAACATTCTGTGAATGTTCTCCCAGTTGAAGCTCAGTGGCTAAAGTTTAAGCACATATTTGCATTAGAAAAAGTTGTGAAAAGGATGAAAATATACATTTGATCAAAGAAATGCTAATAAGTATTTAACATAGCTTCAATTTGTTCAAAGAGTTAGGGTGACCTCTTGGTTAGAAAACTGTATCTGTGGCTTATACTCTGTTCTTAAGACTTCCGATAGGAAATAATTTAACCCTATGCATCTCTAAATCTTTATTTATATAGAAACTTATCCTCAGTGTCTTTGCCAATGGAGATTTAATACTACTTTATTATCAGTAAAATTGAAAGGCAGGATGGAGTTTTCCTTAATCAGCCAACAACTTATTTTCCTCTGTAAGTACAGCAAGTAAGAACCCTAGTCCATGAGAAGTACAGATTTTATCCCCCCCCGTGTGTGTGTGTGTGTGTGTGTGTGTGTGTGTGTGAGTGTGTGTGTGTGTGTGTGTGTGTGTGTGTGTTTGTGTGTTCAATTTGGTGGGAATAATGGGAATTTTAGATTAGAGAGTTTTACTGAGATTCTGAAGGCAGTTGTGAATTCTGTGTCTAACAGATCAAGTCTACATATACCACAAGTTAGGGCCATTAGCTACAGGATTCAGCTCCACACATCTGTCCTCATTGAGGACATCAGGTCAGACAGTTTTAAGCAAAGGCCACCATGAACTGTGCTTTTCAGAACTCATGCACTTGCATAACCCACTTCCCTAAGGAATCTATTCTGCTTTCTGTCTTCATTCACTTGAATCAATGAAATGTGGTGAGAGTCATTCTGAGCATCAAGAAATTATGACTGCATTCATTTTTGCACTATTGGGACACTCAAAATGACGTAGAAGACTAGTAATCAGCTAGTGACACCACAGAGAGAAAACCCGTGGAGGCATCAGGTGAAGAATAGACACTCCAAAACACATGGAAATGTTGAGAAGTACAATCATCATTCCATCCCAGTTAAGTTTCCATAGGACACAATCCCCCACCCAATATGACCAAAACTGAATGAGAGAGACTGAAGGAAAAACTGTCTACCCACTTCTAGTTGATTATAATCAATTAACACGAACAGTTATAAAGTGGTGACTGTTTTCCACTTCTGGGATAGTTTGCTATAGAGTAATAGAAATCCAAGTTAATACATTTCTGTTAGACTTTGCTAAGTCCTTACTTGCTTACACTTTTCTTATACATCTTAGAGAAGTGAAAGATGAGACTGTTAGGTCAAAGGTGATAGTTTACAAGCATTACTGGCCTGCACTACTCTGAACCCCAAGAATCATATAGACCACGACTAACTTATGGTTCAAATGGAACACTATCAAGTTCATATTCTGAGTATATGTTTTGATTTCATAATTTGTTTTCCATAGTTCATATGAAGATATGTGAGTGTATGTCCTCTTCATTACCAGCTGTTAAAAAGACTTTCATGGACATCAATGATAAACTGGATCATATTTTAGAAAGAAAAGACAAAATAAAAATATTATATACATATTTATGTTATCTATGTCTATTTAATAATAAGTGTAAAACAACCTTAAAGCAAACAACTTTTTTATTTGAGCCTGATAAATACTAATAGCTATACTTCATTTAGCATGTACTATATGATATGCTACAAAGAGTTATCAACAGAGAAAAATGTCTCCCTTTCCCTCTTCCAAATTTACAAGATGCAGTAACAGTAGTCTTCCTTTTTTCCCTCAAAGCCTTCTGTGTTACCTGTTCTTTTAGACTAAACAGCTGTTAATGCACACCCTTTCCTGACTATGGTGGTTGGAATGAGAATGTTCCCCATAGGCTCTTATATTTGAATATCTGATTCCAGTTGGTGAACTGTTTAGGAAACATTAGGAGGTGTGTGTGGCCTTGTTAGAAGAGGACCATCACTGAGGTTGGACTTGGAGGTTTCAAAAGCCCATGCCAGGCCCAGTTACTTTCTCTCTGCCTGCTGCCTGCAGATCAGATTGTGAGTTCTTAGCTTCCGTTCCAGCACAATACCTGCCTGCTCTCATATTCCTTCCCGTTATAGAAATAGAAATTGACTAACCCTCTGAAACTGTAAGCAAGCCACCAATTGAATGCTTTCTTTTATAAGTTGCATAGGTCATGGTGTTATATCACAGTAATAGAAAAGAAACTAAGGCAGTGACTGTCATTTTTCTCTTGATTGTAAGTTTAATCATAATTTTCCCTATTATGTATAGCCTCCCATATTCATTCTATGTAAATTAACCTCTCCAGGTACTTATTCCCTTCTATTAATATTGTGATTGCATGGAATAATTTTCTCACTTTCCCCCTGCCATTTATATTACCCTCTATCAGAGAATTAAGACCCATGGTTAAAGGAATACCACTGTGATTACACAATATGTTATCAGTTCTTACAACAAATCCAGGTATTAAAGAAAAGATAATGAAGCAAGCAGGGAAATTTGACAACCCCCTTACATAGAAGATACTACTGTCTAACTTTTTTTTTCCAAGGTATGAAATTTGGGACTAGAGAAAGTCTCATAACATGGTCAAGTTTTCTCAACTTAAACTACATTATCTGTATGTCCTTTCCCATATTCAGCTGTCCATGATAGGATATTTTTTTTCCTATTCAGCAGCATTTTCCCTGTTCTTGGTTGTCCTTTCTCAGAGCTTGGAATGGTAAATAATAAATATAGTGATTGTTTAAACCTGCTTGCATTTGGGTTTGTACTTGTGTATAGCCAAAGTATCATAACAAATATATAAACCAATGAAGAAAATCGATGTGTCGTAGAAAGAGCAGTTTGTAGTTCATTTTATCTTAGACACTGAATGAAGGGAAATGACTGAAAGAAAAGGGAAAACTAAGAATTGGTATATGTTTGTAAAAGTACAAAGCTAAAGGAACTGAGGTATGAATGTGTTCATCATATGAGGGATGGAGGAAGGTGACAGGAATCTTATTTAGAAGGGAGATTAACATAACAAATTTCATGTACCCCCAAATAAACAAATCAATTTATCATTAAATAAATCAAGTAAATTCTATATATTCTTTTTAATCTCCATATTCTAAGTGCCCCAAATAGACTGGCTTAGACCAACATTGCTGTTTCTTAATATTTTAACTGACTTAATCAAAACCATTGTTTCCTGACATGAAACACGATTTTATTTTCAACAGATAAAAAATAGTTTCTGTTCTCCCTCCTGACCCAAAGCAATTTTGGGAGCATTTCAAGCTCTGCTGTGCTCATGGTACTAGGAATGACTGTAAGCTTGCCTCTGTAAGTATCTATTCTCAATTTTCAAAATATCTTTGATTTCTTTCTTCTCTTTTGACCTTTTTTTGGGAGTGGGTTGGTTTTGGTTTTTCAAGACATGGTATCTCTGTTGTAACTCTGGCTGTCCTGGAGCTTACTCTGTAGACCATGCTGGCCTCACAGAAATCTATCTGCCTCTGCCTCTCAAATGCTGGAATTAAGAAGGATCATTTCTTTTTAATTTTTCATCACATCATCTCTTTTTGACACCCCTCTTCCATCTCCTTATCTATGTTTCAGTTTGCTCTTCTCTGGGATGACAGAATTGTTATAATAACTTATAAGAATGGGGTGGGAAATTGAGGTCCTTATAGTATAGGAAGGCCAGGAGGTAAAGCAGAGACGCCTTGGCCTTGAGTTTAGGAGGCTTGTGTTTTCATCTCTCACTGGCTGAGTAACCTTGGGCACATCACAACTTTTTGGCCCGTATCTCTAAGAAGAACTAGGCCAATTTGATCTTCCATATTGTTAAATTAGCAGATTAGCAACTCTGGCAAAAGTAATCTTCTAGGGGGTAGATTATCTGAATAAAGTAGCCAGTGACTCTTTTCTTCCAAAATATCAAATCAAGCCCTGGGAATATTGTTCTGTGTTCTTTATATTTATATTTTAGGAGGTAAAAGCAATCTATAGTATTTAATTCAACTATCGATATAATCAGTTCAAACAGATGTATCTTACTGGTATATTGAGCTTATTTAGCAACAAGAGAAAAAACGTGTGACTCAAAAGTTGAAGATTAAGGTTATTTTTGAAGACTCAAAGTAGATAACATTGTTAAGGAGAACTCCTATGACAGGCAGAGATTTACTGATGGAAAGTTGAGAAGTTTTATTACTTTTAATAACCTTTGAAGGGAGATGCAGGCATGATTATGTAGTCCTAAATAAGGCTCTGTTGTTTAATGGGAGGGCAAGGGCATCAACACATTCAGAAGAAGAAAGCATCAACAGTCTTAATTTGGCTCCTTTTAGTTCTGAATTTGGAAGGAAAATCCAAGAAGCAAGATCTAGAATAGCAACTATATCTCAGTGGTGAGGAGAGATGCATCTTGATACTTAACACTGAGTGCTTTCTATAACATTATTCTTTATGATCCTACATTTCCCAAATGTGCTTCTGATTCTGATTTCCTAAAAGGTAACAAGAACATTCTGCTCTCCTGATTGCTATTAATAATCATCATTTGTTTTGAAGACAGCATCTTAAATACTTGATTAGCATAAGTCTATGCAAGACAGAATATTTATTATTAGGCCTCCTAAGCAGATATGGGCTCAGAAAACTAAAAATCAGACTTTCAGTCTCTTATTGTGGAAGATCACCTAATTCCCCAGAGTCTTTCTCTGAGCTGACTCAGTACATCTGTTGAAATTGTCACAGGAAATCTATAACTTCAACCTAGATTGGGGATGGTATTTATATGAGAAACTACCTGCACCAAAGCAAGACGCTCAGAACATTAGAAGAAAGGAAAGGTTTTACTTTTCTGTGTATGTATAGTGATGGGGGAATATAATGATTTACTTTTAATATCCTTTTTGTTTTTCTAAGACATAGATTATACAAAGGACACAAAGAGAAATCTTTATAGTGGTAGTCCAGAAAATTCTTAGATAAATTATAAGATACACAAAGGATGACAGTATATTTGCATCAAGGATGCTATAAAGAACAATTGGGAGTGAGTGAAAGAACAGTATATGAGGGTCAATTTTCATGGATCAGCTTTTCATTTTTTATATTTTTATTGATATTAAATGTTTTTTCCCCAAATAAATGAATATAATAAGTTTTGAACAAATCTCCCCACTCACCTTTGATTTTTGCATCACCTCTAGGTGGAACCTGATACAGTAATAACTACAAACTTTTACACAGATGTTCAAAATGCAGAATAAGTGTGCATCATTAAGAGGCAGTAATACTTACCATGGGTATAGAAACATCTGTGATATACCAGACATTAGGTTTTCATTTTAATACCCTTGGCCTCTTGGAAGAAATGTTTTTCAAATATAAAATAAACAGCAGCATCTATGCTAGTTTATCATCTTGTCACACTCCAGAGTGCTGCAGCACAATAGCTCCTATTTAAAAACTGATTCCTTTTCTGATCTTTTTTGCTATAATGCTCACCCCAAGAAAGAATGTTATTTTTATTCTTATTTTTTCTCAATTAGAAGCTCATAGAACCTACATAAAATAATTTACCATACTTAAAGCATATGTGAAATAATTTCTATCTTATCTTGGACAATTATCTTCAATGTTCTTATGTCTAATTTGAATCTTCAGGAAACATTTGAATGCATCTTGATAGTCTTTAGTTCCCAAATATACTCACATTTACACTTGTAGATTTCAAATCTGGTGCCTAAAGTAAGTACAAGTATATGATATACTTGTGTGTGTGTATATCATATATATGCCATATCTAAATATATGTATTAATGGGTGACACATTCACACATATAGAAGCTAAGTTTGTAATACTGAATAATATTAATTTGCACACCATTTTCTTTTCTTTCTCATAAATTTGCTGATATTTGCATCCTAAAACCTACCTACATTTGCTATCTGTCAAGTACAAATGGAACTTCTTATAAACTTAACTATATTTGTTAGTCTTGACTCTATACATACTAAATAAGATACCAAATAACATATTAAGTACATACTAAATAATTTGTCTTATTGTTCCCTATATTAGAAAATAAGAATAATGTTAGATTGAAGTGGGAAGAATCAAATTTTTCCTAAGACAAAATGGTTGTACACTTCCTTATAAGAAATGTGAATATATATTATTCATCAGCTGCTAAACCAATGTGATAATTATCTCTATTATTATACTCAAAAAAGTAGATCTTTTTTGTTTGTTTGTTTGTTTTTAGGACATAATGGCATTGATTAAAAGAAGTTTGCATATGAAACTTTTTTTATTTTGTTTTGTTTTTTCAAGACAGGGTTTCTCTGTTGTAACTCTCCTGGAATTCACTCTGTAGACAAGACTGGCCTTGAACTATAAGAGTCTTTCAAGTCATCATATCCTTCCATTCAATTAGTGAGATAACAATCTTGAAAGAAACATTTTGCAAACTGGACACATACTCTGTTTATTTTCTCTAAAATTTGTACTCCATAAAGAAAGTCCACTTTTAAGCCTTTCTCAATATTATACAAAATATTGTTATGCAAGTAATAAATGTTTCTTTGAACATTCAAGCTTTTAAATTTTAAGTAGTCACACCAAATTTATCATTAATTCTTAGCTCAACGTAGAATATCTTGTGCTTATACAAACTGCTGTTACGTGCTCATATATATTCTTTACATGAATCCAGAAAGTATACTTTGTAATTATGTCTTAAATTATATAAAAAAAGTATAGTCAATGCAGAACTTGCCTATTTCTAAACAACAGTTTTCAAGTATCCTCATCTATATTTGTTTATATGTATATATATATATATATATATATATATATATATATATATATATATATATTCTTTTTGAAAAAATAAGGCAAGTGCAATCAAAATTATAAAATCACCACCTCTAGTGATAATATATGCAGCATTCACATTTAGTGACAAATTTATTTTGCTCTTAAATATAAGTCTAAATGCTAAGTATACTATACTTGTTATAGTCAGCTGTGCAGTCTTATCTATAAGCCATAGCTGTCTTTAGAGTTTGCAATACAAAAATATATATCTCCAGTGCTACCCCAACAGAAATCCCTTCTATCTCCTTCCTTTGATTTCTCACCCTGTGTCCAGCATTCTTGTGAAGATATACAGCAAGTTATTCAGATGCCTGTTTTGAAGATGACTATGAATAAAGGCCACTTCTTGATGAAGAATAATTAAAAGTATAGCTGTGAATTTATTTAATTCTATTGTTTTTTTTCTATTTTACATCAGTGATGACACGCAGTCTGTAAAGAGAAAACTTAAATTAAAAAAAATTCATATGAGAAATCACATTTCTAAGCTTAGGTTTTGCTGAGGACATGTTATTTACTGAAGACATAATTTAAAAGAAATCCAAAAAATAAGTTACTTCACAGCCATGTGAAAATAGATTCAATGGAAAGATAGGAAACTCATGCCAATAACTTTTGGTGCTTCCACAGGCTTTTCTTGTGATAGTTGCAGAATGCAATACCTTCTTAATTCTTTATAAATAAATGATTAGGGATACCATGTAAGGGAAAGCATGGTAAATGGAGACAATCACAGAATTTTATAGGAAAGCAAAATGATATGACTCTCCTTTAAAATAAAATCATTATCATAAAGAAATGTTGATTGAACAGAATCCCAGGGACTTATTTTTAGCCTGTATAAAAATGATTACTGAGTAATTTCCTGATGGAGTCCACTAACTTTCAAACTTGTAGTTGTTGGTTTAAGGTAGTCTGTATATTGCAAATATTGATATGGCATGGTTTTGAGTCTGTACACATTACACACATGTATACACTAATTTAGAATACTAAAAGCTTACCATTGTCACAGCCAGATGTTTCTGAACTACTGAAGTACAGAATACATTGCTTTCTTGATTTTCTCATTTTATCCAAAGACAGATGTTGTAAAATAAGTATAATTTGGTAGTGTTAGTAGTTTTTCCTCAGAAGCTTTTATTGTTAAGTTTTGATATCACGATTTGGGGGAAATAATTTCAAGAAGATGGCCCACATTATGATACCACCTATCTGCTCTAATTGTAAATTTTACATTCCAATGAGCAAAGGGCAACAACAGTGATAAGGACAGAAAGGACACATTCTACACCCATATTTCTTAAGAGCAATCAATAGGCCTCTGTTTCATGATCATCTGGGAAACTTAATATAGTACATTTTTTATACTATTCATGTCTCATGGGGTTCAGTTTAAATTGCCACTTAGAAATATTTCATGCTGGTGTTTGAACCCATGGCCTTTACATTGCAACCATGCCCTCTGAGTTATATACCCAGCTCTGAATTTTCACTTCTAAAGATGTTTCCATGCTATTCTTCTACAGCTTAAAATTTAAGACCCATTGGTGTGGGTTGTGCAGGTTGGAATTTTGGATATTCTCTAAAGAGAATTCTCTGAAAAGTTTACTGAATTTCTGATACTTGCTGATATTTTTAAATATTTTTAAAATTTTTTTTAAATATCATATTTTTAAATATCAGCTGATTCTAAATATACCCAGGATTTTGAACTGTTTATTATGAGTGTACATCATGCTATAAAAGTGCAATTTCACCACTTACAATGTCTTTGTGTTTCAATATCAAATGTGCTAAAATCATTATTTGTATTCATATGTTACAGTATTTAGTAATTAACTTTCCATTTAATTTAGAAAAATTGAAAAAAGTTTACTCCATTCAGACTGAGATTACCTAAGAAAGAATTCACATTCAGAGACCAGGTTTCCTGTCAATTTCATAATATGCAATATTTTTTTTTACTGCTAAACACAATAGGAAAACTAGACTACTTCTTTCACTTAAGGCAGTAATTAATGTTCATAACTTTATAGGATCTTTTGATTATTCATAAAGACTTTTGATACATTCTGCTCTCTGTCTTATGGGGGATTTTACCTTTTGTCAGTGTTCATTTATTTGATCTGTTTTTTTTTCTATTTTCTTTGACTGAAGGAAAATCAACTGCCATGTTGATTTTTCAAATAAACAAATCACTTGTAGACTCGATGGTATTTGCCATACATAACTTTTCCTAGGTCCTATTTATATATGTGTCAATTTAATCTGCACCATTCTACCATATAAGCAAAACCATAAGGAAGAATAACCATAAAGTCTCAAGTATTTACCTTACATTTTTAAAGTCTTGACAAATTTTAAGTCTAGTTTTCAAATATAAGTCTTCTGCAGTCCAAATCAAAATGAACTGACGTAAGAATGATTAAAAATTCATAATTTGGACAACCATTTGCGTAAGCAATTGGTAAAATTACAATGTTTTCCATCATCTGGAGTTATATCTTGTTCTCTTGTATAAAAATTATTTTTTATTACCTATGTTAGTATCACTGGATAGTAAATACTGATTGAGAAAATAGATTGGATTAAGGGATTTGTTCAAATAGGTCTTGCAGGTCATCTTCGAATAGTACAAAGCCCATAATAATAAGTGATAAAGTCACTAGTATTATAAATTTCTGAATATTCACCTCATTTTTCATTTTAATTTGTTGTTAAGTATATATCCAACATCAGTTAAGAATTTTCTTAAAGTAAATAAAATGTTCTATTACTTTTAATCTTTTAACACATGTCAATAATACAAGTATAATAGAAGATTCCAGAAAAATTATGTGTATTTTTGAAGTATATATGTAGTACCACAGATTCTTTAACTATAGAGGATCCAATTGTTAAAAGGTATTTTCTTGGATTTGTGATTCAACATATACTATTAAAGTTAGACAATGCTTTATGATCCTGATGGCATTTTAACCTTTCAGTAGAAGGTATTTTCTCACATTTAAAAACCTTACTGAAAGCCAGGTGGTGGTGTTGGTGCATTCCTTTAATCCTCACACTCAGGAGGCAGGGCAGGGCAGAACTCTCTGTGAGTTCTAGGCCAGCTGGCTTTACAGAGCAAGCTCCAGGTCAGCCACGGCTACACATAGCAACTCTGTCTCAAAAAACTAAAAAAAGAAAAAAAGGAAAAGAATGAAAATAAAAACCCTACTGAGATAGAAATGACTTCATGAAAATTTCAATATGTTAATTTATTTGAAATGCAGCCTAAAGTATCCTTACAGAGGACTTTGAAACTATTACTTTAAATTTTAATAATGACTTATCTGTGCTTCCTTGATGAATTTTTTTTAAACAGCTGTCTGTTTGTGGTAGGAATTCTGCATAAGCAGCTAATTCATGCTAAGAGGCTCATCTTTGCTGCTCTGTGATAGGATGATTTACCACAATTCCCTCCCCCTAGATAAGTAAATAAGAAGGTTGTTTATCTTCAACTAGAAACAAAAAGTAAGGCCTAAAGAATTTTCTTTTAGGAGGACTGTGCATTGCAAGTAGGAAAACAAGATGATTTAAGACTTTGGTCACTGTCTGAGGGGACAGTATTTTAAGATCATTATGAGAGTAGTACCTTAACTTAAAAAGAAAGAAAATAAGGACAGGGAACTACAAAGGAGTTACATGTTATCATTCCTTTCCCTTTTTTGGGTGGGGGAGTGTGGGAGGGGGACAGTGTTTCTCTGAGTAGCTCTGGCTGTTCTGGAACTTGTGCTGTAGACCAAGCTGGTCTTGAACTCAGAGATCTGCCTGCCTCTGTCACCACAGGTACTAAAGACATGCAATAGTATGCCCAATTTATCATTCCTTTCATTTCTATTTCTCAAAGGAAATACACAGAATATAATCTTGAAAAGATTACTCATGTGATAATGACTCTAAGGGTTTGAATGAGTGGTTTAAATCTCTCAAAATCCAAAAGTGTAGGATAAAGCAGAATTGTAAATAGATTTGGTTTTTCAACCAGATTTTCTTTTCCTTTTCCCCCCAGACAACTGGGCATTTCTTAAGTCTCTTCTCAAAACCAGGGTTGGAATTAGGTCTAAGAATTATAAGCTTAAACAGCATACAAAGAAAGGGATGGAAAAGTATCGCAAGAGTTATTAAATTGACAAACATACTTACATATGTTCCAACAACACATTATTTAATTTATTGTCATCTATGATAAGGTAGAAATCAGAAGAAACATTTGTAGCTTAATAAATAATTTAATTTCTTGAATTTCTATGTAACATATAAATTTGTTTTTACAGGATATATAGAGAGCATACTCATAGAGAGCAACAGACTTATGAAACGACTATAAAACACAAATTATAAGTCAAGTTTAAAATTTCTCATTTTTACACTTCTATTTGTCTATTTCCTATTGCTAGTTGAAGCAAAACCAAATATATAATTATAAGTATTCTAAGAAAAAGGAGTGCCCCCATCACCTACTCGTGAGTTACATACATTCTAGATTGTACAAAGTCAAAAGAGGGTGAGCAAAACTCAAGAGAAGTAATATGTGAAATGCACTTGTACTGTTTGTGAATAGATCTGAGAGTGTCTGAGTTTAAAATATGAATTGATCACCAGCAGAGGAAAATGACTACATCCACTTTCCTATTTGGGTTCCCTCAAACTCTGAAGATGTAAAAGTTGTAATGAAATAGCAGATAATATGAACACATTTCCACTATTTTGGTAGAAAGAATACACTAAGGATTCTTGTTACCAGGAACAAACTGCAAGCAGTATGGACAACTGCCCATGTGTCCCAACATTAAGATGTCATTCTCCCAATTGAACATCAACCTAAAACACTCACATCTGATATCCCCAAATTTAACCTCTAATTGACTAGTAAAGATAGATCCATATTACTTTGCCACATATTCATGCACGATGTAATATGGTCGTTTCACATTCAATCTTTCTTTTTTTAATGACACACCATGCCTTTTGAAAGGTAAAGTATAGATTATGAAGATTGAAATTTACACATTGATATTGCATGTAGTACTCTGATGTTCCTGGGCAATTTTGTGGAGTTTGTTATTTGGTAGTAGAGTGCTTCCTTTCATTAGAAAGAGAAAAAATTTCAGATTTATGAACATCAATGACAGCAGTAAATGGTAGAAAAAAATAAAAGTAACTTTACTTACTTTAATGAAGGATTCAGAAGCACAAGTTTGTCAGTAAACACAGAAGCTATTTAGAGGAAAATTTACTAATGAACAGAAAGAATTTATACATATATATTTATAAATCAATATATATCCAATAAGTATATATGCATATCTAGTGTATAATGGAGAGACATTTTTGTTCTGAGCCTGTAAAATAGATATAATTCTGAATAGAAAATTAAAGTTGATTTCATCAAGGATGTAACCAAATAGATGTAGCCAAAGTCTGATTATGACAAGGGTACATCAGATTGGGATTAGAAGTAACTCTCCTCCTCCTTCTTTTGCTTTATTAAAAATAAGATTTTACAGCTCCTGACAGTATTTCATTCTCTTAACATACAGCATAGGTTTTCATTCTGCAATGAATCAAAAGATAACTGCAAATTTAAATAGCTACCACCTCACTTTTCAAAATTGTATATATTGTTCTAAGGTCATAATAGAATTCATGAAAGTAGCAAAAACTTAATTACTGAAAGTGATACAGCCAATTCTAATTTTTTTTTCATAATAAAACTTATTTCTTTTAGAAAACCACATTGAATTGTTATTTCTTCTCTTTCTCTACTGTTTAAGTTCTTTTTGGTAGACTACATGATTAAAAAATTAATGAAATAAGTAATATTTGTCGAACTCTATGATTTGAATATTCTCTCATTTTAAATGAGTATAGAAGTGAGTAAAGTAACCAATAATAATAAATATTTCTCATTTATTTGTGTGTAAATAACTTATTTTTAAATTTTTCTTCACTTTTTCCCATGTCTCTCCTAAAGTCAGGCCATTTTGGATGGGGGATTATCTCTGTTAGAAGAACAATAGTCATCCTTGAATTTTCATGAATGAAGATGAAAAATAACAGACACAACAATGCCTGCAAGTTATGTGAGTTTATCTGAATATTAGCCTTTGAGAATGTCTTCTGAATCTAAACATCTAAGGTTCTTTGGATGCTGGATGTCTTAAGACTCACACCCAGGAAAACAGATTTACACAATTATCAATCTAATCTGAAAGCTCAAGTAGTGTTTCATTATTTCCTTTAATTGATTTTTTAGATCCAAGATATACTTGAACTCGAGTGTAAGGCCTATTATTAAGGATAATTGAAACTGTTGGCTTCTTTCTTTGTTCAGAATAACTAGGTAGGAAAGATCCATGATAAGGCAAGAAATAGCCTCTGCTTCCACTGACAAAATTTTCTTCTTTTATTACTGAGTCACACTGTGATTTCTTTATAATAACTGTATGTATGGTAGGAAACATTTTCCACAACAGGGAATATGAATCTGTAGCAGGATTTCTAACCTATTTAATATTTCATCTCTATTCGTCAACTACGTCAGTAATGGGATTAATGGCCAAACAAGTTCAGATCAGAGACAATAGGGCATTTTCCTCTTCTGTGTATGTGTGTTCTCTTAGTTCCATTCAGCTAGTTCAGTTGTGTGACATTGTTGCTCTCTTAGAATTTCAATAAGATTTCTTCTGAGACTAATAATATAAACTAAAACTAATGAAGAAGAAAGTACTGGATTTGGTGGTACATGCCTGTCATCCCAACAATCAGGAGAGTGAGGCAGGAGGATTGAGACCTTGAGGCCAGCCTAGCTTAAATCTTGTCTCAAAAACAAAATAAACAAAATGACAAATAAAAAAGAAGAAATTAAACACAAGAGTAACAACTGCTTCTTTAAAAGGATAACTAGGGTACCATTCCAAAATCAGAAAATAGTTTACAATGTACAAATAAATGTTTTCCTAGAAATAGTAATCTCAATTCACATAAATGGTATCTGAAAAGTTAATGACTATTTTAGGATAAACAAAGCATACTTAGAGTTTAAGAATTGTCTCTCAGTTAATATTTGCTCTTGTTATAAAATATTTATTAACAATGAAATATGGAAGAAACCAGCATCTACATATTTAATATTAAGTTGATAGAGTCCAAATACATATACTATGAGGAAAATAATAATCACAAAATGGTTTACTGAACACTCAGATGCTTAGCTATAGAAATATAATAAGTTCAGGTCTCTTAACTCATCACATCTTGAATTTATTTCATATAATTCATCTAAACTTAAATCAGCTGGTAACACAACATACAGAGGTCTTCTCTTCCCATAGAAGACCAGAGGGATGGGATACAAATTAAATAATCAAAGATTTGAGCACCAGAAAAAAGACTAAGATGCTCAGAAGCAGCAAGTTGAGGTTACACTAAAGAACCAGATGGACTTTTTAATCCATAATGTATCATTCAGAGCTCAGGCGGTGATTGATGAAAAACAGGCAATACCAAACATCACACGTGTCCAAGTCTGGAAGTCCATTCTTCCCCCCAGCTTGGCTAACACATTCACATTTTCAAATGTGTTTTTACAGCTAGAATAATCTTATCCCCCAGAAACCCACCAAACAAAAAGAGAAGAATGAAACCTAAGCACTAGGGGAAATATGTGTTGTTGTTTTTTTTTTATTTTTCATTTTATTTTGAGTTTTCACAGAACTTCTGTTACACATAGAGCATGTGAACCCATGAGTTTTCTTCACTGGTTCTCACGTGGAGCTGATAGAGGAATAGAAACTTGGGAGGAATGTTTCTAAAGCTATAGATAGCTTCCTTTGCATTTATTTTATTTGTAAATATAACAAAGCATTGGAGGAAAAAAAGTTTCTTAAGTTGTGAGAGTATCAAATATTACCCATCAATCCCTGAATCATGCTATTCAAAGTGCTTAAATCTACACTAAAAATAGAACAAAAAATATACTCCCAATGCAGCTAAATTAACACCTATGGATGCCTAAAATATGACTGTGGTCTGATTACTTCCTCTACATTTATTCCACACACCCATCGTGCACTTAAAACAACAACAACAAAAAAAACAAAAACAAAAACAACAACAAGAAAAAGAAATAAATTAGGCCATTGCCACATTTACAATCTTCTGAGTACTGGAGGAGTTTGGAATCCAGTCCAATGACAAGTGTCCATAGTACAAAATAAACAATGGCCTTCTCCATTTCTGAAAATAACCCAATGTGCAAAACTGACCTTAAAGTTTTATGTGTCCTTGTAGCTTCAGTTCTGGTTTTTGAAAATGTGACACCAAACCAAGGGGAGCACAAGAATAAAGACATACTGTAGAGAAGACCCAGGCAAGTTGTCAAGGAAGTAAACATTTTTTAAGCAAATAAAAATCAACGCACATCCTAAGACTCTTTTACCTTGTCACACAGACACTGGGACCTTTGCTTTATTACAAAATGTTTCTACTTGTCTCTCATATGCTCATAGTTCTAGCTTGCACTCCCCAATGAACTCTACTGCAGTTTACACTTTTATGTCTATGTGACCCACTCACACTTTAACCTTGTGACCCAGACTCTAGAAGAGTTTTCTCATTGTCTGGTGTGGCAGGAATAAAGCAAACATACAGTAGTCATTGCATAAGCCTACAGATGATGACTGAGAAGGAATTTCCTATGAGGACTCACTAAAGTAAGTTCTATAAAGCTAAGTTATATTAGCAGTAGTTTTGTCACATGGATTAAAAACAAACAAACAAACAAACAAACAAACAAAAAACCTCTAAATTCTACATAGGTAACATTCCTTTTTCACAATTTGCCCTCTACAGGATCTTTTTTGATTGACTTAGCATCATTGTTAACATGACAAGGAATCAGCTGCTTATGCATTTGATTTCAAACATAAAGCTACATGGTAAGTGACAAATTTCCTGGGAGCATCAACTTTCTGTTTCTGAAAGATAGAATCATGTAGTTCAAATTAACTTAATTCTATACAATAAAATTAATTATTTTAAGTATTTTGTGATCTAATTTAAAACTATTTTGTGTAAATAATTGTGGAAATAGCAGTTTGTGTTGTTATTCATATGTTTGACCTCCTGATCTTATTTAAACACCTTGATAATGATAAATGCTGCTTATGTTCATAAACTGAAACCACTTACATTCTGACTGTAGCATTGAAAAATAAATACAAGTCAGTTAACAATGAAGTACAAGGGGACCCCACAAGAAGTTTCACAATTTTTTTTCTGACTCTTTAGAAGATAACATTTTTTATAATACAAAGTGACAAAACATATTTGATGACACATCCTGTTCTTCCCTTTGGTTTGGAAGCCTTCAATGTCAATTTTATTTTTACTTGCCTTGATTCACGCATCTGAGTTAACTTGCCTGGTATCTGCACATAATCTCGTTTGCAGAAAAATTAATTATAGAGGGAAAGGAGGAAGTAGATTATCAAACAAAAACAGCCACAAACACATTCATGCCTTTCCAGGAAGTGATCAAATATAGGGCTTGATTTTTTTTTTTTTGGTTTTATATTTTTGTGTTTTTTGTGGGTTTTTTTTTGCTGTTATATATATATATATATATATATTTATTTATTTATATTTATATTTATATATAAGGATACATCAACTTATTTTTTAAAAAAAGGAAACAACACTCTCCCCATTTTCATGCCCCAGAGCTTCACTCTGTAGCGATCACTCTGTAGTGGTCACTGTTAAGTGAATAGCACAACTTTGGGTCTAGAGTGTATTCTGAAGAGCAGTGATTCAAATGTTAAGACAGTTAGACCTACCCCTACTCGCTGCAGAGTTTACACATCATGCTGCCATTAGAGGGGTAGAGGAGGGGAATGAGGCGGGGACAAGGAAGAGATTTCAGGGCTCTGTCTGGCAGGGCCCTCCTATGAACAAATGTTCTTCTCTCTTTCTCTCTCTATTGTTCCCAAACGGCAATGCAATGCTGGCATTCAGTCGCACTGCTCTCTGAAGGCCGACATGGCCTAGCTGGTCCTAGGAAGAACCCGAGAGAGGATCCGGTGCTCCTTGTCCCATCAGATAGATTTGTCCAAGCACCCCAAGGAAATGTTAAAAGCAAAATAAAATTTAAAAAAGAAATTAAAAACCCATTCTAAAACTAAATTAGTGAAGCAAAAAAGGGTTTTCTATCTATACATCAGTCTCTTCTTTAAAAAAAATGTAAATTTACAAATCCAATGACATATAAAACAAAGTCAAAAATGTAATGGTAAGAGACATGGTAAAACAGGAAGACACTGATGCTACAAAGAAATTCCAAAAAAATATGTACAAGACCCTGTTTTTCCTCGTGTTCTAGAGATTGTAATGCATGTTTTTAACAGCAGCAGTCGAGGATTTAGTTCCAGGCACTGGACTGCAGATTCCTTTCAAACTCCCAGGGACGGGGTGTCCTTTGCTTTTCTGTCACCAAATCACACTGGATATACTGGTCTCCCTTGGCAACAACGGCAGGATGGCACTGTTTGTGTGGGCCTCGTCTGGATTCGGCTCCCTGCTGGACTTTGTCTGTGGCCGCTGCCCATTGATGAGTGTCATAGGGATGTTACAGTAGGTATGCTGATTTCCTATGGAGGTAAGTGGCAGGGTGCCTGTAGGAGGTACGTCGTACTCATAGCTTCGATAGTAGTGTTTCTGACGCATTTGTGAATGGTAGGTGTTGTGAAAGGTAGAACGCAGATCTGGATGGGCAGTGGCTAGAGCTGTGGAGGTGGCCGCAGCCATTGAAATGGCAGAGACAGTCTGCAGCTCTCCGAAAGGCCCCTGCTCACTGACATCTAAAGCCTGTTCATGTGTAATGGGTTCTATCCTCTTAAAAGGCATTTCATACTGTAAACGTTTCCAGAACTTCGAGTTCAACTTGTTGCATTTTGGTCCATGCCATTTAATAACCGTTAGGAGCTTGATGGTGTGTTTGAGGGCCTCCACCTCCTGGTAGTTCATAATGCCTCGGAGTTCACTACATTCGATAAGTATCACTTTGATTTCTCCAGTCACAAGCATGTTTCGAAGTCTTGTTTCCAGCTCAAAGATGCTCCAGCCCCTTCGAACTACATAATTTGGGGTCATGACAATGATCAGCCGCTTACTTTGATCTACACACCTTGCCACATCTTCAATGTATGCTATAAAGAAAAGAGGATAAATCAGGGTAAGTGATCTGATAAGAGATCCAAAAGACTCTGATAGTATCTCTCACAAAGTACATAAGAAGAGTTTGTTGGCTTACACGTTGTGAAGATGAAAATGAGGAATGAGCACTTTGGACAGAGATTTGGCCTCCATTACAGTAATATTAGAGACATTTATTTCAGGTGGAAATATCTCATTTGATTTACTCTTAAGGCTCATAGAATACAATGCTTTATAGAAGGATAAAGTATCTTTTCTGGGTATTAAAATTTAAATTTCAACTAAAAACATATCTTTCATTCTTGAGACACTAAAATGAAATTTCTCAAGTTAAGAAACAAAACTGCTATCCGAGATAAGAAAAATAAATTTAAAAGATAAAAACAAACTTCTATGTAAAAATGGTGACTACACAGGCATGGTAACTTTCACACACACACACACACACACACACACACACATGAGATTTACACATGAAAACATTAACTTACTTCCAGTTGGGATCAAATCTCTATCTGGTATAAACAACTTATATCCATAATGCTTTTCAAGCATATCAGGTAGGATTTCAAGGGCAAAACGTTCTTCTTCCCCAGTCTCTTGATTCCACTGGTCAGGATCCACTTTGGTATATGATAGGTAGGCATCATAATCTTTGTTGTCTGTCAAAAACATTACAAAATAAGTTCTACAAAGTAAGTTCTAGAAAGAAAGCAATAGAATATTAATAATATTCACTTTTACTGACATTTTCAAACATTCCACTCTTGAGAAACAAAAAAGAAGCCTGTATTAGTTTTTTTTTATCATGTGTTCAGTATTACCAACAATTCTACAACAAAAGGACACATTGTGATTTTTGTTGTGATGAAAATAGTATGGAAAAAGTCAATGGCAAGAATAATGAAGGAATAAGGGCTGGGGATGGAGCTTTGTCCTGGAATTCATAAACCTCTGTCATCTCTAGCTGTTTCAACCACTGGTACTGTCAAAAATGTAATGAAATGCCAATTACCATATTTTTTTTAAACCCAGATAATAGAAAATCTTTACTATTTATAGAAAGTTACATGTTTAGATAATAGCATGTTATTATTGTATATACTACATTTAGCAATTCTTTCTTTGGATGCATTTAAAAAAGAGGATTACAATCATTTAATTTCAACTTTGACCTATAGAATGATTAAAAGTATTGCTGGGGGTATGAGACTTTGTTTTTATTTTTCAGTTTCAGTCAAGTACAGTTCTGCTCACTGCAGAAGTGAAAAACAACTGGTAATAACTAATATTTGTCACATTCTCAAGTACAGTCATTAAGTTACTCTTTGCATGATTTTCATGAGATTCTAGCTGAGAGATGCATCACCAATACAATGAAAACCAAATAAGAAACCCAACATCTAGTCAGTCAATGAATTGTTATTTAATGTCAAACAATAGATCCAACAGGTTTCTGCTTTTAATATTGACTGAAATAACTAATGTAATTTACTATTTCATAAAATTTCTTTTTTAGAGTGAAAAGGAAGTTTTATTCTATGGATCTAAGAATAAAAGTATTAATTTAAAATATTATTAAGAAGGTTATGTATGCCCAGACCCAATTAGTTCATCTACAACATAGTATCTATATCCAAGGATCAAGGAACATCACAGATTCTAAGAGCCAGAAGACCAACACACTGCTGCAAGATAGTTTCTAGTAGACATTAACAGGAAAGCTTTATCCATGAACTCTCAACAATACGATTGCCTAAACAAGATTTACATAGTGACTAGAAATTTAGACAGGACAATGAGGATTGGAGAATTTTACAACACCTTTACATGAAGAGCTACAGGGAATGAATGGCTGCTAAGAGAGGAAGAATCTGTTTATTTCTAGCAATGAGGCCCCTGATAGTCAATGTAACTCCCAAGTGATCAATACTAAATGCATGTACATGCCAGCAGCAGTAAATGGACTGTTTTATATATGTACATATATGTATGTGTGTATATTTATGTAGCAATAATATAAAAAGGGGCCCTGAATTTGAGCAGGAGTGGGAAGTATGAGAGCATTTGGAAGGGAGGAAAGGAGAGGTGTAATGATCTGAATAAATGACTCATGTATGAAACGCTTAAAGAAAACAGGTTAGGTGTGGTCATATGTATCCATTGTCTAAGCTATTTGTAAGGCTGAAGAAGATCATTTGAGGCCAAAAGTTCCAGACTGGGCTAAACATTACACAGTGAGTACTGTCTCTGAAAACCAAAACCAAACCAAACCAAACCAAATCAAATCAAAGCAAACGACCAACACTATATATTCAATTATCAAATATATATTCAAATATTATTAAGAAATCTTCATGGAAGAAATCAAATCTGTAAAAATGTATCATAAATAAAAATATTTAGGATGTTGACAAATAAATGTATCTTTCTCTTTAACTCATAAGAGGATATTAGTTTCAATATTATGTAAGAAGATCGAGAAGCCAAGGAACTCATGGATTTTGTTTTTAGAATAATACATCTTTAAAAAAGCCAGACACCATAAGTTAACAATTCTCTTCTCTATATGAACATTGTTGTAGAAATTTATTTTTAGTTATGTACAAAATAATCATTTTGTGCAATGTTGGGTAAGGGGCTTCCTAGGTCTTGATATTCTGTATTGTCTGCAGGCGTTGGATTTCTGTGGGGCGTGTTTGATTGCCAAATGATCTGCACCTGAGGAGTTCTGAATCAATAAAATCACCTGAGCTCAGACACTCAAGGTTTCATTGTCCAGGATGGAGCTGGCATGACAATGGTTCTCTCTGCTGAAGTCAGGCAGAGTTTGCACGTATGAGAATGCCTCCTTGTTGTCCTTGCTGAGCCACTACAGCAGCATACTAGTACAGAACATAGTATATTGAATCTGGTTTAGGAAAGTGATATACTGACAAGGAAATAATTTGAAGTTGACAGCTGGATGTTTGATAGTTTTTAACCTTTAAATACCTATTGAATAGTTGTCAGATGTTATTGGCAGCCATCCCTTTTTGATCATTTGCAAATATTTATAAGTCACATAAATGAAGCTGGCTAGTGACAGAGTCCATCATTCACTAAATGGGTTACTAAAATAAAACTGGTAGACTCAAAGATGCACATTTAGAAATGAAATAGTTCATAAAACTTTTATAATTAGAAATTCTCACTGATATAATTTGAGCTGCATTTCTTTCTTAGGTCTCAGGGTATGTTTTACTTTCCTATGCAGTCTCATATGTCTAAGATGTTCTTTTTCATGCTAAAAATTGGAGAACTTTATAAATAATTTTAGAATGCATATACATTAAAATTATTAATTTACAATCTTAATATTTTGACTTTTGTGCTTATTAAATATCTGTTTAATTTTTTAAAAAATTTTTTAGTGGTATTTAAGGTTCATTGGTATAGTTTACATGTTTTACCATTTGGTATTTCTCCAGACTGCTTTATTTTAAATATTCAAATGGGGCAGTAAGTTTCATGTTTTTTTTAGTTTTTGCCTTAAGAAAGCATCAAGCATCAGCTATCATAGCTGTTAGAAGTCTTAAGATGCTTTTTACCTGGGCTATAACATAATCATCACATCTGCAATTTTGGAGTAGTGATTATTTTGGGCCTTTATGTACACACTGGGCAGGCTTCAAATTGCCATTCTCTTACCTTGGCCTATCGAGTGTTACAATTACAAGCACAGTGCATGTAACGATAATTAAAATATTGTCCTGGGGCTATGGCTCAGATGTTGAAAACACTTTCTATGCAAGTCTGAGGACCTGGGTTTGAATCCACAGAACCCAAATACAATCCAAACACAGGAGCAATAGCGTCTGTAAACCCCAAATTATTCTGAGGTAAGGGAAAGCTGAAACAAGAGACTCCCTAAAAGCTCCTGAGCCAGTTAGCCTTCATAGGCTACCCCATCTTAAACAAAGTGGAAAGTGAGGACCAATACATGAGACTCTCCTAACCCCCAAAAGTGTGTGGCACATGTGCACCTACATTTATACTCATATACATGTAAAGGTAAACTAAAACATAAAAATGAAATATGTAAGGTGTGATATGATGAAAACAAAAGCAGTTGAGCTGAACTTCTGACTTCTGTAAATTCTGACTCATTTGAGATTTTATTTCCTGATCTGCGAAAGAGCATCTTGGAAGCTAAGACATTTCTCAGTGGTAGGGCACTTGTCTAGCATGTACAGAGCCCTAGGTTTGATTTCCAGAACTAGGAAAAAGTGAGATAAACAACAACCTTTTGAAGCTGTTTAGTAGTAAATGTATCCTGATTATATAAGTAAACTGTCTGGATCCAGAGTTATTCAACAAGTACTAATTTCCTTTCTCTACAGCCTTAAGAAGGCATCAACTAGCATAGTTGTTATAAGTCTTAAGATGAGTTGTAGTATGGCTTTTTACTTGGGCTATAACATAATCATCACATCTGCAATTTTGAAGTAGTAATTATTTTGGACAGTTAGTCATGGCAATAAAATAAGCAAAACAATACAGAGATATCTTGGTCTGTATAATGGCAATGGAGCTTTTAGCACTCTGAAGTTAGGAGGTAGGGAAAAGTCACGGGGTACTCACCTGGAATTGTAGTCATTATTTTCTCCTGTCCTCACTCCCTACCAGCATCAAAGGATCATGGGAGATGTTAGGTTTTTTTTTTGTTGTTGTTTGTTTGCTTGTTTTGTTTTTGTTATTTGTTGTTCTTGTTTTTGACGGTGATGATAATGGTGTGTGTGTGTGTGCGTGTGCATGTGTGAGAGCTAAAAGGTTAACAGAAAGTAGAACTCTATGATGCAGCTTTCATAATGACATTATCCATGATGCAGTGGGATTTTTGTAATGATACAGTTGTTTTGAGATCACCTATACTCCTGTAAGAAACCTCTTAACCATGTTCTTTATGAAAGTCCCCAAAAACTCATTAGTCAACCAAGTTGGATTTGAATGGAGTTGTTACATTCATCTATCTTCTGTGCCCTATGTGGGGTGTGTAGAGGGGAAAAGGTAGGAGACTACTAAAAGGGAGCACTGAGTATGCTTTAAGAAGGACTGACACACCCTTTAACAGTTTATGACTTTGAATATGTTGAATACTCAAAATAACTTTTTGTTTCTCCTTTGAAAATTCAAAAATTGTGTATACAACTTAACTAATCAGCACTAGGAAAAAACAAACAAACAAAAAAAACGAAAACAAAATTAAAACAAAAGGCCATATCCATAGGTCTCCTAAATGATAAACAGAGACAATGTTTGACTTATGTACTTGAAGACAATAATTCCTGAATCTACAAATAAGGAAAGAACTTGTAATTGAAGGAGAAAGAAAACTAAGTATGTATGGCCTAAGGTTGCATAGGTGCCAATTTGTTTTGCATACTTAACAGGAAACAGATGCTCATATTTTCTGAAGATAGGATAGAGATGTTTGTAGAAGAAAGCTAAGGTCTACATTCAGAGGCCTGCGTGGTCTGGGCAGAATGTGGACACATCTTTAATCCCAGTATTCAGAAAGCAGTGGTAGTCCATGCCTTTAATCCCTAGAAAAAGCAGTGTAAGTAGACACAGGAAGCAGAATATAGGAGTCAGTGTCACACAGGAAGTGAAGTTTTAGATGAGTCAGAGTGAATGGCAGACAAAGTGACTAATCAGAGACTTAGCAGAGTAAGGACATGCCCAAGTCTCATGAGAAAAGGCAGTCTCTCGACTCAGTGAAAGAGAATTACAGAGGAGTTAGAGCAATTTAGTTAACAGAGCCAGTTAAGAACAGTAAGTTGAAGAATTAGACAGTATCAGTTGAAACAGTCAGTAAGAAGAGTCAGTTGAACAGTCAGTTGAGAAGCAGACTGAAGAGTCAGTTGAATGAGAAGAGTCAGAGTTCAGAAGGATCTAGTCAGAGTGGCTCAGTCAGTATTAGGCTAAGGCTGAAGCCTTCTAAGACTGGCCTTGCAGTTTAAATCTTCTAGACTGTATGAAGGCTGAAGCCTTCTAAGTCAAGTCTTGCAGTTTAAATGTTCTAGATTGTAGAATGCCTGAAGCCATCCAGTTCAAGGATTAAAAGCAGATTATAAAGAGGTCAAAATGCTCTAAGGCTCCTGTGCTCTAGGCTAGAACTGGTGATTTAACTGGACAAAAGAATAAACTGTCCTCTGCCCTGAACCAATATCTACATATGGTGAATCTACATCCACATCCACAATTACAAATGTTAAAAGATTGCTTTAATTCATTTGTCCAAGAGTGATAATGGCACCTAACGTCAAACTAGAGCTCTGTCTTTACCTTCAAAACCGAATTGTGTTGGTTATTATTATGTTCATATAAGCATGTACTACTATGATTATGAGTAATCTGTATACCCCACAGGCAGAAGGATAGAGGAACGAAACTTTGTGCTCTGGAAAAAAATAAACCAAAGAATGATTATAGTTTTTAAATAAACCTTGAAAAGAAAACCCAGGTAAAGGCATGATAAAGCAAAGGAGGCTGATATTTTGATGTTTTTCTTACTTTCTAATTTATTCTAGTATAGACTATGGTACTGTGTTGATGTAAGCTCTCCTCTGGAGACACTAGGTCTCCTTGTCATGATATTCTGATATTTAATTAGAAAAAGGCACTGTTCTAGAGGCAGCTGCCTTAAGCATTTAAAGTATCTTTATTTTGGATCAAATGTAGGTGTTTCACTAATGAGATCAAGAGGAATTAAAAAAAAATCAGGCTCCATTGCTAATATTAGCTGCTTTTTATTAAATATATAACCTTTGAAATCCATGACACTCAAGATACATAAATTACTTGACACATTCTGAATATATGCCCTATCCCTACAAATATCTATCATGATCAATGTCCTTGGGGTACTCTTCTAGGCTAAACTCTATCATGCTCCTTTGCCCTGAAAAACAATAGGTTTGGATGTGAGAATCTGGTTCTCCTGTTGTTATCCCTTGAATGTTGTCATACTTTCTTCAAGGGAAATTTTCTTGCAAAATTTTCTTTCCTTTGAAACACACACACCCAACACACACTCATCTCTGGGACTTATACTTCTTTGAATTTTTTTGTTTGTTTATTTTCTTTCTGAGACAGGATTTTACTATGTAGCTGTGGCTTGTCTGGAATTCACTACATAGATTAGAGATCTGCCAGCCTCTTCCTCCCAAGTGCTGAGACTAAAGGAATAATGATGGTGGGAAATTAAGTAAACCCTTTCCCTAAACTCTAACCTTTATAGACTCCTAATTTAGTCAAAATAACCTGAGAGTGATGCATAAATACATTGTTTTTGACTAGTTATTGAGAGCTGTCTTTGACCAAGAAGCAACATGTCATCATACTTGCAACATGTTCTGAACTTACAGGAGTGGCAATCTTATAAACATTGTTTTTTGATTGTTTTTTGAGACAGGGTTTCTCTGTTGCAGCTCTGGCAGTCCTAGAAGTCACTCTGTAGACCAGGATGGCCTTGAACTCACAGAGATCCTGCTTCTGCTTCCCTAGTGCTGGGATTAAAGTCATGTTCTGCTCCCGCCTAGTTTACAAAAATGATTTAATCTACTATTTGATAGCAATTGATTTCTGAGCTAGGATGGCTGGACTTGATCTGGAAAAATGAGATATTTTTGTTGTTGGAGGCTTGAGAAAAAGAAAGTACGATTATTTTGTACTTAGAAATATAGAAAATGTGAAAGATAATGTCAACTTGTAATATATGAAGGCCAAAAGACAGTGGAGGGACTTAGAAAAGGCAGTTGAAATTAAAAGAAAAGGTTGGTTAGCATGAGGTGGTATTGCCTGTCTTTGATGATAATTTCGGAAAAAAGTGTGACCATCGATTTAGAGGTTGCCAAGAACTGAGAAATAGAAGAAATGATGTGAAATGACCATTTGAGGCAGGGAATATAAAACTTGGGTTTGGAATTTAACCTGCAACATGTAATAACAAAATTAATATTAAAACAACAGAACTGTATACAAGGTATTGAGATTTAAGTGTTACCTGTTCATAAACACATTTGACAATAGTACAATAAACATGATCCAAAAACTTTGGAGCTATGAAGTTAAAAAAAAATACAAGTGGCAAGGCTTGAATCCAGGTAATAAAATAACCTGAAATTTATGTAAAGGATTGAGTAGCTGAGTTGGGACAAATGAAGAAAGCATAGTATGAACCTGTTCTATCCTGAAAAAAATTCAACATAATCTTTCTATATCAGAATCTTTGTGATAGAGGACTGATAGAGTCACCATGTGGGTGCTGGTTACTTACTGTAACAGCTTGAAAGAAACTGGCTGAATGAGTTCCTAAAGCTAAATTCTCTACTTCAAAATTTGGTACTTTGGATACAATTTTTGGGATGGGAATCATTTAGACTTGGGGTAAAAATCTTTCTAGTTGTGTGTTTCTAAGGAAAAATATAATAATTAACCCAACACTTGTTATTTAATGACTGTTTTATTATCATACCAATGCATTAGGCTGACTCTTAAAAAGAGTACTAAAACTTTTTTCCTTCAGTGATTGGGATAGAACTCAGCTTCATGAGTACTAGACATGTGTTCTATAGCTGAGCTAGGTACTAGTTACCTACTAGCTAATCTTTATTTCTCCATTCTTCTTTATACTCTAACCTATTGTTACTTCTAGGAATATTTTAAGAATTTTTCTTTAGATTTAATAAACTGATAAAATGGCTAAGAATAAAAAGAAAGGAAAAAGAAATGGGCTCCCCTTTGATCATTAAATAATGCATTTTTTTTCTGAGACAGGGTTTCTCTGTTGTAGCTCTGGCTGTCCTGGACCTCATTCTGTAGACCAGGTTGGCCTCAAACTCACAAAGATCTACCTGTCTCTGACTCCCAAGTGCTGGGATTAAAGGCATGTGCCACCATAACCTGGCTTAAATAATGCATTTTTTAAAAGTAAAAAATATTTGAAAGGCCAAGCATTTCTGTTAACAGTCATTATCTTTGGAAGAGACAAAAGACCATGGAGAGCTAGGAATACAGAGATTTGATGTTTTCCAAAACAGTTTCCACTTCTAGAAGGTAAGTTAATTATTTAAGACATAAAGGAATGTTGCTAAGGTTAAGACAATGTATAGGTTTGTGAGAAGGACCTTTCTGGGCATTAGGAAGGGGAAGGGGATGATAGATGCACTTATGGTTTGAGGTAAGAGTAAGGATTTATGTTCCTTTTCTCAAGAAGTCACCATGTGAGTGCTGGGAACTCAACCTGGGTCTTCTGCAAAAGCAGCTAGTACTCTTGACCAATGAGACATCTCTCTCAGCCCAAACTTGTTACATTCTTATTATTTCTGGAAAAAGGTTTCCTATAAAACAGTGTTGCTGAAAGTTGCAGGAGTCAGGTCTGTTGTAGTAAGGTGGATTATTTAAGGATGGCTCCTGGCCACCATATCAGCAGGAGCAGGTCTGTTCTAATTCAGGGAGGGTCATTGCCCTTGCAGTGTGAATTCCTTCTCATAAAACCATTTCAGTATTCTTTGCCTTAGCAGTCGTTGATTTCCTTTTCTTTTTAGCAATATTATGTGTACATTAATCTTACCCAGATGGTAATTAAATTTATTCTTTTGGCTTTCTTTTGGCTTATTGCATTCACAGGAGCATCTCAAAGAAAGCCCCAGTACATATATCTCTGATTAGGTTCAAGATGCCCTGAAAGACCGTCTTTAACAAATCCTAAGGCATTTATAAACTAAATTAGATTTTTGAGAGAGAATTTAACTTGTTAAAATATTGTTTGTTACTATTTCTTTGCTTTGTATTCTCACCTAAAACAATACAAACAACAACAACAAAACAACAATAACAACAACAAAAACTGAGATCCTAAATAGCTCCAGAATAACAGTGAAATCCATTAGGCTTATGCAAGTCACCCTCTCAAGTGTGTACAAGTAGCATGGTTCCTCAAAATAAATTTCAAATCAACTGAAATTCAACTAAATATGGTTCTGATTTTTTATTGAATGGCTTTTTTTATATTCAAAAAATGACAGATAAAGACTGCCCTGGAAATTGATGGTTTGGGTAAAATCATTCATACCATTCAGAACAAAAATAAACATATTTAAAGCAAGGTTAATAGATAATGTGAGATTTGTTTAGGTAAATGCTTTCTCAAATATTATCTACTTCTAATTGTACAAACAACAACATGTCTTCACATTGTGCTGAGTATATTAAATTTAAAAATAATAGAGACTTAGTAGCTTAAAGAATATGGAAATAGATTTCTTTTACAGCCTTACTTGGCCATTTACAGTCATACTTGAATTACCATTTTGAATAAATCCTTAACTTCCTGGTGCCTTAGTTACCTTCTCAATGGAGACTATAACACTGAACTTGTAACTTTTAGGAGACTTTGTAGGGATGATTTTAAGACACCTGGCACACAGATTGGTTCACTCATCCAACAGCACTTCTGACATAGACAGTTTTCCCATATATTATTAAAATAACCAAAATATATAATTTATTTTAACAGGGAAGTAAATTGAAAACAATGAATAACTAAGAAAATCATGGCTTTAAGAGAATGCCCCCCTGCAAACAATAGTGTTGCTATAGCAGAGCCTTCACTTAGTGACAACAGAAGCGTAAATGGAGAGGACTGTTACAATGCCAATAAACTGCTCCTTTTTACAAGTTTGACATCTGACAGCTCTGCCTATGGACTACTCCTGAGGACCCTGGAATTGTGGCAACAGGGGCAAGGTTTCATTTTTTTTTTTGCTTTAGTTAGTACAAAACTGACAATGATAGATGCTTATCAACATATCTGAGAAACCTTAATCATTTGCACTATTTGTTGTCACTTTGCAAGTGCTTCCTATTTTGCAAGTTTATATTATATTTTCCAAATGATCTCAAAGGAACACAAAAGACCATTAAGTTCATTAATGAGTGGTATTAGGAGGTCAATTTTATGAACCCTAAATTCTTTTTAGAATATACACATATTCTTAGCTGACCAGAGGTGAATGATAATTACTGTTTTTTTTTTATAAAAACATTGTTTACTTGTTTAGTAACGTGTCATTATAAAAACAATGTGGGTTTATACTTTTTCTGATGATCTACCCTTGCAATGACAGTCTTTAAAAATAGAGAGGTGGACAATACTGAAGATCTTCTTGGGAGAATGCCAGAATAGTCAGTACAGTTTAATAAAACAGCTACCAGTCTAAACAAGAAAAGATTGAAATTCACTCCAAACTACTTGACTAGGGAAGACAATTAAAAGAGAAACATGTTACCTATAGAAAAGTAAAGCTGGCCTTTCAGTATTGATTCAGTACTGATTACAAGGTGAGAAAAAATGACCATGCCAATGGCATTGCAACCACTATTTGTAATTTGTAAGTGCTGTTTGAAATCCAGTTCTAAAAAGGGTAGCTGTTACTTGACAAGTTGCAGAGAAAACTACCTATTGGTCCTAAAATACCATATATATGTCCATATGAGAATGATTTTACAAAGATGTACATAAATTTTCTTTCACTGGAATAAAATGAAGGCAAAAAAATAAATAGGCATATTCATAAGCAACAATAAAGCAGGGAAGTAATCTTACCTCCATCCAGCTCCTCAGCTCCAAAATGATTCCTATAGAACAGCATTATTTCTATCTTGTAACATTTATAGATGGTCACCAAACAAACAAGGAGCAAGAGAATAGCACCAAGACCTCCAGCAAGTTCAACGGTGTACATTAACTCTAGGTAGGGAGGAAAAAGCAATGGAAAATTATATAATAATTACATATAAAAACCATGAATTCTATTCAGTTTTATGTTTTTGCAAATGACTCCAGATGTGTTAAAACAACTTCATCCCCTTTTCTCTGACAATTGTTTTGTTTTGTTTTGTTTTTTGGGGATTTTTTTTGCTTGTTTGTTATTTTGGAAATGAGTCTCACTGTGTATCCTAGGCTGGCTTTTAATTTTTGATCTGTCTGCCTCAGCTTCTCAAGTTCTGGGATCATGTGCATGTGCCAACATACTCATCTTGTATGAGGATTTTACCCACCTTTAGCTTTCAATACTGTTTCCTTGGTAATTGGATATGGTGATATGTGACAACGTTGCTTAGTAACATTGCTTTGGTACCAATGAACTTGGTTAACACATTCCTTTTGGATTAAAAGTATTATAAATACCTACGTGAAAACTACAATATTGAGTTTGCCTCAGTGCAGCAACTTTTATATGTACACATATCCCGTGACAGGGTCTTGTGAACTATGCTTTTGGAATTGATAAATGTAATAAGTTTTTAAAGACAGGACAGCTTTATGGTCACCTGCATTTGAATCTTGATCATTTTTACCTGAGCTGTTACCTGGGAGTTGGGTTCAAGGTAAATTAAGGAGGCCAAATAGCATAGTACCTACAGAGCACTGTACACTGTTGCATAGAGAGTTGGAAGAACTGCCTAATGAATGCTATCTTCTCTTTCCTGAAAGAAATGATGAATTATGATATTTATTTTTCTGAAAAGTGTAGTGTCTAGCTGTATTAGCATTATCTTGAAGGCTGAAAGCTTATCTCATTTGAAAAAGTGTGTAACCTAGTAGGTATCACAATAAAATGTGTTGGAAACATTTTTTAAGATACTACATTTTTAAATTTTTTTATGTTCCTTTATATTATACTAGGCATGTTACTATAAACATGTCTAAAAGAAGAATTTTCTTGACATTTGCTGCATACAAGTTCTTCTTTATCATACTTAATGTAGGTAACAAAAATGATCAGACAAAATTTTGGATGAAACAGTTATTTACATTTTTCTCCTTTAGAAATTATCAAGATTGTAACATAATTTAGGTTGCTGGTATGTAAATAGTAAGTATCCATATACATTTATTGAGACTCAGCCTGCTTAAGTGCCTGTGTATGCATGCTGTCACCGATCATCATAGTCTAAATGTTATCACTGATGGGTAGCTTTTGGTCCCTGAAGTTAAGCTTGAAAATAAAATAGTTTCTTTAATTCATGAAGTGTAGTATTGTGTGTAACAGTTTTGTCCCAAATGAAAACCTTCCATCTTGGAAGGAAGCTCATTAAGATACAGAATGTTAAAGGGGAAGTGAACCAACTGGATGTTTTAGAGAAATAAAACATTCCCTCCTTAAGCTGAGGAAGTAAACAACTCAAAGCAGACTCACTAGGACTCTTCCTACCAGAGTAAGCAACAAAGACTGCTAAGAGTCACTCTAAGACAAGTCAAGCTGCAAAGACTCTTGAGAGCAGGCCAGCTACCTGGAAAAAGCAGAAACCAGGTGAACTACCTAGACAAGGTTTAGACTGAGACACTTGGAAAGGACACTCTGCAACTTGTTCTGCATGCAGGCTGTGAAGTCTGCTTTAGATTTCCAGCTTTCATGAGCTCTTACCATGTTGTGGTGGGGTTTGCTAATACTGCTCTCATTTGAGTTATTTCTGCTCCTATAAGTAACACCAATAAAACTCATTGATTCACCAATTGGTTTTTGGTGGTATCCTTATTTGGTCAGTTCTCTACTTGGAGTGATTAGACTTTTGTTCACATCTCCCCGGGAATAGTGTCACACAATATGCAGCCATTCTTTAAGTTAAAACACTAAAATAATGTTTTAGATTCTGTAATTTGGAAACTGTGAAGAAGTAAGCTATATAATTTATAGTACAGTCAATAAAAGCTTAGACAAAGAATATTAAAATAATTCATTACTTTCAATAATACATATTATTTGGTGACAAGTTCACTCTTAAATTCTCATGAATGGGATAAAATAGCCAGGGGAATGAGGCAGTGCAAAAAAAAATAATTTGGAAAGTATCATCATCATTTTTTGCAAGAGCTTTTGTGTATGAGAGAGAGTGTGTGAGAAAGAGTGTATATGTGCATGTATGCATGTGTATGTGTGCATGCATGTAACACCAGTTTTCTTCTAACAATTAAGAAAAATAATCTGTCACATATCTCGTTATCTAGTTCTTTATTCCTAATGTAACAGTTTAATAAAGTAAATACATATAGCTACTATTTAGTCAAGATTATTTTTGTACTTAGTAAAATTAAATAGGCAGTTGAAGCAAATATTTTATTTAAAAAGATCTGACTATTAATTTAAGAAAGAAAAAAAGTAAAATGATAAATATTTCAGAGTCAAAGTAAATTAACATGAAATATGAAATAATGGAAAATAATTACACAAGCCTTATCTGTTAAACATTGTAAGGAACCACACAAGAGACTATCACAAAAGTGCCAGGGGCAAAATATAATTGTTCTTCAGAATACTGTTTTCCTCTTACTGTGTGAACAGAAGGGATACATGAGTAAATAATACCGTGGAGTGCATTGAGTCTTTGTTCTCTCAGAATTCAACCACATGGAACCTGAATGAATGTACAACTGATGTCCACAAGATTGTTCAGATACCAGAACATCCTGATTTAAAATATACTGGACATTATGGGAGAGATGATAATTTAGATCATGTCTATTTTTGTGGTCCAAAAGACCAAACCCAGGACATCATGCTGGGCAAATGTTCTACCACCAAAGCATATCCTTAACCCACACTATAGCTTTTTTTAAGGTTCTGTTTCTTTTTTTTTTTCTTCTTGTTTTTTCTTACTTCATCCTGGCTTGTTTTATGTGAAATAGACACAAACTAATGTCATCTGAGAGAAGAGAAACTCAATTAGGAAATTCTTTCCATAAGATCAGGCTGTAGACAAGCCTGTAGAGCATTTTCTTAATTAGTGATTGATGTATGAGGAGGATGCATCCTGCTGTGGGTGGTACCATCCCCAGGTTGGCAGTCCTGAGTTCTATGGAGCAAGCCAGTAAGCACCATTCCTCCATGGCCTCTGTATTAGCTCCTGCCTCTAGATCCCTGCACTGAGTTGCTCCTCTGACTTCCCGCTATGGACTATGATTCTGGATATGTAACTCAAATAAACAGTTTCTTCCTCAAGTTGCTTTTGGTCATGATGTTTTATCATAGCAATAGAAATTCCACAGACACATTATAATTTACAATGATAAACTTTCTTGCATAAGAAAAGTAATGGAAATTTGATCAAGAATACTTAATTTCTACTCTTAACCATTGTTGATGAAAATACATCATTGTGCTATTACATTGGGAGGTTTTCTAATAAAGTGAAATTTCACCGTCAACATCGATTCTACTTCTATATAGTTGTCCCAGAGATATACATAGATACATGCAAGAAGTCTTGTGCAAAAATGTTTGGAGTAGTCTTAGCTATACTAACCACAACTGGAAACAACCCAAGTCCCTTTAGCAGGAGATGCTGGGAAAATTAGTATCTGCCCATAAGTAGACTCTATTCAGCAAGCAAAAGAGATAGACACGATGTAAAAACTCCCAGGGTTACACTGGGTAAAGGAAGCCAAACACAAAGTAATATTTACCACATAATTCTACTAAAGTACAAGAACAACCTTCTACAATGCAGTGATATAACTCAGAAACTGTATTTTTCTTATGAGATAAGTGAAGGGAATGTTTATTGGAAAGAGGAAAGGGGAAACTTTACAGGGTAAAGAAAATATTTTTTATTTGTCTTAGGGGTGGATATACAAGTGTGTGCATTTGTTAAAAATCATTGATCTGATCACTTGAGGTCTACAAATTTTATCTTATGCCAATCATAATTCAACTCTTTAAAATTCTGATTGCTTATGAAAAGCTATTATAAGTTCTGACCCAAGGTCTGTATGAGAAGCTCTAAGGAGATATTGGAGTCAGAACAGCTGTTCTGCTGTAGATAACTAGCCAGGCAGGGAATGATTTTTTCTATAATGTCTCCAAGTTCACTCTTTGCAGCTGGAGGCAAAGCAATAGGCCCATGTTTGTAACATAGTGTAAGAACCATATCTACTTAAACAGCTTTAGAGACAATAAAAACAATGCCTGAACCATGTTAGCAATACAATAAAAAAGACTCATTTTCTTTAAATGGTATTCATAATCCTGGTTTCTACATATTCTCAAACAGCAATTTTCATTCTTGGTTCTTTTTAAATTGTCATATCTTTTATTTTTTGATGCTATAATATAATTATAACATTTATCCCTTCCCTTTCCTCCCTCCAAACCTTTCCGTATAACCCTGCTTTCTCTCTTTTAAATTCATGGACAATTGTTTCTTTTTCCTTCAGAAATTGAATAAGAATAACTTAGAGGAAAAGTACAAAAGTAAGTTACTAAAGAAAAATATGAGTTATTTCTTTCTATAGAGTTAATGGATAACCAAAATTATATATAATACTTTAAATATTCTATATATTAGACAATCAATAGTATTGCCTAAAGTGTAATAAAAGTGAATGAAAAGGGTTAATGTAGCTTTGTAGTTGTGTGTTGTTTGAACAGCTTTAAAGTGCAAACATATAAAAAGTTACATATACTTAAAAAATGAGCAATGAACAAGAATAACTATTCTGAGGTGCAGTTGTTTACTACTAAGAGTATTTGAAAACTGGTCCAAAGAAATTTAGTATTTGCATGGTCCTAGTTTATCTAAAATCTTGAGACTATCTCAGATTTCTCAGATGCTCTGTAATGCTCCATGTATAAACAGGGTGTTGTTAGAGCAGGAATGAAGCTGTCTTTTCTCACAAGACACTCACATCTGCTCCTCTGTTGCTCTCTCTTATACAGGCTTATCTATTGTAAATGCACACAGGCTACTAATTATTAAGTTGATGTCAATATGTCACATTGTGAAAATACTCCCAAGGAAAATGGGGCATTAGAATTAATCTGTGTACCTCTGCTCCAAGCTGGACTCTTCACTAATATGAGCCTTACTTATTTGATGGTTTATCTATGAATTTAGGACAAAAATGAGAAGGGATTAAATTTTGTCACAGTTAAGAGAAATTTTCTGGGCCTCATATAGTCTTTTATATTTGCATTACTATGTGACTGTGAATGGTATTGCCCTTGCTCATGTCATTTTCCTTTTGAAATGTTGTCCGCTTTTTAGCTCTACTCCAAGTTGCCTGTAGTGGTGATTTGGCAGTGGTGGTGCACGCCTTTAATTCCAGGATCATGGAGGCAGAGGCAGGTGGATCTCTGTGAGTTCAAGGCCAGCCTGGTCTACAGAGTGAGTTCCAGGACAGCCAGAGTTAAACAGAGAAAAACCTCTCTCGAAAAACAAAACAAAAATGATTCATTTTTAGTGCAACTCAATTTCTGAGACTGGAAAGAGAAAACTCAGGCTTAGAAAACAAGATAAAACAAAACAAAGATGCAAAAGGCAACAACAACAACAAAAGTATTATTTGGTTAAAATGATCGACCCCCTTTAAAGGACTGAGATCGAATATTGAAAATTGTAACCCAAAAGTGCTCAGCAAAAACTGAAGGGAAGCTGGCATTTGCTTAAACACAACAAATGAACAAATGCCAAAGAGTTACATTTAAGGGCACCAACAGTCATTTAGTTACAGGCAATTAACAATAGTCCTTGGAAAGCTCCAGTACAGTCTAAGGGAAAACACATTGATTATTGCTGCAGTAGTAGACTGCTTTCTGAATAAATTGCTTCAATTTAAAACTAGATTTGCTACAAGCATTTTGAGCAATGACTACAATTTTTTTCTTATCAGACAGTTGGTACAAGCAACCCTTTAAAAGAAACAGCTAATTAAAATAAAGCACATGCCATCTCTTAGTATATTGAATTACATTGCAAATAATAAATGCACTTGGTTTACACTAATCTTGCTGCAATTACCTAGTGTAGTTTGGATATATATATATACCTGGTATTAGTGTTTGGAAACTCTTTTGCTAGAAATCTTTGAATAAGAAGTAAAATTTTAACAAAATAAAAGTGCATGTGTTTTTTGAACTCACTTTGAGTTTTCATTTTGCATCTCTGATTTTTATTCATATTCATATAGATGTATATAAGTCTTGTTGAAAGTGAAATGGAAGACTTTGGGTGGTTTATTCTTAAATAGTTTGTTCTAAAATTGTTCTGTTCATATATAAAATCCTTGGAAATGTTTTGCCCTGATTTATAGGCTATAAAATGCAAGTTTGCTGGGGAAACTCATGATAGACACTATAATGATCTCAGTTTATTCATTAGCTTCACTGAGTACTTTTTTTCTACTGTTGTGTTATAAAGAGCTAAAGTTTATAAGGATTTATCCATCCACATAAATTTGTATGCATATTTATTTCTCTGGAGGAGTATAAATTATTTGTTCCTGGCAGGAGGATAATTATACTAAGCCTACAAAGATATTCAACTCAATTTCTACAATACATCAGCACAATTTAGAAGCTGTTACACTTTTGTGGGGAAGGGGAAAATACATTAAGAAACTGAATTGCTACTTATATGATAGCAAAAAATGTTTTGCGAAGGCATATATTCCTGTGTAAGGAGAACAGTTTTAGGTTTTTTTCGGGGGGAGGGGGGAGAATCAAAGATATATAAAATTACCATAGCTAAAATAAAAATAGATTCTCAATGGAATAAGCTTAATCAATGATAACAAATATTTGGACAAAGGTCACTCTTAAAATAGTGTATTTTGCCATTTTGGAAAGAAGTTATCAGGCAAAGCACCAAATGAACTTTTACTTACTGCTAATCAAGGATTAAAATATTGTCATTGGGTTAGAATACAATCATTATAGCCTAGTTAGACTAAGTTTCTAGAAGCCCTTGGAACTTAAATGGCATATTAACCCACAATAAAATAAAAATGATGAAAAGCTAGAGTAAAAAAAAAGCATCATTCTAGGTACAATTTGCTAAAGACTCCACTTGGGATATGCCATTCCTCATTTCAAATAGAGAACAATCAGGGAGATAGTGTGAAACACAATCTATTAGTTTGTATTTGTTTTAATCAAACAAAATGGAAAGGCTTTGCATAAAAGTAGAATGTGATCCAGTGAATAAAGAAGAAATGATATAGTTAGAAATCTTCATTTTTCTTACCATAATAACAATTGACTCAGAATTATCAACAGATATTAAAATAATGAGGTGGACAATTGGTGAGGCAAGATACTCACAGTCTCAAGGTACCTTCCTATTGATTATTTAAAGGAAAATAGGCACCATCTTCCAAAAGTGACATAAATTAACATTGTCAAGAATAGTATAATCTGGTATCTGGCATAACACATTGAGAAGACACATCATTGATGGTAGCTAGAAATGCATAAGTATTTTGAAAATGAGGAATTTTCAAACCAACTTAAAATGAAGGGCAACTGCAAAACCCCAAATCAGCTTATTTCTACTCCTCAAAAATATCAGTATTGATTAATACAAAGAAAAGTAAGGAACCTTCTCAGGTTAGTGGACACTAGGGAAACTGGACATCTACATGCAAGGCATATTCTTCTATTGAAAATGTGGCATAAAGAGTATCTGTTGAGACAATGTCTGTAACTAGACTATAGACCATATAAGAGACAGAAGCCTTTTATTATTTTGAAATTTTGTGAATTTGGTAAATATGCTTGGATTATGTACAAACATTCTTGGTATTTAAGACAATTTCCCTGAAGAATTTAGTCACAATGTCTGTAATTTTCTTTCTCTGGTACAACAATAATATGTGTTTGCAGACATAATATATTTTATCCATTTTCCTATGTTCAGGAATAGTGATAAGGTCAATGTGCCAAAATGTTAATAATTGGTGAGCATAGATGGAAAAATAGATATTTATTATTCTATTCTTAAAATTTTGGAGGAATGTTTGCTGTGTTGTTCTAAAATAACACCTAAAAATAAAAAGACAAACTAAATGGCTATATGCAGCAAAATTATTTATCTTCTAGACATGACCTTGCCGTTGCACTTGTGAACACATCATAGCTGTATCTGCACAAGACCTGCCAAACATTGAGTCCCTCAACATTTCATCATGGATGGGAGGATCCATGAGACCCTACATCTGCTTGAGGGACTCCTGGCAATGAATGTTTGGTAGGAGAGGGAGATTTTGTTTTCTTTAGTGGTATAAATATTGATAAGGTACTCTTGCTGCAGTAAAAAAAAAATCTCCTATCAGTTCTCAGGCAAGAAACTCATATTAAACTCAGTGGGTCATATACAAACAGAAACATGAAAGTAGAAAAGGGAATCTGTCAAGAAGGAGAGGAAGGGAAATAAAGGAAGAATGTTAGTAGACACTTTTAATCTTAGTATTCAGAAAGTGGTGGTAGCACACACCTTTCGTCTCGGTATTTAGAAGGCATAATTGTGGTTCACAACTTTAATCCCTAAAACAGATACAGAGTGTGGAATCAGACAGGAAGTAGAGGTCAGGAGTCAGTGTCACATAAGAAGTGACATCTGAGATGAGTCAGATTGAAGAACAGGCAAAGTTGTAAATTAGAGGAAGAGTTATCAGAGTGAGTCAGAGTGAGGACATGCCCAACTCTCAATATAGAAATGTGGGTTCTAAGCTCAGAGCAGAGTCAGAGAAGGAAATATGAGGCTAGCAGTCTGAAGCAGGTGGATGGGGGGGAAAAACACAGAGACAATTAAGCGGTCTGACTGAGAAACAGAAAGGCTGACTGAGGCAATAAGGAGCAGTGAGTGTCTGAGGCAGAGACACAGGCAGCTCAGCAGAAGTCAGTATCAGATGGGAAGAGTGAATCAGTTTGAACGGCAGTTCAGACTGAGTCAGAGCAGTAAATCTGGAAGGTTGATTAAATTGTACAGAGGCACAAATGTTTTAGATTTTATGGAGGCTGAGCCTGAAGCCTTCCAGTTCTAGGTTTAAGATTAGATTGTATGGAGACAGAAACATTCTAGGGCTCCATCCAGTACTAAGAACTTGTGATTTAATTAGATGAAAGAATAAAAAGCATTTTGAACCTGAATCTACATCTACATCTGGCATCTATGCCTACACAAACAAATATATAAAACTTTCAAACAATAACTTTAAAAAAATCACAATATCATGTTGTTATAAATATGTATATTTTGGCTTGATTATCTTTGATTTAAGTTGCATAATATATAGTTATATTTATCTTATCTATTCCAAAGCCTTCAAGTTAATCTTCCCCAAATATGTCTTCACCTTGAGATTTTCTTCAGGTACTTTGTTGATTATCCATCAAAGAAACTTAGAACTACATGTATTGGTGTTTATTCCTTTAAGCTAAGTGACCCCAGCCATAATCATCCCTTCATTATGAATTGAAGTTTTATTAGGTTCTGTAACAACCTAGAAGCTTTTGCCTTTCATTTATTAAAACCCTATTGCCAGGCAGTGGTGGTGGTGCACACCTGTAATCCCAGCACTTGGGAGGCAGAGGCAAGCGGATCTCTGTGAGTTCCAGGACACCCAGAATTACAAGAAAGAAACCCTGTCTTGAAAAACTACTACTACTACTACTACTACTACTACTACTACTACTACTACTACTACTACTATAAATCCCTATGTATCCTTCAGGAGAAGCTTTCAGTGAAACTTTTACAGGGAAAGTGATTCACACTTCTCAGAACATGATTTTCCTGCTGCTGTTTTCCTCAGTAACTCTACTGTATATTAAGAGTTGCTTTTGTCTGTGATTTTACATTATAAATATAATAGGCAGTTGTTTTATCTTAAGATCTTTCTTTTTGTCTTTCCCTTCAGACTGAGAATGCTTTTGTCCCAGATATCTCATGTCACTTTCTTCCTCTTCCTCCTTTTACCACTTCTCCCCTTTGTGTTTGTATGTATGTGTGTGTGAGAGATGCGGGGCGCGGGGGAGAAGTAGTGTATGTGTATATGCAGGCACATGCTTTGAAGCAGCATTTCACTGTTATATTCTAGGCTGTTTATGTATCTATCCTAAACTGCTTTCAAACTCCTGATTCCCCTAGCTTGGGCTGATGAATACTGGAATTGAGGCATATACCACTAGTCTCATTGTTTCATAAGTCTTTGCTCATAAAAAAAACATAAGAAATTCTTCTACCAACCACTTATTTTAAGAAAAAAAAACATGGTACCATTCTGGATTCACTTTTTTTCTATGGTTTTTGTCACTATATAATATTCAATTTTCTTTTTACTAAGTATATTATTATTTGTTTTCTGACTTTTGCTGAAATTCAAATTCCAAGACTGTGAGTCTTTGTTATTTTTCTGTTTGCATTGGCCTACTTTAAAAATTATTTTCAGAGATTATCCCAAGTCCTGTGACATACTGTAGAAATTCAATAATTATTTGTTAAATAAATGAATGAATAGATAGGTGATTAAGAGCACACAGAGTCTTCAAACAAGAATTTCTCTCTTTCTACTATAAAATTCGAGTATCTCTCTGAGTGACTTTTAGATCAATGTATCATAATGTTCAAACAGCTGAAGAAGCATAATTGTGAATATCTATTTCATTATTAGGTTAAAATATATATTATTCATAAAATGGAAAATCTGGAGCTGAGGGGATGGCCAAGTTTGTAAAGTTCTTGCTGTGAAAACATGAGGACTCACGTTCAAGTCCCAGAACTCACATAAGAAAATCCAAGTGCAGTGGTGCACAAATGTCATCCTAGAACTCAGGAGGTAGACACAGGAAGATCCCTGTTGTCTGCTGGTTAGCTAGTCTTACTGACTTTGTAAGATCCAGGTACAGTGAAAATTTTGTCTTAAAAATAAAAGGTGGAGAGCAATTGAAGAAGCTATTGTCAACCTCTGCCCTAAACACACCCACCCACACATGCAGACACACAGACAAAGAGAGAAAATGTACTTCTTTATAGAGTTAAAAATTATTCTTCATTCATGAATCTAGTGATAATGTAGTCTTGTATAGATGTACAAAATTTTAAGAGTTTGTATTCACTTAGAATCTGAGAGTCATCTAATATTTCACTAAGACATTGCAGATGGTAGGCAAGTGCTTTCCCACTGAGATACACTCCTCACATTTAGTTTTTTGATTACTTAATTCATTCATTCATTTATTCATTTTATGTTTGCTTAATAAGTACTTTCTGTATAGTGGAGCATTGCTTTTGCATTCTAGTAAAAACATGATGGAAGAAATGTGTGATTATTGCCTTAAAATAGCTTACAACTTGTAGATTCTATATTTAAGTGCATATTTAATACAAAATTCATGCTAATATTTACTGAGCACTGAGGTGTCACTGTGATAGAACTTTTATATGAGTGTAAGAAAATACTGTAAGTATAACCTGAGACAAGTAGGCAGCACACTCTGTATTTTCTGTATGTGTTTTTGTGGTTTTGCTGGGAGATTTCAGAAAAAAAGTCAATCATTGGCATAGAGCAGGAATGTCTGCAAATTCTTTTATTTGATATAGCATGAAATGAGAAAATATGTTTGTTATAGGTTGGATAATTGTAGGCAAATTTCTGCCTTTTTTTGTTCAGTTAATATATATTGTTTATCTTTTTAATTTACTTTCAAAGTAAATAACCTGTGCCCTTCCAAGGGGGAAAAAAAGGTCTGGGGGATTCATGTCATATACCAGTTAAGGTAGTTCCCTAAATTTAGGTCAGAACAATAAGACTATGATTCCCCTTGAGGAAAGTTGACATTCATTTTCAAGAGGTACAATATGGAGTTCCTAGCATAGGTAGAGAGATTTATCGCAGAAAACTTTTCCTCTTTAGACTATAAATCAGTATTTGAAATATCATTATGTAAGGAATATTCATGAGACATAAGCATCATCACCTATTTGTACACACATATAGATATATAAAAGATTCAGAGTGGGCTCTTTCATCTTGTATCCCACAAGAGAAAACAGACAAAGAATGAGCATACTGCTAAAATAAAGAACAAAAAGGGCCTCAGGTGACCAGCTTAGAAGACAGGATTATTGTATATCAAGGTGTCAAACTTCACTGATGCCTAAAAGAAAATACCTTTGAAGAAAAAGTATTTGCTTTCTCTCTACCAGGAATTTCCTTCTTAACATGTCATACAAATAGGCACAGATGGAATGTTATAAAACCTCTCTTGAGAGAAAATTGTCAAAGTGAAGGCGGTGTTGCCATTTTACTCTTTTTCGTTAAGGGATGTGGTGCTTATCCTGAAAGCAATTGTCCACCAGAGAATATATTGTCACAGTTAGAACAACTCGCTTTTCCGTTTGGGGATGCCCAAAGAACACAGAACATCTGGTCGGCTTAGATAACCAATAAGAGCCACATTTTCTACTTTTCTCTGGAAACACTGGACTCTGATAAAAAATAATAATATTATGATTTGACGGATATTTGGTTGATGAAAATAAATTTATAAAACACTATACACAAGTAAAACCTTATTTTACTGCAGTATACAAAGTGGAAATCATTTATAAACACCAGACTTCTGCTACTATTTTAATTTTCTTTCTTTAAGGGTTTAATATATTTTCTAATTATTGAAAGCATTAGAAACAACTGTTTTGGTGAGAGCGATTGGTAATACTTTCTCTCTTGAGAAAAATTTCATTGAAAGCTTAGTGTTTTCGGAGTTAGAGATTATTAGGGCCAAAACAGTAATCACACCACATGCAGGTTCATTTCTCAAATGATAGTAACAGGAAGTTCTATTTCTTCTCATTTTTGAATGTTTTTGATCATTGTTATTGAATACAAAAAGTAGTTGAGGAACATGGTGAAATTTTTGCCTTGTTTCTACATTTGTGAATAGTTTATTGAAATTAAAAAAAAATCCTATGATATAATGAGCAGGTTTGGAGGACAAGAAAAAAGAGAATTTATCATTAGTCCTCTTCTGGAGTAATCATTCTAAATTACATTGTAGAATTAAAATTTCAAATTCATTTAAGTCAGGTAATTTTTACGATTCACTTGTTCAGGGCCATCAACCCCATTAAATAATCCAGGCTGGCTTCGGATTTATGCAATTTTGAATTGGCCCTCCCAAATCCTGGGATTATAGGCATAAACCACCATAGCAAGCTTTCTTTCAGATTTTGGTAAATGCCTGTTACATTTAAGTTTGTGAGAAATAGGTAACCATGGGAAGTCAATGCTTTGGACTATAGTCACATATAAGTAACTGTAGTTTGTGTTTTTCAATAATGGGAGTAAAGTTCTAAGGGAACTTAATACTTAAGCCAGATGAAAATCCCTTGGGAAGAGCAACTACTTCAATTAACTTTCAGGTTTGGCAAATAAGGCATAGCACTTCGAAACTCTGAGAATCTAAAAAATGACCTAATATATATTATTGTGGGTGTTTAATCTGTTCTTTCAAGATTTCTGCCCTGAAGCTAAAGGACAATTAGTTTACAAATGATAAAACTAAAGATCAGTGAGACAGAGACTTGCTTTAGGTATCAAGCAACCAAAGAGTGAAAATTAAAAGGCTCTCAAGAAACTCAATTTTTCCATCATAGTTTATAATTTCTTTTCAGTCAGTCTTCATTCATATCACAGTTCAATTAATGATAATGATTCTTGGGAGATTTAAAAATGATCATTGTGTGTCTTTGTGAAAATACTGGTGAATTTTCTTTTGGATTTTTATTTTTAATTCATTTTTTATGACATTTAAATGTCCACTTTTTAGAAAACTAAACCTCAATATATATTCCTCTTTATCAAGCACATTCTAAAAATAGAACATGTGCCCTCAATGTAGAGACAAATAGCTAACATATCTCTTACAGATGGCAAATGTATTTCTCAGCAGTAAAAATCTAACACAAGTTACCATGGTAATCGATTGGAAATCAACATAATTTTTCCTGCTATGTGATCTGAGAGAGCAGTTAGCATTTTTTATGTGTCATGTCAAATTTCTCAGCTTACTGACCAGGTTGTCAAAGTTCAACATCCAGGAACTGCTTATTAAAAGTTATATCTTTGGTATTGTATTATGACCCAATTGTGCCATTTCTCAACCAAATGCAGGAATTCGCAGCCATATAAATGCACAGCTATCACCCTCTTTTCAACAACGTTGCCCCAGGATAATGGTATACATCACTCTTAAAGTAGTGACTTAACTACTAAGTCTAATTGATGCATGTGCTTTACCTGAGGCTGGTAAATACATATGTAATTTTACTTATTTTGTAAGTGGAGTGATTTTCAGTCAACAGCATTAGATAAATGATCTCCTTTAAGCAGCCTGAAGTGAATATATCAAGTGAGATATGAAGCATCATCAATAAATAGATTTGATCTGCAAGTTATGAGAATATGAGAGTGATTCTAAGAAAGAGAATGAGGGGTTATTAGTGGGTATTGGTCATGGACATACTTTCCTATCTATTATCTCTGCTTGCATATATCACGTTGTGGTTGTGGTATGTGTGAACTAGATGATTTTGGTGGACCTCCTTCAAATAATTTATTTTATTTTTAAACATTTAGTTTTTATGTGCATATGTGTGTGCTTGTGTGTAACTTGGTGCATATGTCCATGGAAGCAAGAAGTAGGCATGCCATACCCTGGAGAAGCAGTTTCAGGCAGTTGTGAGCCACTTGACATGAGTACTGTGAGCTGAACTCTGGTCCTTTTGAAGAGTCGTGGGTAACTTTTAACAGCTAAGCCATCCATCTCTTCAGCCCCCTCTCAAGTGTTTTGAATTGATGTATTATTTTTCTAAATGGCATACTTATCATTTTCTAATATAAAGCTGAGTTTCAGCAGATTTCCTTTGCCCTCACTTGAGGTTTATTTGAATTTTATAGCTGCTAGGCAGCTGTCTGTGCAAATGAATCAAACTTTTGGATATGTAGGGATGCTTTATACTGTTGCTTGTACTATTATGTTTTCCTCTCTCTGCTTCTGTCTCTGTCTCTGTCTCTCCCCCCCCCTTTTCTGTACCAGTGCATTTGTGACCACTCTTCCTTATTATATAGAGCTGTGATTTGACTGAATTCAACATTCAAAACAGGAAGTTAACAGTATTTACTGATTATCATATATCACTTTACTACTCAGTAACTACTATTTGCATAGACTGAACACTATAGATAACCTGTTTTATACACACACACACACACACACACACACACACACACACACATATAGTTAAGAGATTTCTAAGTATATTTTCTTTTTAAAACATGGTACATGTAGGAACTGTTTTAAAAAAATGAGGGCCTTTTCATTTAAGAGGTTAATCATTTTAATTCATAAAGAAAATGCCCTCTCAGGCATCTCTTGAGTAGCAAATGCATTCTAGAAGGCAAAATGTCATTGAAAATATGATGTAAGTAACTTCATTAAGAGCAGAGTGTGAGGGCAAAGGTGTTGATTCTGTAAAAGGAATGCGACAATTGCTTGGATTCAGTCCCACTGACTGGTAATATTATGGTTTCTTTCCTTTCTCATGGACGCAGTGAGCCCCAGAGAGCTAGTTGCTCTTTAACTATTAGATGCTACCAAATTTATAAGTAGGTTGTATTGTGTAGCTAGGGCCTTGGTATACCAATTGTGGTCCATGGATCACATCAGCAATGAACTTGCTTAAAATTCATTTCTTGGGTACCACCTTAGAGTAATGCATTTAAATAGATTTTGTAATAAGCTCCCCAGGTGATTTTTGAGTACTACAAAATTTATGAAGTACAAGAATAGGGACATCTAGACAGTTTTCCAAATGTGGAAACAAGTAGCCTTTCTGTTGTCAATTTCTGTATAAACTCTTTTTCTGTTGACTTTCTAATCCTCCCAGTTCCATTTGATATGATCTTTAAGGGTTTCAAGGTGAAATATTTTGGTCACTTTACTTTGAATTTCTCTGCTATGAGTAGTTAAGAAACTAAAGTCATTTCCTGTAAGGAATGGAGTTTCTCTGTCCATGTTAGGAGACACTTTTCATCACCAGGGAAGGTACTGTAGGTAGACGTTAAAGATGCTGATAAATATTCTACAATATACAAGACAGTTCACCCCACAGCAGAAACTTATTCAGCCCCAAATAACAATAGCAACAAAATTGAAAAGCTACAATAGGTGAAATATAAATTATTCAGAATACATTTAGTCAACCTGTTTGATAGGGGCACGTTTATCACATATATTAAGTAGGTTAAGTACATTGAAGTATATGACACAGAAGTAAACCTATGTTATGAAGCCCTTAACATTTCAGTAGAAAACAAATATGAAATGATAAGTATTACCATGTATAATGAACAATTTCAGCATTTACATACATATTCATGATCAAAAGGGATGGCTGAAAACAAAAGTTTATGAATCTTTGTTTCCCATATTAGTTTTGTTTAGGCAAAATAACCAAACATAATAAGCAGACAAAAATGACCTAGGGTTATTCTCATTTAAATTATATATTCTGTGTAATGAACTAGGCACCTTAAAATGTCAATTTTTATGCCTGTAAGTTTCATTGGCGTTCTTGAAATGTCTTTTATTAATTATTAATAAGAACAAAGGTAAAAGATTACTAGCATCAAACAATTTAGATAATTTGTGTTTCTATTATTCACAGTAGCCTTTAAGTGTTTTTATTTGTTCTAACATCAGCAATTAAGGAGCATCAGAGAAGCAAAAATGGTTAAAGATAGAAGAAAACTTTGACTATAAAATGTCAAATCTTACCCAAGGAAAGAAACAATTAGACATGATAGCTGTGATTTGGAGATTCTAAAAGGGACTTTTCTAGTCGAGTGTTGGTGACATGCCTTTAATCCCAGCATTTGGGAGGCAGAGGCAGGTGGATCTCTGAGTTCAAGGCTAGCCTGATCTACAGTGTGAGTTCCAGGACAACCAGAGTTACAACAGAGACACCCTGTCTTGAAAAACAAAACAAAAAAAAAAAATGAAAAAAAGCTTTCAGCTTTCCAATTCAGCTTTCCCGGGAGATAGTGCCATATAGAACAGTAGGATATTGAGATATTCCAGCAAGATCTGGTGTTTAAAATAATATTCTATTATCAGTCACTAATGGCATCAAATGGATCCTCTTAAACCTCAAAGAGAGCTGTACAAGGTTCCATTATCATACTGAATCTCTCAAGAAATAAATGTACTAAGCAAAAACAAAAACAAAAACAAAATAAAAACAAAAAACAAAAAACAAAACAAAATCAAAAAAACAAAGACAAGGGCACACATTACAAAGATGATTAATTACAAGAAGGGATAAACAATTTTCTTGATCTAAATGCATCCAGCTTTAAAACAATACATGCTAAATTATGTGCAGGTTAATTACATTAGTAAAGATATTTCCAGGACCAGAGAATTTATTGAGCAAGTCTAATTCCTATCGATTACATTCTTTAGAGGGAGACAGAGTGCACAGAAAAAAGTGAAATGGGTTTGAGGGGAAATAGAGAAAACCTAGATGTTTATCATTGTTAACTAGCACTAAGTTTCTCAATGCTTCACAATGAATGAAATGCCATGTTATTGTAATCAATATAAGTAAACATAACCATTCAGATCAGGATTGCTAATGAAGACTCTTAACGTGACAATTCCAAAGTCAAGCATTCACAAAGAAGCACAGTTTGGTGTTAAGATTGTCTGGTAGCAGTGTAATTTAATATGGAGATCATGACATTCCGATTTATATTCGTCCGTATTTCCTCCTCTTTAATTCTGTAAGTGAACATGTTAGGCACATAGGAGATTCTTAATAATTATCATTAAATGCATGAATAAATGAATAAAATTCTCTTTTAGAACAGTTCATTTAAACTAAAGTAAATTTATTGTAAAGTAAAATTCCAAATAAATGAGACATAATTACTGGAGCTGAAGATGATCATTTTAACAAAAGATAAATTAGAATGCATAGAATTTTTAATGGAACACATGATTGCTGTACCCTTCATTACCCACAGAAGTACACAGTTGGAGCAGAGAAGTCTTGTAATAGCTTGTTAACATTTATTGGGTGCTAAGTATGTGTCAGATGCTGTGATAACCATTGGCACATATGAGTTCATTTAATTCTCATAGCTGCTATAAGTGAAAGGACATCTTAGCACCCCATATTATAGAAGATAATTTGAGGCTCAAGGAAATGGAGTGGCTTGCCTAAGACAGAAGAGTTATGAAGAAGTGTTTATTCTTTAGCACAGCCAGCCTTGTTCCCAAATCCATGGTCTTAACTATTAAAGTGCTTTGTTACAGATAATAGAGGTGTCCATATTGTGAGAACATCAAGTAGTCACAAAATTTGGGACCAGAAATCATAGAACTCTGACACAGAATTCACTTCTTCCTGATGATATAGAGGGATGGATAGATCTGAGGGAAAAACACATTTTTGGTGTGTATCCATTTAGAGTATTACATGTATTGGAAAAATGGAAAACATACAAAATGGAGAGAAGAGGAAAGGCCAGGGTTTGGAGGAAAATTGATGGCTTGGTACATGTGAAGACAGGCAACAGCAACTAGAAAACCAAGCAAAGGAATCTGGGTAAATATTTAGAGACTCAGACACAAAATTTAATCAACTATGGGCAGGAATAAGAAATGATCCAGCAACTGACATGCAAATTCTTTACTTTTGTTCTTTTTATTGTTTTTAATTGAGGATTTCATACATGAATACTGTATTTGCATAATCTCCACCCTCTGTTTATCCCTTTCAATTTCTTCCATGTTCCCATCATTCCTTCTCAAATTCATGATCTCTAATTATTATTGTTGCATACACACACACACACACACACACACACACACACACACACACACACACACACACACTGCTAGATAGTTTCTTGTAGGAATGACAAGCAGTTTGTACCCATGAAATCTCAAAAATATGGTTGCCTAAACACTACTTGTATAATGAAAGTGCCAGGGAAAATTTCACAGGGTCCCATCACCGGGTGAAGATCCTTTTTTCTCATTTTGAAGCCAGTATCTATCTCTCAAGATTTCTAGGCTAGACACTAGCAAAGCTAAGTGAAAAGAGGTAGCTTGTTGGAGAGAAGACCAAGAGTCAGAGCACTCATAGACAAACAGGACCTCATGCCTCTTCAGTCTTCAACTCTCTCTCTCACTCTCTGTATGACATGATTGTAATTAATCAAGTTACTTTCTGACTATTGAAGTTGACAGCTTTAGATAATATTAAGCCAGGGATTTCTCTGGTTGAACTTCCTGGTAGATTTCAGCTGGTTTTATAACATCATGATTTTTCTGAATAAAGATTGAGGGCTAATACAGCATCCAGCCTATCTCAAATGTAGACTCATATGGTAGACAAGAGTATTCTTTTCAAAAGTCCATACCATCCACCATCCATAGAATGTCTTTGAAATCATGTGATATCAACAGTAGTGAACAAAAAGTAACAGTAGAGGAAATATGTTTAGAGAACTTTGGAAAAACTTTACCTGTCAGAAGTTCCTAGTGCTTAAACTCTAGATCAAACAGATGTTTTAATGTATCTCTCTAGGGAAGATTTGAAAAGGAAGATTCTGAAAACCGGTGAGTTAGAGAAGTTTTAAGTTGGTGGCAGAAACAAAAGATTAACAGTGCAGCTTCCAGTTGTTTCTCTGAGAATCAGTCCTCTGAGTAATGAGGAAAATTGCATAATTGATAGCTTGACAGATAATTTGACATTCTCGGAGACCTTATCATTGAAGATTCAAACCTATGGGACCATATTTTCTTTGTCCTCTCTTTCTGAATTTTGCAGAGCTGGTGATGTTACAATTATGTCATATGCTGACTAAAGTCTGTCCTTTTTTTCAAAATGAGTGGGGTCATCCCATATGATGAGCCCTTTGAGAGCAGATTGCATCCATTATAGCCTTCACTAGGGAACACGTTTCTGTTCCAAATCCCTGACAAAGGTGCATGTTAACATTAAGAAGAGACTTCAGAGTACACAAACTCAAAAGACACTTTAGACATTCATGCTTTTATTTTAAGAACAAAGTGTTGTTGATATAATTTCAAATTTGGAAAAGCATCATGGAAAATTTAAGTATTTGAGAGCAACTAAAAATTAGCCACATTTGTCTTCCACATATTCAAATAATCAGACGTTAATGGTATTTTTTAATGAAACAATTTCCTTGATTCTTCAAAACTGTATTTTTCTAAGAATGGAAGCTTTAGTAACTTTGTATGCCTAACCTTAGAACTAAACACGCTAAAAGTATCTGAGAGTATGTCAGACCTTTCCTAACTGAATCCCTGCCTACAAAACCAGCTTTATTAGCTTCACCCATACATCCAATACATCGTCATTTCTCTTTTTTTATGATAATCCCTTAACTGTCATCTCTGCCTTGTTCCAAATGTACATATATATTGACCAAATCAATAGACTTAAATTTCTTTTTAGATTTATTTTATTTTATGGATATGACTGTTTTGTGTGCATGTGTATACGTGTTCCATATGTGTGCCTGGTGCCCAGGGAGGTCAGAAGAGGGCATCAGATCTCTAGAAATAGAGTTGCAGATAGCCACCATTTGGGTTCTTTGCAAGAGCAACAAGTACTCTTAACTACTAAGCCATCTCACTAGCCCCCAAACCAATAGATTTTAGCATGTGCCCTAAGATTTTTTCACTATTTCAATTTATAAGGACTAATTTAAGCTCTTCATTTAGACTATATTCAAGAGAGTGACACGAATGCATCATATAAATAAAGAACAAGTAGAAGGAGCTGAAGAGGTTGAATCTGGTAAAATAAAGGTTCAGTAGAGTCATAGTCTGATAGCCAGGGAACGAGCAATAGAAAGTGTAAACTAGAGCCAATGGATAGACATCCAGAGAAATGGAGAAATAATTCTAACAGATTATTCCAAAGATAGAATGGATTTACTAGAGATGGAATGTGATCCAGTATAAGCCGATATACTATTCTGAAGGTGTTGTAGCAGGAGAAGTAATTAAGTCTAAGGCATTTAAGTTGCTCCCAACACTGAGGCTGCTTTCATACTTATGTATATGCATGGGGCTTCAGTCAAATTCCTTCATTGTTTAACTGTGTGTTAAGCCACAGGAAGAAACATTGCTAGCTGCTGCTTATTTTTCCTCTTTCCTCACATTCCAGCATAATATGTTACTTTAATATTATAGTCACCTTGACAGTCAAGGTGTCTATTTTAATAGCTTTCAGCAACACTATTCAAAGGGAATCTGTTTCCCAATAAGGTAGGGAATAGTCTTCAGTTCTCTTTCTTTTCAAATTTCAAAGACTTTAGGATTGAAGATGTGCTTTGAAATTAAAATCACTGTAAATCTGCTGACTAAGAGAGTACTGGGTGTACTTGAAAAAGTAGACCAGAATGTTTTAAATTAGCATAATGCATGAAAAATATTTTCTCCTCTAATGTGGATGAAAAATTTCACTCAAAGGCATAAGTCACAGTTTATAATCCTTTCTAATTTCAAACAATACACACACACACACACACACACACACACACACACACACACACACACACACACACACAGACACACACACGCACCTGTGCAAAAACTGATGAAGCTGCTGTAGAAAAAAGTCTATATTTCAGAAACTGGCCTCAACTACGACCTATTTTACTTATAATAAGTTACTATTAATCAAGGGAGGATATTATATTTGTAAAAGTTATACAAGTTTAAAAATGTCAAGAAACACTGTATTGGAGAATTCATCAGGCACAATTTTTGCACTAATGGAACAACCTTCCAATCATGACAAACTATTGCATTAAAAATGGAGCTATTTTAATGCCCTAGTGGCTATTTCTTATAATAACAAAATCTACTTAACAAAACATCCATGTACTGGTACTGTATCGAGCCCTTCACATTTGTAATCTTATCTTTATAAAACACTGAAAAATTGATAGTATTTTCTCCATTCTACACATGGGCAACTGACACTTGATAATACTTTGCTCAATGATATCAAAATAAGGCAAAAAATCCAAATTTGACTCAAGAGCTTGATTTAGTCTTCCATCTATTATGTTTTCTTCTTTTGTAATAGTGGTTGTCTCTTTGTGATTGATCATTTCCCACCATTCTAAATTCTAAAGAAAGCTGCACCTTTCTAAATGATGAAGATGTTAACTTCACCTGCTGAAAGATGTTAAATTAACTGCTAAATGATATTTAGATTTGTAAAACCCAGAACAGCTGGATGCCCTTAGACCAAATCAAGATGTGTTCTTTTTTATTCTCCTTCTGTGCACCAGCAAAGAAAAAGCATGCAATTGCTGTGAGGATTAAGACTCAGGCTAGTGATCTTTATTTAAAAAACACAGAAACTGGCACAGGAGGTCAACATCGATTACCATCTTCTGGAGTGGGAGTCACAAACTCAGGATGGAGAATTGTTGAGGTAATAAAGTCCCTCATAGAATAGAATTTTCTTTCCTGTTATTCCTCGCTCCTCCCTTTCTTCTCTCTAAAAGCCCATTTCTATACCCAAGTTCTCAAAAAACATCATTCACTCAGGGATAAATAGCCATCTTCTCAGGTGCCGTCCCCTAAGTAAATCTGGCTTTCTTTTATCAAATTTCACCGCTGGGCACTGGCTTTTATGTTGATAGACATGAGTCCACTAATATCTGCATAGACATAATGCTAATGTGGTTGTTTTACTTGTGCTTGGTTTTGTGGAAAATAAAACTATATACTTTCCTTTAACTAGATTCCAATGAATGTTCTATTGAACATTCAGCTTATCTCTCAAGCACAGAAGGTTATACTCACCTCGTTTATGAAGGAGAACACTGGCATGTCGACGTCCATTTCCATTTTCAACATAACAGGAGTAATTCCCCAGGTCACCTTCTTCCACAGAGTCAACAATTAATGAGATAGAAACTTCCTGTTCTCCAAGATGTTCCTTAAGAATTCTAAAACATAAAGGAAAACGCAACAAAAAAAACCCCCACAAAAACATACACATACACATACACGAAAAAGAAAGAAATGTAGATGAATCTCAATCTGATGAGAATATACCTACAGAATTTGTGCTTCAAATCTGGCTATGAATTGATGCTTAGTTAATTAAATGATATCATGCCCTTTTCTTCTTCACTTATAATGAAGAAGCTTGTCTTTGCAGATGCTAATGAACTTGCAGTTAATTATCTCTCATAGCAGGACAATCATGCTGTCATAATAAAGAGGTGAGAGAGACCTTGAAGAAAAGTTTACAAATTGCTTTTTCTTTAAGGAGAAATATGATGTAAAAATGATATAAGAGATTCTAAAATGTTAGGCTGGATGCCTAATTTATATATACACTTTTATTTTAAATGAGAAAGAAAGAAAGAAGAGAGAAAATGTCTAAATTATTTTGACATATCAGTTGAAACCTCCAGCCTGACTTACTTTTCCTAATGATAAAAACGAGCTGCATAGTTTTAAAGAAATATGAAACCATAAACTCATAGTCTTAAAGTTCTGATAGATATTTAATTCTGACTTCTAAAATTAATGGTAAATGATCACTAATACGATTGTTATACATTTTAGCATTCTGTCAAAACAAACAGATAATTTCTTAAACTAGCAATCTTTTTTTTTTTTCTTGCTCTCAATATTCCTATTTCCAACCTCCTGCCTGGATAGATTTGTATGTATATATACATGCATGCATTATATGTATATATTATTAGATAAACAACTTTCTAGAGCTTTCCTCAAGCTCATACAAAGTTAGACAGTTTAGGTTTATGGCACTTCTTTAATTTTAAAAATCCAAAAAGTATTGGTGGATGAAAAAAGTAAAATTTTAAATATGAAAAATGGCAAAGATTTTCATCCGTATTGGAGAGTTGCCCATTTGGACCTTCCAAAATCCAATTGGCGCACTCCAGAGTGAGATATTGTGTATTTGTTGCCAGAGAGAAGATCCCAATAGAAGTGATCTTCTAAGACAGTTTTATACGTTTTTGCTTTTTACTGAAAAACATTTTCTCTTATATCTTTGTTAAAGTTTTAAAAGTCTTGACATTTGAAAAGGAGAACCATCTCTTAAATCCTCATATGCAGCCAGAATATACAACCTCTATATGGAAGAATGTTTAGAAAATAGCCATCATTTGTATTTGAATATAACCTAGTTATTATGAAAGTCTTTGTCCATTTACATTATGATTAGAACAAACTCCAAATATAATTTGCTTCATCACTGAATACCTTGATACTTAAATATTAGTACATAAATATATAAGTACATTACAAAAAGAAGTATAAGCACTATGCCCTCAAAATAGATACCTAAAAATTTACAGGTTTGTTCAATTATTTCCTCTTCATAAATATATATACCTTAAAGTTAGAGTAGGAAATATAATAAATCTTCCATCACACCATCAAACATTTTATATGCTACTTGGTAGCTTAAATATGTGAAAATATACAAAGAAAATATAAAGGTTGTATTTGAGTCTATGTCGTGCCTTGTTAATCATTCCTTCCAATGTTTATTTTTAGAGACAGCGTCTCACTCTATCCTAGGCTGGCAAAGAACTCCCCAGATTGGCCTTTAATTCATGGCAACTCTCATGTCTGAGATTACCTAGCACTGTGATTACAGACATTAGTCACCATGCCTGGTTTCTCTCAGTAACTTTTAAAAGATGCTTTTACAAATACAAATCACAATGTTTTTTTTTTTTTTTTCCCTAAGGTTAGAACGGACTTTGACATTTTCTTTATTTTGGTTTTAATGTGCTACTTGTGAAATGTTCCTTCTGAAATTACTCTTCCATGGAGAAGTGGGGTGTGAGTGTGAACACGATCAAAACACACTGTATGAAATCCCAAGCAATTAATAAAAGTATTTAAAAAGAATACTCTTAAATTATTTGTAGATGACATTCACATTTTGTAATTCCATGTTCAGCCTTAACAATTCTTTGCTTCTTTGACATAAAGCATTAGAGTGTTTCTGTTATGATAATAGAAAGATAAAATGAATAAAACCCTTTTTGTTTTAGCTCACACTCCTCCATCCACTTAAGAAAGCAAATGCTACCTACACGTTTAAAAGAAGAAAAAAATATTTTACCTAATGTCACTTTCCCAAACTCGATTTTCATCCAGATCTTCAATAAACTTTTCTCCTTTCATCCAGTAAATTAAAGGACTGACATCCCCACTGTACCCAAAGAAAGCTCTGCAGGTGAGATTGGCTGAGTCACCTGTGGGGAAAAATGATGGAAACACAACAGAAAATGATTTGTATCCACTTATTTAAAACAAATTGACTGATAAGAATTGGATCATTCCACTGATTTGATGAAATAGCTAAGAGAATAATTTTTCAAGCATTTTTCCATCTTTGCCAAATTTGTAAAATACATAATTTTTACAGTGTTTTATTTAATGAAATGAGAGTTACTTATGAGGATTAGAAGAGATCTTATAGAATGTTCTTCCACTGAGGTTTAGTGATGTTTCCTCCTGATAAGATTCAGTTGATGAATTTTGGGGAAGAATCACAGAATGGGCATGTCCTTCTCAAGGTATTACATCAAATGGTACATGGAGAAACAAAGCAGAATCTTTGCCTGGAGAAAAAAAGCAACTATAATCCATAGATTCCAAAAAGTGTTACTAAGAATTTTTGACTCCATAAGGAATAACATTTTTTTAGCAAAGTAACAATATTAGGTAAAATTACATTAAAATGAACAAATTCATGATAATAAATATTTTGGATTTTCATCGAGGTAAATCATGAATATGTATAGTGGAGATGAAGTTTTCTTTCAGTATTTTACTTACTACACTTAGTTCATTGTTTGTGTGTAATTGTAGATATAAGTTAGTTGGCTACTTTAATAAGGTAAATATAAGTTCTTGACTAAAAGGTAGAAGTGAATCTAATATCTCCAAAAGACTAGATTTATTAAAGAACCCTTGACCATTTACAACACTTTTATTTACTCAAGCTTTAGCCAGTTTTACACAACTAAAATATCCTAGCTCTAACTAGCTATATGAACTTTCTGGTTTCAGGTAGAACCAAAAAGCAAAAGTAGGATCTGAGTCTAGTAAGAAGTGCATACCCCAGTAACATGAAAGTGAGGGAACACTTAAGCATGATTGTCAAAGGATGAACTGAAATGTGTGCCCCAACGTTGGTGACAACAGGATCCTAATGGCAGGAGAGAGAGGCGGGCATAAGCACCCGAGCTAGGCTGGTACCTCGACCCAAGGCACATGTGTGGACCTTAAAATGGTGGATCCTGGCACAGCAGTTGAAAATCCCTGCCAGTGCAGTGCTCAATCCCTTTCTTTATGAAAATTTTGTTCACTAACATCAGGAATAAAGATAGGCTAAGAGTCTTTACATATAAGCCCCTAGATAATTGGGCTTCTCCTGACTATATTCATCCCCCTCTGATTACCAAGCTCTAGATAGGCTGATTAAGGTGTCTAGTAAGCACAGACCAAAGCTGTTGGATCTCTCCCTTGTACACCGCCCAATCTTCTCCATAAAACCCGTTCCCCCAACAATAAACTGGATTCGCACCATGGAGGCATTTCTCCAGAGTCTGAGCTTCTTGGGTTAGTGACTCTGCGCCACTCATTTCCTCTGGGACCCCTTGTACCCACACCAAAAAAAAGCAAAAAACAAACAAACAAAACAACAACAACAACAAAAAAAAAAACTCTCCAGTGACAGGTTTGCTAGCGTGTAGAGTAAGCTAACTAAATTAAATGGGGCAATAAATTATGATAATAATGGGTATGATTCTGTGCTCACTGGAGGCCAGGAAGGTAGTTCCTAAAGAATGGAAGTCTTATAAACAAGCTATTGGTAGTAGTAGAAATATCTCAAAATTGTGCTTATGACTTCTACAATATAAGCAAAGAGGAAAATGCAGGTTTCCTCTTTTAAAGGAGCAAACATAGACATTTTTATTGGCTAAAATTAGCATGACTATTTGAATTTTGTCAGTTGCACAAGAAAAAAAATCCCAAAGCATCTGTTCTAATATTTTAAGATGTCACAGTCTTTTGTATTTGCTCATGTTTTTTACATTTTCTACTAGATTCCTAAAAATTTTGATTCTATATGTAAGAGTCATGCACCATTGGTGAGCTAGATCAGCAAGTCCAGAAAATAGCCACAAGCTTTTCAGAGTCAAAATTGAAGCTTCTGCAAAGGTAAGAAGCACATACCTGTAATCTCTATAATTGAGAAGTAGAGGCAAGAGGTCACAAGTCTGAACCCAGCCTAGATTATATTGTACATTTCCAGCTACCCTGGGATACTATATACGAAGAGCTTGTCTTTAAGAAGCATAAGGGCTGATGCTGTATGTTAGTCGTAAATTGCTTGCATAGCATGCAATTTACGTCCTAGGTTTGATCCTCAGCAATAAAAAAAGGGTTTCTTTATTATTGCTTTTTGTACACAAACATTTTTAAATACCTTAATATTGAATTCACCTCTTTTTTAGGGAACAATTATATTACAAAAGGATAACTGAACATCAATATACCTGATTATAATTCAAGTGTATATTTCTATAGAATGTATCACATATATTAATTGTAAATGAAGTATTCTTTGCCTTTTTTTTTGAGAAAAGGCTTTCCTATGTAGATCAGGCTGGCTTTAAACTTAGGACCATCCTGCCTCAGCTTTCCTAGTGGTGGATTTATGCACTTTTACATTTGGACATGTATTTAAGTTCTTAGGACAGTAACTACTTTTTATATAACTGAAATGCCTGTTACCATGTCAATGTCACCATAATTCAACAAATTTCAAACAGTATCCAGATATATAACTTAATAGACATATATCAATAATTTACACAATCTGCGATTTTAAAGATTAAGTTTTAAGATTTGAGTTGAGATTCAATACCTGTAACTAATAAATTAAAATCTCCAGAGATTGCCTAGCTTTCCAGTACAACTTTTTAAAATATGCATAGATTGCACCATGAGTAAATGAACTTGACATTCCTTAGCAGAGGCCAATTGATGCTCTCACTGGGACCTTAAAATGGTCTCTCACATTACTCTTCCCCCATGCCAAAGGAATTTCCTACATGTCTAGCTGTCATTTCCTTTCTTTTTGGGCTTTGTTCACTTTTTTCACCATACCTCTTGGAATATATTTGTTTTATATAATGTATAGTGATTGAAATGGTTGGTATGATTGTCTGCCCAGCAACTGGAGTAAGACATTCCTTAATGTAAAGATTGTAGCTTTATTTACCATTGTACTATCAAGATGTGGTCCAATGTCTTGAATACATTAGAAATCTAATAAACAATGACAAATTAACAATATGCTCAATAGCTTGTAAATTTATACTCAACCTCAATTCCTTTTTCATTTCTGAGAGAGTTGTGTTGTGTATCTCAGGCTAACATATAACTTGGTATGTAACACAGACTGGCCTGGATTTCTTGTTTCTCCTGTCTCAACTTCCAAAGTATTTGGACATAGGCATGTACCACCATACCTGTTTCTTGTTTTTCTTTTGTAAAGTTTCATTATGGAATTATTTAAAGGCTATAAGCCCACATATCACAATAGACAAGATCTGACATAAAGTAGGCTTCACCTTGCAAATGTAGAGCCTCATAATCCAGATGATTGTTTCAGCAATACTTTGAGGTGAGTCCTTACTAGTTAACAAGAGTTTATTAGCACAGGGCCATAGATTCTGTAAGCAGGCTACTAAACACAATAATTAAAATTTAAATTACAGAAATATAATATGTTGACTAAATCCAAAGTAATAGATGCCAAATATTTGTATTTATTTTGCTACATGGTACTATAATTAACGTTTTTGAGATTGTTCATAACTATAATATTTGCAGGGAAGCCCATTGTACTTAAAAACACAACATATGAAATTAGGAGGAAAAAATGGATGAAAAATGAAGAGAAATTGGAAGGGAAGGATTAGGAGTGAGTTTGATTAGTTTGATCCATAGATCATATATGCATGTATAAAGTTCTCAAACAAGAAGGAAATCATTTAAGGGATTTTAGGAAATAAGAATATCAGAATTTCAATGTCATCTTTGTCTACACAGCAAGTTAGATGATAGCCTGTTCTGTGAAATCCTATCTTAGTAAAAAAAAAAAAAATAAGCTAACAAGCAAGCAACAACAAAACCCTAAAACCAAGCATTATGTGATGGGATACCTTATTCAGAAAAAAGAAACTATATTTTTATTTTCTGAAGTATTAGTTCTTTCAAGTATCCAAATGAAACCCATGCATAGCAACCATTTACTAGTTAAGTTTTAGAATTTGTCCTTCTACTAGAACATTTTTTTTCTATCAGTATTCCATAATGAGACACTGTGTAGGGTTCTAAACAAACAAAAAAAATCAAGTACAAGAGATGGATCACTATCTTGTAGAATAAGTTGAGTCTATGTGGTAATTACTAAACAAGGAGTTATCTACTGTCTCGATAGATTTGTATAGACCTTTAGATGGAGGAAAAAATACCAAGAAATATAACATAAGCCAGGCAGTGGTGGCGCACATCTTTAATCCCAGCACTCACTCAGGAGGCAGGGGCAGGTGGATCTCTGTGAGTTTGAGGCCAACCTGGTCTACACAGTGAGTTCTAGGACAGCCAGAGTTACAACAGAGAAAATCTGTCTTGTAAGAACCAACAAACCAACCAACCAAGCAACCAAACAAACAAAAAAATGTGACATAGAATATACAAAATAAAGGCATAAGCATCATGAATCTGAAGGATATCAGTCCTAAAACTTAAAATATCCTTATGAAAATTTAAAATAAACATAGTATTTCATTGTCTAGTATAAAATTTGAAACACTGTACCTCTTTATATTCTAAGTTTGTAGAAATAAACAGTGGGCAAAGGCAATTTAGCGCAAACAAGTTTTCCTTAAAGAGGTAAACTTGTAAGTTTGGGGAAAAACCTTATATTTATTATATATATGAATGTTTAGTCTTTATGTGTATATGTACACCATCCATGTGTTTGACGCTCTCAGAGACTAGAAATGGATGTCAGATCTCTGGGATTTGAGTTACAGTTGATTTTGAGCCACCATATGGGTGCTAGGAATTGAACCCAAGCCCTCTAGATGACGAGCAAATGCTCTAAAACATTGAGCCATCTCCTCACCTTCATAAGTATGGAAAATTTAAGGTGTATTTCATGATTTGGAGAATGTACTTTTACTTAGCTATAGGTTTTCTGGAGACAGTGTTTATCTTCATGAGTTTTCCAAACTCAGTAGTAAAACTCTGTGGATATACACGTCTAAAATATCTAAAAATTTGGTATTATACATGATTTCCAGTTTTTGATTATAGCATTGAAGAGATTCTATTTATACTGGGGACAAATAAACAATCAAATAAATCTACTCTCATGTTTTCTTTTATATTTAATCTTATTGTTAACAACATTCTAGTAAGATGTAGAACTTAACAATTAATTTTATGTTATTTTAGGAATTTAAAAATTTAAAAACTACAATAATTATCTTGTAGTTTAATTGTAACAGGTATGGAGATTAAGTTATCACAACATAAATCGAAATGTATTTTATTTATCATTTTTATTAATTTATTTTTCTTTTAGAAAATTCTCACTCTATAACCGTGGATGGTCTGAAACTCTCTAAGTATACCAGATTAGACTTAAACTCAGATATCAGCCTGCATCTATCTCCCTAGTGCTGAGATTAAAGACTTGTACCACCATGCCTGGCTATATGCATGAAAGAAATAATGAAGAAAGAGGTATGGATTTGAAAGAGAACAAGGAGGATGATATAGAGGGTTTGGCAGGAGAAAATGGGAGGGGAAATGATGTAATTATATAATAATCACAAAAATAAGTTTAAAAATACATATGTATTTTAAAAAGAAAAAGTCTCAACATGTCTTCAAGCGAAGACACAGAATCGGTCCTTGAAACTGACTATAAAAATTGTATTAGATTTACTTCCATACAATGAGTTATCATCTGGAAATTTAGTTTCAAAAGATACAATCAAGGATAGAATCAAATGAATGTGAAATAAATGAATTAAGTATAATTATACTTAACTATTTCGAGGAAATATATTATTTCTTAAAAAATTATTTCTTAAAATTGCCAAATAAAAAAGCACATCTTTCAGGGTTATAGGATCCTGGTTTCAGGGGTATAGGATTCAGGTAACTGATAGATATACACATTCTCTCTAGTCTAATAATGATTGAACTGATTTGAAAAAAAAATAATGTTACCTCCATTCACAATTTAGCTTAACATTCTTTGGTTTCTTAGACAATATCATCTGTTTGGCATTATCATATCATATACATAAAAATCCTCTAAAATTAATTCTTACACTGATTGTACTTTTTTTTTCTGAAAAAAAATCTGTTGACAAGAATGCCATGATTGGCTCTTACTTATCAAAGCTATAAAAACAAGCAACATTTATATGCACATAATAGGGACCTGACAGGACTTTGCAATACTATTCCTTCTTCTTCTTCTTCTTTTTGTTTTTTTTTAGCTTTTCCCCAAATATAAGGATCAGAATTAATGTGTGTGTGTGTGTGTGTTTGTGTGTGTGTGTGTGTGTGTGTGTGTGTGTGTGTGTGTATGTGTGTGTGTTTGGTTTAAATCTAACACTGCATCTTGTTATCATGAGTTAATATTCTTCTTTTCTTTGGGTTTCTAATTTGCTGTAATATGCAATTTATGACAGAGGAATCTGAACTGTGACACAGACAGCCTAGAATCACATCTCTTCCTCATCTTCTTCCATTTATTTACTGAAAAAGAAGCCCCCTCTGAATCTTATCCCTAATATCAATACTTAACTACAAATGTAGGAAATTAGTGTTAGAATTCCAGAAGTTACAGAGAGACACACAATTATTTAATTTTTTTCTCTACTTAATTTATTTCAAATAACAAGAGACAGATTTAAGCTGTGGCCCTGAGACTTCTACTCGCCAGCTCCATCAGTCAGCCAGAGTTTGAGTCCTGAAGGTAATGGTATCCTTGCTGCTGCCATTTGATATCTGTAAAAGCTACAGTAAATTGCACTAAATGCTTCTGCTGCCTCTTTGGCAGAAAGGTGCACCGTCAGCTCAATCTCACCAGGTTCTGAAGGAAGCAAGAAAATTGATCATAAAAAATCATTTGCTATCTAAAATGAGAACAATGCTTGTCACACTGAAAGTTTTCAACTAGGCTGTGTTATTAGTGTGTCTTAAAGGGAAAAGGATACATTTTCCTTTAACTAGCATATTCTAATCATCAAAGTAGGAACATTTCTTATTTAATACAAGCATCTAACTAAATACCATTTAGTCATTTCTAAAACTGCTGAGACCAGAAAGTCTCTCTCCACTAGAGGACACTCTTGAACTTATTGAGAATAATGAAAAACAAAAATCTAACAAGCCAAACAAACAAGCAGCAACAAAAATAACAACAAAAATCAACTCTTTTTCTAATTAAAATAAAATTTCTTCCTAATTAAAAAGTATCAGCATCCAGAGATCTTACTTGATGTAATTAGGAAATAGTGAGCAATTTTTTCTTAAATAAGATGTTGAGTAGTAGGGGAATTTTAATTTTACTGCATCATTAATCATGTATATTAAAATCACTCTATGGTCATGGTAAAGATAAATGCTTTGCCAAAGACTACCCACTTAAGATAAAAGGAAAGTGGTTTACAAAACAGTTACCTTTTTTCAATAGTTATACTGTATAGCTTATTTTTTCAGAAAGCTTAAGGCCTTTATTCAAAAGCATATTATGTAAAGAAGAAAATCTCTTTTCTGTCTCCGCTCTCTGTGTCTCTTTCTCTGTATTCCCTGTCTGTCCCTGCCCTACTCTAGACAAGTTCTTTTAGAACTACCTCAAGACATTTTACTTAAAACAGAACTAGGACCTATGGCAGCAAAGAGTTGCCAGCCTCAAACTGTAGATAATTCTTCTGTACTCAGAGAGTTATTTGAAAACATTGAAAGAAATTGCAGTGACTGGCTATGGCTATGTTATGATCATAGTTGAAAGGGTATTCCTAAAAGGGTATTCCTGCAAGATCTGACATCTGCTCATATTTCAAGAGGAAAAAAAGGCATATGTTTTAAAACATGCTAAACAAATCCAGCTCTTGTGTGAGATTTATTCAGCACACTACCTTGCCAAACCACTTATGTAAGAACAAAGTCATGCATGGCCAGGGAATAGATTGCTAAGATAATTTAAGTGACTACAAATAAGTTAGAGTTAACCAAGTTAATACTTGTTCATAGTACCCATGAGAATGTTCATTAACTGATAGTAATTATTACTAGAAAGCTGTTGTTATGGGATGGAAGCCTTTCTATAAATGATGGTTAGACTAAATTACCCAACTTAAGAATCAAAGAGTTGCATTTTAAAAACTGAGCAAGCTGTTGTAGATACTTTTGACACTGATGAAATAAAAAAAGGTCATAGTCAAGTGTTCCAGAACAGAGACAGAATCTTATAAAGTTGAAGGAAAGAAGGCAAGAAAATGAGAATATGAGGACCGCATTATGTTGGAGTAGTACACAGGTTCCTGGAAAGAATAAAATTTAGTTCCTGATAGCTGCATTCTTTCTGTGCCAAATCAGAGTCCAAGGTGTCCACAATAATAAATGATGAGGAAAGGGATACAAAGAAATTTACCACCCAGTGTTACCTGATGGATTACTCAGGATCTTCCATATGAGTGTTGAGAAGATGGGTATAAAATAAAAATTGATAAGGGGGTGGGGTCATAGCATTGGAGTGGAATTCATTCAACTGCCCTGAAATGGATTTGCTCAAAAAGGTACAGAGGAACTTTTAAATGATGTCTGAGAAGTGGGAGCAAGAATAAATTTCCTCCAGAGTTGAACAGTGGATGGAAAAAGTCATTCTATCTTTGTTTTCTGATGAAGACATCAGAACTGCTTATAATTTTTATCATTTAAAAATAGTTTCAAGTTATGCACAAGACATACATCTTCCTGTTACAAACAGAGGCTTTGTGATTTTGTGATGCTGTGAATTTTGTTATAATATCTAGTTAAAATATCTACTGTATTGTTGCTCTTATAATTGTATAGCTACTGTACTCCATCATTCTTTGATTCCTTCATCTCCTGTGATACATTCTTATCCTTCTAGAGTCTTGCATTCTTAAAACAAATTGCTACACTTCAGCATTCAACTATATTTAAACCAGCCATTAGAAATGCATCTGGAGTCAGCAATAAGCAAAGTACTTAGAACTCAGTATCACAATCAGTTGAAAGAAAAAAAAAACTAGAAGAAAGGAATGGGAAGGCATATGGAAAGGAGAAAACTGAAAAAAAGTTAGCACAGGAGATGCCAGTGCTGCTTTGATGGATAACAAAATAACCCTATCATCTTATTCAAATGTAAATAATTCTTATTTTTGTTACATATGGATTCACAGGTGCTATAATACTCTACTATGGGTGCTAGGTACACATGGTTTTCTCTATTTTTAAAATTATTTCTGCTTTTGTATTTTCTGCTTAGGTTGCTTTCTCCAAACTCAATCTGATAACTACTGAGGCAGTTACCACTAAGTATGTCCCAGTGTTTTCTAATTCTTTATTCCCGTCACTATTATAGTTTCTAAAGTATTGTTGAATATATGGATACTCAGTTATAGGCTACATTTCTTAGTTTCTATCATAGTTACAATTGGTCATGTAACTAAAACAAGGTTAATGAAATGAATGAAGAAGAGATGGGTGCAGTTCCCTGGTCATTTGCTTTATGATGAAGTCTATTCACGTTCCTACAGACAGATGTTTCCACAAACTGGTTTATGCCACATATGTGATGACAAATGCTAAGTCAACAAACTATAAGGAACCTGGGTCCCTAAATAACTTGATGAAACAGAATCACTTGCTTAGTCTGGGACAGCTCTCTTCTGAAATAGTAAAGGATTCCACTTTTAATTTATTGAAGTTATTGTATTTTCAGATATCCTTGTTAATTATCATAGTTTTCCCTATCAGTACCTACACAATCATTTTTTTCTTCTTGCCTTGAAGATTTTGTAGTGGCATTCTAAATCATGACTGTGTAGTAGTTGACTCACTTGGGATCTAGACAAGAGCCATGCCTATCCCTTTATAATTTCCCAAAGTATCTGTGCACAAAATAGGAAAACTGAAACAAAAGACTCCATCTTTGATTAGAGAAACACCACAATGTATTACTTAGACATTGGTTTATTTAAAGGTAACAATGTAAATAGACTCTGTCTCAAGTGTGTGTGCCTGTCTATACATCCATGTGTGACTTAAAAATGTGTTTGTTTTGTTTTTGTGAGAACAATTTGGGTTAAAGGGAAAGATCCACTTTGTCATATTTTGTGTTTACCTGAGTGTCCTAACACTCAAAGATTGAATGGATAAATCAGATGTATGCACCAAGCCTTCCTTTCTTATGTTTTTAAAAAATATAATTCACAATTCTCAGGTTTATTGGCTTTTGAGATTAAGTATTACTTTAGGCGTTTTTTATAAGCTTATAAAATATGGGTAGTGCAGGACATAGTGATAGCTCATGCCTGTTGTTTACTATTTAAAATATAAATGAGTAGTCAGTGAACTCACTGCTTACCCCTTCCTTCTTTCCTGCCTAAAATCCCACAGTTAGACTGTGGATGTTTGTTACCCCTCCATGAGGCTTAGTAAAATGTGTCTGACAGCTTCTTATTCTAAATCCCCAATGAAGTGCTTTACATTTTTTTCTTTGTCTATATTCCATGGAAAGAAATATGGTAACAGTTTGAACATTTGAACTGCAACAGTAGTTTGGACCACTGAAATTCCAAATGAGAGGGCATTTTCTGTATTGTGTTAATTAGGAAAAGTTTCGGAAGTTGGTAGCACACATGGATATTTTCAATGCTTTAAGAATTTCCTGTTATTTTCATTATCACTCTAGGACCAAAGCTATTTCAGTTCTTTTCATTCTTTTTTAATTTTTTTTCTTTCTCACACAACTTATAGAATACAATCTGGGTTCCGCTCTTCCCCTGCCCTCACCCCCCAGCTCCTCCCATCTCTCCCAGATCTACTACCCCATCACCACCCACAAACATCCCTCCTTCTCCTCAGAAAAGAACCATCCCCCCATTGTTACAGCACAATTAGGGCATGGCATAGCGGGATGGAATGAGGTCAGGCACCGATCCCTATATCAAGGGTGGGGAGAAAAAGGGTCTCAACGGCAGGTAAGAGGGTCAGAGATACCTCTACTCCTCCCTGCAAGAGTTTTCAAGGATACGAATCCAGACAGGCATATTTAAGAAAGACATATCAATACCTTTTGCAACCTGTCTTCTCAGTCCATTCAAATAGTGGTATTTAAAAATCACCCATGGGTTCCTTTCAATATAAGTATGAATATGAATATGAATATAAGTATAGGTATAAATATATAAATATAAATATAAATATAAATAAATATAAATATAAATATAAATATAAATATAAATATAAATATAAATATAAATATAAATAAATATAAATATAAATATAAATATAAATATAAATATAAATATAAATATAAATATAAATATAAATATAAATATAAATATAAAATATAAATATAAATATAAATATAAATATAAATATAAATATAAATATAAATATAAATATAAATATAAATATAAATATAAATATAAATATAAATATAAATTTTGCCTTTTAGTCTTCTTTCCTGATCCTAGAACTTCAGGTTCCGTAGGTATTTTCTCACCATGCTTCAAATTATTTTATATCTAAGCATATAAGAAGCATATACCTTCTTCAGAAGCTTCAACTTTCTTCAGAAGTCTTTTCTTCTTTTTGGGATTATGATCACACTTTTTATCACTTTACTTCCCCACTCATAATATTGTTTTTGCTCCAGGCCTTTGTGCTGAAGCAAGCATCACTAAAGCACATACATATAAGTGCCCATCTCCCATTTCCAGACAGACTGGTTACTCTTCTGTCAGTTACTGAGTGATTATTGTTGTTGTTTTTTTTTCTAACATGCTTTTAAGTGACACCTGTCTTATCCAGACAGTTTATAACCCTCAAGATGTGCTCAATGAAGGAGATTGCAGTGTATGAGACTTATCAGAATTGAATAAAAGGTTATCATTTGAGACTATCCTTACAACTTTCTTGTCTAAAAATATATTTTTCTGGTCTATTCTTTGTGCCTATTATTATTACTATTGCCTGTGATCTTTTCATTTATTTTCATATAAGCAACTCTCAAATGAAAAATGTAGAAGGAAATTAAAAGAATCAAATCTTATCTCTAGGAAATAGCCACTTGAATCATTGCATAAAGATGAATACTTTCTTCGAGATTTTTATGAAAGTGTCATATTAGTATTCTACTTGTGGATATACTAATAAAGTTGTGTTGATGCCAGTATTTGGCATCTATATACCTATTTGGGTACTGTCATTCATGTAACTAAAAATAGCTATTACATCTAAATCTTTTGCATGAAATTTTATCAACAACCATCTAGCCTAAAGCAGAGAAAAAGAGTAAAGCTATTTGCTCATATCTAGGTGATTCTTTATAACATATTAACTCTTGGTATTAGCCAGGAGCATGCTAAATGTTGGAAGATTAGTAGTAAATGTTGCTGATGTGATGTGTATTATGAGTTAAATGTCATCTTGGATTAATGAAAGAACTCATTGATCTGATTGACCAGATCATTCTGATAATTTAAGCTTCCTCAGGTTGTTTTCATCACTTATCTATATATAGCAAAACAACAAAAAAAGAAGGAAAACATAAACCTCCAAATAAGTTAGACTAGTAACATAGCCAGATTCTTGTGAGCAGAAATTCTAATCATGAAAATCCATTATATGCATGCATGGAATTCTGAAACAATAAAATTGAAATTGTGAAACACTATTTAATTAGTATGTTTTATGTATCTGTGCTTTTAAATGTCTCAAAAAGTGTAACTGTATAGACTACAGATCACTAACACTCATTGGGAATGCCACAGTAACAGAACATGAACAAGTACTAGAATAGTCACGCTGCTCATCGGTGGTTAAAGATTGTGTTCCTCATTACAACTGAAAATTTTGAATCAGTTTTGCCAAGTTGGCATTTGTTATCACATTAGCATCCCTTTTCTATTTGTCTCTTACTTCAAAAGCAGTGTTTGGCAACTTGAAACCTTTCCACTTAAAGTTTTGTATTTTTTTTTTTAGTAACAATATAAAACTATAACCTGTGGTAATACTGTCTCCATTATGAGAGCCAAAGTAATATGAACAATATTTATAGTCTTTCCTAAATTTAAGTCAACACTGTTACCTCTGTATTTTTAACTGTTCTCAACTTTATGATAGCTTTGTAACTGTTTAGCTCTGTCAAACTGTATTTCCCAGAACTCCTTTACTTATGTACTTCTAGTCACAACAGGCTACTGGAGAATTTCTTTTAATGCTAGTGGAGAATAAAAAGGGCAGTAATGATTTAATAGTGTGTAAAGCATGCATGCATGCTTGTTGTTGTCTGCAACCTTGCCTCATTAGCATGAAACAATAGCTGAAACTACACTTCCTCATTTTTCCCCAAGATCTTCCTTCCGCATTTGATTGCTAGACGAGACAACTATGTGTTTGCTCCTTGAATCAACACAGGTTTCAGCCTACCTAATGGAATTCAGCCTTGTTTACAATGCTCTTCTCTCAATTTTAAATTTCAGCACTACATGTAGAGATACCTGTGGAAACTACTTTACTATTCATCCAGACTGTGTAAAGCAATTCTCTATAAAAAAATTCTCCCTCTTTCCCTCTTTCTCTTTTTCACATATACACATAGACATATGCACATACACATACAAGCAGTGGGACTCATATATAATGCACTACTATTTTGCAACTTAGAACACTGGCTGATATAAAGGTATCACTCTCTTACCCTTAATAAAGAGTTCTGCTCTCTCAATCAGTTCTCCTCTAAGAATAGTTAAAGCTATTAGCTTGGTATGCATGCAGCATCATGTATCAAATGCTAAATACTGACTTTCTCTCCCACTGTGTTTCCCAGTCCTATTCCCAAATATATAACACTCTGAAGACTCATGTTGCATTTACTTGGTACAGTCTGAGAGCATTTGACTAAAACCAATTATTAGTTTGGGTAATTATGTTTTTTTTATTTCATTTACTCCATCTTTCTACATTCTTCATATGCTTTACATCTCTTCTTTAGGTCTGCTGCTACTGGAAAATATAGATGGTAAAAGTGTTAAAGTCATTGAGATATCATTGTCTTCATCAACCCTCCCCACAAGGCTCAAGGATATATGCTGAAGAGGAAGAGGAAAGATGTTTTAAAGTCAAAGGTTATATTGACTCCAAGGAAACAGTGTCTTCCAGATATAATAGGATTGACACACATATTATCTCACAGAGACTATGGCAGGACTCACAAGACCTACACAGAGGTTCTAACCAGATGGGCTCCTAGCAATGAAAGGAGGAAGTAAACACGTAGTTCCATCCCTAACCAATAAGATATTTGTGATTGGTACCAGCTGGCAAAGGAAAAATACATTTTTTACCCCAAAGGAGTTTCACTGGGTATATCAACCATACTCTATGGCAGGCCCCATGCCCAGGAGTGGTTGGCCTACACCAAATGAATTCTAATATTTTTGAGGACTTTTTCTTTCATTATGCTTTGTTTTTCTTTTGCTTTTTTCTCCTATAGGTTTTTTTTATTTGTTTTGATTAATATTTTTGTTGGTTGTGTGTATGTATGATTCTTGTTTTTTTGTTTTTGCCTTTTGTTTCTTTTATTTTTTGAAAATGGGAGAGATAAAAAGCACAAAGTTGGGTACATAGTAAAATGGTGAAGGTCTGGAGGAGTTGGATGAGAAGAAAACATAATTTGAATATATTATATGAAAACAGTTTTTCAACTTAAAAAAGGGATCCATAATTGATGCACAACTGTGTAGTACTGAACTGTAAATGAGAAATTTATATCATATCCTTTCCCCAAGCCTAGGGACTATTGAGGAAGTTGAGATGGAATGATTGTAAGAGCCAAGGTTAGGGATAACACCAGTGAAACAGTGTTTTCTACACAGGGCAGGGCAATTGCATTCATAAACTTACAGCAGTTCTGGCTGCCTGCATAACAGATATCCAAAAACAAGCCAGCCAAAATTCCAGCATGAATGGGGTTGGGGATCCCACAGCCTCATTCCTAGCTGAAGAGCTATTTTAAGTAGATGGCTCTTGGGAGAGGTACACTCAGTTGTCATTAAGGGATTGGCCCCTTGTAGGTCATTCACTTTTCAGTAGGTGGCCATACACCCATGAGTATGTTCATACCATAAATGGAACTGAGTGGGCTATAAAAAAAGAAAAGAAAACAAAGTTGGAAAGAGGTAGAAGGTAGAGGAAGGGTCAGGAAGAAGTTAAATTGACAAATAAAGGGTGAATAAATTCAAAGCATATTGTATACTTGTATGGAATTCTCAAATTGTCCCTTCTAGCTATGACAAGGAAACTAGACTCATGAAATTTCAACAACATGGCTGCCTAAATAAGACATGAACAACCTGAATAGCAGTTGATAATGTCTCAACCTAGATGAGAGAAAATTCATAGGGCTTTACCCCTAGATGAAGAACAGTGAACAGTTTTCTAGAGAGAACTTGTCTTCCAGAGGGATGAGCCCATTTGTTGGTAATCCAGTGCAAAATGGTCAGCTTTAGAAACATACTCAAGCAACACTGGACAGATTCAAAAGGCTATATTTATAAGTTTACTAGTGTATATAATGTTTTAGAGGAGGAGGCAATGGATTTTGAAGGGAGGGCGATATGAGAAAAGTAGGAAAGTAGAGGAGGTGAGAAATATGTAAATACACATTTATTAAGTTTTCAAAAATTAAAATATATTAAAAGAAAAAATTTGTTATTGCATTTATAGTACAAGTTGAAGGGAGGGTTTAAGAAATAGAGAAACAAATTAGGTGTGGTGACACATGCTTTTAATCACAGAATTCTGGTGGCAAAAGCAGGCACATCTCTGGAAGTTCAAGCCAGCCTGATCTACACAGAGTTCCAGAACAGTCATGTCTATAGGGCTACATAATGAGACTACCTCTCCCTGCCCTCAGAAAAAAAAGACAAGAAAAAAGAATCTGTGTTCTAGTTAAAATGTATTATAAAATATCAGTTACTCATTATATGTGTATTATAACTTGGAAAAATATTATAGTATTATAGTATTATAGGATTCATCTGTTTTCACTTTTTTTAAATCTATTTGAGTTAATAGAAATTAAAAACATCTAGAACTCTTTGAAAATGTTATTTGGTCTATTGAAAAAAGTAAATTACTAAGTAAAAATCCTAAACTATTAGTTTTGGGAAAAAAAAACAAACAAACAGAAAACCTAAAACATTCATTTATCTAGTGACAATAACCCAGTAAAGAGTTTATGTGGAAAAAAGCTATTTCATTTAAGATATTAAGATACTGGTAAAGAATTGGGTGTGGTGGCACATCCCATCACTTTGGAGGTAGAGGCAGGCAGATCTCTATGTGTAGGATGACAGTCTGGTTTACATAAGCATTCTAGGGAATCCATCGCTACATAGTGAGACCATGTTTCAAAAAACAAAACAAAAAACTATAATAACATTTAGTTGGAATTTCCAAAATGCATTTTAAAGTTGGTCTATGTGTTAAAAATATGAAAACTGCCAATAATGCATGAAAATTACTAGCCATCTTATCTGATTTTTTTTTTTTTCGAGACAGGGTTTCTCTGTTGTATCTCTAGCTGTCTTGGGACTCACTCCATAGACCAGGCTGGCCTTGAACTCATAGAGATCCACCTTCCTCTGCCTCCCAAGTTCTGGGATTAAAGGCATGTGCCACCACTGCTCAGTTTATCTAAATTTTCAAGGAGTCTTTTTTCAGTTAACAGCTTTATTATACACTTTAAAGAAAAATGGATTTTTATATATTTTGAATATGAACTAGATAATTCTTTTAGTCACTTGTTCTATTAAATGTCCTTCTTGTAAAATTTATTAATTTTCTTTATAAAACAAAAATGCAAAATAACATAAATCATAAACACCAGTAATCACAACTGAATATGAATGAAAAAACTCATCACAGTATTTGAGATGAGAAATATGACATTGACTTCACTGTGATCATTACATTGAAGAGTAAGGAAGGCTACTGGGACATATTAACAACCTCTTTTTTTTAAAAATGTCTGTCTATCAACCAATTAACACCTAGGTGGATGCATTAATGAGCAATTAATTGGTTGGCAGAGACATATGGATGAGGATTACTTAAGGGAATCCCTCTGGCTGTGCCTTTTCAAGGAAAGCAAGACCTGAAATCAGTAGAGATAGAAGGAACTTCTGAAAACTTGTCACTGTAACATTGAAAAAGTTATATCTCCAGCTACTTTATAAATATTGGAGTATTTCCTCAAATGATTCCTATTTTAATTCTTCAGCATGAACAATTAAACAATCTTCAAATGCTGTGCTAATATATATATTATTCTAATATAATATATTTTCTATGTGTATGTAAATAAAGCATTTAAGTACATACCCATATGTATTCCTTAAACAAGGTATTTAAGTCTGTAAATATGTATATGTAGATGTGAAGACAATTTTTCAACATGTAATTTTAAAGGAAAGAGCAAAATCTTAAATATCAAAATGTAGTAAAAACAATATTGTGCATGTTGACTCCAGTTAAAACTTCCATCTACAAAAAAAAATCACATACATATTTTCTTGAAACATGTTGTGTATGCTGCAAAAAGCATGTCTCTAGAGTGATTTTTGTATTTCAATACTAATTTGCAATTTGAACTCTAACACATAAATGAATTAATTAAAGTCTTGGCTCCTGTTTCAAAAAAGAGCTATCTTTTCTTGTCTCCCTACATTAATCAAGTTATGTAACTTAATCTTACTTTTCTTTTGCAAAGATAGGTGATAAACATTTAAATACAAGTTTTAATAATAATTAAGTGAACTAATTCTTATATGAAGTGCTAAGTTTCCTATAAATCAGCACAGAGTAATAGCTCAATAAATGATGATAAGAACTTATTAGTACTAGTAACAATTTAGAGTTTATATTTCATCTGTTGTATATTTGTTACCTTTCTCTAGTATCTCCCTAAGAGACCAAACAGCTGAAAGTTTTGGGTATGGTTTAGGCAGTCTCCCCAAAGTATACTATGATTGAAGTCATGGTCCACTGGGTGGCAGTATTGAGAGGCCATAGGAATTTGGGGTGGTGGGACATAGTAGTAAGTCTCAATGCGAGTTATGGGATTTTAGCTCTGCTTTCTGTTCTTGGCTTGAGTTGTAGTCACCTGCTTGGTTCCATTTTGCTATTTAAAACAGTAATCTGCCATGATGAGAACTGAAACCTAATTGAGAACTAAGCTAATGTTAGTGTCATAACCTTGAACCTCTAACAGCATGAGCTAGATAAGTCTCTCACAATATCTCATAAGTAGACTGTTGCAGGTTTTTCATTGTAATGATGCAAAGCTAAGTAAATTTGCAAGACTTTGCTATATCCTCAATGCACCTTTGAAATTCAATCCATTTATTCAAGTTCATTACATCTTTATATTTCTTTGCCTGTTTACCAGACTGTAAAGTTATTTGCAAACAATGGTTGCATCTAAATGAAAATTTATGAACTGTAAATCCTCCTATTTTAGATTGAAGGACACTCGGGACATCATAAATTATAGTGTAAGAATCTCAGAGATTAAAACCATAGGAAAATACTGAACATTTTTTTTGTCTTAAAAGTGTTAACTTTATGCTCACTTACACACAAATAGACAAGGTAACAAGTTAAAAAAATCCTCTGAAGCCAGAAAAATTATGAAACTGATCCTGTTTTTAGGAACCACTTCTAGTAGCATATTCTCAACATGCAAGAAGTAATTGTTCACCTTAGTGAGAGTTTCTAAGGCAAGTTAAGGTAAAACTGAATGTGGGCAGTTATGTTACACTTCGTTTGAATGGGAAAAAAATGTGACATATAATCAAAGGTAAAATATTATGTTTAACACATTTGGAACCTATGAGTACTATGCCTACATAAGTATAAAAGTTCATATTTTTACCTGTTGGAATCCCCTCCAACATTAGTTCAAAATTTGTGTGAACATGAGATATGAGTATAATTGGTTAACAAAGGCTTAGTTTGTTATCTAGTAAACTCTTTGATGTAGTATTTGTTATAGCCTGGCTCCATTTTTGTGCGTTTATAAATTATTTCTAACCTGCTTCCTGGATGACAGGGTAACTTGTTCTTCTTTATAATTGCTTTTCCTGTAGCCTTGGTTAAAGACCAAACTGTTTAGCTCATGATTAACCTGTCTCCACAGTTGCTTCCAAACTATGTTTGCCACAAAACCACAGAGTTCTGCAGCCACAGATTGCTCCAAGATAGCCTGTGCTTCCCTATCCCATGATGGTCCCACAGGGCCTGGACAGCTAGTGGAACAGTTTGCTCTTCCCGACATCTGCCTATGGTTCAACCTTTTGGGGTCCCCAACAATGACTTCCAGATGTCAAGAGTGAGTAGTCATAGATGATTACATTGCCCATTATTCTATTTATTACCAGCAAAAGATTGGAATGTCGAATCTTAAACCCACAAACTACTGGTCCAAAGTCCAAGTATCAACTCTTGGAGGATAACAAGAAGGAGATAGTATCTGTTTGGAGTCAAACCAAGACAAAAGCATGGAATAACAGAATTCCCTTTTTCAAGATTCAGGTATCAGCTCTCACAGGACAATAGGAGGGAGATAACATCTGTCCGTAGGAATCACTACTGATTTACTTCCATTTCATCTAGATTCTTGTCTCTGCTAAACCATTAATTTTTAAACTTTATTATATGGCTTTCTTAACTGTATTCAGATTGGTTTTTATTTCCTCTGCTTGCCCAGCAACAAAGTTTGTATAAAAATGAACCAAGTCCTTTCATGGGTGAATACTCTCTCCTGAGAAGAGTGGCCAGGCTGTAATTACATTCCTTATCTTGCAACTATGCAATATATTTGGTTTTTAGTTCTGACACCATTTCAGTATTAATAGTCACCCATAATTAATGAGGAATTTTCACCTCTTCCTACTTCTTACTAAAAACATTTTATATATACATACTACATACTTTTTGTGATGATGGGTATTGAACATGCTAGGCAAATGCTCTACCACTACTTTATAGACCAAGCCCAAGATACAGACTTTTAAGAGCAATTATTGTAGCATTATATTTATTTCTTCAAACTTTAAAAAAAATCACAAATAAGATAATCTCAGATTTTCCTAGGTGTTTTAACTCAAACCATCAAAATAAATTCACCTAAGATTTATTTCTTTGTTTTTAATTTTTTAATGTGATCTGGACTTTTTATTCTTTTTTATGGCATTTGTCATCAAATCAGACAGCAGCCTTTTTTCTGAAATGTATATGAGCATAGCCATGTTTATTAATGTCATCCCATGAGCCTTAGCCTCAGAGCCTCTGAGGAGGAATTTGGGCCCAGCAACCACATGTTCACTTTGTACTAAGAAACTACTGAGTTCAGACTAATCAGCACCTTCTGATGGATATTTGGAAAGGCAGAAGGCTTATCCAAAATGAAGAAAAAATCTAAATGCATAGGCCTTCTTCTGGAAACACAGAGAAATCTGAGTTAAAGCATACGTCTGTCTTGAATTTTACGATTGCTGTCTTGTCTTAAAACAACATATTTATTCATTTGTATTCATTCATTTGTGGTGTGTGTGTGTGTGTGTGTGTGTGTGTGTGTGTGTGTGTGTGTTATCTGTCTCTGTCTCCATGTGGGTGCACAAGTGCCACAATACATGTGTGGAGGTCATAGTATAACTTGCAGGAGTTGGTTCTCTCCTACCATGTGGATTCTGGAGACTGACCTCGGGGTTATCAGGACTGAACTTGAGTCATTGAACTCAACAAAAAACAACCCAATCTATTTTCTTAAAACACGTTTTCACAATAACTCAGCTACTCAGCAGGATTAAGAACTCCTGGGCTTCATCTGTTGATTCAGGAAGAAGCAAACTGGAAGCAGCAAATGTAGAACACAGTGAGGCAAATGGGCTTAGGATCAGCATATCCATGTCTGACCTCAGTTGGAGTCTGGCCTATCTTAAGTGACCAAATGAGTTATATGGCTTGGGAGACCTGTATGCTTAGATATTTTGCCCGAGGTACTAATGGCTAGATAGAAGTTATACATTTGAATTCTGCAGTGGCTAAAACAAAATAAATTGGGGCATGCCTCAAATTCACAGTTGAAGGTACTGCTAAGTAGTACAGAATAAATTAGTCATCCACAGTTTGGAAAACAGGAATCTTCTCTGTAGCCTACTGTTGTAATGCTGCTAGCATAATTAGGATTAAATAACCATTTTTTTGCTTGAGCAGAATGAATTTGATGAGAATAGGAGGAACTCTTAACTCATTTTAGTAACAGTCAGGAATTTGTTAGTCCTAAAGAAAGCATTGCCTCATTGAAGTGGCTAAGAAGTACCTAATGAGGATTTAGAAAGGAGCAAGAGTAGGCTGGGATTACATTTCCCAACTGTTAGGAAAATTTCTGGTATTTTGTTCCTGTGGGCGTTAATCAGTTTATAGCTATGGCCTCGCTCTGTTACAAGTTTTCACAACTCTGATTATAGACTCTGATATGCTTAACTCTGAGGTTCTGGGGCACATGACCTCAAACTCAGGCCTTGGTTGAATTTAAATGATAAAGAAAATGACCAGTTAGAGACTAAAAATTAAAAGCAGAATTTAAATGCTATATTCAAATTAGTTTTGGTCTTATTGTCTTTCTTCATCACAAATACTCTTCAATCATACAATGAATTCTTTGAAGATAGGGAATGCAGAACATCTAGTATATAAATGCATGTATGTCTGTGTGTGTGTGTGTGTGTGTGTGTGTGTATCATAAATCTCATGCTTATTCAAATGGGCATTGAAAACAATGAAGGATATAAGATGATGAGTACAAAGCTCCTACCCACATTCCATTCTTTGGTTTTATCTCCAAGGAGTAACCATGGATACAGTTACTTTTGTATCTTTCTTGGATACTACAACACATACATATATTTTTATGCAACATTTATACATAATAATATGCAACTATATACATACAAACATATACAGAATGTATACAAATATGTACATTTATATCATTTGTAGCAGCTGAGGACACCATTTTGATCAAAGCACTATCCTAGAGGGCTGAGGCCAGCCCTGTGAGGCTGTTAAGACAATTCCAGGAATTTTAAGCCTATTAAATTATTCCAAGAATGCAAAACACCTTGGATGCTGTCTCATGCTTGCAGAAGTGTATTTCCCCAAGAATGAATTCCGGCTTTTGCCTATAAAGCTTCCCTTTCCTTTTAGCTGGACCACAGTTCCAAATCTTACCAAGCAGGCTGTGCTCAGGTGCAGCTTAAGTAAAATTCAACTAATTAAATTTCAATGGAGTATGGGTGGCCTTTTGGTATTCTCCAATTCCACAACACATTTAGGCACATATGTGCACAGTCACACATACACATATTTCATTTTAAAAGCACAAGTGAGATTATTTCAGTATATGTCGATGTATTTTATCATTCAAACAGCTACAGAGAATTGTAATATGGGGATTAACTAGAGCTTAACCAGTTCATATCCAAGGACACTTTTATGTGTCATTATTTACTTACTGTTCCAAAATTGGATGTTCTAAATTTTTATAGATATATTTATAGAAAATTATAAATAATATATAATATATTGAAATAGATCATGAACAAAAATAGATTTCAAACTGGTGAAAATATGCAAGACAAATGAACAATATGAAAGGAGGAATGGTTGCAGGCAGACATTTGAAGAACCAGCCTGCCTCCATCTTGGGCTTGAAAGCCATTTTACAGTAAAGACAAACTAGATTCATTCCTATTTATGATGAAACCTCTGTATCTCAAGGATAGGGCTGTGCCCATCTGTAACCTTAACTACAAATGGTTCCGTACTGCCTGTTCCAAGAATGACAATCGCATACATCTTTGTTTCAAAAAGTTGTTTATAACCATCTTGCAACCCTACCTGTCATTAACTACCTGCTGTTATGACTACCTGTTGTTTTTACCACTTTGATATATTCTGCTCCTGTAACCCTGCTTATTTTACCTGCCAAATCCACTATTTAGAAACCCCCTACCCTTGAACTATAAAACTTTCTCTTCCTCATGTCCAAGGCTGACCTCTTGAACCTTACTTTTAGGGAGGGGCAGCTGGAGTACACGAATTAAAAAGTTTGCTTTAATTAATTGCTTTTAAAAATTAATTTGGCTATGATGAATTTGGCTTGATGGTCTTTCTCTTTCCATCTTTGGGATTAAAACATTGAACTTCAAAGTGATTCCAATAAGCAATACAGAACAGTGATTCTAAATTTTATAGGCTATATTTACTTTTCTATTTAAAATACAAGTTTTAATGTGATGATATTAATGAGTCTACATTTTAAAATCTGGCATATACAAAAGCAAAGACTGGTACTCCAAGAAACCATCATTATTGTTGTGATATTTAAATATCAAACATGAATGTTTACAAAAAAACAAGCAAGTTTAAAATTGAGATCTTGATTCACTTGGATCTAATTTTTTTTGCAGGGTCATAAATATGGTTCTAATTTCACAAGAAACAAATACCTCACTTTGAAACCTGAGACACTATGAAAAGCCCAGTGTCCCTAGTGGTAAAGGAACTAACCTCCTCTGTTTAATGTCAAGTATTTGCTTTCCCATAAACCTCTCTGTTTAATGGCGAGTACTCACTTTCCCAGAAATCCTTGTTGCCACATAACATTTAACGAGCCAATCCAGTGCCTGGGTTCTGACCAATCAAAGAGATCCACTGTTTCCTTTAAAAACCCTTGCAGGAAGCTGTTCGGGGTTTGGTCATTTTGTGTGATGGTGCCCTACCCCAGTGCACTAGTTTGCTCTGTAGAATAAAGGCTCCTTGCTCTTGTATCAGAACTGGCGGTCTCCTGGTGGTACTTGGGGAGGAGGGTGATTTCAAAAACTGGGCACAACAACTAAAACTACTAGAAGAAAATATAGGCAATGTACTAAAAGATAGACATTTAAGAAAGGACTTTCTGAACTGGACTCCATTTCATGAGGAATTAAGGCCAATGACTAACAACCAGATCATCATAAAACTAAAAACTAAAACGCTGCTGTATAGCTAAGGCAACAATCAATGGAGTGAAGAAATCAATGGGAGAGAATCATTTCCATCTATGAATCTGACAGGGGATTAATATATAGAATATGAAAAAAACCCCACAAAGTCAGACTCAATGAAACAAATGACCCAATTAATAAAATGGGCTAGGGATCTAAACAGAAGTTTTCAATAGAAGAAATTAAAATGATTGAGAAATACCTCAAAAAGTGTTCATCATTCTTAGCAATTAGGAAAATGCAACTTAAAACAACTTTTAGATTTCATTTCACCCCAGTCAAAATGGCAAAGATCAGCAAAACAACTGACAACAAAAGCTAGCAATGTTGTGAAGAAAGAGGAACCCTTATTTATTGTTGGTGGATGTAAATTGGTGCAGTCATCTTGGAAAACAGTATAGTGAGTCCTCAAGCAACTAAAAATAAGTCTGTCATATGAATTAGCTATATCATTCTTTGGCATATGCCTAAAGGACTTAACATCCTACTCCACAGATGCTTGCTCAGCAACATTTGTTGCTTCCCTGCTTCTCTATTCACAATAGCTAGGAAATGTAAACAACTTAAATGGCCTTTAATTGGCAATTAAATAATAAAAATGTGGCAAATATACACAATGAAATATTATTCAGCTGTAAAGGTAAATGAAACCATAACATTTGGACCTAGAAAAGATTATATTGAGTGAGGTAACACAGAACCAGAAAGACAAACACCACATATTTTTTCTCATCTATGGATCCTAATTCCAAATATTCAGATGTGAGTATACAACACAGAATAACTTCAGAAACCAGGAAAGCATAAAGGGATCATAGGTGGTGGGGGGGCTTGAAATGGTAATGGTAGGATATATGTGATATGAGGTAGAAACAGAAAAATGGGAAGGAATTTTCAACTAGGGAGAAGGGAGAGAGGTCAATTTAAAAAAAGGAGGGATCAGGGACAAATAACACCAAGCTTCAAAAAATCCAGTTATTTTATATTTACCTAAAATTATACATTTTTTTCTCTCTCTTTCTCATATATATATATGTGGAAGTCATGTAACCTGAATTGACAATTCTCCCTACAAGAACTGTAGGCTGATTCAAACCCTAGTACCAGGCATGAGAAATCTCATTTCATATGGATGGTCAAATTAGTTTAAGTGACTCCTAAAACAATATAAACTGTTGAAGTAACCTTTAGTTGTCTCTCAAATGTTGAAGGTAAGACCCCTTTGTTGAAGATACTATATACTTAAGGCACAAGACTCTGATGATTGGAGCCTTATGTAATTTAAAACCCTCCTTCGTGTAGTCTGGCTTCCATGGTGTCAAAAGCTACTGCTCAAATTGCTGAGGGAGGGAAGCAATTAATAGTCCTACCAGCTGCCTATGAATCACAACAATGAGCACCATGGCAAGATTTCTAAGAAGATGCAGTAAGTGGTGCTCAAATGTCAGTGGTAACCAACAGCTCTCTAATTGGACTTAATGCCTATTCAACAGGAAGAAAATTATACCTGGAACTAGAAACCTAAGTCTTTCCCTGCACATGAAGCTTATAGAAGAATTTACTGCTGCCACTTTGCTAGACCAGCATAATTCCTTACTACATTCTATAACTGATCCTTATACCCACAGATAAGTGTAGCTATCAACCCCTCATCAAAGAAGCTTCTCTTTTCATCAAATGGAGACCATCACAGAAAACCATAACTGGACATGATACAAAGATCAATGGGTTTGGGTGAGCCCAGTCTCAAAGCTTGCATCTATATCACAGCTCCTGAATCTCTGGCTCAGAGAACATCACAAAGAAAGGGATAGAAAAACTGGAGGAGCCATCTGTCTTAGGAATGGCTGCTTGAACAAGACCAGAACAATAGCAATATCTATACACATGCTAATGTAGATGGGGTAAGATTTCATTGGGTCCCATCCCTAGTCAAAGAGCTACAGGCAACTAATGATTGCTGGGAGAGGAAGAATTAGCATCTTCTGAGGATGAGCCCCAATATTGACTGTCCAATACAAAGAAGTCAGCATTAAAACCATGTATACACAAGCAACAGAAACAGACTCAGAAGATTATACTTATATATTTGTGCATATATATGTATGTATACTAACAATTAAAATCAAAGAAAAAGAGGCTATCCATTTGAGACTGGGGACATGGGAAGGCTTGAAAGGAAGAAAGGGAAGGAGGAAAGTGATATAATTATATTTTAATTTAAGTGAATTTTAAAAATCTTAGAGGACAGGATAATGGAAGAATTATATATTAGGGAGTAGTTATTAGACATGAACTGAGAATGGGCAGTATTTTGAAATCTAGAGAAGATAAGACAGGTCAGATATATTATTAGCCATTGTTATATAACAAACTACTCTATAACATGTCAATTAAAATAAAAATAAATAGAAACAGGCTGTCTTTTACAATTAATAAAAACTGACTAAGGAGAGAAAAATTGAATTTAGAGGTAGAATTTTGAAAGGTTGACTTTTAAGTTTTTAATTCTTTTATTTTGTGTATGAGCATTTTGTGTGCATGTATGTCTGTGTCATGTGTGTGCCTGATGCCTGTAGTGACCAGAAGAGGACATTGTATTTCCTAGAAATGGATTTCCAGATGGTTCTAAGCTGTCATGTGGGTAGTAGGAATCAACTCAGATCCCTTGGAAAATCAGATAGTGCTTTTAGTGATGGAACTATTTCTTCAACCCCAGGAAGATTAATTATTGATGTGACAACTTAGTTGAAAACTAACATTTATAAAGGTAGAAGAATCTGCTACCCCAGAAGACATAGTTCTGTTGAAAAAAAAAAGCTTTTGTTTGTTGAAGTTAACAAAAGATATCAGCCAAAGTGGTGAGAAATATGGAAAATGGTGTGCTAGAGTGATGTTACTTTATTTGTCTTGTGATTTTATTAAAACACAGATGACCATAGCTAAAAATTTTCAATTTTTCCATTTTTATCTTTTGAAGAGTGTGGTGTTTGGATTCAGATAAATTATATGTTTTTATTAATGGCATATTAGAGACTTAATTAGCCTATTTTATTAGGCTGAAGAACAAATTATTCAATATTTTATGCTGAAACATTTTAATATATAAGTAAAATATAGATTATGAAATAGCAGTATCCATTTCTGAAAGAAAATTCTAATTTATTAATTGAGGTAAATGCATACATGGAATTCAAATTAATTGACTGTTCTGTAATTCTGCTTAGGGCTCAGTTAAAATGCAAATTTAATGCTGTAAAACATCAAAACAAAGGCATAGAATGGTTTCAGTACAAACTTTATACAATTATGTTTCATGATTTATGTTTTTTGTGAAAGGTTTCTGCAAACCAGTTACTTAATAAAGCATAATTTTTAAGTCTGATTTCTAGGTCCTATGAAGTATGTTACACATTACATTAATCTCCTAATTTTATTCCTATCTAAATTCTAGTCTGTGAGTTGTGAGTATGGAAAAATGCTATTTTTATTTGATTCACAAGTAGGCATCTATATCTATTTTATCCTTCTATGCACCAAGCATTTTTATTAGTATTAAGCTATTTCCAGTGACTCCAAATCACTATTCTTAAAAATTCCCAATGATCTTATATGAAATTCTCAATATGTATTAAGAATAACTTTTTTTCAACTTAGTTAAGATTTAATACCCAAGAGAAACTTCAATTTACTCCCAAAGTTCTTACTTGCTTTCACAATCTAATCATCTCAAGAGCAACTGAATAAAATGAAAACCTCTAGAATGGAGAAAGTAGAGCATGGGCAAAACATACTCAGAGCAGGAGATTCTATAAACCAGAGATTAAAGGGAATAAGTGATTTCTTATTGCTTAGCTACTAAACAAGCATAGCTAAATAAATTTTGGTGTGCTAGGTAAGAACAATAATATGAAAATTTTGGATAAAAAGTTTAAATTTCTTTTGCTGTCAGAGTGCATTTTCTTTATTTAGGTTTTCTTTTTTTTTCCCAGACAAGGTTTCTCTGTTGTAACTCTGGCTGTCCTGGAACTCACTCTGTAGACCAGGCTGGCCTCAAACTCACAGAGATCTGCCTGTCTGTGCCTCCTGAGTGCTGGGATTAAAAGAATGCGTCATCACCCAGCTTTTTTATGTATTTATGTATTTATTTATGTTTTTTTCAACTTTCTTTAAATATGAGCCAGTTAGTTGAATCTATGATGGAGCTTATCTCTTTCATTAACTAAATCATGAGGATGCTTTACATACTAAATTTTTTAAAAGCTAATTCTATTTTTAAAATACATTTTAAGTTAAATTATAATTATATCATTCCTCACTTCTCTTTCTTATATTCAGCCCCTCCCTTAGTCCTCTATTAGCTCTCAAATCAGTGACCCCCTTTTCTTAAATGACCTCCTAAACAAGACCTGGACAATGACAATATTAGTATACAGCTGATGAAGAAGGGTGGGGGGATATCAAGGCATCCCATCCCTAGTCAAAGAACCATAGACAACTAATGACAGCTGAGAGAAGGATAAATTAGCCTTCCCCCAGGATGAGCCCTCTAATTAGTTTTCCATACAAAATGGTCAGCCCTGAAATCATATAGACAGAAACAACAGAATTGGACTTATCAGATGTTATTTTATATCTATGCATCTATATCTATTGAATATATGCATTTATATGTCTTTATATATTTGTGTTAATTATATTTTAACTATATGACAAAGTATGCATTATTTCTTTAAAACATATTAAGATGTAATATCATTATTTATCCTTTTATTTTGTAAAATATGTATTTTAAAATGTTAATATTTTAAAATGAAAATTATTTGTAAGAATCATTTCTTCTAAATTAAAAATGCTTTTAGAACATCTTAGCATTGTGCTACCTATTATTAATACTTGAATTTTTATGCTTACATTTTAAATTTGGAGTCTAGGACTTAGCCTCATGGTAGAACATCTGTAAGACCGTGGATGTGATCCCTAGAAATGTAATGTGTAAATAATTAAACATGAATAAATAAATTTCCAATGGTTAGATATTCTTTTAATAGAGAGTCATTGAGTGACTTTCAAGTGGAAGACATTGTCTATGTATATGCGGTATATAAAAGAACAAAAAAAATCTTTCATCACGTATGGGATTTGCATTTTAGTGAAACTGAGAGATGATAACTAAGAAAAAAAAACATAATGTATTCAAAGATATGCAGATACATGGGGAAAGGACAGGAAAATAGAATTTGGCTATGTTTACAGTAGGGTAGCTTTACAATTTTAACTAGGGAATCAAGACAGCATGCAGTGAAATGACTGCATTTGAGAAAGAATGAAGTAAGGCTGCTAGCTGTCCAGGAGGTTATGTGATATAAACAAACACTGCAGATAGAGAAGTGAATACAAAATCCTGGGAAGGAGGATTACCTGTTATGTTAGATGTACAGCAAGCAGACTAGTGTGACTGTTATGACATGAGAAAGAGAAGTAGAGACAGAAATATGGGGAGAGAAGGCTTACCTGGGCCTGCTCTTGTAGGTTTTTGTGAAGATTCTAGCTTACAATTATTAGGAAGTTTTTTTACCAGATGAATTTTGAGAAGTGCTGCACAGCAGGGTTATAATGACTAGGGAAGTGAGAAATGATTAGATAATAAATGCTTTTTAGATCAGATACATAAGAATGTCCTGATGGATTGGATGTGAAGATTGAGGGAAGGCAGTGATGAGTCCTACATTTTGGGCCTGAGCAATTGACAATGCCTTGAGATAGCTGTGGGTGGTAAAATCTGCAAAAAAAGATCAGGTACTCAGTTTTAAATATGGTGTTGTGAGTGTCTGTAATCAAAAAAGTAGATAAACAGATATTCAAGGTCAGAGGAGCTAGTATTATTAGAGCTGCGTATAGATTCTGTGGAATTACTGGCAAATAGAAAGCATGAGGTCATCAATGGCATCCAAATAAACTAGGGAAGACTAAATACTAAGCTCTACTGCCTTGCAATATTTGGAGGTCAAAGAGAAGAACAATGATCCACCAATAAGAATGAAATGCCAGAGAAGCAAGAGGCAAATTAGTAAAGTATAATGTTTAAAAACTGTGGGGAAAGGAGTATAATGGGAGATTGGGTCAATACTGTGTCTTCAACACAAGATGAGGATGTTATAATAGATATTAAATTAAACATAGTAGTCATCAGAAATCACATACCATATGTCACATACTATGTATTACATGATACATTATATATTTCATGTATAAAATTACCTGAAAAGAAATACAAATAAAATTTGTCCCTAATTAATACAGTATATATAAGTATTAAATAGGAAAAATAGTACTCCTCTTTGTTTCCTTAGTTTTTTGAGACAGGGTCTCACTATGCAACACAGGTTGGCTTCAAACTTGCAGTAATCATCTTACCTCAGTATACCAAGTTCTAGGATTACAGATGTGTGCCTGGCTACCTTGAACATTTTTGAAAAACACATTTCTACCAAATTCCAAAAATTACATGAGTAGCTGAAAATGTTTCTGAGGAGCAAACTTAGCAACTGAGAAAGCAAAGACATGGTTATTGCTCAGGCTCTCAACCCTGCAAGCCATCTTGTTTATTTAAATAAAGGAAAAGCAATCTCATCAAAGCATAGTGCAATGTGATTGAGTTCACCATGCTGTATTTAATTAGAAAATGTTAATTAAGCTTACTTAATTCAGCCCCACATCAAAGAAAAGTCTTCACATTCACAATCCAGTTCTTAATGCTCAATTATAAAACATGAAGTCCAATGAAGTTCATACCCTGTGCTGCTGCATTATGACAGAAGAATGATGCCAGTTTTGGATGGATAGAATGCTATAGTAAATGGTTGGCATTTCTTTTGCTCACTGGCAAGTGGAGAATCAAGAAGCTACTTTCGTTCAACCAAAAACAGAAAAATAGCCTTAAGCAAAGGTGTTGTAAAGTCATCTAACACTAGGAGTCTGTAAGATTCTTCAGTGGGTGCATGGAAAACAGAGGAGGTGGTGTGGGAATAGAATCTTTAATTGCCATACAACAGAAAAGGATCCATAGCAAGTCCTCTACAACGATTTTTATGTGTTTTTCTTGTAATGGTCACACGTACTTTTCTCTCTCTGTTATAAATGTAATGAAAATTTCCTGTTGGCTCTGGACTTTGCATGTCGAGTTTCTGCCTGCAGCTAATTTTTATAATTAAGTTGCAAACCCTTGAAATCATTGGTTAGGCTGAAATTACTGACAGCTTCATAGCTGGAGCAGTGCTAATGATCAGAATATGAATATAAGGCTGGTTTTGGTAGTCAATTGACTTCCCCATCTCAACAGAGTAAACATAAAACAAGGAATATAACCAGAGTGATTATTTTAGGAATAGAAGGAACAGGAATTTGTTGTTGTTGTTTTCTGAGACTGGGTTTTCTGCTTCGCCCTGGCTGTCCTGAACTCACTATGTAAATCTGGTTGGCCTGAGTGCTGGGACTCAGCATGTGCCACCACACCCAGTTTGTAAGAAACAAGAATTTAACATCACAAGTTGAGCACATTAGGATGCTACAAGGCATGTGTGTTCAATAATGTGTAAGAGGGAAATGGTTGTCAATGCTTTGATAAAAAGGCTATGTGGTCCCACTTTACTGAAAAGTTCATCTATCTGGTACTTGTTTCTTTTTCCTAGCCTAACTCATTAATACTGTTGATTTGAAAACATTGAAAAATCTTTCTGGATTACTGTCCACATTCATCATTTCACCAGATTATATTTAAAAATTCCTCAAAAAATTAATCTTCAAATCATGGTAGTTTCAGCTTCTTGTAACTTTAGTTTCTAAAGTAATGTAGTATAGTTACATATGTCTTCAGTAACAATACTATGTAAATTTAAAGGGATGTCACAGGGTTCATAAAATTTAATCTGTACCAATTAATCTATGCTAAGCATTAGTATAAATCCATTGTTAGCAACTTAGGGTTAGTGATCTAAATCAGGCTTACTGGTTGTCTTTGCAAATAAATAAAACATTTTTAAACACAGTCATACACATTCATTTACTGTCTCTGAAAGCTTTTATACTATATACATACTTGGGAAGCTGAAAAGATATAATTTATAAAGCCGAAAACAATGATTATCTAATCTATTACAAAAAATATTAGTTGAATCTTAATGTAGCTTATTCTCTGCATTATTGATATTATTATTATTGCCCCAGTGTATAGTAGATGAGGAACTGAAGCTTAGAAGGATTAAATACTTGTCTGAGATTATAAATTAGAATATAGCAGAAGCCAAATTTGAATCAAAAGTCATTTTAAATTTTAAACTCTTAGTTACCATGTATAATACTTCCCAATAATCTCTGAAGATTTCTCTGTTCATAGATTCAATGTAAACATTGTAGTATGGGGCTGGAGAGGTGGCTCTGTGATTAATAACATGTTGCTGTTCTTTCAGACTGTTGGAATTCAGTTCCCCACACTAAAATTGGGTGACTTACAACCTCCTGTACTCCAGCTCTATGGAATTCAATGCCCTCTTCTGGCTTCAACATGTAGTTTCATGCATATGCATATACTGTCCCACACACATAAGTAAATAATACAGTAAATCTTAAAGATAATGACTGTTAATAACAACAAAAAATTATGGTTCAGAAAACCAGGGTGACCTTAGACACTTAATTCTGCAAGTTAAAAGAAATGTGACGAATAGAAAAAGACTAATTTTCTTGGTTAAAAAAAATATTCACGTGTTTTGAGGAAAAGAATAAATCTACATAATCTAAAAGAATAATCTACCACCAGGACTAACATAAACACAAGGAAACATACTCACATTTGGTATGTTTGTATAGCATGTATAACTTTTATGATTTATGAGCATTCTCCTCTATAATATGCTGTATCATTCAATATAGTATGTGCCCACTTCAGAGCTGGGATCTTGAGGTTCTGATTATCTCAGTCACCAAGTAGCAGAGTTAAAGTATGCATCTGGATCTCTTCCTACCAAAAAGCTGTATTATATATTTAAAAAGAATAGGACTGGTGGAATGTCTTAGCAGGTAAAGGTACTTACTGCCAATTCTGGTGACCTAAGGTCAACTCTTTTAACCCACATGGTAGAAACAGAGAATCAATCCCTATGAATTATCCTTTGACCTTTCATATGTGTTGAGAAACTTGTGCACCCGCACACACACACACGCACACACACATGCACACACACACACACACACATACACACACACACACACACACACACACACACACACAAAGAGTAGATTATTAAACATTAAATTCTAATCAGTGAATATTATTATATCTATATAAACATGCACTGGAGATTTTGAAAGACAAATTAGCATAAAAGAGAATAAAAAGAAGATGGCAGACAGCAATAACTTTAGAAAAAAGTAAAAATCAATTGTTGAGAGTAGTGTCATGCTAAGATCTGTGCTGTTATTTTCTTCTAAAAGCCTCCCAATTGTCCTCACAGAACAGGATTCCCTAATTTTCCTTTATCCATCAACTGTGATCCAAGATTAGGTGGTCTCCTTTTGCCCTAACTTATCTTTTACTTTATCAAGTCTGATGAAATCAATGGCCTATTCACTGATGATCCAGGTTCAGTCAGCTATGTTTATCATAAACTCACTCTAACATTTTTCTTTGTCATAGACTTTGAGAAGTTATGAATGTTCAAAATAACTGGAGTTCGATTTTGGAAATGTCCTAAGAAGCTCTCCAGGTCCACAGGGCTGACTCTAAGAGTAATACCATCTGTGAGAAGATAGGGAACTGAGATGTGAGGAAAATCATAGACAGTGTGTGTAAAAAAAACTTTGAAAGAAAAACACAAGGTAGTGTTTCACACAAAAACAGAAGAAATTAATCTGGGATTCAGACAAATATGAAGTTTTGAATGGTTCTTGACAATCAACTCTTTAACATACAAAATGATTCTCCTTATGATTGTTTTTCATAGTGAATAGTTATACAGTTTCAACAGAAGATTCCAGTATGAACTCAACCTTTGTAATAAAGGTAGGCCCCAAATGAGAATAAAAGACAATTGTTGTGTCTCTTTATAAATCACTTGAACAGCAACAACAATATTGAATGTTCTTTTTATTTTCTTTTAAGTAATGTTTAACAACAACAAAACAAGTATAGAATTCTCTATTAAAAAAGAATTAATTTTTGAAAAACACCAATAAGTTAATTGATATTGCTCTGAAAGAAAAATGTTTCTATTATAATTAGTATTGACCTTTTTATTTAAAATGAAAAGATACTGTCTTAAAAGGAAGATAGTTTATTCACCTTTCAGTATCCAGTTGCATAGTTTTCTCTTTTAAAAGATTTTATGGTTATTTTTAATATGTTATATGTATATATGAGTGCCTGCTTATCTGTGTGTGCATTGCCTAAGTGCAAGTTCCTGCAGAGGCCAGAGAAGAATTTCATTTCCCCTGGAGTTAGAGTTGAAGATGATTGTGAGATACCTGACATGGGTGTTAGGAATTGAACTCTAATCTTCTGTAAAAGCTCTATGAACTTGTAATCACTGAGCCATCTTTTTAGCCCCTTGAATAACTTTATGATTATGGTTTACTATGACTTGCATGTTATGTGTTACTCTTCTAAAGTCCCTGATTAATTGTTATTTGTGATTCTAATTAAAAACACATTTTCAGGTTTCTCAATGAAAAAACTAAGAAACTTGTGTTACATTATTATATTATATGCAATGTACAGGAGGCCATCAAAATTGTAATAAAAGGTAAACACTAAATATATTGGCTAATTTTCGTTTGTTGAAATTCTAGTATAAGAAAAGGTAGCTATAGCCCGGCAGTGGTGGTGCATGCCTTTATTCCCAGCACAAGGGAGGCAGAGGCAGGTGGATCTCTATGAATTCGAGGCCAACCTGGTCTACAGAATGAGTTCCAGGACAGCCAGAGTTACAACAGAGAAACCCTGTCTCAAAAAACCAAAAACCAAAACAAAGCAAAACAAAAAAAAAAAAAAAAAAAAAAAGAAAGAAAGAAAGAAAAAAGAAAAGGTAACTATATTCTGAAAGTGAATTAGGGAGAATAAAGATATGGCAAGAATCCTGTGCACTTGCTCTTTTCTTTCTGATATGTGCACATATGTGTTCATTTATGGTATGGTATTGTACATTAACATTTGAGGCATAAGAAAATGAATTCAGATAAAGGAAATTGATAGTATCTCTCTTTCCATCCTTTCTATTATGAGTATTGTGACTAAAGTACTTGTGGGTGAATGGAATTTTGGAAACTTCATTGGAGTAATAACTTAATTTTCTAAATTGATTATAGGCATATCAACCACGCCAGCTTTGCAATTGAATGGAATAAAGTGAGCTTTCTGAAGAAGCAAATTATACTACAAAATGAAAATGAGAATGGTGTACTAATCTCATGTGTAAAGAGGCTCTTAGGCATGAAACTATTAATTTTATATATTTTTAACACTTAGGAAATTGTCATTTCAGCTTTCCAGCTTGGCAGAAATAATGTAGCTTGCACCATAAGCAAATGAAGTTAATGTTGCCAGAAAAATACTTTATAAAAATAACCACTAATAATTTGACTCCTTGTATTAACCAAATGCTGCAAGAAACTGAGTTTAGAAAAAAACCAATTCTACCAATTCAAAATAAAAATAGTTTGTAATATTTTAAAATGAGAAAATGGCTTCTGTTTCAAATAACAAACGAAATAGATGCTTATTCTAAAGTCCTTCTATATAGACCATAACGATTCTAATAACCCATTTCCAGGCATCTTTCTATGTTGTAAATTTATAGTGGAAAAAATGTAGAGGTTTTAATACTTTAAATGTTTTAAAATTTTCAAATTTCTTGCAAAGTATCAATATTTTTGTATTACTTTATGACTCTATGTATGATAGCTTAAAACTACCACCATCAACTTGTAGGATAGCTACTTTATACCACAAATCTTGTTCTTTTGAAACATCATTTTCCCTCTACATCTAGTTATGAAAAAAAACTACTCAGTTTTTCAATACTGTAGTTTTTTAAAATATATATATGTGTGTGTACACACACACACACACACACACACACACACACACACACACACATATATTAATATTTAGGTTTTTCGAGACAGGGTTTGTCTCTTATAACTCTGCCTGTCTTGGAACTCACTCTGTAGACCAGGCTGGACTCAAAACTCACAGAGATCTGCCTGCCTCTGTCTCCCAAGACCTGGGATTAAAGGCATACACCACCATCACCCCATCAATAGATCCTGTTGATGAGTTAACATTCAGTAACATACTTTTCTGTGGTCAGTTCTGTCCAAGATGTCCGTGCCTGTAACTTGACTTGGGATGTAGTATTAATTAATAGCAAGTCACTGCAGATGTCTATTCATTTTTTTCATTTCAAAGACATTTATTAATAGCACATAGCATGGCAAACATTGTTTTACGTACTCTAGATACACGAGATCAAAACAAATAAAAATGCCTGTTACTTTAGAACATTGGAATACAAGTCAGTGACTAAGTACTTAGTACTTAGTCTAAACCAATTCTCTAAAGTATAGAAAGATGCTTTGTATTTCCACCTATATAAATTGAAAATTAGAGCTAACAGGTTCACATTAGACATTTATCACTGTAAGAACCTGCCAGTTATCTTATCATCTCATTTCATGAATTAATGAATCAGATCCCCGAGATAAAAAAAAAATTGTGTTAACATGGAAATACTATTTTTCTGCACAGAATATCTTCTTAGTAATTATATTCTTTTTAAGTTAACATGATAGGTTGTTAATTAATTTTTCCAGCAGAATGTTTTGGAAAATGCAGTGATTAAGAAGACTCACTGCTGTGGCATTTATAGGTTGTATTTGTAGTTTGACCCTTTTATAAGGCGTTCATATTAATGTTAATTTGTTCATAATTTGTCATCTTTCCTGGATATAAACATGATGAAATTCTTTTGTCTCAGTGATGCTGCTTACTATGGGGTTTCATGATGTTAGTGGCAGAGCAGGGATCTTCGAGTGAGATATTAAAAAATAAGTACAGGAGAAAAATCTTCATTCATTTTAGGGAAATTAAAAATGAAAGGTAGATGTAGGCAAAACCTCTGACCAAGATACAGTCCCAGGTAAGCTGATGGATTTGAAGAGGAGACTGCGTCCATATTTTTACTTGTGGAAGAACTATTTTGCTTCTGGGCTGTGATACCACCAACCAACAAGCAAATCAAAACTGCCAATATAAAGTCCAAAAAAGTACAGACGAGGGTGAGCACAGGTGTTAGAAACATTCCAGCATTGTTTGAAAATAGAGCTAGTGCCCTGGTTGCTGAAATGATTAAAAGTCTCCCTCTGTGTTGATTTGGAAAGGGATCTATGGTGTACAGAGCAGGTTGCTTTGCACTTTGCAAAAGAGCTCAGTGTGCAATGATTTACAGCAGTAATCTGTGGACAGGGATTTCTGTTAACAGTTGAACTCTGTCTATCTCTATCTATCTATCTATCTATCTATCTATCTATCTATCTATCTATCTATCTATCTATCATCTCTATCTATCTATATCACCTATCATCTAATTACAGGAAGTGTGGGGGTTTTATTCACAGCTTATCTACACTGATAAGCCTTTCTTCCATTCTGGCTATCTATTTCCTGTGTCAAACTTGTTGAGGCTTCCTGTTATTCTCAAAAACAGTGGAAAGCAGAGCTGGGGCCTTGTTTTTTTCCTAACTAGGTCACTCTCTCTAGCACATTGCACTGTTAACAAGCTGTGCTATAAGATATTTGGTCTGATCTGTTTAGTACTTAGTTATTGGTAGATTCCGACTCAGAAACTGGGAATCAAAACACAAATAACAGCTCTCATGAACTGCCAGACAACTTAGCTTTTCTGTGCTCTATTTGTTTTATGAGTCTCCTTTTTATCCTATTTGCGATTGTTTAATGCCATTTTCTTGTACATTTAATTCTTCTCCCTCCTACTATTTTCTCCTTCCTTAAGGTAAAAATAAGGATTATAGGAGACAAAACCCCATATCTCTTCCTTAGGGGCTTCTTATTGCAGGGATATTCCTTTGTGCAGCTTCTCATTTCTATTGCTGGACGTGTGGGAACATTTAACAGGAGACATCCTAAAAGAGACAAATACCAGACTATTACAACTGTTTAAAAAAGCTAAAGGGTATCCATTTTCTGAACTGTACAGAAGACAACACTTTTAGAGAAATGAATTGTGTTTGTATATGTCATGGAGACATGACCTAGTGACACTTGACACAGAAAAGGTAAACTAAAACTTATGAGCCTACTATTTATCTATTTTTGATAGATGCATTATATTAGCTGTTGAATCTTCATGGCAGCTCTACTCTATGGAATATGCATATATTGCATTCATATATGCACATTAATTCATATTTTGATCATTAAAATCATGCAAGTTGCCCAAGTGATATAGCCACGAAGCCAGAGAGAAAAAAACCAGGTATTACCTGGGTCTAGTTAGTCTCTCTATCTCTATCTATCTCTATCTCTATCTCTATCTCTATCTCTATCTCTATCTCTATCTCTATCTCTATCTCTATCTCTATCTCTCTCTCTCTCTGTCTCTGTCTCTGTCTCTATCTCTATCTATTTCTATCTCCATCTATCTGTATCATCTCTTACATATTTGACCATGGAACGCAAGGTCTCGTGCATCCTAGACAAGTGCTGTACTACTGAACTACAATCTATCCCTTTTCTCCATCATTCCTTTTTACTGAGATCTGAAATGCCAGATCCTACACATAGTCATATTACCTGATTAACACACATCTGCTCAGATGCATTTCTCACTATCTCTGCTATACTTTTCTCTAGAGATAAAAATTTAAATGGAATTAAGTACTAAAATCTATAGTTTCTGGGCCAGACATGTACATATAGGGTTTATTAAATGGCACATAGTGTTTGCCTCTATGGAATTCTAAAGTGATAGAAAGTACATTTCCTATGGCTCTGAGGGACAATGATTCCCAAATTTTAGTGGGCATGAAAATACTTAAATTCTGTTTCCTGTTGTCGTTCTCAGAAACTTTGCTTCATTTAACTGTAACAGGCTATAGAATGTATTTCAGTAAGAAGCACCCAGAGGGTACTGACACAGGATGTCCTCAGATAATTTGGTGATGGTGCTGGATACCATGGACAAATACGGACATATTTTTTGTATTCACTCAATACAAAGTTGTAATTTCTTAAAATGTGTACAGTTTATATTATTGTACAATTTCATAAGGCGATCTGCTCATGATTTGGAGTTCACCAGTTTTCTGAGTATTTAGCCATTATGGAACTAATTCTATTCTAAATGGAAAGCAAGTAAAGACAGAAAGAACCAAAACAAAGTACGAGTTGTAAGTTGCATGATTTTAGTGGTAAACATTTGAGTGATTTTTTTGTGTATGTGCATGTGTGTATATGTCTGTATGTGAGTGTGTGTGTATGTAAGTATGAATGTGTGTGTATGTGTGTAAGCATGCTGACTAGTTTGTGTCAACTTGACACAAGCTAGAGTCACTGGAGAAGAGAGAGCCTCAATTGAGAAAATGCCTCCATAAGATCAGGCTGTAGGCAAGCCTGTAGGGCATTTTCTTAATAATTGATGTGGGAGAGCCCAGTCCATTGTGGGTAGTGCCATCTCTGGGTTGGTGATCCTGGGGTCTATAAGAAAGCAGGCTAAGCAAGCCATGAGAAGAAGGCAGGAAACAGAACTCCTTCATAGCCTCTGTGTCACATCTGCCTCCAGGTTCCTGCCATATTTGACTTCCTTTGATGGTGAAGAATTCTGTGGAAGTGTAAGACAAACAAACCCTTTCCTTCCCAAGTTGCTTTGTTCATGATGCTTCATCACAGCAATTGTAGCCCTAAATAAGATACTGTGTGTGTGTGTGTGTGTGTGTGTGTGTGTGTGTGTGTGTACACATGTGTGTGCATGGGTTAATATGAGGATTAAATGATTTGTGTGATGTTTCACTGATGTGGGTAAATATAATGCCATGAATCTGAGTCATGAGAGATATTAACCAATATATTTAATTTCAAGCAAACTAGTAAGAAATGGGGAAGTAATGATTAAGAGAAATTATCTTTGAAGCTAGAATGTGTGTCCTGTTTTATAAGGTTGTTAGGTCAGGACATGCATAAAGATTGTCATAAAGGGCCCAGTGGTCAAGGCACTCATAAATGATAGCACAATATTTATCTGTCCTAATTTATCTGTATATTTCAATTTGTGGAAAGGGGACCTATCATAGGAGAGTCAATGAACAGACCCATTCCTAGAAGTCCTATGCTGGCTAATGCTAAATTGACTGGAAAGCAACACAGAATTAGAACTATTATCACCTGCTTCAGTCCATTTGGATTTTTGAGGAAATAGTACAAACCAGGTGATTATAAACAACATAACTTTATTTCTCTTAATTCTAAAATCTAAAATCAAAGCACTGGAAGTTTAAGCATTGAAAGGGGCTTGTGAATAAAAGACTCTGTTGTTATCACAATCTCTGTTTCATAAATGGTGGAAGAAGCAGAAAATCTCCCTTGGACTTCTTTGATAAGGGCATTGATCCGATTTCTGATGGTCCCATTTTATGATTTGATCACCTCCAATAAGCCTCCCTCTTAATAATATTACATTAGGAATTGTATATGAACATAAGAGTTGCTGTGGGACATAAACATTCAGACTATAGCAACCTGGAGACCACAATGGTGGATTATTAAGCCTAACACCAGAGAATCTAATTGAACTGCAGTAATGAAAAAAAACACAAATGCTGAGGTGGAATCATATCTGGTGCTAAAGTTTGGATAAGTGGCTCCAAAGGTGTATGTGTTACAGGCTAGGTCCTCAAATTATGAGTTTTGAGAGACAATGGGACCATTAGGATGTGGATTTATGGGTCTTTAAATCATTGGGAATGTCCTTGGAGAGAACTGTGGCTCTTGATGCTTCCCTTTCCTATTTTGCTTCTTGGCCCTGAGATCAGCCATTTGCTCTGCCATGTTATCCTTACCATTGATTGCTATTTGGAGCTAAATAAACCTTTTCTTTTATAATGTGAGGTAGTTGTCGAACACATTTGTTATTTACATGCTACATGTAAAAGAGAAAGCATTTCTCGAGTGAATTATGTCAGTCATTAGCACAGAATAGGGGAGCTGCTGAGGTTTATTCAAATGGTTTGTGCTTCTTTGGCCTTCCTGGCACAACAGTTTGCTCCTACTCACATTCATTTTAGTGCTATTATAACATCATCAAATAGAATAGTTTGTGATAATGGGGCTTTTGAGTAAAGGTCTCTGTTAGTATCTGTCTTAATCAGAGGGAAAAGAAAGTAAGGCAGCAGAATCAATCCAAGGCTGCCCATATTCCATATTTTTATTTTTCTATTCTTTATTTAATCATCTGTTTTAAATTATAAGTAGTGTAATGCTAATCAGTATGGGGTAGACATGGAATTTTAACTTTAATAGTAATGACCAGACAAGATGAACATTTGTGATGAAGTCCTTGAATTTACTGTGACCTAGTTTTTTCCAGAACAATGTGCTGTATTTTATGTAGGCACATAGGAGTCAACCCTGAGAAAACAACTTAATTAAGATAAAAGCAGAGACTGCTAGTTCAATATGACAGTTAGGTAGAAAGGATAATTTATACGAGAGACACACTAGGTTGCTGACAAAAACCCAGAATTTTTTGCAATGGCCTCATTATTTAAATTGGAGTATTTATAGACTTTATGCTGAAAAGCTACCTGACATGACGTTCTTCCTAAGGAATGTTCTGTTCTGATGAAGTTGAGAAAACAATAACATGAAACTGAAATGAATAACCCATTATTCTGTCAGGTGGCTAAAAACACCACTGGTACTTGTCTTTGGATTGACCCCAACAATAGACAAAATGGTACAAGGTATGTATTCATCTTATGACTAATAGTTCTCAAAATGGGATAAAATTTGCAAAGAGGAAAGCATATCAACTTTGGGAATTTAGAACTAAGTTCTCATTTCAAGTGTCCATAAATCACGTGCCTACAGAAGGAACAGTAGAAAATAACAGAAGTCATTTTGTTTATTAAATTAAAAACTGTTGATTTCTAATTGTCACATGGGCTAAACTTGGATGTGCAAAACTATCTAATACATTTTAGGAATATTTTTCATTTCCAGGGAAAGACACCATTGCTACTACATATGTAAAAACCTGTATTTTATAGAATTACATATGAGTATAATGCTTGTCTTAGGTTTCTAGTGCTAGGATAAAGCACAAAGACCAAAAGCAACTTGGATAGGAAAGGGCTTACTTCATCTTACATCTTGCAATCAAACATCCAGAGAAGTCAGGACAGGAACTCAAGGCAGGCACGTAGAGGCAAGATCTGAGTAAGAAGTCATGGAGGACTGCTATTTAGTGGCTTGCTCCTCCTTGCTTGCTGAGCTGGCTTTCTTATAGCACCAAAGACCACCAGAGCAGGGGTAGCACTAACCCTAGTGAACAGGGCCCTTGCACATCAATCATCAGTAAAGAAAATGTGCCACAGGTTTGCCCATAGGGAAATCTGGTAGGGATATTTTAATCAATTGAGGTTCCCTCTTCCCAGATGCCTCTAGTTTGTTTCAAGTTGACAAAAAAACTAGTTAGCACAATGGCTTTTCTATGTCATAGGTCTTTGTTAATTGAGCAGTTGTGCTGTTCATCAAAATGGCCATTATTACTGGATATGAGTAATAATCATATCCATATGATTATATGGATACTTATTGCCATTGGTTCAGAAAATGTATTTGTTGGAGACAAACATACGGTTTCCCAAAAATGTCTATATAAAAATGTCCTTTAACATTATAAATATGTATGTATAAATATGTATTTTATGGAAATAAATGTGTTTTGATAATGGAATTAGTATTAGGGACTAAGGATAAACTAGAATTTATCTTCATGAGATCAATCTAATCACCCAAGTCAACAGCAGAGTTTCTGTCCTGCTGTGATCAGAAGAGAGAGACACCAAAGAAGAAGATATTCAGAGAGATATGACAGTGAGATGGCTTTGAGTATGGAGAAGGGAATGAGTAGACAAAGAGTCTGGGTAGTCTACGGTGTCTGGAAAAGTCAAAGAACATTTTACTCCAGAGATTCCTTGGAATTCATCCTTGCCAAAACCTTGATTTTTATACCACTAAGACATGGACCTGAATTCTGATCTACTGAACAGTAAGATGATGCTTATGTTTGTGACTCAATGAAACTGTGGTCATTTGTTACAGCAGCGATATGAATGTGCTAATTTCTCGGTAGATAAGTTTTCAACAGTCCATACTTCTAAATTTCAGGAGTACCTGCTTTTTTATACACTTTCTTTTTCTTTATAGCATATCAAGCTGTGACTATCTGGGTGACTTTTAAATGAAGTAGAAAAATATGCATGATTTCAATATGAGATACAGGGTCTTGGTATTTAGCAATGGACCTAATCCAAAGTGAGGTAATGAGTTCTAATGATGTAAATTGGAGAAGACTTGAAAATCCTTTTGTGATGATTAGTCAATAGTATCAACTTGCCTGGATTCAAAATAACCTAGGAATTGTTAACACATACTAGGTGTGTATGAGAGGGCGTTATCAGAAAACTAAGGGTGAGGAAGATTATCTGAATGAGCTTTACACAATTTAATGAGTTGGGAGCTTGGAAGAAACAAAAGGGACAAAAAAAATCCCTTTCTTTTTTTTTTAAAGTTGTTTCTTTTAAGTATCATAGTCACAACAGTTCAAGAGTATTAGGGTAAACTAGTACAAGAAAATTAGTCATTGTTATTACACCCTGTGACACCATTTGGAGACCTTTGGAATGCATTCATAGGTGGAATATGGGAGAGTTTTGAGAAGTGAGTTTGGAGAAGTTCTAGAACGCTAGAATCAGAGCTTAATGAATACTACTAGTTAGAATAGAAATTACTGCAGCCATAGTCAAAAAGGGATTCCTTCATATATCTGTTGGGAGTGGAATTTATCACTGCCATTGTTGATTTTGGTCACAGTAATGAAATATAGCAAATAAATTTGTGCTGTAAGTCCTGGGGAAATCTGTAAATAGAGCATTATGAGTAAGAGGGAAACTGATAAGTTCCTACTGTCATCTGAACTTAGGGAGAATTTGTGGATACAGGCAGTTATGATTAATGTAAACAAGGCTAACTGGAAAGAGTGGGACCATTCTTTGAAACAGAACACAGATTGTGATTTTAGAGGCTTTGGGCAGGCAGGTAGGTTTATCAATTCAGCTTTTGGACCCCTATGTCTTATAACTAATGTTAAACTAACTACTGAATGGGGAGACCACAGTAATCTGCATACCCTCAGTCTTAATTAGCATCCTCTATCTGCCCCTAGCAATGAAAAACTAGGAGATTTCAAAGTAGAACTTATGCAGAACCAGAAAATTATAGCTTTAAAAATTTTTACTATTGTTTTTCTTATATTTTCTTAATTATTAATATGTCTCTTTATCTTGGCAATAGGCATCTTACTAGATTTTGAATGATGTTTTACACTGTTCTAGATCTTGCATTCATTATCTAATCTACCACTAAGAATTGTCCAATAGTTGTGTCTAATATCTTCCAGGAGCAATTTTCTAAAATTGATCATGGCTAGCTGCTTTTTAAGGAAGACTCTCTAAGTTGCTGTCATTTTGTCAGTTGCTCCTTATTTATTTCACACATGTCAGTTTCAAAATAGTTCCTGTCCCATTGTCACAAGGAAGCCAAAGAAACAGTGCTAATATATGGCAACCCTACCCATAATGCTCTCCTACTCGCTATCGTTGCCCTACCTAAAGAACCTCAGATACTCCCATTGAGATTAATTTCTTTTTGTGCTTATGCAGCCTCTTCCACATCATACCTTGTTTTAATTCTTTCTAAGTTCAACTAAATGAATAATTCTCAAATCATTCACAGAAATTGACAGAGACTAGTTATACATGGAATGACAATTAGTGTTATATCTTTATAGTTAATGAAATTTTATGATAGAGATACTTATGGAAAACAGCCAATTCACTGCACTAATTCTTGTTTAAAGTAGTCTTACTGTAAGTGAGAGTCCAGAATTAAACTCTTAATTCTGCTGTGCTGCAGGGCTCACAAATTTTTTCTCAGCACTACCTGTCCTACTACAATTTATAGATCTTTTTCTGATGACTACTATTTCGCTGCTCATGGGCAGTATTCTCACCAAACCAGTATAGTAAATTGTTCTCTGACCTTTTAATGCATGTTGTGGCATGCATGTGCCCACATACTTATATACACTAAATGAAAAAATGTAACAAAAAGATAAATATTAGTAGAAAATATAAATAATAAAATATTTACTATTATATTTATATCCAGTATATTTATCCAACTACTTCTTTAGCCTTGAATTAAACTCTAAACACACAAGGGGAAGTGCAAGTTCAGTTTTCTGTTTTCTTCTTGCTAGCTGCATGATATATTTATTAATTCAGCTAGTGTATCAAATAACTAATATTAAATAAATGCCAGCTTCATTTTATACATTGCATTGAGCATTAGAGCAGGTATCTGGCCAGAAAGAACGATGGCTGAGATTCACTATTGTAAGTCTCTTCCAGTCTTTCATAATAATGAATTCTAAGTAAGGTGGTGGCGGTGCACACCTATAGTTCCAACACTCAGAAGGCAGAGGCACGCAGATCTCTGTGAGTTCGAGGTCAGCCTGATCTACAGAGTGCATTCCAGGACACCCAGAGTTACAACAGAGAAACACTGTCTTGATCCTCTCCCCAAAGAATGAATTCCATGTTATCTAAAAGTATACCTGCTGAATATTACAAAACATAAGAGGCACCAATAAAAAGAGATATCAAAAATATTTGTAGAAATAAAATTGAACATGACCATTTCAACTTTTTTTTTAAATTGCAAAGTGTTTTGGGAACTCTTGTCAGAATAATTACAAATCTTAAAATGTGTACTGTCTTCTTATGATACAACTTTCTCAATGTCAGATTAAATAAAATGACAACTATCATGTAGACCCTAGTTCAGTTGCAAAGGCAGGGGTATTCACTCATTAAACTTAAAAGTGATAGTATTATGCTTTGATGAATTTCACTAAATAAAGAAAAAGAGGACATTTACTTTGTAACAAATTTGCAGCCTAATTATCTGTTTTTGTCATGGTCAATAATTTATATTATTTGTACCAACAGAGGACATTCTACTATATAAAGTTCAAATTTTAAATAAGCTATATTAGCAGAGTATTCAGTTTCTCAAACATACCCAAATTATAAAATATCCATGCCTTCAACAGACTTTTGTGATGAATTAGAATTATCTGAATGAGTTTATCTGGGAGCTTATGATCATGAAACAGAATATGCTTGCTAGTTGCTGCTTCAAAAGTTGCAGTATATGATTTCAGAGTTTACAACTTGGTATTGGATAACCAATTAGGGAAGTATCCCCTGGGGAAGACAATTTTCGCCTGCTCTCAGCATTCTTTAGTTTCCTGTAGGTTTTTTTTGTCTAGGGCTGAGGCAGTGTGAAATTTCTTCTTTCCATGTTAGCACCTCTTTTGGCATCATCCATAACAACACAAAAAGAAAAAGAAACCATAGACATAGTTTGAGCGGGGGATTGTATATGGGAGGGATTAGAGGGAGTAAAAGGAAAGGAGTAAATATGTAATTATATTTTTATATAACTAAAAATATAATTTCAAATAATAAAATTATATTATATAATAATAAATAATATATAATAATAATATATAGTAATAAAAACTTAAATTTAGAGTAAATGTTTTACACTCAGTGCTAGAACCCCAGGAATTGTTATCTGTAAACAGTTTCAAGTACAAAAATGTATTCTCCAAACACTTAGTTGAATTTTGTTATTTGGTGTTTACTTTGGCCCATTTATACATTCAGAACAAAATTCTGGTTGATGGATAATTTATAAATTACAAAATTTCTTTCTCATCATTCCAGAGGCAGGTAAGCGAAAGCTCAAGGAACTGAGAAGTTTGGTGTATGATTAGATGCCTGGATCAGCTTGTTTATAGAGCGCTTTGAACACTGTGCCCTGATATGGCAGTAAAGACAAAATGGACTAGAGAGTTCCTTCAACCTCTTTCTTTACTTAATGGGCACCTAAAGGCCATACCTCTTAATACTATCACACTGACAAGTAAATTTCAACAAATGAATCCTTTTTGGAGGAGAAGACATATTCAGACCATAGGATTAAGAAATATTTCTTATTATGTAAATTCCACAGCCCTACCCCCACAAATGTGAGTTTAGGACACACACACACACATATACACACACAAACACATATTAGTATTTCAGACTCAGGTAAAACAATTTAATTATTAATTCCATAATGTTAAGTGAAGTGTATGAAAGCTTGAATGCCGAAATTTTCCTTTTAGCAAATATTTTATTGCAAATTTAAGGAATAATGACATAATCATTGTTTTCATAGTGTTCAAAGGTCCACTACTAGGTCTGATACTAAGTGTCTCGGTATATCACTTTAAATGAAGTCTTACTATCTTTATTATAGAATTAGTGAGACAATGAAAAGCAATAGTGAATTTCAAACTATTAGTACAGTATAATACATAAATAGTCACTAGTTAATGCTGGCAGCTGATATTATTTTTAGTAGCTATTACCACACATATTTTTTCCAGCAATAATCCAGAGAACACAAACTACTGCAATAATCATAACAATTATCTCATGAAAGAAATAGTAAGAGCTCAGACTTCCATTACAGCAATATACAGAAGTCATATTCTTTTTTCAACTGGTAATTCCTCTTTGATGTACTTTTATTAGCTAAAGATTCCTTCTTCATATTTGTTTTCCAAATATGTATATGAGTCAAGTGCTTATGAAAAGATATCAACATCAACAGTGTTGGCATTGGTATTCACAATAGAATAAAGGACATCATTTATTGGACACCTACTATGAGTCAAAGACTTTATAATGTATTTTACATCTGCTTTACCTTCAGCTACCCCACCACACTGAAGATTACAAATTTTCTCTAATGTTTACTTGTCATGCTGTAAATGCAGGAATATTAGTTCATTGACTTTAAAAATGATAAGAATAAAGTGATAGGACCATGCTTTAATGAACTTCACTAATAAATTATTTTTATTATTCTTTCTCCCTCTTTTATCCTGATTGATGTTTTATCATGATTCTTATCACTCCTTTATATTATACTGCATAATTAATTAACTAATTAATTTTTCTTATGTGTTGTAGGTAGCATAAATATGGGTAGTACATTCACATGAGTGAGCATGTGAAAGTCAGAGGACATTGGGTGTCTTCCTGTATTGCTCTCTACATTATTTCCCTGAGGGTCTTTATCTTACCCAGAAACTTACCTGGCTAGTCAGCAAGTTCCTGGAATCTGCCTTTTTATATTCACCAACGCTACAGTTATACAAATGCATAGACTTGCCTAATTTTATATGGGTGCTGAAATTTTAACTCAGGTCTCCATGCTTGCCCAGCTTCACCTACTATGCCAAGTCCTCAGTCTTTTGTGAGTAGGAATGGCAGTTATAAATGCAGTTCATGAGTTCATTCACTACCGGCCACCAGTCTTTGCATGGCCTATATCACATGTAGACCTTAATCAAATGATTTTACAAGATTCATTTATATAGTAAGGTTTTATTAACATATTTTGGAGAATCAAGTTGACATTCTAAAAATTAGCAAGTTTTGTAAGATTTTCTTACCCTAACTAAGCTGATAAATGCTAAAGCCAACTAACAACTGATCCCAAACCAACTCCAAACAGAGTACTTTTCATTAACTCTGGTTTTAAATGACACCTACTTAAGGTATCTTGTAGAATACAGCAATTATGACATCAAAATATTTTCCCATATGCTTTTAGTATATCTAGTAAGTTAAATTGAGATTAAAGCAGCACATGAAAATAAAGGATTCTAATGTAAAAATGTTCATTTAGTAAAATATTTTGCAACCAATGTCATGAGTATTAGAGTTCTTTATTTCAATATTGATTTTTTTCTTTCTATTTTTGGTTTTTGAGACAGGGTTTCTCTGTTGTAACTCTGGCTGTCCTGAAACCCTGTAGACTGGTCACTCTGTAGACCAGGCTGGCCTTAAATTCACATAGATCCTCCTGCCTCTGCCTCCCGAGTGCTGGGAATAAAGGCATGTGTCACCACCACCAATCTTATTTCACTCAATCTGAATAGATTAATCTAATTTAGGTATATCTCATTTTAAATTATATTCAATGAGAACACAGCAATAGGATTTCTTCAAATTTCCCAGTATGCTAATTTGTTTTAGACAAAGTGTTTTTGTCTGCTCTTAAGGACTTACTTCTCTAAACAAAATACAATTCCTATCATCAAATAAAGTGATAGCCTATTTCTCCTCAGTTATATTTCCCTAAGAAACTGTTACTGAGAATGTAAACACATAATCATCACTTCTTTTTTTGCTTCTGTGTGATTCTGTGTCTGTTTTGTTCTGCATGCCATTTTCACATAGCACAATTGAGATGCGACAGATTCATTTAGTAATGCTGTTTGCTTCCCTGTGACATCTACTACCTTTCTTCTGTGAGGTTCAAAATAATCCCATGGCATTTCTTCAAGTGTTTTTGAAGAGCTCTCTTTGTGTAAAATGCTTTACAAACAAACACAAGCTCAAACATGAATTGGATGTGGAACAGAGGTAGTGTTGTGACCTGACCTAATGCAATCTCTTCTTGCACAAATACTATGGTTTTCCTTTAGGAAAATGCTACTATTTAGAGGTTGTGGAGAGGTAGTCTTGCCTCCAGTAGCTTTGCTCCTAGATTATAATATTGTAAAATCTCAGAACAAATTCTTCTTTAGAAGTTTATTAACAAGCACATAGAAAACATCCTATTAAATCACAAACCTTTAAAAAGATGTCCAATGGCACTTTACATGGAATTTTTACCTGAGGCAAATATGATAATATCAGAGAGATAATTCAACTAATTAAGCTAATAGGAGTAAAGCTATGAGGAAACTTCTAGAATGGATAATAAAATTAATAGTACCATTTTTCACATTTAAGAGTGATGCCTCACTAGATTTGTGTACCCTTTTACTATAGTAGTAGGGAATATGTCTACAATATTTTACATGGGTACATGACTAATGACAACAGTAGAAATGCATTCTTAACATTTTTCTATTAATGCTTAAAAACAAACAAACAAACAAACAAACAAAAACCTAACCATGCTAACAACGCATTTAACACTGTAAAATAGCAAAACCTCTGGTATAGCTCTAACATAAAGTGAAGGTGATTATAGGGTTATGCTTTTAGAAGTTATAATTAGAAATTATAATTCACCTCTTCAGTCTAGCATAAACTAAGTAACACAGTCTGTCATATGTTGTCAATGATTAAATAGCTTAAAATAAATTATAGACATTCTAGCAGACAGGAAAGTCAAATATCTTCCTTTACTTAGAGAGCCCCAAAGTTCATGTCAGTAATGGGATCTATTTCACAATAAAGAAACTTGCCTAGCTTAGTTTGGTAGTTCCAAGACTCATGGAAATAAGAATATTATATGAGAAACAGAAAAATATTTATTCTAACAAATGCTTCATACAGACTAAAGGATGAAAACCACTGAAAAAAAGAACAAATATTCTATCGAATATAATTTAGTGAGCTCCCTGCCTAGGTTTGATCCAGAAAAGTATATCCTTCATTTATCCATATAAATGCTTTTCCTAATAGAATTATTCTTTATTCTAGGAAGTCCCAAACTGAATTTTAAGTCCTAGTATTATTGCTTATGGTCCTAGTTGTTATTATCCATTCTGGCTTTGGAGGATCTATAGACACATAGGTCATGGGATTTGTAATTTACTCCCAGCCTGCACTCCAAGACAATAAGACAGGAAAAGAGGTCACAATCTAATTAACTTTCCAATTAAAGGAACACAGTCTCTTTCTGATTACACTTACAAAGAAAAAAATGTAGCCAGTAATTAGAAAGTTACTCTTCTTCATTTAAAATATGCATTGTGTCAGCTATTCCATCATCGTTTCTATTTAACATTATTCTGAGATAAAGACTCTATTTTCGAAGTGCCCAGAAAGATGTTTTATGTATCTTTCAAACTGAAACTGCTGAAAGGATCAGTATTTTAAAGGATGACACAATGAGATACTGAAAGTTTCTGATGGTCAAACTAGTAATCATTAAGCAGAGTTGATATTTGAATTGATGATCTTTTATGACTACATTCTGTTTCAATTTTGGGAATAATATTATACCTCTATTTTTTCCTTGGGTCTTTTTATTTGGAAGCCAAGACTGTTTTCACTCTCCATATGTAACCATAACAATCATCTGGATATATATCTGCCTTAAAGAACGCTAAGCATTAGAATCAGTTCTCAGAAGAGTCTATCAGAATATAATGGCCCTGTCACAGTACTAGTTTCTCATTTTGACACAATGAACCATGCACAAACACACAATAATAAATGCCTACCAATATATACTCTTTCTAACAACCTCTGTTATTCCTACATCTTATGAGATCATTTGTATTTCCAATAAGATCCAAAGGCCCCATAAAAAAGTTTTATATATATATGTATATATATACATATATGTATATATAACATATTATATAATACATAATATATTATGTATGTAATATATTACATATTATATTATATATGATATATACATATATGTATATATACTTATATAATAAATAAGCTAGCTAATACTTATATATGTAATATATAAACTAACTAATATCTAGCTCTCTCTCTCTCTCTCTCTCTATATATATATATATATATATATATATATATATATATATATATATACATTAGTGAGCTTTTTGTTTTACAACACAAATTTGAAATTAAATGTATAATTTTTCTCAAAAAATCTTTCAAGTTCAGAAGGGAGTGATGGGCTTGAGGGTTTTATGCAAAACAAATATCATGTGCTTTGGATAGCTAGTAAATCACTTGCATGTTTTCATATAATACTTTTCACCAAGCTCAGCATTTATTGCTTACAGCTGAATATAGACATTAAAATACCCATCATTTTTTTAATGGCCAATGGTGGCTTTTCTTCTTATACACCATGGAGTTAGCACATTTTCAGAATTAGAATAAGTGAGAGGAGCCTTTACATACAGAACGTACCAAGCATGTAAGAAGCTTTACATGAATTTTATAAAAGGAAAATTTAGTGTAGTTACTGACATCAACATATAGAGCTTTAGACATCATCCACCAACATTCTGGCTTCACATCTTACTTTTCATTATACCATCTCTTTAAATACTTAGATTATTTAACGTGTGTATTAGTGAAAGTAGCTTTATTCATGGTCCAATGTGGATTAGTTTAGATTCAGACTATAGAAGAAATACCTTATCAGATTTAGTAGCTAGCTTCAGTCTGTTCAAAATATTATAGCAAATGTTAAGTTTTGAAAACCTTTAGCAAAACCCTCTCACTTTCATTGATAAAGAATTGAGGCTTGCTTTATTAATTTGTATGTTGTTGTCCTACCAATCTTATCAGGATGAACTAGTTAATGAAGGTATTAGAACTCCCTCCTTTCAAGCCCTTTGCTACAGTCATCCTAGGCTTCTCTTTCCAAATCTGTTGGGTTGGAGGTTCTCAACTGTGATCGTATATTAGAATCACTTAGGGAGTTTATTCAACTAACCGTGTATGTGTTCTATCCCCAGAGATCTGATTTTGATTTCTCTGGGGTGGAGTTTGAACTTATAAAACTCCCACAGATGAATCAGACACTGAGATCCACTTCCAAAAATGAAGTAGCAGTAAAAATTGGAACAAAGTATCTCTAATTGTTTCTTGTCCTCGTTTTCTTTTTAACCTTTCTATATTTTGGCATTATGTCTTTTTTTAACTCAGAGATATTTTTTTGCACTAGTAAAAACAGTACTTTTAGTGGATGGAGAGATAGCTTTACAATTGAGACATCTTGCTGCTCTTCCAGGGCAGTTGAGTGTGGTTTCCAACAACCATAACTGGTAGCACCCAATCACCTTTTACTCCAGGTCCAGAAAACCTGAAAACTTCTTTGAGCCACCACATACACATGTGAAGTTCACTTGACATGGACTTATTATCTTTTATGACATATCTTCTCATAATTGATGGTTTTGAATTTATTATAACAATATGTATTAGTCAGAATTCATATCACTGTAATAGAATACCACATCACTCATTTACTAAGTAATAATACTCTCATCTATGTTCATTTACAAGAAACACCATTATTAAACTCTAAAAGCAATTAAAACTGAATAAATACATTTTAAATGTACATTTTAGAATATATAAAATGATACGTCAATGTCTTTCTGAGAACTTTTGCAGTATGTATTCATTTATTTGATTTCAGTATCAGAGTTATATCAATATAATTTCTTGTGGTTGACAAAAACAGTGGCAATTGGACTCACTTGTACATGCCACACATACAGTGCCTTTTGAAATGTTTTTTTCAGAAACTGTTTCATAGCACAAGTTCTTTATCTCAATTTAAACATGTTTCATACAAAATTAACGTAAGATTTTTTTTCTTGTATGGACATTTTTATATTCTAAGATGTACTGAAATTATTTATGGTATCATAGTATCAGTGTTTAGATATTCCTCAAGTGGTCTCAGGTGAAAGGGAAAAGATCACCCTCAGAGGTCTGATTAAACAAAGACATCAAGTAATCTTTGATGATCTCCATCATCTGTGCAGAAAGTAAGGGGATACAAAAGTATTTTAAGAAACCTTTGAAAAAGAAAGGAGACAGAAAAGAATTGGTATTATGTCTTAGTTACTTTCCTATTGCCATGACAAAACATCATGATCAAGGCAATTTATAAAATAAAACATTTAATTTGGGGCTCTTAGTTCTGTAGGATTAGAGCCTATGACCATTGCAGGGAGTATGCCAGTAGGCAAGCAGAATAGTGCTGGAGCAGTAGCTGAGAGCAGTAGCTGTGAATCACATAGTGATTCACAAGAAGCAGAGAGAAAGAAACTGGGAATGGGATGAGCTACTGAAACCTCAAAGCCCAACCCCCCCAGTGACACATCTCCTCCAACAAAGTCACATGTCCTAAACCTTCCCCAAGAGTTATACAAAGCAAGGAACCAGTATTAAAATACATGAGCCTACGTGGGCCATTTTCTTTCAAACCGCCATATTCCATTCCCAGGATATCATAAGTTTATGGCCATATCATAATTCAAAATGCAGTCCTCTATAGTCTTTCACAGTTTCAACATGGTTTGAAAGTCCAAAGTCTAAGTCTCTTTCAACTCAAAGTACTCTCTCAATTGTAACATCCTGCATAAGCAAAAAGCAAATTACATACTTCCACATTACAGTGGGATAGAATATACATTACCATTCCAAAATTCAGGAATAGGGGCAAAACCAAAACCTAGAAGGGCAAATTCCAAATCCTGTAGGCCCATATCTCATATTAAAGGGTTTAGATGACCCTACCTTTCCAGCTTTGCTGACTGCAACATACTTCTTTCTCTTGGGCTGGTTCCAATTTCTGCATGCAGCTCTCCCAAGCAGATATTCCATGTCTCTAATATTTCCAATATCCTGGGGTTTGCAATTCAATCCAGGTTATATTTTACAGCTTCATGCAATAGCCTCACAGGGCCTTCATGCAGGGACTCCTCTGCTGCATGCCTGGCCTTAGCAACTTTATTTAATCACAAAGAAAGTTTCTAGGATTCCTTTATTCTTGTATCCTACATGACTTTAAAGCCAGAACCATGTGCACAAAAATCTTAAGTTTGGCTACCATCTTGGGATGGAATTAGGACTCCTCCTTGAATTACATTTGTATAAACTTTTATTTGTTGTTGCCTTTTAGAACCAGGGTATCAGTTATGCATTTTCTTTTCACAAGTTTCAATATTAGCTGGGTGGGGTTTTTCCCCCGAGGGCATCTCTTATTCCATTTTGCATCAGTCCTCTCCTTAATCTCTTTCAGCACAAGTCTTGGCTCAAACACTACTTCCTGGTGCTCTTCTTTTTTTTCTCTCAAACTGTACACTTTTTAATTTTTTTTCTCTACTTGATTTTTCATTGTAGATGAGTACCAAGTGTCAGGGTCAATATTAGGATGTCTTAAAATCTTTCCTGCCAACAAAATTAGTCCCAAACTTCAATTTTGCCTCAGGAATATTCTTTGGAAAAGAACAAAAAGCAAAAATATCACAAGAATGAACTCTAGCCCATTTGCTAATATTATTTCCATCTCAAACTTCTTGAGCTGGCCTCTATAGTCTATATTGCTCTCAGCACTACTGACTTCCAAGTGTCTATGAGGATGGCCCATTAAACCCTGTTTACAGTATTAAACTATTTTCCTAGTCCAAAATCCAAGACTTCAACATTGATGCAAAACTCAGCATAACCAAGCCTATCACAGTAATGTGCCACACCCTGGTATTAAGTTCCGTCTTAATTACTTTTATGTTGCTTTGGCAACACATCATAACCAAGGTAATTTATAAAAATAAAGTATTTAATTTAGAGCTCACTGTTCCAGAGGGTTAAATTCCATGACCATCTTGTGAGGAGCATGACATCAGGCAGGCAGGCACATATAGTATTGGAGCAGGAGCTGAGAACTTACACCCTGATTCAAAAGCATCAGGAAGAGAGAGGGGGGGGGACAGAGAGACAGAAAAAGAGAGAAAGACTGGGAATGGTGCAGAATTTTAAACAGATAAAAGAGTAGGGGTAAAGTTTAGCATCCCCTACCAGGTATGCGACCAATTCTTGATAGGTAGGAGATGAAAGATGAAAGAGGCAACCGTTTTCAACATTTGAAATCGAGATTTTTCTTGAAAGGAATGAACACATTTTAGTCGTGATGTAAACACAATCAGATAACTGTAAATATGAATATAGACATTGAGATTAGATTTACCTTATTTTGCTATTGGTTGACATTTCCTTTAATACTTTCAGTGAGTTTTAAACCTTTGAGGAAGTTTTTCCCTTTGTCACTTGAAATCTTAAATGCATTTTAAATTTAAATATACTTATTTTATGAAAATTCATTGCTTTTCTTATCAGTGAATTCAATGTTATGCCATTTTCTGGCAAAAATCAATTCAAGAGAAGCTGAGAAGAGCTAAACTTCAAGTACTCAATTCATTTTCTTTGCATATGATATGTCATTGCTGAGATAGGTTTCTAATTTTCAGCTATGATTTGAAAGTCTCTTAAAAATGACTCATATATTCTTATTGGGCTAGACAACCAATTTATATTAGTTCAAATGTAACTACTTGGATACATTGTTAAATGCTGCTAAAAGAAGAAATATATGGAAAACCAAGCAGAATATAATATATACATGTGTATGAATTTATAGGTGCTTATGTCTATTTATATAATTCATGAGTTCAAAATTATCCATCTTGATTAAACTATACTCTATTTAAGACTGTTTATAATACAATATATAATCTTGTAAATACAGAGAAAACTAGAAATAAATGTAAATTTTATACTGCTTCCTGGATCCTTGAATTTAGCTACAAAGTCACCTTCTCCCTCACTCTTTCTCCCTCCCTGCTTCTCTCTTTCTCTTTCTCTCTCCCCTTCTCTCTCAGTGATTCTGAATAGTTAAAATCTCATAAAAGTGAAAGTTGATTTTGGTACTGCAACTCAGTTGGCCAAACTTTTGCGGCAATTCTGAATTGCATCTTACATCTGATTTCAACAACTGCTGATTGACTTCTGATTGTTCCTTTCTGAGTGAGGTACACTTAGTATATCTGGTATGTTTGAAAGTTACTAGAGTGTTATGTGTTTTAAGGTTCTACTTCAAGAAAAAGCAGAATTAGGTGCGCTACATTGATGTGTGTTCTAAATTCAACTCAGGAAAATTTGAATATATTTCTTTCTAAAAAATGGTAGAGCTGGGCAATGGTAGCACATTCCTTTAATCCCAGCACTTGAGAGGCAGAGGCAGGCAGATCTCTGTGAGTTCGAGGCCAGCCTGGTCTACAGAGAGAGTTCCAGGCCAGCCACAGTCACAACAGAAAAACCCTGTCTTGAAAAAAAAAACCAAATCAATTAATTAATTAATTAATAAAAACTGAAAAGACAGAAAACATGAAACATTTGCCTTTTTAGGTCTATGTTACCCCACATAGAATGATTATCTCCAGCACCATTCATTTACTTGAATTTCGCATAATTTCATTTCCATAGTAGCTGAACAATATTCCATTGTATACATGTCCCACATTTCCATTACCTATTCTTTAGTTCAGATGATAACAAATGCTGACATGGATGTGAGGAAAGGGGAACATTTATTCACTGATGGTGGGAGTGTAACCTAGCCTAGTGTGGAGGCTCCTACAAAAGCTAGAAATAGATCTACTGCATGTTCCAATTTACCAATATTGGGCATGTACCGAAATGAATTCATCTCCTACTACAGGAATACTTACTGATCAATGTTTATTGCTGTACTTTACACAGTAGCCAGAATATAGAAACAGCATAGATGTTTAACAACTGATCTTAGCCATTTTAAGTGGAGTAAGATGAAACCCTAAAGTAGTTATAATTTGAATTTCCCTAATGGCTAAAGATGTTGAACATTAAAAATAATGTTTCCCAGACATTGAATTTCATCTTTTGAAAACTCTATTTAGCTTCAGCTCCATTATTAAAATTGATTTTTTTGATGTTCAGTTTCTCGAGTTCTTTGTATAGTTTAGACACTAACCCTCTGACAGATGTATACCTGGTAAATATTTTTCCCACTAGGTAGGCTGATTGTTAACTTGAATGGTATATCCTTTGCTGCCCAGAAGCTTTTTAGTTCCCCGAGGTTCTATTTGTTAATTGTTGATTTTAGTGCCTGCAGAACCAGGGTCATATTCACAAGGTTCTTTTCCTGTGTTTATGAATTCAAGTGGATCCCCAACTTTCTTTTTCATTAGTTCATTGTATCAGGTTGAGGCCCTTGTACTATGTGGAGTTGATTAGCTGCCATAGTCCTTTTTTAAAGCTTACAAATTGTTTTATTCAGTGTTGAATGAAAAAGAAATACAAAAGTGGTGTTTTTATAATTCCACCAACATGTAAACAGAACAAGTATTGTTTTTTTATTATTCCTTAAGAACTGTATACAGTATATTTTATCATATTCTTTAATACCCTCCAACTCTTCCTAGATCCTCCCCTCTCTACCCACCCAACTTCCATATTCTTTCCCGCTCTTAAAAAAACAAAAAAATAAAAATAAAAAAAAGAAAGAAAAAAAAAGAAAAAACACACTAAAAACAAGGAGTTTAATTTTCTTGTCTAATTACTCATGAACATGTGTCCTATCCTGGAGTGTGGTTGATTTTCTCTCTTCCAGCAGACGTCATTTGCAAATAACTTTTTGGTTAGGAGTAGATTTTGTGCTCGCTTCCCATTCTTTAAGCTGAGATTTTGTTTAGAACTACAGTTCTTAGTCTGGTAGCCCAGACTCCATTTATGGAGCAGATGAATCTTTTAAAATATAGATGGAACTTGTTCATATCAAATGCATGTACATAAGTTTATTTTTATTTAAAAAGCATAAACAACTTTTGTCAAATTCCTTAAGCATTATTTTAACAAGACAAAACTGAAAACTATCAGAAGGTAGTAATAGTAAGAAAATAACACTGATGGTGGACAAATGAGAGACCCATGTTCTGTCTGGGACAGTTCAATCATAACAGCCACAACTTTTTCAATAATTACATGGCACACAGATTGTACTACTTGTTTTACTCCTCCATGAGAATTTCACAAGGGGACATAGGTGAATAATAAGTTGGTTATAACAAAATTTAAATATCCTAACATTTGGGATTTACATGTATTGAAAATACACACACACACACACACACACACACACACACACACACACACAGAGTTAGACTAATTGATGCTTTAACAGTGCTGATTCTACCCTACCCCTTCTACTCAAACAGTGCTAACATTAGTTGCCCTTGTAAGAAGGAGTGTCTTAAAATCTTTTATCTTATGACTCACTCTCTTACTTGCATTTTGGTAAAAGTAACTGATAGACATTAGACTTTTGGTGTGTGAGCCTATAACCCAAGAATGTTTACTTAAATCTTGACAGAATTACATAAACCCTAAATAACCACAAAAATATTTTAAGTTCACATTCAGAAAATTTGATTCAAATAAATAACAAAATGGCATGGCTTTGAAAACCTAAGAAACAACCAGTTAATGCCTTCTCTATTCTGTTGTGCTTATGGGAAGGTGAAAAATATATAGATATTTGTCTGTGCTTATATGTATACATAATGTCTTAGTTATTTTTCTATTGCTGTGATAAAACATCATAATGAAGGCAGCTTATAAAAGAAAGTATTTAATTGAGATTATGGTTTCAGAGGATTAGAGTCAATGGTCATAGAGTGAAGACATGATGCCAAGAACAGCTGAGAGCTCACATCTATAACCTCAAACAGTATGCAGATAGCACACTGGGAATTGGGGGGAGGCTTTTGAAGCTTCAAAGCCCAAGCCCACTGACATAGCTTTTTGAATAATTCTTTCCAAATGTTCCACCAACTAGGGACCAAGTATTCAAATATATGAGCACATTGTATAAAATCATTAAAGCCACCATACTTATCCACCAATCTGTTTCCATGGGTTAATTCTAATAGAAATTCACTGTTTGTCTCATTAAGTTATGATTAGGACTAGGAGTGATGTCACGTGCCTTTAATCACAGCACATCAGAGGTAGAGGCAGGTGGAACTCTCTGTGTTTGACGTCAACCTGGTTAAGATAGAAAGTTCCATGCCAGTCAGGGTTACACAGTGAGACCTTATCTCAACAAAACAAAACAAACTAAACAAAGATACTGATAGACATTGAATCTCTTCTTACATTGTTATGAAAGGATATTTTTCTTAATGAGAGAAATTTCTTATCTGCAGTGGTAGACAGAAATCCACATAGCAATACTGTTTTCATGACACAGCAGTTTGGGACAAGTCCCCCAAATGTCTCTCTATTGAAAAATTGTTCTTCAGTAATAAGCTATAGTTGTCCTATGATTATAAAGACAAAACAAAAATTGTACAAGTCCCCTACATATAAAATCATTTCTGCTACTGGGAAAAAGCACTTTTCATTTTTTAAAGATTAGATATCATTATTTACTTTATTATCTTGCCAGACATTATTCTACTATCATACATATGTCATAAAATTTTAGCATCATTATTATTACAGGAAGACATTATGAATATTTTCAGTGGAGAAAAGAGAAAACTAGTATAGAGGTGGAGTAATAAATCACTTACCCGAAGTCAAATATGCTATATAACTCCAAAGCCAGGATAAACCATAGTATTGTCTTTGAATGGCTTGCCAATTCTAAAGAATAGTGGTCTTCTTTTCTTTTAGTTTAACTAAGAATGGGTTAAAAAGTCACTTGAATTTTTTTACAGTGTCTCTTACTTAGTCACTTTGATCTCATCAATACTATTTTTGTTCACTACATTTTAGGTAGCCCTTGTTTCAACAGTTTAAACCTAAACAGGTCTACTTACTCCTTCCTGGACTTCACTTTCCTGGATTTAATACTTGACCAGCAGTATGTGCCATTACAAGAGATCATAAAATGAAATACACAAGAAAGTCACTGATACTGTTGCAGTGTTCTCTCAGTTGTAAACTCTAGCCAGTAAAAGAGCTTGAGTAATATCAGAGATCTTTCCTTTATAAGTATGCTGAAGATAGCTGTTACTAAATAATAGAAATGGTTCAGGAACAATTTATGTGAAGCCAGAAAGTCATGTTTTATATATCAGGAACTTGGAAGAATGTTAAAAGAAAGTCTCAGAGAAACACACATGTGCGCACATACACACACACATACACACACGTTAAATATAATGAGTCTGTTTCCATTGTTTACATAGCAACCATGAAAATGCATCATGTTAGTCATTTTAATTGAATGAAAGTATTATAATATATTAAAAAAAGTCTTGTCACTTTGTTAATTTTATTGATGCATTAGCTATTGAGTTTCACTAATTAGGATACCGCAAAAGATAGCAACTCCGAGAAAAATCATATGATAAACAGTTTCATACATCCAGGTAACCCAGAGCTTATGTGGACTATCAAAAGACATAAAGTAAAGGGCTTATATTATTTTTTCATATTTTCTTTTATGCCATCTGTGATGGTTAATATTGTCACTCAGACAGGATCTACAGTCACCTTAGGAGATAAGTCTCCAGGCATGGCTGTAAAGGATCATCTTGATTAGATTACTGAGGTCAGAGGATTCACCCTAAATGTCCGTAGCATCATTCTATTAGCTGAGATCCTGGCCTGAATAAATGAGAAAGCAAGCTGAGCAACAATATTTCTCTCTCTTTGATTTCTGACTGTGGATGCAATGTGACCAGCTGCCTCACAGCCCTGCTGTTATGACTTCTCTGCCATGACAGACTGTGCCCTTGAGTTGCAAGACAAAATAAACACTTGTTTCATTAACTTATTTTGGTTAATTTTTTTTCACAAGACAAGAACCTATCCGTTATTGATGTCTGGTTTCTACTGAACAAACCAGTTTCTACTTTCTACTATCAAATCACTTTTAAAATCCAAATGTTACCCAGAAAAATAAAGATAAAAGAAACAGCTAATGTGTTTCTTAAACAGCTAATTCCAATTACATATGAGATTTGGAGGACTATGTTTTGTTTTCCTTCATAATAAAATTTGCAGAGAAGGGCTTTTAAATGCACTCCTTGAAGTCTTCTATTAGAATCCATATCATTATTTTTTTCTTTGACCATGTCAGGGACTTTTCTTCCTGTAGTTTCTCTGAGATTGCTTCATGACATTTTTTTTTTGAGATGGGGTTTTTCTGTTGTAGCAGAGATCCACTTGCCTCTGCCTCTTGATTGCTGGAATTAAAGCTGTGCACCATCATTGGCTGGTCGATTCATGATTTCTTAATTCTCCCCATAATTATTTTCACTTGTTTCATGGATTTGACTGAAAGCTTCCCTAGAGGACAGCCTTGTTCATTTCTCCTTTCTTCTGTAGAGTTTTCATGTTTTTGAGGATCTCAGTATGTAGTTGTCAAATTGAATATGGAAAACTGTCAGCTCTTAAAAATTAAAGTTAATAAACATTAAGTTGAAACAGACATGCTTATTCATCTGTTGGAAAAACAAGTACTAAAAATAGTTTATATAAAAACAGCTGATGAGATTTTGTAACTCTCAGATCTTTTATTTTTCTTTTTTACTGGATTCTCTACTTTATGTCCTAAAGGAACATCAGAATACATTTCATAAACACAGAAAAAACTCTAACCTAAGTTCTTGTTTTCTTAATACAAGGGTGTGTTCAAAAAGAAGAGACAAAAGTCAGCTGAAGGGCAAACACTGCCCAAGGGTGAAATCATTCTATTGTCAGATGCCAAAGTTCTTTACAAGAACTTTAGAATGAGGAATGAATTTAGCAAACTGAGTCAGAGGGGTGGCTCCTTATATATTCTTTTCCTTCTTACTAATCCCCCTGAGAAGAGTCCTTCTTGATTTGCAATTTATTCTCTGATAGACTTAGTCATTGAAAGGGAGTGTCTTATTCAAATGATGAATGTTGGTTATCTTACCACATTCATCTCCAATTTCATTTAATGAATCAGCATTTTAGCTTATAAATCAGTTTTTGGCTAGCTGGCTGAGAATTCATCACTTCTCATAGCTTGGTCCTCCTACCCCAAGTGAATAGATTCATTTATTTTTTCACTGCTATAAATCTGAGGTGTGGCCTTTGAACCTCTGGGAAATCTTTGAAGAGCATTCTCTGTTCAACTTTGGATCAAAACTGACAATTTATGTTATAATATTTTAAGGAATGTCAGCTATGTATTAAGAATAACTTATTATAGATTATTGTAATCCATAATATTCAGAATGTGGTTACTATGCATTTATTGAAATAAGTTAAATCTCCAGCTGCTGATAAGCCAGAGCCAAGAATGCAACCATTTTATTATTTTTATTTTTATTTACAAGAATTATGAGGGTAAGCATTAAGTAAAGAAAGATATTAGAGCTTGCAAGAAAAGTAGTTAGGACATAAAAGGACCCATGACTCTCAAAGCAGGTCAGACAGTGTTTATAAAGAAAAGCCTTCAGTGACCATCACTGCACCAAAACAAAAGAAGGGTATCAGGCAGCATCTGGATGCTAGAAAAGACAAGAACTTTAAGACAGCCTGGATCAGATAATTTTGAAAAAAACAATAAATGCTTATGGTAAAGTTCTTTAAAAATAATGTTCAATACAATACATTTACTTAAACCCTCTATAGTAACAGTTCCCCAGAATCAACATTATTTCAGTGGCTTTCTGGAAAAAAAATCTTTTTTTTAAATGAGTGCATTACCAGGCTATTTAGGGGCAATGCTATATAACCAAGTGATGTTTGTTGGTACTGTTTCAAGATTGTGTAACAAATGTATCCAGTACCAACTCCAGTAAAAAAAAATGAGCTGGCTGTAATTTTATCATGGTTTACAACCCATGTACTAATATATAAAGTTGTTTGATAAACCAGCAAAAGCCATGGTGTTTCTACCAGACAGATACAGCATAAAGATTATATAGATTTGTGTGTGTGAGTGTGTGTGTGTGCGTGAATGTGTGTGTGTGTGTGTGTCTGAAACAGGGTCTTATTATGCAATCCAGAATGCCTGGAATTTTTTTTCAGATTTTGCCTCCTCAGAAGATGATTTTAAAGTTGAAATTAAAATTATTGAGATGGACTATTTGAGGAGAATCCATAGAAATTTTCTTTAGGGAAATTATCTATGTTCCTCACAATAAATTAATGTTGATTTGTGGTATATTTTACTACTTACACCATTGTAGACATGGGTTGGGATTCAGATACTGGGAGAGTTGGGCTGAATGTTGGAAGGTGATCTACATGTAAAGAATAACAACATCCCTCAAAATGAGCTACCCAGGATAGCATAGATCATGGAATTTCAATGGCTAAAAAATCTAGATTTTAGTCATTATGGTAGCAATTAATAGGTAACTATTATTGAACAATATAAGATTCTATTTAATGGAAGGACAGGGACTATATTTTCACCATGTACAAAGTTTCTCATGAATAAAGAAGAGACAAACCCTGAAGCACGTGACCATGACTAAACTGGAAGGGCCTTGAGGTCTTTGAGAAAAATCTAAAGGGTCAATGAGTCCATGAATGGAATGTACAAATATGCAATGTGTCCCATTGACAGATGACTGAAAAGGTTTTAGGAAATCCATTATGGGCAGAATGGAACACTGTTACCCTTAGGAACTTCTTTTTCTTGAAGTGCATGATTGTCCCTATTGGAAAAGCAGAAGTAGAGGAGAAAAAATCTGTTCTCTGTGATTGTACTAACCTTAGGGTAGCTGTCCTGAATGACAGGGAGAAGATGTTAAAAGTCAACACTGTTTTACAGATTTGCTCTTGTTGGAAACATGGAGAGAGAAAGCAGGATTTTGGGGACCACAGACTAGTAAAATATAGGAGAAGAATGAGAAATCTATAAAGGATTTGGGGCTGAATTTATGGATAATATTAAATAAAACTTTAAATTTCCCAATTTTGTTTCACTGAAGATACTTGTCTTAACAATGTGCATAGTGTTATTAATTACTTGCTTTTATATTAAACTTTTCTTATTTTAAACAGTTTTATCAAGTATTGGTATCCAGATGAAAGTTTTGAAGAAGCCATTCATTATATCGGTCCATTTTATTTATCTACTTTTGATAAAATTATTTCACTTTCTAGCATCAAAATTAGCTGGGACCAGCAAGGGAGATAAAACTTAGCTTTACTCATTTTGCTATTAGTTTTTACCTTTGGTGAATAAATAAGATGTTTAGGATTTTCCATGGAATTTTCTGTTATCAGTAGTCCCTATTCTCAGTGAAAAGCAAAGTTATCTTGTGGAATCATCAGAGTGTATCAGTGATATCAAACACTGCTACATAAGAATATGACCACCAAAGACTTTATCTGTGCAGAAACAAAATAAAGAAATAGGTGGTGGAAGAGGAAGACATGATCTATCTTTGAGTTTAGGAAAGTGCTTACATTTCTTAGAAAATCATTAGCTATGTTACAATTTTGAGTGTACCAGAATACAAAGTCCATATTTTGTTATAACATTCAATCATATCACTACTTTCTTCTGACAGTTAAGAGTCATCTTTTCCCATAGATTACAACTAAGCTAACATTTTGCTAGAATAAAATCACAGTTGTTTACCATAAAACTCAAGGTACTTCCTACTAGATCTGGTCTAAACTACAGTTTTGAAATTATTTTTCGATGATTTTTTTTTCTTTTAGTGTTGTAGTTCCACTGCCTCATTGCTATCATCTGGCCAACAGAATGAACCAGCTTTGCCTATGGTGCTTCAAATATGTCTACAGTTTGTATTTTCTTACCAAATAAATCTTGGTTCAAACATTATGTGTCTTGGTATCCTCAGGCTGCTATAAAAGTATTATGCACTAAGTAATTTGAAACAATAGCAACTTATTCTTTCACAGGAGTTGAGATCAGAAGTCTCAAATCATGGTATCTATAGTGTAGGGAAACAGGCCTGTGTGAAAGCTACAAAAGGAGAATATTCCAGGGGTCTATGTGAAGGAATCACACTCAAAGGCCTATGTGGTCCAGATGGAATGTGGAAAGAATGTTAAGAATGTTGGTACACACCTTTAATCCTAGTATTCAGAAAGCACTGGTAGCAAACATTTTTAATCTCAGTAGTCAGAAGGCAGTGGTGGTCTATGCCTTTAATCTCTAAGATAGAAACAGCATGTGGAAGCAGACATAGGAGGCAGAGCTCAGGAGTCAGTGTCAGATTGGAGATGAGTCAGAGTGAAGGACAGGCAAAGTGACTAATCAGAGTAAAAGTTAGCAGAGCAAGTCAGAGTCAGTTATAGCAGAGTCAGTTACAGTAGGCAGAGCATACAGCAAGTAGTATGGAGCAGTGAGAGCTCACAGAGACACAGAGGTAGCTCAGCAGAAGAAGTCTGGTATCAGGAAGAGTGAGTCAGTTTGAAGCTGAGCAGAGCAATTCTGAGGCAGTCAGAGAATCAGCTAGAGTTAGCCAGACTCAGAAGAATTTGGTCAGAAACAGCTGTCTCAGAAGGTCAGTTTGAACCAGGCAGCTTGGGGAAGAGTTTGGGCCAGAAAAACAAATGAGTTGAACCAGAAGAGTCTGAGTTCAGAGGGAGCTAGTCAGCAGTGGTGCCTTAAATGTTCTAGATTTTACAGAGGCTGAAGCCTTCCAGTTCTAGGCTTAATAGTAGATCATACAGAGCAGAAATGCTCCAGGGCTCTGGGACTAAGAACTGGTGATTGAATTAGCCAAAGAATAAATGGCCTTTTACCCAGAACCAATGGCTATATCTGGTGGGTCTACATCTACACTCTAGGGTTAATTTATTCTGGAACAAAGGAGGAAGAATCTCATATCACTCCCCAGGCTATTGGTGACTTTCTGGCACACTGGCATTCCTTGCCTAATGGGTGAATCATGTGCCCTTCCTTCCATGCTTCTCTATGATTTAAATTATAGCCTTCCCAATATCCAGGAAGATCTCATCTCAAATTCCTTAATTTAAACATGTCTATCAAGATCTTATTTTCATATAAGATCATAATCAGAAGGATTATCATTTGGAGATGAGAAATAAAAATATTTGAGTACGGTTACATTTTAATAAGATTGAGTGGTTAGTGACTCATGAAGCAAAAGATCTGCCAAAACTGAGGGTGTTATCATTACAATGGGAGGGACATTAAAGGAAACTTGATTATAAAGAATTTGCTGAAGCAAGAAAAAGAAAAAAAATATTTTAAGGTTTATTTATATTTTATGTGTATGAATGTTTTATCTGCATGTTTGTGTACCACACAAGTGCCTGATGCTCTCAAAGCTAGTGGGGGCGGAGAACATGATGGACTGGTATGCTGCTGCTGGAGTGTCTCATGAAAGAAGACAAGGAGGCATATTTCATAATTGCAAACCCTTCCAGGCCTCACCAGTGCCATACTCACAATGGAGCTCTAAGTGTCTGAGTTCAGGTGTTTTTATTGATTCAGAACTCTTTAGGTGTTCTATTAATAGCACGTGTAGATCATAAGCAATTAAAAAAAAACTAAAAATAAAATTCCATAACAATTCCCTTTTCCTATATTAAAAAAAAAAACTGTTTTACCTTTACAACACAATTTAAGACTATACCAGCAAAACTATTTACAAGAAGAACAATCACGAGGGTTGCTAATGCACAGGACCAAATGAAACCAAACATCTATCAAGATTTTTACAATGTCATTGGACATCAGAAAACATTATCACTTCTGGAATACTCCAAAGGCCTTGAATCACCTTTCTGGCCCTGTCCTCTGCTGCACACACAGCTTGTCCTCCAGGCTCTGACTGGCTCCCCTCCATTGCTGCTGGTGTTCTTTATGGTCATCCCATAGTACTGGTATCATTAGAACAATGGGGTCCCTTGCTGCAACTGGGCTGCACTTTCACCAATAGTCTCCTATAGACTCTTTTCATGGTGCCAAGCTTCAACTTTTTTACATGACTCCTTCATTCTGGGCCTTCACCTACTAATGAGGCTGCACTTTTACCAATGGCCTCTCCTGGCCTCTCACAGTGCCAAGCCTCAGTTGCTCTCCATGACCCCTTCATGCCTTCAAAGCCAGTCTACATGGTTTTCTGGAAGACAGCTTCTGTGTGCTGACCTAAGGAAATACTTTCCATATTTTAAGATAGAATCTGGTTTGCTGCAAGAATAACTAGTCCTTATTTGCAGGAAGAGTTCCCTCATGGTGTAGAGTTCCTGCTTGTAGACAGGTTTGCAAGAAAAAAAAACTGTTCAGTTTAACTATGTGGCTTTTTGGCTCTAAGCCTTGGCTTTCAAAATAGGGTGTCCTTGGAAGAATCTCCAGTTGAAACATTCTGGCCAGTTGGCATTCATTTTCACCACCACTAAGGGCAAACATATACCCTTCTTCATAGACCTCAAACACAACATCTTGAGCTTCACACATACAACACAGCTATCAGAAAACTCAGCTTGTGAAACAGTACACCACCAGCAGTAGGAGGGAGCATAGTGTGCATGATCAGGAAAAGCAGTAAGAACCTTGCTTTTTCCTGCTCCCAGCTTTATTCTTTATCTTTATCTCTAAGGGCCTCTGTTCTATGGATCTCACCTCAGAGTTTTCTTTCTCATTTATCTATTAATTTCAGAGCCTTTTCTCTTCATAGAGGCTTATTTTCTTTCTCTCTGTCCTCTTCCTTCAGAAACCTTCTACTCATTATTTTTGCATATATAATCTCTGTCCTCTAGGAGCTGCCCTGAGTGTAATTTATGAGACTCTGAGGTCTGGAGTTTCTTTGTCTTCTTCCTTGTCTCCACATTGGATTAGCTGGTGTGATGTCCTGTCCCAGGTTGGTACCATTTCTAGTAGTAAGCTGCTGCTAGGGCAGCTCACCAAGAAGACAAGGAGGCATATTCATATTTGCAAACTCTGCTAGACCTCAGCAAAGGGAACCACCATCACGGCAAGCATCAAACTCAATAGTTGAACCCTGAGCATCTGAGCTCAGGTGTTTTTAGTCATTCAGAACTCCTCAGGTGCAGATCATAAGCAATCAAACATCCTCCACAGAAATCCAACACCTGCAGACAATACAAAATGCCAAGGCCTATACATTCCCTTTTTCGACAGTTCACAAAAACAATTATTTTAAAAACAACTAAAATACACTTCCACAATAGCCTAGAATCTCCATCTCTGAATCATTATTGTTTAAAAGTCAGTTAGTAGTTTTTCATTGGTGCCATATCTGATTATAATTTACTCTTTACATTGTGGTTGAATTTGTTCCTACAGGAGTTTAAAGCATTAAATTCACTCCAGTCTTGCAATATTTCAATCAGAAGTCGGGTTTTTTTGTTTGTTTGTTTGTTTTTGTTTTTTTTTAAACATACAAAACATTTCAGGCTCATATTGAGCCCATTAATATTGCTTCTTCAGAGAGGTCAATACTACTTACAGTGACAAAATAACACCCCTCATGTTACATGTACCATCATACTTCACTCCTACAGTATTTTGATTCATATCATTATATACTTAGAACATCATTAATATTTTGACCAATCTTAATTTACATCTTTCTTTTCTGGAATAGAAATCCCTACAGAGCAAAATTTTGCTTTAATTATTTCTTATTTTAAACATTGCTGGTCACATATTAGATTCTCAATGAAATATTATTGAATGGAAAATATACCTAAATGGTCAAATTTTGGACAAATACTAGTGATTTGTAATGAAGAACTTATGTTATTTATGGTCAGACAAAAACAGTGTGGGTGTTGTAGTAGGTAAAAATATTTCTTCCCAAAGATGATTATATATTTCTCTCTAGAAACTGAGACTTTTGTTTTTACATTCAGGTTGGATTAAAGACACTGAGATGTCAACATAATTCTAGATGAACCAGGTAAGCCCAATGTAATTCCAGAGCTCAGAGGTGGCAGACAGGAAGATCACAATCAGAAGACACACTTTGGTTCAAGTACAATGTGGTTAAAGGTATAGAAAATGAAAAAAAAAAAACTGTAGGAAGGTTCTATATGCTGCTGACTTTGAAGATGGAATAAAGGGTTACTTGGTGAAGGAATGTGGACATGCTCAATGCTGAAACAGGAAAGGAAATAGATTGTCCTATAGAGTCTCCAGGAAGGATGCTACCCCTATCCAAATTTAGAGTTTTAGATGCATAAAGCGTATTTTGGCCTTTTGCCCTCCACGAGTGTAAAATAATATTTTGTATTGTGTTAAACCAGTAATGTTATGATAATTTATTATTGAAGTAATAGGAAACCAATATAAGGAATAACCTTTCTCTCAGAGTACTAATTTATCATCAATAAAATAGACAAAGAAATGAGACATATTTTACACTAATTTACATTTGAAATTACTCATTTTAGGAGTAAAAGCAAATTGAAAGGTAAGTGAAATGTACTTATTCTCTGATACATTTCCAAAGCAGAGACAGAAATAACATCCATACAAATACCTTATAATATATACAGCCTATGCTACTAAATTCCATTTATCTAACAGGGGTATCATACTCCAGTAAATTTCTAAACTGAAAGCTTCATTCATTTAAATACAGTATACCAATCACATTAATAAGGTGAATATATTCCATATTGGCTATCAGTGAATGTGTGGAACTCATGAATCAACATAAACCAAAATATTTACTGAAATAGATTGTGTTCAAGTTAGCAGGAGAGAATCATCAGTATTCCATAGAAGCAGAATTCATAGAGAACAGCTAGCACATAGCAGTCTATAGTAAAATATTTATAGCTGCCACAGTTTTCATCCTCTCCTAGTGAAATCCAAAGGTAGTTCAGCTTTAGAATATATAAGAATAGCATCTGATAGACATACAAGCATATCTTAATCTTGTCAGGGAAAGAAGAGCACAATCCCATGATTTATAGGTAACATAGTAAGTACTAGTGACAAAATTTTTTATGTTGAGCCCTTTTATGAATTTACTATGTTCTGAAATGTTATCCCTGAAAGTACATACTCTCCCTAAGGACAGCATTAAACACTCCATTGCACTGTTAGCAGAAACCTTTGAACTATAAAACTTCAAAGTTGTTATGAACAAGAACTAGACATACTTTATGAAAATAAACCACTGGACCAAGGCCAATATTTGAATATGCATATATCTTTACATGAACAGTATAGATGACTGAGATAAGACATTTTAAATTTAGTATAAATACTGTTTTAACTCTTTTTAAGATGATATCTGTTTAAAGGGTACTAGGAATCATCTGGGATTTGACATTTTAAATATCACACAGAATGAAACATTCTTGAACCAATTCTCATAACCCTGGGCCCCTTTTGATGTTTTTACAGCTTGAATTATTTAACCAATTCTATATGGACAAATCATACCTGTGCAGAGAAAAATTCAGTGAGACAACACCATTGTCATTAGAAAGACCTGATTGTAAACTGAGCACTCAGCTGACCTCTGGGAACTTAGATATCAAGAGTTATCCCATCCTATCATTCCCAATAAGAATGCCTTCTGTACCTAAATCACTTATGCAAACAATAGGCTTTATGATGTACACCCACTTTCTTTCTGGGAATCTTCAATTTTGATATGTACTGGGTGGAAGTTGTTTATGTGAATAAAGTCCCTGGGTACTGAGTCTGTAATGAACTTCTCAGCAGACATTGTTTTAACTCTTATTCAACATTAATAAGTGCCCCTTGTGACTCATTGAACTCTGAGGGTGTCCTTGGGATTTCCTGATGCAGCTTCTTGAATTCTTAGCTCCAATGTCATCTTTGTGAAGCATCTGCCATTGCTCACAATTCCAGAAAAGTCTCCCATACAATTGTTCTGAGCAACTTGGGTCTTACCAGCATTGTGGTGCTTATGTGCTATATTACATTTGCTATGTATATGTCCTTTCCTCTGACGACAAGAATCTTGGTGTTTTTATATTTTTGTCAAGGTAGTCTAGCACAGTGTGCTTTGAACAAAATAGTTGTGTAATTATTAATATTTCAGTTTCACCATCATCATGGTAGGGCTTGTAGAAGAGATTAAAATGTGGGATCTCCAAATACTACCAAATCCATAAAATTTGACATTCTGATTTCCTTAACATTTTTATAATTTAAAGATTATTTTGTTTAAGCCACTTACTTAGCAAGGAAACAGGATTTATGTTAAGGTAAAGCAGCATGTCAACCTAATAAATTTATATCATACATATCATAGTCAGATGATGCAAATAGATTGAAGCTATATTTTTTGCTCATAGAATGACCATTGTCATGATTTGCAATAAATAAAGATTTTAATTATTTTCCTATATGACCACACTTCTAAAATTATTAATAAGTACTTTGTAAATTATCAACCTATTCCTTTAAATTGAATAAATTTTACAACTCTATAAATTTATAATTTATATATAATATATAACATATTAATAAAAATAATATAGAATTTATAGATAAATTTATAAATAAATTTAACAGATTTTAGGTAAAGGTTTTTTAGGGAAATACTTTTATATACAGTGATCAGAGTTATCAAAAATAAAATTAATACTGGGTACACCTCAGTTAATCTTGTCATATTGTATAATATTTAAGATACAAACTTAGCAAATTCATGAATTGTTTTATATTTTAAAATAATAAATGTTTATGAAGCAGTAATTGTTCTGTTAATACTTCTATTATGCCTTAAATATTTTTAATAGTAAAATTTTATCCATAGGGCAGTTAAGGATGGGAATAGGAAGGATCAGTTCAGGGGTGGAAGGATGGAGGGAGAGAATACATTGAGAGACAACTGGAATTTGAGGGCATATGGGGACGATGTGCAAACCCAGTGCAGTGGAAACTTCCTGGAATCTACCAGAGTGACCCTAGTGAAGGCTTCTAGTAGCAGAGGATACGAAACCTGAAGGGGCCATCTTCCATAACCAGGCAGGGCTTCCAGTTATAAGACTGGTGAGACCAGTCCACCAACAGAGCCTTTAAACTACAATCTCTCCTGCTTACAGGATGTGCTGAGGATAGGGTGGCTCAGAGCTTGTAGGAGTGGCCATGCAATGACTGGTCTGGCTTGGGGCCCATCCCACAAGAGAGAGCCTGTGCTCAACACTGCCTGGCAGGAACTTGAGGTTGAATGTCCCAGAGACCTGTGGTGGAACCAAACAAGACTGGGCAAAAAAAAATGAATGAAATGACTTTTAACAATATTTTGCAATTCTCATAGATAGGTGCCTAGCCAAATCATCATCAGAGAGGCTTCCCCAAGCAGCTGATGGGAGTAGATGCAGAGACCCACAGCTAAATATTAGGTGGAAAGAGAGCCTAAATTGGAGATTTTCCTTGGGTCTCTCCCCTCAGAGCTGTGGGAACCCAGTGGAAGAAGGGGAAGTGGGTATTGTAGGAGCCAGAGGGGTCAAGGACACCAGGAAAACATGACCAAAAGAATCAACTAAGTGGGGCTCATGTGGCTCACTGAGACTCACAGGTTCATGATAAATTCTTTCTTCTTCTTGTTCATCAAAATGGCGGTTAAAGGACTGTCAATAATAATTACAGTTCTTTGTCTTATTCCATGATGACCAATGTTCTGGATTTTTTTTCTTTTTTTCTTTTTTCTTTTTTGGTTAAGAATCAGCAAAGATCAAAGAGATCTTCTCGGTCATGAAATAATGTGTGTATGTGTTTATAATGCTCTATATTATTTCAATTGTCTGTAAAGTAATAACGTAAGACAATAATATTTTGGAGAAATAAAAAAAATTGTACACTTCACGTAATAAATATAATGAACACAGTATTCTCTTGTGATTCTTAATGAGTTTTCATTTATGTGATCTTCAGGTCAAGGTATTCCATTTGCTGGCCAATTTTGAATTAGGCAGGCTAAATGTGAATGCTACTGAGGAGCCAATGGAGTGATCTATTATCCACAGATCAATGAGAAAAAGAATACGTGCACTTGAAAATTATGGAACCTCATCTCCTCTATTGTGTCAGTGGCCTCATTCCAAATTAAAGATGTGAACATCCGTGCATTAATATCAGAGCTAGCTTTTAAAGACAATCAGGCCAAAGTAAAATTCAATTTAGGAGCTCTTTTGATTATTTGATTATAATGTAAAGCTAACTTTAAAATATCTTAGCTTCTTCAATGGCCCATAATCAATACTTTGGAAGCTGAACTATTATGATCTCATCTAGTCTGATCCCTGATGCAATGCATTAGCATAGACTTGTCTCTGATTAATTAGTAGGTTGTAAGGAAATAAGAGTTAAATAAATGATTCAATGAATATTTATTTCTTATGGACACATTTTATGTAAGTATCCATGCACTGTACACAATTTTAGAAATAGAGATCCTTATAGAAGCTTTTTTTGTCAAATTAATGCATATTCACAATAAATACTTTGGAGATGGAACCATTAAAACAATCTGCAAGACTTTATGTTTAGGAAGAAGGAAACTTTAATGACAAATAGATAATGAAACAATTCTGGAAGTCAGTTAGATGCCATGCCACAATCAGGTTACTTTTGTATGAAAATACCTGCTTTATATTTATCAACCTGCTAATCATAATAAAGAAACTTGTCCAAAACATTAAATGGCAGAGTGAGGATCCTACTCAAGATATGTCTGTACCAGATATGGGTCTCTTCCTAAAACATGATGCCTTCAATTAGTGTTGGTCTTACCCCAGTCTAGTGCCAAGCACTGCCAAGTGATGGGCACAGAGAGATGACTCAGCTCTGGCTCTTGTGATTGATCTAGGGTCATAGAAGTTCACTTAGGGACAATAGCCATAGGTAACAGAAACCTTTAAAGAGGAATGTCACAGGGCTTTCTAGAGGACATTATCTATTACTCCAGCATGAGTATAATACATAGTACTTCTGCAAGTGTTAAAATATACAGAGCAAGTGAATGAAAATAGAATGACATCTCAGAAAGAGAGAACATCTGCAGGTCCTAAGGAGAGTTGCCTTCCCTGCTTCTACAACACAGAGAGCCTGAAATTCTATCTGCCAGGGTGGTGGAGTCCACCAGAGGATGTTCTATGAAAGAAAACACTTTTCAAATATATGCTTGTGTCAGATATGAAAGACCCTGGGATTAACCAAACCTTCCACTTCCCAAGTATGCATATTTGGATATTCTCTTTGCTGGACACACACACACACACACACACACACACACACACACACACACACACACACACACACAAAATCATTGCAAAGGATTCTGAATGTGTCAGTGCTGCCAAACCTAGAAGAAAGACCTCTGAAAGCTCAAACTTATACTAGACTTTTGAAGGAGCCTGGTTGCCTTGGCTGTGTTGGGCTCCAACCTCCAAGTCCTATTCTAAACTTGTCATGAATATCTGCCTTGGACTATTCCAAAATTGACCCTTACATACATTCAATGGCTGTGTAATTCCCATTTACCAATACTCAAAGTGGACATTATGGATAGAATAAAGATGGATATCTTCACTGTGACATAATGACCTCTTCGAAGTGCTGAAATCTGAGATGAGGAAAGTCTTTGCCATTGTCAGCCTTGTATCAATACCCTTCCATGGAACATGTCATCAGTAGTTCAATGTTCCAAAACTGGTATCTATCTTGTGTCTCAGCTGGCTCAAATACAATTATCTGTGTAGTACCCATAGGCCACATTGTTGTTTGTTTGGATACAAGATGAGAGATCTGACTGGGGACACATAATTTGCAACAAGAATGGACATTGAGAGAAACCAAAGTGGGTAATGGTGGCCAAAACATTCCACTGATCTTGTAGTTGTCTTATTTAGTGGAGGTGGAATGTTACTAGAAATGGTTTATGAGGTTGTAACAGAAGAAGAATCCATTGCTTTATATTTATTTTGATGTCTATTATACATGTATATACTTCGTGAAAATGCAAATCAAGGATCAACAAATATTTTCTTCCTCTTTAGAACACTTGAGAAAAATAATGTGCTAAAATATTTGAAGGTGTTTAGTTATTCTTCTCAGGAGTAGTCACTGATTTTAACTGTACTGTAGTAAATATTGATTTTATTCCTTATTGTTTTATCAGGCAGATGACAAGTTTCCTAAACATTGTAGTGATTGGTTTTACATGACTTATACTTTTCATTCTGTTAAGGGTTTATTCAATTCCTTTAAAATTAAAGAATAGAATCTTAATAAGATTTAGAAAAATTAAACTTTATATAGTCAATAAATAAGCATGCATATGTATCTAAAAGAAAAGGGGGTCAGTATCTGTTATCCCCTATATCAGACAATTTCTCCATTGAGTTATAAATATTAATTCAAATTCCTATAATGGTTCTATGAAATAATACTGAAACTGGGACTGAGGATTAAAAAGCTATCTTGTATTTTCTTATATATGTATGTAGTCAATTATTGTGGTAAGAGTCCCTGATTTTTTTTATGCTTCTTGATGTCCTGTTTTTTTTGTGTTTGTTTCTTTGTTTTGTCAAATACCAAGATTTGTCTCTGGAACTAACCAATGGAATAATAGTAGAATCACCAAAGGTGCTTGTTCATTTGAATTAGGTGTCTCTGATCTTGGATTTCCTATCTATATCACCATTTGGAAATGCCAGCTAAGATGTTTAAAAATTATATGGAGCCAAAACCAGCCGCTCCTGCTGAAGCCATAGAGAAGTCTTCACACCCAAGCTGGATGCTACTTGCAGATGCTAAAGTATACATCAGTTGAGATCTGATGAGCCTGGGATAACCCAGAAGGTCCAGCCCATATCAAAAGCATTCTTGAAAAATGTTCTTAACAAACACTTATTATTTTAAACTACTACTTTAAAGACTGTCTTATGGTAAAATCTAAATAATTCACAGTATATTTTGGGGTCTTGGCTCTTATCCATGCCTATCTAACTTGATAGGCATGTTCATCCCATAAGAAAACAAAGAAGGGAAATTAGTGCCTAAATTAACTGATATGATAAAGAGTAAAACTTATTTCAGGCATCAAAGCAAGCAGTATAAATCAGAGTTAAGTAACAGATGTCTGTTCCATGTGATCAAAACTGACAAAAAAGACACAAAAATCTTGAACACAGTTCTCTTCTGTGCAAGTGAACTGTGACAAAGCAGACAATGTGGATTGTATGATTCTAATCTAGTAGGCAAGTGAGATATGGACCCAAATTTATATAAATAAATATTTTCATTTCAAAAGATCTACATAAAAACTGTTCCTGATACTTGATGAGATTCCAAGTTGGAAGGAATTAGTAACAACCCCACAGTATGTTTCTACCATTGTAAAGTCTTTCCATGTTGATTATTTTGTTGTGTGATGTGAATATTTCAGAATTTAAATCTGCCCTCATTTTTTAAACTAGGAGGAAATACATTTGACAAAAGGCATGTTTGAAATAGAAATCAAGTTGGAGATGGCATGAATATTCAAGTCCAATCAGGTCTAGTTCTGAACCCCATCCTTGGCTCACAGTGTAAATCACTGGGTATGTTACTCAAGAGGTCATCCCAAACAGACTCAGGAAACCTTTTTTCCCCTGGAAAATGCAATTAATTACTATTTTTTGCCCTCAAAGTTTTCACTACCAAATTGTTTATTTTCTGGTGTCACTGATGAGCTGACTGAGAAAATGAAACACTTCAGTTTAATTACCAGCTGCAATTACAGCCCATGTACAGGTACTTTATTTTATACTCTTTTTCTAATTGTCTATTCTTTTTATATAATATGCATTTGTATTGATACCTTTCAAAATTCTAACAGTGCCACTCAATATCCAAGAAGAAGTTATCACAAGATGATGCTAAATTGGAGTCAATGTGGCTTGAAAACATCAGAAACACTGAAATATGTTTTGTTCGACCCAAAGCCCATTAGTGTCTTGTTATCTCAATCCAAAAATGTGGGAAAATCATGAAGTAAGAGTGGAGAATGGGATATGATATTAAGGAACTGAAGATGATCAAAAAATATTATATATATATATATATATATATGTGTGTGTGTGTGTGTGTGTATGAAATGTCAGAATGAATGTCATTATTTTGTACAATTAATAAATGCTAACAAAAAGGAATAAAAACAAAATAGACAAAATGACTTAGCCAATCATGTTTTTCATATTATGTTTTGTTTGAGAACAGAGATGGTATGTAAGCACCATAAACATCTAGCCTAGACGAGGATATGGGTATCCTCATCTAACATTTATCCTTAACAGCTTTGTAATGAAAAACTTCTTAATTTTCTAATTTAAACATTTATTACCTTAACTTTTAAAGTGATACTTACAAAATGGAGTAATGTTGGTCTTTAAGTAATAGGGCAAACACAGAAGATAAAGGTCACTGTGATGTTGTTTGTAAGGATTCATAATACACAGTAGCAACTTATAAAACAGATTTGAATAACCTCCAATCTTTTTCTTTCATTATAGTTCTGAATATGCTGGGAAACATCTGTCAGTAACTGTGAACTCAGAAATTAGACTTTCCAGATTCAAATTCTGACCACACTAGTTCTAATTTTGAAAGCTTAGACATCATTTAACATTTCAGAGTCTCTGTTTAATTACCTGTAACACAGACAATACAATCTGCCTACTAGGGTCATTAGAAGACTTAAAATAATTCTTATGAAAATGAGAGAATAAGTGTATAGTCCCTTTGTAAGTTGCAGAGTAGTCTAGAAAAGTCCAGGAAAATGATACTTTTTAATTTGTTAGAAAACTAAGAGAATCTTCTAAAAGCAGCCTCTTACTTTGCCTTCAGGCAGCTTTTGAATTTGAGGAATGTACCATTTTAACACTAAAAATGCATGCTGTGCAAGAAAATGCAAAATGTTGAAAAGAAATGTGCACTGCTGCATTGTATAAATTGTGTTTAAAATATTAGACAGATCACATGGATTTGTTTCTGGATTGTTATTTACAGACTACAATGTTTTTGAATGTTTGGCCAAGGGGCTGTGGAACAAAGATGAAATCCATATTATTGTCAAAACAGACCTGTGTTGTGTTATTATGTGTTTGCCACTTTGATAAACAGCTCTGAGACATGGACTTTATACAGGGTCATAATAGGAAATGTGAGTGGTTTTATATATGCTATTGACATAAGATAATCCAGAATAAAAAATAAAGCGATAGAACTCCACCAAAGACTCTTAAATATATCAGTACATGAAAACGTATGAGAGGAATTGCCCATCAGGAATTCAGTATGATTTTTCTCAACCAGTTATGCAGCATGGGTAGAAATTCAAAACTCAAATTTATACTGATAGAGTTATAACATTGCAGGTATACTATTTGGCATTGTTTTGATTGATTCATGGCTGTTCAGGGAGTCTAACATGTGAGTGTGTGTGAGGAATTTTGTCCCAAGTAGAGCTAAAAGTGATAACATATTTTACCTTGCCCCAGTAAATCTTAAAAGAACACCACACAAAGTTGATTTCAAAAATCATCTTTTTCATAGCCCTTTGGTAGGAGGTAGGAATGGGGTTTCTGCTGTGATGTTAAAAGAACAAATATAAACTGGTTTGTTTTTGTTTTTGTTGGTGCCAAATGTACTCACTGCTGTTGTGTCAAAGCAGTATTTAATGAAACATATAAGCATACAAAATCTTCAAGGTAGCAGCAGAATATGGAGTTGGTTAGCAATGTCCTCTACAAACAAAGTAAGAAATAATTATACTTTTTAAAGCAGTTGATATTTGTAGCAAACTTTGTTAGTAGTCAAGAAAATAAGGGAAGATTTGCTTTCAGCACACATATACATATGAACTCGGAGCAACATTCAAGAAATATTCAAGAGTCACAAAGAAAGATTGTTCTATTGGAGTTTCTGTAAATATACAACACTTTTGTGCTTTCTGACTGAGGTGATGGGCAGAAGGATATTCATAGAACAAACTCTAGCACACTAAGAGATGAGTGAAATGCTCCATCACATGTTGGGAGAGAGCAAGAGGACTTCAGATGTTAGTAGAGTATATTCTTTTAGATAGAACATGGCTGTACTTTTTCACTGGTTTGAGGAAGTTTCAAGAGGAACAAAAGTATACTTAATACAAAGTTAATCAATCCTATACTATGTCTAAAGCAGACAGTTCTTTATGTGATGTCACTAAAAATAGCCTGAAATTGTTCCTCATATGGCAGCCAGTCAAGATTAATCAGAATTTTCTCAGGAATGAGAATTATTTGCCACTTTTAGGAACACTTACAGTTTCTAATGTGATCCCCAAGAAGAATAAATCCAGGTGTTGTAAAGAAAGATTTTAGACTTATATCACTAGCTTTCTTTATTTTAACTGTGTTTATCATGGACTATACATCTCTTAAATGTATTAAGTAACAGCCTTGGAAAGTGTTGTTTAAAGGATTCATTCAAACAGATGTGGGATTGTAAGGCCCCTCACAAAACTTGCAACTTCACTGTGGAGGATACAAATCATGAGTTAAAATATCTATGAACCAAAACAAAAAAGTGCTAAACATAATTAAGATTGGAGTCACAAATAAAATTATCTTTTTTCTTGCTCCTTAATATAACAAGGGGCAGTTATCTATCATCTATCTATCTATCTATCTATCTATCTATCTATCTATCTATCTATCTATCTACATTTCTATCATCTATCTAATGTAATCTATACCAATAAACTACATGTATATGTGAATACGTATTTGTATAAATGCATACAAAACATAAGTATTATATATTTATAATATATAAATTATTCTGAATTTGTGTGCTTGGAATTTGGTAATCAACATCATTATAATTATTTTATATATATATAATTTTAATAAGAAACAACTTAAATACTTTTTTTTATGATATTAAACTTCAAAGCAGTGAGGGATACATTCAACTGTCTTTTTTCATCCTATTCCATCAGCAACCATGGCATCTATTAATCTATGTGCTTCTCCTCTGTTGTTTATTAAGAAAAATCATCTTCTTTGATGGCACAGGCTTGAATAGCATTCACCAAACATATGTGAGTCTGTTTATCACTACAGTGAACATCAAAGTGAACAGATATTCATTACTGGAAAAAGGAAGGGAAGATTTGAATCAAAATGGGAATTTGAATGAGTACACCTGAGAGGAGAAAAATGCATGCGCATGCATGCTAGAAAGCAAAGGTGAAAAACAAAATATAAGACTATTTCCTAAAGAATGGTGGGGGGGGCATGATGAAATTGAGAATTGAATTCATTTAACTAATAATCAGTCATGGGTGATTTTTTTTATGTCTTTGGTACAATCGATCATACACTGTGTTGCAAGTCATAATTTGTCTCAGTCAAGAAATGTCCAATTGTCTTCAGCATGGACAGTCAGGGATATTTAAAGAATTCTCCTTTCTACCTATTGTTATTCCTGCCTCCAATTCCCTACTCACAACCCCAGATTTTGTTTCTTTATTCTCCAAACTAACAACTGACATTATATTTTATGGTCTGGAAATGATAAATGGGAAAGGTCTCATTACATGGAGTTTTTTCTTTCTTTATTTATTTTTCTTTCTTTCTTTCTTTCTTTCTTTCTTTCTTTCTTTCTTTCTTTCTTTCTTTCTCTCTCCATCTCTCTCTCTCTCTCTTTCTCTCTCTCTCTCTCCTCCCTCTCTCCATTCCTTCTTCCCTCCCTCCTTCCTTCTTTCCTTCCTTCCTTCTTTTCTTTCTTTTCTTTTCTTTCTTTCTTTCTTTCTTTCTTTCTTTCTTTCTTTCTTTCTTTCTTTCTTTCTTTCTTTCTTTCTTTCTTTCTTTCTTTCTTTCTTTCCTTCTTTTTCTTTCCTCATCTTTGACACAGGGTCCTGGCTGTCTGGAATTCAGAAATCTGCCCGCCTCTACTCTCCAATTGCTGCGATTAAAAGCAGTTTATAAAGGTAAGTACATATGACCTGAGAGCATTATGAGCTGAGAGAATTGTAATATATTTTTTAAGTATGATTAATGTTATCTAGTTAGATGAGAGATTTTGAATGGAAAACTTCAGCATCACAAGACATGCATAGTCATGGATTTTTCTGGCTGTAATTTTTGTTGATTTCAACTGTTTATTATCTAACAAAAGCCTGAGCAATCCTATTAATTTGTGAATGAGTTCATTCTAAACCCTTCTCAAATTCCACAGCATCTCCCTATCTCACTCAAAATCACATGGTATTTTAGCAAGACCAGCTCTTTGTGTATGATCTGATCCCTACCTTGTTCCTCTGATTTTACATCAGTCTCTTTCTTTTTTGTTTCTTCTTCACTCTTCTCTAGTCAAATACAGACAATGAAATAGTGTTTTGTATTCACTATATGTTAATAAAACAGGCAATATCAGGTAGTAATGAAGATACGAAAGAATTGGGATTCTTATGCTCTGCACATGAAAACACAAAATAGTTCAACTGCTTTTGAAAAACTCTATTGGTTCCTCAAATCTTCAACACAGAGTTAATACATTACCAAGAAATTTCATGCATAGGTACATACCAAAGAGTATTGAAAGAACATGTTCACACCAAAACTGGGACAGAATGTTTATGGAAACATTATTCATAATAATTGGACAAAGTAATAACAGGGCTGTCAGGCAATTAATGAATAAACAAACTGGTATAGACACACAATGGAACAATATTTGGTGATAAAAAAGAATAAATGACAGTAAATGTTACAAGATGAATGAATATAATATGGTCATTGACAATCAAATGAAAGAAAGTAGACACATAAAGTTATATATTATGATTTATTTTATATAAGAAACCCCAAATAAGAAAATCTATAGACACAAACGAGAGGTTAGTGATCATTAGGGGCCAGAAAACATGAACAAATTACAAGTGAATGTGAATTGGATACAAATTTTCTTTATAGACTGAAGAAGCTATTCTGGATTTAGACATGGATGATGTGGTTGTACAATTCTATAAAGACACTAAAGCTAAAGAATGTTGTAAATTATGAATTTTATGGTATATGAATTATATCTCACTAAATGAAAGAAACAGTAATCCTTGGGCCCTTCCCCAAGTCCATGGAATTTAGAACTCTGTGGATATACTCAGTACCTTATGTTTTAACAAGTTCTCCTGGTGTTTCTAGAAAATTTTGGAGATATGCTAGTTTAGATAAATTTCCTTCCAAAGAACAGCATTGTAGGATATGACTCATAAACACAAAACCATAAGGAGATGAAACTATAATTTATCCTGATTTGATCATGATATATATTTTATGCACATACAGATAACTCTGTCCTTCATAAATATACATAATTCTATGTAAATAAAAATTTAAAGTTAAAATGAAAATATATTAAGTGCTCTATATTTTTCATTAAATTACAGACACCATCAAATTACCATGTTTTACACTATAAATATAGTGTAGTTAAAATAATAATGATTAAAAATATAAAAATGGCTTCCCGTTCACAGTGGTGGCACATGCCTTTAATCCCGGCACTTGGGAGGCAGAGGCAGGCAGATTGCTGTGAGTTTAAGGCCAGCCTGGTCTACAGAGTGAGTTCCAGGACAGCCAGAGTTACAACAGAGAAACCCTGATTCAAAAAAAAAAAAAAACCAAAAAAAAAAAAAATCAAAAACAAAAAATAACCCCCCCCCCAAAAAAAAAAAGACTTCCTGAATGGAGTTTGGTTTGGAGGCTCGGATTATATCAATCATAGATGGAAGACTAGTATAAAGTATATTATAGGAATAAGAACATACTATTGGACGGGTGACAATAGAGTCAGTTTAAAGAACCAGTTTAATCAGCCTTCTTTCTTTGCATTGATATATTATATTTCTGCATCTTAAGTCCCTCATTTACAAAATGGTGGAGAATTAACTTCCTTATAACACTGTAGGAAGACTTAAGTTGTAGGAAAAGATTCTTTAAAAATCTTTGCAATTCTCAACCTGGTTCAGCAAACCATATTTGATAAATCAAATTTGGCCTATTTTTATTTTTTATTTTTTTAGAGCCTGAGTGCCAGTAATTATTTCCATATTTATGATTACTAAGATCAGAAGACTGACATTTGTGATATGAATATTACATGAGATGGCTTGAGGATATATAAATGAGGTTTCACTGGACTAAACCAATACCTATTTGTTTAAATATTATGTATGGTTCTTTTTGAATGAGAGTGGAAGCACTGAGTATCTGTGACAGGTCATATCATTTATGAAGCCAAAAATATTTACTATCAAGTGCCTGCAGAAAAACTGTCCCAGCTTCTGCTCAATACACTGTAGATATTGTATGTTTGTTTATACAAAGTATCAGTTCATGATCTGCTATCGCCAGTGAGAATTTAACATTTTAATAGATGGTTTCAGTGGAATTATAACTAGAAAAGCATAATGGAATTTGAGTAAATAGAGAAGGGATAGTATAGCCATCAAAAAGAGATTCTAGGGCTGAAGAGCTGGTTCAACTCTTAACAGAACTTGTTGCTCTTGCAAATGATCTCAGATGAGTTCCCAGCATTCAAATGTCACAACTTTATCTATTACTCCAGTTTCATGGGATCTGGTGCCTTCTTCTAGTCTCTTTAGGTACAAATCACACAGCCAACACATTTACATCAAAGTGGGTAAAACACTGGTACAGGTAAGATAAAATTAAATAAATCAGAAGCTTCCAATTTTATACGAAAAGTTTCATAGATTAATAGTGAAGTTTATAAGATCATAAACTAGCCAAATAAGATGTTTGTAAAAATCCCTTCTTGCCAACAACTATTCCTTATGAGAAGACAAGATCCCCTTTGTGTCCACACTGAAGGTCTAAGAGGCCTTCAAAGTATCTGGCTCATTAGCACTCAGACTTCTCAGAGAGACTTTATCAGAGTGCATGCTTGGAAATATTCTCTGACAGAAAAAGCAACCCCAAAATATACAAATAAATTTCAGTTAAGAACGTTCTTTTAAAACAGAAATAAGTAAAAAACTTACAACAGGTAAAATCTGTTTGTCTCTGGTGGATGACTAAAGCATGCAATTATTTTATCCCTAGTTGTTTTATTTATCCTTCCCTGTGTAGATTATTTTTTTACCTGTTTCCTGTTTTATTGAAAAATACTTAAGATGATCATATGACTATGTTTAGACAATTTCCTTCCTTTTGGTTCTGTCCAGAGTCCTAAGCTACTATTAAGAAAACGTTCCATACTTTAGTTTCACCTCTCTTAAGAGGAATGGATTTTAAGTCACAATAGAAAAACACAGAGGATTCAAATATTCTTCCTAACCCTCTCATTTAATTTCTCCATCATGAAGACACTTCCTTTTGGAAGACTGCAAACAAAACCTGCTCCTGTAATTACTAGTTAGGGAAATTAGTCATTTACTTTCCTCCTTAGGAACAATAAAGCAATCAAATATTTAGCTGACTAAATGCCAACCTTTGTAGACATGGCTTGGAATCCATGTTTAATTAAATGAGTTGGAGATATTAACATTGGAAGGGACATTTTTCAGGAACTATATCAGCATATACTATAAATGAGATCATTTAATTAGCTATAATACATCTTTGGATTGATAGCATAAAATAGAAGCTCTCAGTGTCTGATGATGCTTTTACTGATCAGACTCCAGTAGGGCACAACATATTTCAGACTCTCTCAGTAGATATTTCCTAGTCATCCCCACTGCTTGATGTTACTTACTAGTTAAATTAAATTATTAATAGTAGCTATATAAAGTTGGGACCATGACATGAAAAGGGGGTGGGTGGGTTGGACATGAAGTGTTTCCTCAAAAGCACTGCATTGATGTTTTAGTCCTCAGCTGATGGGTCCAATCATTGGGAGGTGATTGCCTCATGAAGGCTCCCATGAAACCATGATTAATTTCTTGATTCATTCATAATGTGATGGCATCATTATGAGAAGGAGCTACTTGGAGGAAATAGGCCATTATGGATTTTCCTGGAAAGCTATTTTATCCTTCAGACAACTTCTGTGCTTCTGGTCCACCATGAGGAGAGCAGATTATATCATATGCTCCCACTGTTTCACTTAGACCTAAAGCAAGGGATGGCCTGACTTTGGACAGAAACCTCTGAAACTGTCAGTCGAAATGAGTCTTTTCTCCTTTTAGACTGTTTACTTTATGTATTTGTCATAGACACATGAAACTAACCAAACACCTATAGTAAATGCACAGTGGTAGTTATACCATATACCAAAGTTATACCATAAAATTTCATGAATTATTTTTAGTGATAGCTATATACTTTAGAATTTGAGAAGTAGTAGCTTACCTGAAGAAATGAGTATCCAGGGCTATAATAAAGAGAATACACACACACACACACACACACACACACACACACACACACACACAAGATTTTACTCTAAACTTTTAGTAGTTTTGTCTATCATAGTGGAAGAAATACTGGCTGTCCTTTAAGATAAGTTATTGTACAGAACAAAATTCTTGCAAACACAAGGAGTTGGAATAAAAACAAATGAAAATAACCCCCTTAGTTTTTAAATCTCAAATTATATGTTAAGCCATACACAAAGGAAAACAATCTTGCCATAAATATGCAATTGTAATCCTTCAGGATTCATAATTATTGCTGAATTGGTTTGATTTGGAGATGGTTTTCTAAAAATCTGAAATGTACTTTTAAGATACTTTAGCTGGGCTGTGGTGGCCTTTAATCCCAGCACTAGGGAGGCAGGGGCTAGTGTCTGTCTTTGTGAGTTAAAGGTCAGCCAGAGTTACAACAGAGAACCCCTGTTTCGAAGAAAATAACAACAAAAGATAACCCCTCTAAAAACAAAAAAAGATATGACCTTTAAAATTTTATGAAGATATGTAGAAAGTCAGATACATTATTTGCATCTGTAACTTCAATCAGCACTGGTACTGACAATAAAGATGAAAAATAGAAAATATAATTTCTCCAAGGTGAGTAATCTAGCCTGTCTCACCCCCATCTTTTGCCTTCTTTGGGACAGGGTCTTTATCACATGTCTTGTTCTGAAACAGGGTTCTCTAACTATGTAGCCTAAGCTGTCCATAAACTCAAAATCCTCTTGTATCAGCTTCAAAAGTGCTGGAATTACACGTATCTCCCACTGCATCTGGATTATTTGTAGCCTTCTAAAACAGTTTATTTTAAAAATGGTATACATTTTTTTGTGATTACTATCATCATTCTTTATATTTTTAACCACAGTATATCAGTAGCATCAGAATTTAATAATGTACTGATATACTTGGATTAGTCTATGTCTTTAAATATTTATTGTTTTTATTTTATGTACATCAGTATTTTGCCTGCATGTATGTCTGTGCACCACAAACATGCAGCAACAGAAAAGTCCAGAAGACACTGTCAGATTTCCTGGAGTTGGAGTTACAGATATTTATGAGCTGTCATATAAATACTAAGAACTGAATCTGGGTCCTCTGGAAGAGCAGCCAATGCTCTTAACCACTGAGCTATCTCTCCAGCACCTCCTATGACTTCTTGATAGGTTGGTATCACCTTCTGATTATATTTTTTTCTATAGAACTTATAAAAATCGATGTAATATAATTTATTAGATTTTATTTAACAGTTTCAACAGCTTTAAGCCTCCAGTGAAGGCTTAAAATGACTTCTACTGGAGTCTAGCAGGAGTTCAGATTTGCAGCTATATTCTGGTATTTTTAACATTTTATAATGACCAGTTTCAGGAAAAGGAGGTAGTTTCACATATTTCTGTTTTAGAATAATGGTGATTACTTTGAACTTGAGACTTATGAAAAATACTTATGAACAAAAGGAAACTTTTTGGAGAAATGAGGTTAGCCCAAGACTCAGAAGACAAGGAGCAATGCAAACAAACCACAAATAACATGATGAAAACTTCAAAAAATATGGAAACTGTACTTGGCTATTTCATCTATTATTTACTCCTTTTCCACATGAACAATTACATTCTTTTCCTAGTGAATTTTATTTTTATCTCTCATTGTAAAGTCTATCCCATGCACCATAACTAAAGCAATCTTGATGATACTTTAGATTTGGCATGCTATAGTATTTTGAATAAGAATGTCCCCATTAAGCTCTGGCATTTGGATAATGCTCTCCAATTGATGACACTGTTTGGGGGAGGTTTTAGATGTGTGGCCTTTGTTGGAGGAGGTATATCACTGGAAGTGGACTTTGAAAGTTTAAAGACTCATGCCATTTTAAAACAGTGGTTAAGAAATGGAAGTTGCTAAATTTAAAACCTAAACAGTGCCTTCCAACTGTCTAGTACACTTCCACTAAGTGGGGAAATCTTAGGGTAGTCATATTGATTTTGTTTGCATGACTTAAGATTCTTTTCAAGTTCTGAAAGGTTTCACACCTATCATTATAAACTGCTTATTGGAGGCTAGAGAGACTCTTCATTTATTAAAAACAACATGGCTCGTGTAGAGGATCTGAGTTTACTTCCTGGCCTGTATCTCCAGCTCCTAGCGGGGCCAGAGACTCTGACCTGATATGCACACACCTACACACAATTAAACAGAATTAACGCTTCCCACTAAACAGAAAAGATTTATGATCTTCTCGTCCAATTATGTGAAAGCAGAGATCTCTAGAAGTCAAATGACAAATTTTAGAAGAAGGGAAGCATCAAGAAAACCCATTGTTAAAAAATTATAGCAGAGAACCGAGTGAATTGGATAAGAATGTCACTCAGAGGAGGAGTAGAAAACTACATAAAATTGATTATGAGTATGAGATTTATATTCATACTCTGGTCTATGGTTTGCACATAATACTTAGCTACAGTACTCAATATTTAGATGCAATACACCTCATAGTAAAATGAAAGAATAATAATATTTTACAAGTCTATAAAAAGATATAAATGAGCATAGTGACCATAGAATTGTTAGTACTGTATGAAATTTGGCATGATTAGATAAACTTAGCTTTTGATGTCAGGCATTTCCAAATAAAAAAGTTTAGACAAGAAAATCATAACTAAAATTGATAGGATTTTTGGCTTATCCCATCTAACTTCTAAATGTCTTTTCTCTGTAGCATGCCTTAAGAGAGTGTTTCTGGCTTTAGTTTGCATTTGGCTAATGGAAGACACTACCAGAAGAAAAGTATCGTCATTATAAGCTCACCAGCAACAATTCAGAGCAAAATTCATATCAGTTCTATTGATCTTTGCATTTCTCAAAATAGTCCTCCTGCTATCTAGAGGATCTTCAGTTCAGCAAACCCAAACACACAAGTACTAAGAAGATTTCCAATGCTACTTGATACAAAAGAGAAGGAAACTGAAGTGTGAAACAAAGAAAAAGGAAAAAAAAATCTTTAATGCATATTAATTTATTAGCAACATTAACTTTACACAGGTCAAAGCTGTCAAGTGTGAGTCAGAATTTTCACTCGGGAGATCTCAATATTGGCTAAGTATGAAGTAGGAAATCCTTTTAAGCAATAATATATCCTTCCTGGATTAGAGGGACAGTATAAAAAATGCAGTTTAGAGCTCAGTCCACTGTCTATTACACTTCCTAATTCTTGGCCCACTGGAAGCCTCAAGTAAGTATAATTGCTAGAACAGAAAGAATAAAATCACCAGAGTCCTACATCTCACTGCCACCTAAGGATTTTGTGTTTGAGAGGTGACTCTTTACCACTTGGGGGCAAGGGCGAGCTAAGAAAACAGTTTCTGAGCACACCATCTCTGCTTTAATCAAGAGATACCCTCCCCCAATCATTATTCTTCATTAGACTGTCTCATAAGCATTGATTTAAAGAAAAAAATCTCACCATTAAAAATAATAACAGGAACAATTTTAGAGTCATTTTCTTTGACTTTTAGATACATCTACTAATAAAAAAAATATCCCCATGTATCATTGAGCCCTAAACGTTCGTCTGCTTCTTGTGATATGTGGTGATAAAGATTGGTGCTATTTATGGTAATAAACTATTCATATATCATGACACAGCTTAAATGAATAATTTTAACTCACAAATGGGCATATAATTACCTTCATGCTCATCTAGATCAATCTTTATATTACTATTTTACCTGTAGGCAAATAGATAATTATGAGGTGTTTTGATAGAAACAAGCTTGTATATATAATGTCCTTATCCGTACTGATAATGTTTTGGTAAAATATTTCTCTTAGATATTTGTAATCTCAACTGTAATTAAAATCACATTTGTACCAGAAAAGATATTGAAATTTAAGTTTTAAAAATTTACAGTTTGTTTTTTATGAAAATTTCAGCTATGTATAACATGTATTCTGATTGCTATATCTCCCTAAATTTTCCTCTTACCTCTGTTACACTCCTCTCTTTCCTACAATTCACCTTCCTGCATTCATAAGTTCTGTTGTTGTTTTGTTAGGCGTGTGTGTGTGTGTGTGTGTGTGTGTGTGTGTGTATGTATGTGTATTTATGTATGTGTGACTCACCGAAATTAACCACTATATGACCACAGGACTACAAGTCTATTGCAGTCTGATGGGATCCTCAGTGGGAACACAACTAAAGACAATGACTTCTCTCCCAGGATCAATTGCTAGTCAATAGTTATTAAGGAGGAATATGGAGCCATAAGTTCCTCTCTGATTTATAATTTACTGTTGATAGGCCCAGTTTTTTGTAGGTTTATTGCAATGCCATGATTGTTATGAGGTCATGAGTGCATTAGCTGCTGAATGTCTAGAAGACAGCATTTCATATCCCTTTCCTCATCTTCTGACACTTACACTCAAATACCTCATTTTCTATGATATTTTCTGAGACTTATAGTGTTAGTTATGTTTAAAACAGTTGTTTTGTACATTGTTGGGTGAAGGGCTGCCTAGGCCTTGGCATTTTGTATTATCTGCAGGTGTTGGCTTTATGTAAAGGATATTTCATTCCTCATGATCTGCACATGCTCACTTCTCTCTGGCAGATCCAGGCCTTTGGATGAGAAGGCAGAGTTTTTTCCCCCCAGTGGAATATCTGAGGAGCTTCTGTGTCAGTAAAAACCCCTGAGATCAGACAATTGGGGTTGCATTGTCTAGGATGGCACTTGCCATGACAGGTAGTTCTCTCTGATGAGGTCTGGCAGGATTTACATCTATGAAAGCGTCTCCTTGTCTTTATTGCTGAGCGACACAGCGGGTATACTGCTAAAGTGGGTGATATAAATGCCTTGTTGAAGGCTTAGAATCAACTGTCATTTACTCTTAGCGAATTGAGCATCCATGTATCTCTATATTTGCCACCATTCACTGTAAAGCAAGGATTTTCAGATTAAGATGGAGTGTACCATTTCATTATGAGTACAAGCATAAACACTTAGAAGGCAGATTGGTACTGTGAAAATTTAGCCAAATAACAGTATTAATCTCAAACCTAGAGCCTAAGACCTTCCAAGCTATGAGTTTTTTCTTGCTTTATAGTACCGGTATGAATCACTTCCTATGAGCAGGGCTCAAATCCATCATATAGTATCTTCATAGCAGTCAAGCCACTTTTGTACCAGTAGACACATCTTGCCTGGCAGGCTGATGTTATAGATTGTAGGGTTCAGAATTATGTAAGACCATTCCCTTTCTCCCCTAACAGCCTGTATAACACCTCCCTACACCATGAAAGCTCTCCAGCATGGAGGAAGTTTCCAGCTCACCTCTATCTTGGTTTCTCTACACCTTGCAACCAAACGGGTGGTGTCTTCACCAATAGGGTCTAATTAAACAGTTTTGGTGGGAAACTAAGAAGAGTGGTAAAAGCCTGTATTGTTCAGAGGGACTTTGGAGCTTTCCTGACCAACAGTTCATAAGGAAGTATCTCATACCTGGCACTGAGGATTTTATTTAGTAACCCTTGACTTTCAGGAGCAGCACTCTAGATATACAAGATATCTCACCTCTAACTCCCCTTTAAAAATGCCAGTGGTAGTGACACAATTTTTTAAACCAAGCACTCAGGAGGCAGGGGCAAGTGGATCTCTGTGAGTTCGAAGTCATCCTGGTCTACAGAGTGAGTTCCAGTACAACCAGAGTTACAACAGAGAAAACAAAACAAAACAACCTCCCCAATGCTTTTAAAATTGTTTTTAAAAGTAGCATGTTTCATATAGCTTTTTCATATAAACTTAGCTTTAGTTGGCTCTCCCTCTCTCTTTATTTCCTTACCCCTATATTCATCTTTGCTTAAAACTTGTCACCACCCAAATTTCCATTCTTTGTTTTTGTATTAGCTATGTCATGATTTCCTCCCTCTCCTACGGCATCCTCCTGCCCCAATGGCAATATTCTAATTCCCTTATTTCTACAGATACTCCAATTCAGCCCTGAAGAAAAAGAATACTACAGAACCACAGCAATAAAAACAATTTGAAAATTATTCAGAAAGGAAGCCTGCTACAGTGACTTTTTCCTAAGCTCTGCTTGTAGTCAGCAAAAGGTTTAAGAAAGGTTGTGACATCAAGAAGTATACTTTTGTATTTTTTATAGAACAGAAGAGGATTGCATAGGAGGTTGAGTAAGTCAAACCACACCATCTATTTGTGTAAATTCTAGGGTTTACATTCCAGGGGCTATATTCAGAAGCTTGTGTGGTCTAGTTGGAATTTAGACACACCTTTAATCTCAGTATTCAGAAGGCAATGGTGGTCCCACACCTTTAATCCCTAGAAAAAACAGTGGAAGCAGACACAGAAAACAGAACTCAGAAGGAATCAGTGTCACACAGGAAATGAGGACTGACATGAGTCAGAGTAAATGGCAGACAAAGTGACTAATCAGAGGAAGAGTTAGCAAAGTAAGGATATGCCCAACTCTCATGAGGAAAGGCAAGCTCTCAGTTCAGTGAAGGAGAGTTACATAGAAGTTACATAGAAGCAGTCAGAGTCAATTAACAGCAGACAGAAAGAACAAACAGTCAGTAAAAGAAGTTAGTTGAGAGCAGTCAGTAAGAAGAGTCAGTGAGTAAAGGAGCAGTTACCAGAGTAAGAGAAATCAGTTGAGAAGCAGATTGAAGAGCCAGTTGAGGCAGATAGTAGGAAGAGTCATTTGAAGAGCAGTTACAGAGTAAGTTGAAAAGTCAGACAGAGGAGTCAAATGAAGCAGTCAGTAAGAAGAATCAGTAAGAGGAGTCAGTTGAGGGCAGTTAACAAAGAGTAAGCTGAAGTGGTCAGTTGCAGAGGCAGGGTGGAGCAGTGAGAGCTCAGTGAGAGACTCAGACACAGCAGAGCTTGGCAGAAGAAGCCCAGAACAGAGAGTGAGTTGAACCAGAAGAATAAGAGTTCAGAAGGAGCTAGTCAGAGTGGCTCAGTCAGCAGTAGATCTCAGAAGACTAAGGCTGAAGTCTTCTAGGTCCAAGCTAGCAGGTCAAATGTTCTAGACTCTAAGAAGGCTGAAGCCTTTCAGTTCAAGGATTAAAGCTAGATCGTAAAGAGGCCAAAATGCTGTAGGGCTCCGGGGCTCCAAGCTAGAACCAGTGACTTAATTAGACAAAAAAAATAAACCATCCTTTGCCCCAAACCAATGGCTACATCTGGCATGAACCCATATAAACATTTACATTAACATCTACATCTACAACTACAGTCCCCCACACCCCAAAAGTAACCAATGAGATTTTTAAATTGAACGGTATGCTAAGCTAATCATACAGCAAATAAAAGTAAACGTCTTTTAAGTCAAGAGCTCTCGTGAGGAAGCAAACAGGTAAAAAAGGCTGCTCAAACTAAACTTGAGGTAGAACAAAGGAATTTAAATGTGTGGCCATGTTTTTAATTTTTGCAAAGTAAAAAAAGAAAATCCTATTTCTCTGGCATTGAATACTCAGTGGTAAAGGTAATGAACAGAAAGGTTATAGCTTGAAGAACTGAAGAAAAAAATCACATTTTCCTGGTAACAAGACAAAATAATAATTATACCAATACAGGGGCTATATATAACAGGACTTTTCTTACAAAACTATTAGATTATTTCCTAAGAAACTTACCAAGTCGACACTGGAAATAATAGAAATTGTAATGTACAAACAAATGTGTGTTTATGGGAGGTGATTGGGACACATTAAATACCATTGCTTTTTGGTTTGTTTGTGTTTTGTGAGGCAGGGTCTTACAGTGTAGTCTAGCCTGAACTGAAATTCACTATGTAGACCAGGCTGTCCTTTAACTCACAGAGATCTGCCTGCCTTTCCCTCCTGAGTACTAACATTAAAAGAATCAGACACCACCTGGCAAATGCAATTTTTAAAAAGATACTCAGTGTAAAAGAAAATGTATCATTGATAACTCAAAGGCAAATGAATTTATAAAATCCTAGAAAGTTCAATTCCTACATCCTATCTCCCAAATAAATGGCATAAATAATACAGTTCCAAGAACCTCTTTTTTTGGTTTTATAAGCTATTTATTGTCATACATAAAAATCTTGGTATGTGGTTTGTTGGTGGTGTGGTAAAACAAAAGACAATGGAAAGTACTTATTTATAAGACATGGTGCACTTGTGATAAAGTCTAAGGACCTTTTCTGAAGAGATTTAGATGGAACGATAATGCTTAGTTTGAATTTTTCCACTATTTTGATCAGCAACATAGAGAAAAGTATCAAATTTGTAAATGCTTAAGAAGAAAATGTTAATGTAAATTTCTGTTATCACCAAAACTTCCTCATATTATGCAATTTTTGAGTAAAACATTACAGAGTAGCTAACAATAAGAAGCTTATGTTTTTACACATTTAATAGAAGTTAGATGATAAATGTTAAAAAAGACTAATCAAAACAGTGCCACACCGAGCACTAGGAGACCAAAAAATTTAAATAAAAATAGTTCATCTTTTATATAAATGCCTGTCAAATTTCAAGGTTAATACTATATTTATGTTTTTGGGGTTTTTTCATTCTCCTTATAATTGGTAACGTTATATCTATGAGTATTATATCTCCTAATTTCAAAAATTTCAAACAGGTTAAAAGGCAATTTATCATCAGATTAAAATAGGATGTTAGCAACTTTATAGTTAAATTAGACCATGACAAATGGGTAAAGGTTGTTTATGAAAGAAACCTTTTTATGACAAAGATAATTGACCTTACAGAGAGGATGGTATAACCTGAAATGATTTAGAAAATTCATCATGGACTTGTGTCATTATACTAATTTAGAGAGAAAATCACTTTTTTATTTACTCATCTATAATGAATTCATCTCAATCCATTCAGTCAGGCTAGGCAGCAACGCAATGTTAATGATGAACATGTCAAAGTCAGACTATAACCTTGTCACTATTATGATAAGATGCCTAGCTTTTCTGAACAATATTCCTGATGTGTCCAAAATTCTCTATCAGAGGATTCTTAAAAAAAATACCATTTCTTTGAAAGATAAAAAGAAAATTATTTGGGAGAGTTACTTTTACTCACTTTCAAAAGCTTTGATGGGCAAAGTGATGCATATTCATGATACAGAATTTAGAATATGAAGAAAAGAAAAAAATCTATAACCTCATTCTTCCAAGGCAACAGCCATTAATATTTTGGTTTAATCTTGTTTCACTGTCTTTGAATCTTTATGAAATTATTATTATAATATAAACTATTAAAATATTTTGCTATTTTCATTTAATTTTAAATCAGAAGACACCTACCAGATCATTTATACTATATTATAAGCATATACATGCATATCACAAATTAAATTCTTATCAACACCATTGTAATTTTTAATCAGATATAATTGTCCTTCCATTACCTAAAGCTTTACATCCAAGGAGTCACACAATTAATCAAAGTTTAAAAATACTCGGAAAAATAATTGCATGTGTTCCTGAACCTGCCCATGTTATGTTTTCATGCTATGATTTAAAAAAAAACAATAGAATATAACAAATACGTATACACAGCACTTACAGTGTCTTAAGTGTTACACATAATTCAGGGAAGTATAGAGAAGCTAGTGTGTAGACGATATCTTATACTAGGTTATTGTATGAAGGACTTGAGAATCATGAATTTTACTATTTACACAAAGTTCCTAGAATCAATGTTCCATGGATACAATGGGACAACAATTTATAATCATTTGTTCAACTGATTTTTTTTACATAGAAAGGTGTAGAAATAACTATCATAAGTAGACACATGATATTTATAAATTATCATGAAAAGGGTAGGCGTTAAATGTTACAGAAATGTTTAAAATAAAATTCATTGAAAATTAAAGATGAACTGGAACTTACAATTAAAAGAAACAACTGTCATTGTTGTTAATAGGCCATAAAGAATAAGTATTAGAGATAGAAGTCCTCTATAAAATGATGTTTTACTTCATCTGAATGATACATAATTTGTGTGTGTGTGTGTGTGTGTGTGTGTGTGAGTGTGTGTGTTTGCATGCATGTGTGTGTAAATAGCATTCAGTGGGTGTAATTATGTACTTAGGATATGTGTGAAAACATATAATTAAATTTTGGCACAATGTGAATAGACATATAAAAATCAGCCACCTTAGTGGAAGGTTATCAACACTCTTCTTACAACCTGATAATAAATAAAACTCAAAGAGAAAGCAAATCAGCACAACATGTGATTTGAGAAATAAAGTTAACACATTTCATCTTATGTACCAAATATTTTTAAAATACAAAAGCTTTCCAACCACTAATGAAAATTATTAACACACAAGGACCTTATTGTAACTTTACATATTTGAAAAGACTGGTTCTATTAAATTAGTTTACTGTAATTCAGTGGTGTTTTTATGCTATATGAGTACTAGATATTACCTTTTTTATGAAATACAATCTAAAAATAACATTAATTTACTTTCTAGAATAAAGTAAGTCATCAAACTGATTAGTTTAAGGTTTTCCAGTCTTGAAGTTAATAATTACAGATAGCTATTCTGTTGTTTTGTGATTTGGAGCCCTCAAAAAATTTGATGCTGTAAGAATTAGTATGAAAAATACCTTGCTATATAATTTTTGTCAAAGTCAATTTATTTTCTTAAGAAAATTTTGCAAAAATTTGAGTTATTAGACCAAGATATTATCCAAGCATCCTGCAGTAGTTTATTCTGATTAGTGATTTTTGAGGGTACCTATTCACTTAAGAGTTTTGAAAAAATACTATAAGGAAAAATATTTATGTTTTATTTTACATATAAGTTCTTTGATTAAAAAGTGTTTTAACATTTAATTCCATATGTTCTCAGTCAATTTATTTAACCTTATTATTTAATTATGGTTTCTCTTATTTAAAAATGAATATAAAGTCGAGCTCTTACATTGTAAATTAAATTCTATCAGGTATTTTATCCAATTAAACACTAATCTCCTAAATTGTAGATGAGGTGTTAAAAAGTTTTTCCTTTTAATAGAGACATAAATATTTCATGTATAGCCTCCTTTTGTTTTAAAAACAATTTTTGAAAAATTCTTCCCAGATCCACTGCCCCTTCCATATTCACTCAACTGTGTGTGTGTGTGTGTGTGTGTGTGTGTGCGTGCGCGCATGTGTGTTTGTGTTTAACCTGTCAAGATCAATTTGTTCTGAAGTATTCTTGGATGTGTGGTCCATTGGAGCCTGATTAACTTACTAGGGCTCCACTGATAGAGAAAACTCTCTTTATCTCCCAATACCTAATTGCCAGTAGTTCCATGGCTACTTGTATGCCCACCTCCTACATCACTGATAGACAAAACTTTTTCTTTCTCCCAACAGCTAATTGCCAGTAGTTCCATGGCTACTTGTATGCCCACCTCTCCTCTCCATTCTGGGATTTGGTTTGGCTTGGACTTTCAGAGGTTTTGTGCATGCTGTTGTAGTCATAATCATTGTGAGTTCGTACGTGCAGTTGCCCTGCTGTGTTCAGAAGATAATGTTTCCTTATAGTCAACCACTCCCTCTGGATATGTTCTTTTTACCCATTCTAAAACGCACACCTAGACCTCATCAGGATTTTTTTAAAATTCAGTTTCACTGTAACAGTCTTTTTATTCATCAATACATTAACTTAAAATACTAATGATATGGTGTCAATGTGATTGGGTACCAAATTCTATAAAACATAACCAATTGTAATGGGGTCTTCATCAAGTACCCTCGGGAGAGAAGTAAAAACATGAATTGAGGTATTTGCCAACATGGTATGATTTCAGACATAATTCCTTCATACTTAACATGCTTATTTACAACAATATTTACAGAGTACAAATATGTCAGATATAATGGCATACTATGAAGACAATACATCTTTTTGTATTTCCCAAATACATCTATCATTTAGCTATAAATGTCAGCCCAACTTTTTGTTAGCAAGTAGAGGATTTATCTGATTGATCTACTGAAGAATACCGAGTAAGCTGTTGCATGACTTTTTTTTTGCAATGATACATGCATTGAACAAATTATTCAATCATTGATCCAAAACTGGGTCAATGATCTCAACTACATTAAACATAAATATATGTTACATAAATAAAGACATAGTATGTTATATAAACGCAAACATTAACAGGCCATGCCTGCCAGAAGACTAGGTAGGCTGCCAGTGGACCTTCCCCACATTCTCAGCTTCCCCAGACCTAGCACTGCAACAGAACACCAGCTGTAGTCTCCCTACTCTATCCACACCTCCTGAGGATCCCACAGACTATCCCCTGTGACAATCCCCACTTGTCATTGTGTCCCAACCCCCAGTGTAGGCAGACATCCACTTCTCAACCACAGGTCATGCATGCCAGAAGACCAGCAAGGAAACAAAATTGAAGGAACCAAACACCCATGCAACAAAGAAAAACCTGGAAATCAGCACCTAGATCTATAGTCACCCAAAATCCAGATGCTTAGATGCCAGTGTAAGAACATCATCAATTACAGCAAGGGCAATATATCTCCAGAAGAGCCAGCTATCCTTCCATACAAGGCCCTGAATATTTCAACATAGCTGAAGCACAAGAAAAAGATTTTAAAGGCAACTATATAAAGATAATAGAGATCCTTAAAGAAGTAATGAATAAAAATACATGAATAAATAAATAAATACAAATAAATACAGGAAAACACAAACAATTGGAGGAAATGAATAGATCTCTTAAAGAAAGCAAAAAAGGAAGAAAGAACCCATAAAGAAAACACAAACTGAGAGAATATTAGCAATGAAAAATCTAGGAATGCAAACAGGAACTCCAGAGGCAAAATTCACTAACAGAATATATGAGATGGAAGAGAGAATCTCAGGTGTTGAAGATACAATAGAAGAAATAGATGCATCTGTCAAAGAAAAGGTTAAATCTAAAAATTTCTGACACAAGACATCCAGAAAATCTGGGACAGTATGAAAAGGCCAAACCTAAGAATAATAGAAACAAATGAAGGAGAAGATTCCCAGCTCAAAGGCCCAGAAAATATTTTCAACAAAATCGTAGAAGAAAATTTTCCAAACCTAAAGGAGAGGCCCCTAAAGGTACAAGAAGCATACAGAACACCAAATAGAGTAGACCAGAAAATAAAGCCCCCTTACCACATAATAATAAAAACAATAAGCATACAGAACAAAGAAAAATATTAAATGCTGTAAGGGAAAAAGATCAAGTAACATATAAAGGTAGACCTATTACAGTTACAAGTGACTTCTCTATGTAGACTCTAAAAGCCAAAAGAGTCTGGACAGGTGTGTTTTAGACTCTAAGAAACTACAGATGCCAGCCCAGACTACTATACCCAAAAAAACTTTCAATCATTGCAGATGTAAAAATTAAGATATTCCATGATAAAGTCAAATTTAAACAATATTCATGTACAAATCCAGCCCTGTAGAAGATGCTAAAAGGAAAATTGCAATGGAAGAAGGTTAATTACACTGATGAAAAGACAGGAAATAAATAATCTCATACCAGCAAAACCAAAAGAAAGGAAGCAAACATACACACACACACACACACCATCACTGTCACCACTACCATCACAACCACCATTACTACCACCATCAACAACAACAAAATAACAGGAATTAACAATCATTGGTCATTGATATCTCTCAATATCAATAGTCTCAATTTCCCAATAAAAAGACATAGACTAATAGAATGGATCTGAAGACAGGATCCATTCTTCTGCCGCATACAAGAAACACACCTCAACATCAAAGATAAACATTACCTCAGGGTACAGGGTTGGGAAAAGATATTCCAAGCAAATGGATCTAAGACACAGCCGGTGTAGCCATTTTAATATCTAACAAAATAGACTTCAAACCAAAATTAATCAACAGACCGGAAAGGACATTACGTACTCATCAACTGAAGAATTCACCAAGTTGACATTTCAATTCTTAACATGTATGCCCTAAAAATAATGGCACCCTCACTTTTTTAAAACAAACAAACAAAAAAACCCACTATTACAGCTTGCATCAAATATTGATCCTCACACACTAATAGTGGGAGACTTTAGTATTCCATTCTCACCAATGGACAGCTCATCCAGACAAAAACCAAACAGAGAAATACTAGAGATAACAGACATTATAAAACAAATGGACCTAACAGTTATCTAGAGTACATTTTGCCCAAACAAAAACTATACCTTCTTCTCAGCACCTCATGGAATTTTCTTCAAAATTCACCACATACTCAAACACAGAGCAAGTCTCAACAGATACAAGAAAATTGAAATAATCCTCTGTATCCTTTAGAAAGCTGTGTTTCAACAAAAGAAACACAAACTTACAAATTCATGGAATTGAATAGTTCTCTACTGAATCAAAAAAAATGGGTCAGGACAGAAAAACAAAAGCTATTAAAGACTTCCTAGAATTCATTGGAAATGAATATACAATATACCCAAACTTATGGGACACAATGAAAGCAGTGTTAAGAGAAAAGTTCATAACACTAAGTACCTACATAAAACAATTGTCAAGATCTCACACTAACAACTTAACAGATACCTGAAAGATCTAACAGCACACTTAATATCTAAACTAACAAAAAATTAACAAATTAACAAAATCAGAAACTTTTTGGGGGGAACATAGCAACAGACATCTAGGAAATCCAAAGAATCATTAGGATATACTTTAAAATCTTGTACTCCACAAAATTGGAAAATCTAAAATACAAAATAATTTCCTCAAATTTTAACCAAAGTTAAATCAAGATAAGATAAACAATTTAAATAAACTTATAACCCATAGTGAAGTACAGGAAGTCATCAAAAGTCTCCCTGCACTAATAAAAAGTCTCTTTCAAAGAATAGTTAATTCCAATACTCCTCAAATTGAAACAGAAGAAGCACTGAAAAAATTAATTCTACAATTCCACAGTCATACTGATACCCACATCACATAAAGACTCAACAAAGAAAGAGAATTACAGACCAATTTCTCTTATGAACATAGATTCAAAAATGCTCAATAAAATACTCATGAATCGAATCCAAGAACACATCAAAAAGATCATCCACCATTATCAAGTACACTTCATTCTGGAGATGTAGGCTCAGTCAATACATACAACCCACCATATAAGCAAACTGAAACAAAAAAACAAAACAAAACAAACAACAAAACACAAGATCATCTCATTAGATGCTGAAAAGCATTAGAAAAAAATCCAATACCCCATCATGATAAAAATTCTGGAGAGATTAAGGATACAAGGGATATTCATAAACAAAATAAAGGCAAGCCTACAGCCAGAATAAAATTAATTGGAAAGAAACTCAAAATTTTTCACTAAAAAAAATAAGAAAGAAGATAAGATTTTTTCATTCTATCCATATCTATTCACTGTAATACTGGAAGCCCTAGCTAAAGCAATAAGAAAACTAAAGCAGATCAAAGGGATAGAAATTGGGAAGGAAGAAGTCAAAGTATCATTATTTGGAGATAATATGGTAGTATAAATAAGTGACCCCAAAAGTTCCACCAGGGAGCTCCTATAGCTGATAAGTACAAGATTAACTAAAAAACAAACAAACAAACAAGTAAATAAGTAAACAAACAAAAAACTGTAGCCCTCTTGTATGAAAATGACAAATAGCTTAAGGAACTGAGAAAGAAATCAGGGAAACAATACCCTTCACAATAGCCACAAATAATATAAAATATCTTGGGTATCTCTAACCAAGAAAGTGAAGGACTTGCGTTACAAAAACTTCAAGTTTTTAAAAGAAAGAAATTGAAGGAGATATCAGAAGATGGAAATATACTCAACACTCATGGATCTGTAGGATTAACATAGTAAAAATGGCCATCCTACCAACAGCAATTTACAAATTCAACACAATCTCCATCAAAATTCAAACACAATTCATTATAGACCTGGAAAGACAATTCTCAACTTCATCTGGAAAAACAAAACTCTAGGATAGCTAAACAATCCTGAACAATAAAAGAACTTCTGGAGGTGTTATCATCCCTCATTTCAATTTATACTACAGAGCTATAGTAATAAAAACTGCATGGATTGACATAAAAACAGACACATTAATCAATGGCATCTAATTGAAGACACAGCCATAAATTTTCATGCATATGTACATTTGATTTTTGTTAAGGAAGCCAGAAACAAACAATGGAAAAAAGAAAACATCTTTAACAAAGATTGTTGGTCAAATTGGATGTCTGCATGTAGATGAATGCAAATAGATCCAGATTTATCACTTTTTACAAAACTCAAGACCAAATGGATCAAAGACCTTAATATAAAACCAGATACACTGATAGAAGAGAGAGTGAGACATAACTTTGAACACATTGGCACAGGAGGCAGCTTTCTGAACAGAACACCAATAGCTCAGGCACAAAGAACAACAACTCAAAAGTTTCTGTAAGAGTGAGGACACTGTCAATGGGACAAAGTAGCAGTCTACAAAATTGGAAAAGCTTTTTCAAACTCTAAATCTGATAGAAGACTAGTATACAAACTATATAAAGAATACAAGAAAGAAGATATCAATGAAATAAATAATCCAATTAAAAATTGGGATACAAATTTAAACAGAGAATTCTTGATAGAGGAATCTCAAATGGCTGAGAAACACTTAAAGAAGGTAAATGCAAATAAAAACTACTGTCAGATTCCATTTTACACCTATCAGAATGGCTAATATCAATAACACAAAGGACAGATCATGCTAGCAAGGATGTGGAGCAAGGGGAACACGGTTCAATTGCTGGTGGGAGTGCATACTTGTACAGCCACTATGGAAATCAATATGGTGGATGCTTGGGAAACTTGGGAATCTACCTACCTCAAGATCAGCTATACCACTCCTGAGCATATACCCAAAGGACATTCCATCCTACCATAAGGTCACTTGTTCAACTACACTCACTGTGGCTTTATTAATAATAGCCAGAAATTGGAAACAATCTAGATGTCCATCAACCAAAAAAATGGATAAAGAAAATATGGTACATTTACACAATGGAATACTCCCCAGCTGTTAAAAAAATATGAGTAATGTAATTAGGAGGCAAATGGAAGGAACTAGAAAAAAAATCATCCTGGATGAGTTAACCCAGACCTAGAAAGACAAAATGATATGTACTCATTTTAAATGAATAGAGGTTGGGTAAAAAGGATGGCTGCAGGGAAAATACATGGATTTCTCTGGGAAGGGGAAATAGAATATACTTTTATGGGTGGACTGGGCATGAATGGGGATGGGATCAGGAGAGAACAGATAGGGGGAAGATGGGATAGAGGGAGAGAGTATGGAGATAGATGGCTAAAATTTGGGGGTACTTGGGGAGTTGTGGAAACAAGGTGCAGTGGAAACTTCCTGGAATCAATGAGGCTGATCCTTAGTAATGGGAAATACAGAGCCTCAACTGGCCATCTCTTATGGCCAGGCAAGCCTTCCAGTTGTAGGACTGGATTCCATTCAGTTGAGTTGTTGTTTGAGAGGGTCCTGTGGAGATCCCCAAACATCCCAGGCTTATGCTAGCTACATAGAGTCTCTGAAAACTAAAAGTGGGGACCCCATTGTCAAGGACAGCATCCACACAGCTCATGAATGTGGAGAGGTCAAGCTTGTGTTTTCAAGAAGCCTTCACCCCTACCTTCTAGTCACTCTGGTGAGGTATAATACTGTGCAGACTACGAAAAGAAAAACATGGACTCCAACGAAGCCACAAAACCTTTGGCCTATAAGCCACAAAACCTTTGGTTTATAATATGTCCTGCATTGAAGATGTGCTGGGGCAATGTGCTGCAGAACTTGTGGGAGTGGCCAATCAATATCTGATTTGATTTGATGCCCACTCCATGAGAGGGTACCCATGATCAACACTGTTTGGGTGGCCAGGAACCAAAGACTAGATAGTCGAGAAACCTAGAATAGAACCAAACACAACTAACCCTCATTCTAAATCAATGAAATGATTCCTAATGATATTCTTCTGTATTCATATGTCAGTGCCTTGTCCAGTCATCATCAGAGAGGTTTCCTCCAGCAAAAGATGGGTACAGATGCAGAGATCCCACAGCCAGACATTATGCAGAGAGAGTCTAAATTTGAGATGTCTATCTGGTCCCTCTCCTGGGAACTCAGGGAATCCCACAGAAGAGGGGATGGAACAATTGTAGGAGCTAGAGGGGATGGAGGACACCAGGAGAATACAGTCCATTGAATCAACTAAATAGGATGCATATGGGCTCACAGAGACTGAAGTAGCAAACGCTGATCCTGCATGGGTCTGCACTAGGGTCTTCTGCTTATATGTTGTGGCTGTTAGCTTGGTGTTTTTGTGGGACTCCTAAAAATGGGATTGAGTGGGTCTTTAACCCTTTTGCCTACTCTTGGGATTCTTTTTCTCCTGTTGGTTTGCCATATCCAGCTTCAGTATGAGGGCTTTTGCTTTGTCTTATTGTAATTTGTTTTGTTGTGTTTGGTTATTGACTCTTGGAGGCCTGCTCTTTTCTGATGGGAGACAAAGGATGAGTGGATCTGGAGAAAGAAGGTTGGGGAGAGATGGGAGGAGTGGAGAGAGGGGTAACTGTGGTCAGGATGTATCATATAAGAGAAGAATCTATTTTCACTAAAGAGGAAAGAGAAAAAAATACAAACATGAACAATCACATTATTTTTGCCTATATTCTTAATTTCTAAGTATTATTGATGATTGCATGAATTTAACGTAAGATTCCTTAAAGTCATTAACCTAATTTTTTCAATATTTCAATTAAATGTGCTATTCTCTGTAAATGATTTCTACACACTTCCCCTTATTCCCAGGGGTAATTAAAAAATACATCATTCCATAAAAATGTTAAAAGGCTATGTGAACTTGAGTACACAATGAAACATAGCAACTAGGGACCTCTTTTATTTGTACCCCAAGCCTTTAGAGAATATCATTATTACACAAAATCATCACTGAACTCTCTTTGACCAAGTTTATCTAAGGACTCTACTCCTTCTGGCCAACATAAAATTCTCAATAGTTAAAACATTTCATAAACTGAATGGTGGACCTTTGGAACATTTCACAAAGCTGATAAAACTTAGGAAGATTATTTGAAGGAACCTCACACTGACACATTGTCATTTCTAAATGTCAGGACTTTGGACTCAGCTCATAAAATAAAATGAAGCTCATGCTTGAAGACAACAGTGCCCTTCTGACAGAAATCAGTTTGTAAGTCTTATAGATTGTAGTAGGTAAATTCTTAGTTCTAGTAAAATAGCCTCTCAGAGCAACTCAGAGTAGCAACTATTTTAAGGTCATGTGTACATTCCTGTTAACAAATGACACAGAAGGGCTTAACAGGTGTCCAAGAATAGCTTTACACTTTTTCTAGTTCTATCTGAAAATTGTCCTTCAAACATCTGTCTCAAGCAAACATGTAAAGTATAAGGAAAGGTTTTCAAACCAAAGTCACATCAATAGTTACTATCCTATCTTCTTTCCGAATAATCTCTTTATCTTTCAGATGCATAGAATCAAGTCTAAAAAGACATAATAGAATTTAGGGTTAAAGAGTCAGGAAAAAGTTAGAAAATATTTGCTTAGCTTGAATTGTAGGATGGAGCTATGTTATGCTTAAGTTTTAAAGTAATATTCACTGATGGAATAGGTTTTTTTTCTTTTTATCAATAACAAAATATTGAATTAATTTTAAATGAAGGATCTGAAAACCTTACAAAATTTACATTTTGCAAATAATTGGAAATACTATTATATTGCTGATTTGGCAGTAGTGATTTTCATCATCATTTTATGTATAAGGGTAACTATGTGTATTTGAGTATTTATGTGTGTGCACGTGTGTGATAGAGAGGAGAGAGAGAGAGGGAGAGAGAGAAAGAAACTGTGTTCCAACATCAATAAGACAAAATACATCAGTTAAATTCATTAAAGACAATTTTCAATGGACCAAAATGTGTTGATGTCACATTAAGAAATGAAAACTCAATCCCACACACCAACTATGGAAGACATGTTCTGCACCAGACCATGACTTCCCAACCACCAGAAGGAAAGGTAGGCAGACTCCTCATTTAACCCTCTCAACAGAACACCCTGTGCCCCGCAACCCCAACCCACCAACATCTCTCAACATCTGCTCCCTCTCACCCCTCCCCGGCTCTGCCCGCTGGAGTCCCACACACCAACTTGGGCAGACATCTCCCACACACCAACTTGGGCAGACATCTCCCACGCTAGAACACAACAAGGTAACTGCCAGAAGAAGAAGGAAACCTGCTCACTCAACCTTCCCACTAGAACAAGCTGTGCCCCCACCAAACCTAATCCACCACCATCTTCCCATCACAATTATCAACTCTCTCCACCACTGCCACCCACCTAAGTACCAGATACCAATTAGGACAGACATCCCCTACACCAGAAGGAGACAAGGTAGACAGCCATAACAACAGGTAAGAAGCTTGGAAGCTCTCTATCTCAGCCCCTAGCCTAGGCAGAGACTCCCTGTGTGACAAGGGGCCACAAAGAACAGAAGATCAGAGAAAAAAAAGAAACTAAGGAATAAGACACTCATCCAATAAAGCAAAAACTCAGGAATTTGGCACCTAAACCTAGAATCACCCAAAGCCAGAATGCCTAAGTGCCAGCATAAGAATACAGTCAACAACAACCAGGGCAATAAGTCACCACCAGAGCCCAATTGTCGTTCTACAGAAAATCCCTGAATACTATGACATAGGTGAAACAGAAGAAAAAGACCTTAATCCAACTTAATGAAGATAACAGAGGTGCTTAAAGAGGAAATGAATAAATTCTTCAAAGAAATTGTTGTGAAGACAATCAAGCAATTGGAGAAATTGAATAAACTCATCAAAGAAACACAGGAAAACACAAAGAATCAGAATAAATGAATAAATCCATGAAAGAAAGACAATATAAAACAAACAATGGGAGGGAATGAATAAAATTATCTGAGATCTAAAGATAAAAATAGAAGCCATAAAGAAAACACAAATTGAGGGGATATGGAAATGAAAAATCTAGAAAAGTGATCAGGAACTACAGAGGCAAGCTAAGCAACAGAATATAAGAGATGGAAGAGAGAATCTCAAGAAATCACAGAAAATAAATAATCTCACACCATCATAATCAATAGAAGTGACACACACACACACAAACACATACATACATACACACACTAAAAAACATGGGCTATAAAATAACAGGACCTCACAGGCATTGGTCATTGATAATCCTCAACATCAATGGTCTCAATTCCTCAATAAAAAGACACAGACTAACAGAATGGATTCCAAAACAGATTCCAGCCTTCTGCTGCATACAAGAAACACACCTCAACCTCAAAGATAAGCATTACCTCAGAGTAAAGGATTGGGAAAAGATTTATCAAGCAAACAGACTTAAGAAACAAGCTGGGCTAGCCATTCTAATGTCCAACAAAATAAACTGCAAATCGAAATTAATCAAAGAAATGCAGACGGACATTTCATATTCATCAAAGGAAAAATCCTCCAAGAGCACATATCAATTCTTAACATCTATTCCCCTAACAAAAGGGCCCCTACATTTGTGAAAGAAACATTACTACAGTTATAAACATACATTGACCCTCATACACTGATAGTGGGAGATTTCAATACCCTACTCTCACCAACAGACAGGTCATCCAATAAAAACCAAACTAAACAGAGAAACACTGGAGGTAACAGATATTATAAACAAAATGGACCTCACAGATATTTACAGAACATTTCATCAACACACAAAAAATAATATCATTTCTCACCACCTCACAGAACCTTCTCCAAAATCGTTCGCCACATTCTTAGTCACAAAGCAAGCCTCAATAAATATAAGAAAATTAAAATAAGTCCCTGTATCCTATCAGACCACCATGGATTAAAGCTGGACTTCCGTAACAGCAACAACAGAAGGCCTACAAATTCATGAAAACTGAACAACTCTCTACTAAATGATGATTAGATCAAGATAGAAACAAAGAAAGAAGTTAAAGACTTTCTAGAATTCAATGAAAATAAACCGACAACATACCCAAACTTATAGGACACAATGAAAGCAGTGCTAAGAGAAAAATTCATAGCACAAAGTGACTACCATAAAAGAATGGAGACATCACTTACTACCAAATTAAGAGGATATCTGAAAGCCCTAGAACAAAAAGAAGCAAGCATACCCAAGAGAAGTAGACAGCAAGAAAAAAATCAAACTGAGGGCTGAAAACAGTATAATAGAAACAAAGAGAATAGTTGAAAGAATCAATGAAACAAAGAGCTGGTTCTTTGAGAAAATCAATGAGAAAGATAAACCCCTAGTGAAATTAATTAAAAACTGGAGAAAGAATATACAAATCAACAAAATCGGAAATGAAGAGAGAGATATAACTAGAGATGATGAGAAAATCCAAAGAATCAGTAGTTCATATTTTAAAATCCTGTACTCCACAAAATAGGAAAATCTAGAAAAAAAGGATAATTTTCTTGATAGATACCACCTAGTGAAATTGAGTCAAGATCAGATAAGCAATTTAAACTGACTTACAACCTGCAAGGAAATAGAAGAGGTCATTAAAAGACACCCAACCAAAAAAAAAAAAAAGTCCAGGGCCAGATGATTTTAGCTCACAATTCTATCAGACATTCAACAAAGAGTTAACACCAATACTCCTCAAGTTCTTCCACAAAGTAGAAGCAGAAGGAACACTACCAAACTCATCCTATGTGGCCACAGTCACCCTGATACCCAAATCACACAAAGATTCACCAAAGAAAGAGGCCACTTTCCCTCATGAAAACAGATACAAAAATACTCCAGAAAATACTCCAAACCTGAATCCAAGAACACATTTTTTAGAGGAATATCCCCTGGAATGTAGACCCTACAATTTATATTTTAAACAGAAAGGTGGAATGTGTAGAAGAATAGCCCTGTGTGAAAGCCAGATTCTACATTCCGGGGGCTATTCCTCTACACACATTAAAAAGAACATGCATCATGATCAAGTAGGCCTCATCCCAGAAATGTAGGGATAATTCAATATAAAAAATCAGTCAAAGTAGTCCACCATATAAACAAACTGAAAGAAAATAAAAAAACACCTGATCATATTATTAGATGATAAGACAGCCTTTGACAAAATCCAACATCCCTTCATGATAAAAGTATTGGAGAGACTGGGGATATAAGGAACATACCTAAACATAATAAAGGCAATTTATACCAAGCCCACAGTCAACATCAAATTAAATGGACCGAGCTCACTGCAATTACACTAAAATTAGAAACAAGACAAACAATACAATTATAAAATGGGGTACAGATATAAACAGAGAATTCTCAATAGAGGAATCTATTCAGTTCTCAACAGAGAGGCTCTCTATGGCAGCAAAAGGGAGCAGACGCAGAAGCCCAGGGCAGATATGGAATCCGCTGTGTTGCCCAAATGTATCTTGAGGTTGCCTGGCCTGGTGCAGAACTCATACAGACTGGAACAGAAGTGTGTGTCCCTGTACCTCTTGTCCATCCTTGAGTAGATTGCCCCTAGTGGGTTGCTTAGTTCAACACTGAAGAAGGGAATTGTGCCTGACCCTATTGCAGCTTGTTATGCCATGTTTGAGCAGTAACCAACCCTGCAAAGACTGTTCTTTCTCGGGGAGAGGCAGATGTGGGAGTGGGAGCATGGGGGTTGTAGATCTGAGGTATAGGGGAGATACAAGTATTGGGGAGATATGGAAAGAGAAGAAGGGAGTATGGATGAGAGAAGAAAAATAAAATAAAATAAAATAAAATAAAATAAAATAAAATAAAATAAAATAAAATAAAATAAAATAAAATGGGGGGGCAGCAAAAAACTCCAAGGGTCTATCATCCTCAAACTCATAATGTCTGATAATATGTAGTTTGATAAGTAAAATGCAATTTAATAGGTTCGTATATGTCCAAGAAAATGCCTTATGACTCTTAATTTTATGGTATTTTTATGAAATAAATGAAGTAACCACCATCTATTTAATAAACGCACTGAAGCAAAACAAACAAAAAACCCTTACAGGTCCTTTGCGTATACATTATGGCTTCTGGTTTTATGTTTTTATGGGATTCCTATGTGTGTGCATGGTTTTTTCTCTGTACTTATATGTGTTTCTTGTTCTTGTTCCTTGGCTCTTTTTCTTGTTTGTTTTGTCCTAGTCCGATTTTTGTTTTATATTATTTTATTATTATTTTCTAAATGCCTTTTTCCCTCTAGGAAGAGACAAAAAGGGTGTAGATTGTGATGGGAGGGGAGATTGAAAGGAACTGGAAGGAACAGGTGGAGGGAAAGCTATTATCAGATTGTAGAAAGAAAGAAAGAGAGAGAGACAGAGAGAGAGAGAGAGAGAGAGAGAGAGAGAGAGAGAGAGAGAGGGAGGGAGGGAGAGAAAGAAAGAAAAAGGAAGAGAAAGAAAGAGGGAGAGAAAAGAAGGGAGGAAGGAAGGAAGGAAGGAAGGAAGGAAGGAAGGAAGGAAGGAAGGAAGGAAGGAAGGAAGGAAGGAAGGAAGAAAAATATATCCTAAAAACTAAGTGTATGTGGGGGTTCTCTAATATTTTATCTGCCCTTGGGACCCATTTCTTCCTCGGTTGCCTAGTCCATCCTTAATGTAGGGATTAGTGCCCTCCTTGTTCCATCTTGTTGTGCCCTGTTTGAGTAGTAACTCTAGGAGGACTTCTTTTCTACGGGGAGAAGTGGGGTGGGCATGAGTGGGCTTGAGTGGAGAGAGTAGACTAAGAGGAGAGGAAAAATGGGCGAAGCTGGGAGGAGTGGAGGGAGGGGAGGAGGGGTGTTGAGATACTGAGAGAAGAAAAATAAATAAATAAAATACTGCTGAAAAACAATAACAATAGGAATGCAAATTCAACTCTTCCCCTTTGGATTACTTTGAGCCTAGGTTTGAATTCTCCACTTTTCTTCTTTTGTCTTCTTTGTGTCTCTTGCTATGGTTACTAGCCTATTTGTAGTCTGTCTGCTGTGTGTCTGATCTGATTCTGTCCTCATTGCTGACCTGAATCTGTCCCTGTGTCTGTCTAACAAAGGATTTTGTTCCATAGTTATTGAATAACACAGAAAAAAGGGAAGAAATGAGGGATTCCTTATAGAAATCTTTAACAGTTTTTAAAAGGAAACTACTGACTCCAACTGACCTCACTTGATCTAGATAACAAAGAGTACTGCAAACATACTACTATCAAGCAGCATCCACGTTGTTTATGTTTAAGTTGGCTGGTAGTAAGATGAGGAAAAAGGACAGAGATATGAGAGACAGGTGCTCAGTACTTATATAGGTAATATCGAGTTCAAGGGCTGGTTTGAAGGGGCAGTCCATAGCTGAATGTACAATAAGGCATGTATCTATAGGGAGGTCTGCTATTGTTTTAAGTGAGAATGCAGTGGAGTACTGGAATGGAAAAGAGATCATAAACCACCATTCAATTTCAAGACAAATATTTGTGATATTTTTCTTATTCTAAATTGCTTTGGTGATTTTAGGAAAAACTGATGGCATATCTAATATATACATTGCATAGAATCAGGTATATGGCCTTTGCAATTCATGTGATGAAATAGTATGGAACTGAGATAAATGACATTTTTCATCTATGAACTCTGACAAAAATGCATATTGTATTTATTTAAAAGATATTTAGTTATTTTAAACTAAGGAATACTGTGTGAGAGAAATAGTCTTTCTCAGGGATTATTCAATGATCAACCCCAATTGGTTATGTAATTCCAATTGTTTATATAATTGTATACACACACACACACACACACACACACACACACACACACACACAAGTAACACTAAATGGACTGAACAGGTTGTATTTTTGTATATAGGCAATGAAACAGTTAAAGAAAAAGAAGCTCTGATTTTTAAAGGGAGCAAGGATGAAGGAGCAATGAGCAAGCACATGAGAGGGATTGGAGAGTGGAAAGGGAATGAGGAAAATGATATGATCACTAATTTCGTTGTACAGTAGCCTATAAAGCACTGACTGCCAAATAGAGAAGTCAGTGATGATAGACATATTCTGTGCTGACACTGTCCAGTGTAGAAAATGACAAAGCCCTTAGCTATTGAAATGTGCCTAGTCTTACTGAAGAAGTGTGTGTAGACTATTAATCATTTTTTATTTATTTTAAAATCAAATTAAACTATATTATCCATAGTCTAATTTTAAGCCTTTAAAGCTTAAGTACTAATAAAATTGTGATTCTTATATGTAGCATATTTCTCTTGTTTCCTATGTAGCAAATGAGCTGGTTAGTTTTGTTACTCATCATCTAGGCATTCTAACAAGTTGAGGAACCTTAGAAATGTTCTTATTACAGTAAAAATTAGTTTTATGGGTATGGAAAATTCTACTTAATTGTCTTCCAGAATTTGAAGGTAAGTCCCTATTGCTGAAGACATCACAGACTTCAGAAACAAGACTTGTAGGAATCAAGCTGGAACTGACCTGGAAAACTCTTTCCCGAGGTTTAACTCCTATAGTACTAAAAGGTGCAATGCTAGCTACCAAGGAAGAAACAATCAATAGTATTACTAAGTTATGGGATCTGCAAACCACAACAGTGGCCATCAGGGCAAGAGATTCTCAAAGTTTGATAACAGCACTTATCTCGTGGGGTAGCCAACACCAATTTAGAAATACTTTTATAGAGGATGTTATTAAATAGCTATCGATTAAGCATGATACTAAAGATACTCTTAAGGTGGTACAATTCAGGACAATTATAATGAAAGAACTATTTATATCTTTTACAAAATATCCATAAATTGACAGAAATAAACTAATTCCATTAATATTGACTTTTGATCCTTCACTTAATTAATTTAATTTGAAAGTAAGCAGCTAAAATACAGCGTTTTCCCTATCAGACAGGGATAGCTTCAAAATCACACAGAGTAAGCTTTTTATTATAAAAGTAAGCATCCTTCCTCATTACATTCAAACTTTATCTTATCTATAACAACAACTAAAAACCGAATATATGATAAAGAACCTCAAAAACCCTTATTAAAATATCTCTAAAGACAAATATAAGGAATCAATATTAACATGGAAACGAGAGTCTAGATAGAGGCTTATAACAATTTTATCAAGCAAGCTGTTCCATGGCTTTCTAATGTGAAATCTTTTTTTAATCATTCTGTATTTAATTAAGAAGTAAATAGCCATATTCCAAGGAAGGCTGCCTCTTCTATTCAAGTTCTTCAAAGGAGATATCATGCAGCATCCTAGTAATTTTCCATTTGCTCAATCAGGTTATGAAACTTCCTTTTGTAAGGAACATTATACTGTCATTCTTAGTACAGTTAAATTAGGTTTTATGGTTTAAAATTGCCCTATTAACTTGGTGCTTCCTGCGTTTTCATTAACTCAAAATATATTTGATATCATGATAAGCTTCCCTGAAATGAAAATTCCCTCGTGGAATAAGTCAATCTATTATAGCAGATGCTTACTGAAGAGCCTGGTTTTGAATATTACACTGCTTTAACATGCTTTTCTGTGAATTGATGATTTGGATGAGGTTAGTCAACACTAATGTTTACAACCATATGCTGCATTTGAGGCCACATCATTCTCATTTACCCTTGTACAAAACTGAGAGGTACATAATGTTTGTATTCCAAATTATATCCTCTTTCTGTGAATATCTCTACTAAGGACCTGAGTATGCTGAAATTGCCTTGGTAACCCTAGAACAGCAGTCCCAAACTTCAGAAATTCATCAGATATAAGTAAAACAGAGTTCTAGCCAATGGCACACCATCTAAACTAAAGCATGTAGAAGAGAGACCCAGGCATTAGAAATTTTAAAAGCTTGGCAGGTGGTAATTGTGAGGCTTGTGTGAGGTTGGGACCTATCATCCTAGTTCTTATATTGTTGGGAAGGCTGATTCCAACTGATTTAAAGCTTCTGTTCATGCATGTCAGTGTAGCCTCATAGAAGCTGTCTCTAAACATTCATCAGTTTGTGCTGATCCTTCCCCTTCAGGAGCCATACTTTTGAAAGAAACTGTCCTAGGACTCTGGTATTGAATAACTCAATTTCAATTCTCTTTGTGGTTGAGTTCAAATAAACTGAGCATCCTAGCTATTGAATATGATGCCATTCCATTCCTGCCAGAAATGATTTACCAAGCAAAAGTTTAAGGGGCCTAAAGGAATGGGAGATGCTAAGATTAATCCTAGTAGTAGTTTGGTGGATTTTTAGCTAATTAATTATTCAAAGTTGAATTTAAGTAAAGCAATTCATTTCTGGAATTCTCAGAACAGTTATGTCAAGTTGTAATACCAAGGACTTCAAACACATTGAAGTGGCCATTTCCATTCTTTGTCCTTATTTCTCTACTCAAAACAATAATGGCTCTTATCACATTCTGAGGCAAAGGAATAGAGAAGATGCAAGATCCTTGGTTTGTGTAACCTACATGATAATCAGAGTAGAATTACAATAACAGACAAAGTAACCCAATGAGAAATGCAGTCTGTGAAAGATGCTCTGGAGACTTGAAAGCAAGTTAAGGTATAGACAGTAGATACCTAGGGTATGTTGCTGACCTCCCAAAAATAAGGTTTCAGGGTGGCTTCATTGTACTTTGATATTATAGCTGAGACTTGCATTTTAATGAATTAACCCTTAATATCGGAAGCTAAAATTTTCTAGTCAGAGTGAGCCAAACAATGAAAGCAAAGATCTTGAGAGTAGACTATACTGATTTGACTTTATTTAAAACAGTAGAAAAGACTATGTTAGTACATTTAGCATGGAACTGCTGATCTGTGGTTTTGTGAAAGCATTTTTAGGTAATTGCCAGAGGATTCTTTCCATGATTATAGAGAAAGTCTAAGATAGTTTTTAATGCATCAGTGATATAATACTTTGTATTTTATCATTTTGTTAGCATTAAATTGCTGTATTAGTCAAAGAAGCAAAGCTACATTATGGGTGACAGTTGATAGAGGCTTGGGCTGGAAAAAACAGCAGAAAAGATAGTGAGGTGGAAATGATGGCAAAAGATTATAGGTTGGAAGGGATAGAGAAAAATGAAAACTGGCTCTTAAGTATTTCACTTGAATGTAATGTGTATGTTGCTAATATTAACTGAGAATGGGAGCTATTTGTGGGACTAGGCATACCATGTTTTTAACTTTGAATGTTATGGATGAATTACCTGCCAGATTTTCAGGAGTTTTCTAATTGGCATTTGAATATCAGAGCCTTTATTCAGCAGAAGGTGGGTACAACATAAACAATGTGGTTGTTATAGCTAACAGGAAGTTTGAGACATGATGATTCACTGATAATCTCAATCTTAGGGGGATTTATTCAAAAATCATTTACCAACACAAGAGGTATAACAAAGAGGTTCTGACCCTCACACATATCTGATTATTGGAAACCTGTTGTAGAAATTTATTTTTTGTTATGTTTATACTGGTTGTTTTAAGCATTGTTGGTTAAGGGCTGCCTAGGTCTTAGCTTTTTCTATGGTCTGTAGATGTTGGCTTTATGTAAAAGATGTTTTACTGCTCATGATCTGCATGTGCTATCAATACACCACCTGAAGAACTTAAGTATCAATAAAAACCCCTGAGATGAGACGATCAGAATGGCATTTGCCATGATAGTGGTTCTCTCTGTTGAGGTCTGGCATTGTTTGCACCTATGAATATGCCTCCTTGTCTTCATTGCTGAGCCACCACAGTAAGGTGCACAGCTACAGAAATCAGAAATATGAAGAGAATGTATTTTTTTGTCCCAAGGGAAAAGGACTAGAAACACTGTTTAAAAGCAACTTATTTCTCCTATTCATGGAGAATAAACTGGAAGTTGGAGAGAATACCATTACTATTGACTCGTAAGGTAAGTCTCCACCTGTAAAGAAAAGATTTACTGAAACAAGTTTTAAGTATCTTTTTATAAGTAGCTTTCAGGAAAGCACTAGAACTTTCCCCCTAGAGGCCTAGACTTATGTCTTTAAACTTTCATTTATGTGTGTGCGTGGAGGGTGGAGGGACATTAGAGTGCTCTTTTTCAGAGAGCTCCCCTTTGGGAAGATGCAGACAGATAACATATCCCTTCTTCTCGTTTCATATTATTTTACAAAACATGTTACATTCCAGACTTGACTTTCTTTTACTAGGTAGCAGATTTCTTACATAAGAAAGGTAGGCTCAGTCAGTGAAGTTAAAAGTTAAAAGAGAATATTCCATATACCTTTGATGTTTGCATTATTTGAGTATGTAAGAATTCATATGGATGAAAGTTAAAATTACTTGGTAGATACAAAAGAGAGACCCTTGATCATATGACAAAATTTTCAGGGAGTCTATTCTTATGATATCTATGTATCCATATCAAATATTTCTAGCTTATCAAACTGTCAACCAACATATGTATTCATATATGTATGTATGTATCCATAGGGACATCTCTATACATACAGATATATTAGATACCCTATGTAGACTCTCTACTGTTAGCAATTGCAATTTATATCACCTTTGTACATGTAATATTGTAGGATAGATCAATTTAAGAAGTTATTATGCTCTAGGTTTAATGATTTACCTTAAAATTCATCACCATGACTTATATAGTTGTGGATTAACTTTAATTCATCCCCTAAAGTCTTTTTAAGTTTTAAGTTTTTAAGTTCCTTAAGCAGGAATTCTTTCTCTAAAAATGTCTCCTTAAGAATTCAAGCATCATTATTAATATATATATTATAATATATATATTATATATGTTATAATAATAATATATATAATATAATCTATACTAGAGGGCTGGCAAAATGGCTTAGTGAGTAAAGACCATTTTTGCTAAGTCCAATGGCCTGAATTTAATTCTTAGAACATACATAGTGGATGGAGAAAGCTAGAAGTTGCCATAGAATGTGCATGCCTACACACACATACACACACATATACACACATACACACACATACACACTAAATGTAAACAAAAAAATCAACACTGAAGATTTCATTGATTCACAAAAGTGATGCTTGACATAATTAGTACAGAAATGAATAATATTTCCAACTTTAATTTGCAAAATAGATTTTTGTCTTCATTATTTTTTGAAATTATAATCATTGCATCATTTTCCCTTTCTTTTTTCTCTCTCTAAACTCACTTAGACCTCCTTGCTATCTTTCAGATTCATGGCTTGGCAGTTAAAAGACTAAGCTAACTGTTGAAAAGTAAAATAAATTTTATGAGCTCTTGTATGAGTGAGCCATAACACTTGCCAAGGCTAGAATTCTCATACGTTTGGGTATAAACTCCCTTTGGCTTGTCATTTTTTTATTTCATGGAAGATTGTGTTGCTGATGGTCATAGAATTTTAGCTAAGCTTCCTCATAATATAGCTCCCTTGGAAGGAGACATGTCATGTGAAACTTCCTATGGACTGAAGGTGAGAATGTACACACCACCTACTTTTGGTAACTGACTTATTATTATTACATTTGATAAAATTGCAACTATATGATTTAAGAGTTGTTTTAATTTTAGCATACCACCTGATAGTAAGTGTATGTGGGAAAAGTTGCTCTGAATGATCCACCTGTCTCTAACTGTAGGGTGCTACAAAAATTTGCATTAAGAGACTGAAAACTTTAGGATGCCCAGACTGGCTTGTGTTAATTTTTACAGCAGATGCTTAAAAAATATGAACTGTTTGGAGATATAACAGACTAAGTTCAGCATGTTTCTGAACTATCTTTCTGAACATAATTAATTGTGATGATGTATTTATACTCACCATTTCAAAAGTAATGTACTATTCCTTTATCAAGTAGTTTGCAACTGATTCATAAATTGGGTGAGTTTACTCTAACTTCATTCAAATGGAAATTAACACATAAAGCATGACATGAACACATGATTCATAATGTGAAGGTGTATTACACAAAAAAGTTGTCCATGTATTAAACTTATAATTATGTTAGTAAAATCAGAACATTAATATTTATTACTTATTTTTCATTTATATATATATGTAAATTTATATATATAAATGAAAAAATATATATATTTATATATACAGATATATATATATATATATATATATATATATATATATATATATATATATATACAGAGAGAGAGAGAGAGAAAGAGAGAGAGAGAGAGAGAGAGATGGAGACAACTAAGCTGTATTCTTCCCTACTGCTAGCTAATCCACACACTTGCAGGAGTAATTTCAATAGGACACAGCATGTTCTCCTGGAGCAATAGTTGCAGATTATATGCATTTAATGAAACAAGATTCCATGCCATGGAAATAAATATATAATTGTTCTAGTGCAGACTACAAACTAAAAGTTCTCCCCATGTTTTATGATAAAGTGCTGTGTTGAAATGTTTATAGTATTTAATTTCAATATTTCCTTTGCTCATTCATTGCTTAAGCATTTATTCTGTACCACCTTAGCATCAGATTCAGTATATAATTTTTGAGCATAGCTATTGTAATAAACATACTAAATATACAAACTGTAACAATACAATAAATATAACTACATCCAGTTTGTAAAAAATAATTGAGCATATTAAGTCTCTTATTAGTTTAGTGAACTAGCAATTGTCAATGTTATAGTGCCAGGATCTCTAGGCTACTCTCTGATAATGCGTTAGTAAGGGGAGTAGATAAAAAATTGAATTAATTTACAAAGAAGCTCTCTAAGAGTAAGCTCTCTAAGAATAAGTTGTCTGAATAGAAACTGATTAGAAAAATGATGATGTCATGCTAATCTTACCAACATGTTATAAGTTTATACATTCTGAACAAATTTAACATTCATAAATAAAATTTAATGAAAAATCAGAAAATAGAATGTCTTATTGGATACTCTGTGTGATAAATATTTTATGCTTCACTCTTCTAAGGGATGCTTTCAATGGACAATGGTGCTTTAATGTTTCATTGAAGAATGTCATTTGTGAGTGTCTTTGGACACATGCAATGAAATCTGTTAATAGAAATACAGAATATATGTGGAATGAAAAGCTTATATAAAAATGACAGTCCAGATATACTGCAGCTTTGTCCTGTATATATTTGTATAAATCACATTCACTTTTTATTATAGCAGCTCCATCATGTCTTTCAATAACTATAAGAAGTGGAGTCATACGATAAAATGTAAAATTATAAAGTAAGGTGTCTCTGACCTGCAATTGTTTAGAGATTAACCAACAGTCAGTCTCTTCTCCCTTTCTATTCTCTCTTCTCAATTTCTTTGTCTTTGCCTCTTTGTCTCTGCATCTCTTCTTTCTTTCTCATGAACACCCATATACACACACACAGAGAGAGAAAGAGAGAGAGAGAGAGAGAGAGAGAGAGAGAGAGAGAGAGAGAGAGAAACCAGATCTCCTGGATTATAAGATGATCAGGATTTGTATAGGGTTCCTAAACTTTTTTTTTCATAATTTATGAGATTGTAATAGTAGATATAGAGATTTGCCCAGATGTGGACGTTGGCTCAGGGCAGAGGATAGTTCATTATTTTGTCTAATTAAATCACTAGTTCTAGTCTGGAACCCTGGAGTCCTAGAGTGTTTTTTCCTCTTTACAATCTAGAACATTTAAACTGCTAGCTCAGTCATAGATGGCTTCAGCCTTGGCCTTCTGAGACCTACAGCTGACTGAGCCACTCTGACTAGCTTCTTCTGAACTCTTACTCTTCTGGTTCAATTCACTCTCTGTTCTGGGCTTCTGCTGAGCTCTATTGTGTCTCTGTGTCTTTCTCCCAGCCTGGCTGCTTCTGTGATTCACTGCTTCAACTAACTGCTCTCTGACTCACTCCAGCCCTTAGTGTCTGTAACTTTTCTGTAACTGATTTTTCAACTTACTGTTCCTCAACTTCCTCTTCAGCCTGCTTCTCAACTGACTCTTCAACTGGCTTCTCAATTGACTCTTATTACTGATTCCTTGTCTTGCTTCTGTTAACTCCTATGTAAATTCTCCTTCACTGAAGTGAGAGCTTCCCTTTCCTCATGAGAGATGGGCATGCCCTTACTTTGCTAACTCTTCCTCTGATTAGTCACTTTGTCTGCCATTCACTCTGACTCATCTTAGTCCTCACTTCCTGTATGACAATGACTCATTCTGAGTTCTGTTTCCTGTGTCTGCTTTCACTGTTTTTACTCCCTAAGGATTAAAGGCATGGACTACCACCACCTTCTGAAAACTTAAATTAAATTAAAGATGTGTCTACATTCCTTCCAGATCACACAGGCCTCTGAATGTAGACCCCTGGAATGTACACCTTAGCTTTCACACAGCTATTTCTACATGAGATACTGTATTATGTAGCTCAAGCTCGGCTAAAATTCACCGTGTAGGGAAAACTAGCCTCTAGTTTCTGATCTTCTTGCCTCTTCTTCCCAAGTGCTAGGATTACAGATGTGCATTACCTTTAGTAACAATAGTTTAGCTTCTTATTCTTTTCCCAACCTCAACTCCTGCCCCCATTTCCACCAAACTGAAAAGCCCAACACACTCCTAGTGGTAAAGGCATTAACCTCTCCTCGGTTTAATATCAAGTACATGCTTTCCCATAAACCTCCCTGTTTAATGTCAAGTACTCACTTTCCCAGAAATCCTTGTTGCCATATAATATTAGATGAGCCAATCCAGTGGCTGGGTTCTGACCAATCAGAGAGATCCCCTGCTCCCTTAAAAAACCCTTGCAGGAAGCTGATCAGGGTTGGCCATCTTGTGTGGTAGTGCCAGACCCTAGTGCAGTGGTTTACTGTGCAGAATAAAGACTGCTTGCTTTTGCATCCGAACTGGTGGTCTCCTGGTAGTACTTGGAGAGGAGGGGGATTTCAAAAACTGGGTACAACACCAACTTCATATTCACAGAATCCAGTGTATGTTTGTGTGTGTGTGTGTGTGTGTGTGTGTGTGTGTGTGTGTGTGTATACGAATTTATTTGCTTTTGTTTCATTTCGTTTTGTTTTGTTTTGGCATATTTTTGTCTTATTTGCTTTATTGCCTTTTTATGTTTGTTCTTTTCTTTTCCAAGATATCCCTTTAGATTCATAAATTGAATGCTTTATTCCCAATACATAGGGTAAAAATTTGTAAATAATCTTGATTTAAACATATTATTCTTTAAGCAAAGATATATTACACCCAAACTAAAGTTGTCCCTGTATTAAACTTACAATTATGTTTGTAAAGGAAGAAAAATAATACCTTATAGTTGAAGTGCAAAATAAATTTAAAGTGTTAATCCTTCCAGCTAGGGCAGGGAAGCTCCAGAATGAATGAAGGGAGAGCTTAGTGAGCCCATTCTGAAGCATTTCATGATCCCTATCAGTGAGTCTCTACTTCCTTGTAGCTTTTTTTCTGAGCAGTTAGTTTCCATGCCCATTAACATAAGCCATTACTCTTCATATGTGTTGCATCTATCTGTTCTAATTACATCACAAAAGGCAGAACAGATTGGGGTTCCCATTCTTATCTCAGTCAACCAATAGTTATTTCTGTACTAGTGCATCAAGGCAAGTACCTGATCCCAGCTGCTTCCGTGGTAGTGCAGACAAGCAGAAGATCCTACTGCAGTTGTTTCCTGGCTTGTGGACAGAACCATAGACCCAGTCTTCATTATAAAGGTGGGGCATGGGCTCCCAGTAGATCAACAGAAAAAAGGAAGTGGAAAGGTAACAGGGTGGGACACTTAAAACTAAATCCAAAAATATTTAAAGATTAAGCACAAGCTCTGATGTATCTCTTCATCTACTTGAAGAATCCATTAATCCATTATGTACTTGATACTAAGCTTTGCTTTTGTTTCACTCTGAGATTTTTTTCCTAACTTTTATTTATTTATCTGACTGAGAAAAAAGAACCCTTCATGTATATTCTATATTATAGGAGTATTTCCATCTGAGCATTGATCAAAATTTACAATAAAGAAATAAAAAAATCTGTGAGGTCAAGCAGTAATGAAAAACTAACTCTACCAATAATTTTTATCTTGAACTGAATAGTAAGAAGTCACTATTGCTTAAATAAAGAACAAAGAAATAAAAAGTTTTAATTTTAAAAATCAGCAAATAATGGGCTTGATTGGAAGAAGAGGATTATGAATTCAAATATGTGTTTGGCTACAAAATAAGTTTAAGGCCAACCTGGTCTATATGACACCCTATCTAAACCAACACCCAAAACAAGACTCAGAGAAAATGGATAATTAGAAATAAATATTCTTCAAAATCATGAATCATAACACATACATTTTTGTGTATTGAGACCATTACCTTTTAGCATCTGCCTTCTTTTTTTACCTGTCCTCATCAAATTAGTCATTACTGTTGCCTTACACTTTTTTTCTACTTTAATTCCTGTAAGGCAGATCAAGCAACCAGGAAATACAGAACCTATTGAAAATTTTGCCACAGTTGAATTCTACTGGTAGAAAATGAAACTTTAATAAGCTGAAATCCTGACAATATTGAGTTTGCATTATGTTTGCTTGTCTTTTGAGTCAGGGTCGTATGTAGCCCTAACCTACCTCAAGGATGGTCATGAAGAACTCGATAACTTCACAAATTAAAAACATTTGACAGTCAATGCTTCAAGAAGATAATTGTTCATATCTCTTCTGAACTTTAACACATTAATACATTATTCATGGTATATCTGTAAAGATCATAAAGTATACATGGAAGGTTATGACCTAGGATGTTACATATTTCTTTGAGAGAGGTAAGGTTCTCACTCTGTTAGAACTTGTAAGGAGAGTAGGAGAGATGCAAGTACAGACAACAAAAGGCAAAGAAATAAATCTCAATTTAGTAAATTGTTATGAACTAAATAGCATTGGAAGACATGAGAGTTACTGACTTGGGGCTACTCTGAACAGGGTAGTATTCTTGGAAAGGTGACATATGAATGTAAACCTGATAGACATATAAAAAGAAATATTGAGGCAGATAATGCCCATTGATTTGCAGAAGGAACAGCAAAAATCAAGGTCCTGGGGTGGAAAAGAACTTGGCATTGACCAGAAAGGAGACAGGCAGATGAATAAGGAAAAGAAACAAAGACCAGCTAGTATATGAATTAGTTGGTTATGAATAATTTGTACTGTGCATCAGTGACCAGCTTCAAACTGGAAAATGATACATTAAATCCACTTTATAATAATATTATGTGTAATATATTCTGGGAAGAGTTAAATATGAATATTTACCTACCTTGTTTTGAAACTAGTGAGTGCTTAATAAATACTAGCTTGTTATTTGAATAAAAGAATTATTTCTCTGTTGTATTAAGAATGGGTTAGAGAGAAGACAGTGTATAAGCATAGAGTAATTGAATAATAGGGTACTTATAGATAAATACAGGAGCAATTTTGAGACAACCAATAGAAGTAAAAGGATTACTTGAATGATAGAAGAGGAGAAAACTACAAATAATAGAAATGATACTGGCTTTAAGAATATTTGAAATATATTCGATTGTATTCAGTACAAAAATAAGAAGACATAATTTATAACTACTAAAAAATAGTGTATTCTTTTAAATGCCATATTGTTATACAGAATTATTAAACACATTGTTTTACTAGAGTTGTGACAATTTATATACTATAGTGTTAAATTTTACTTTATAGAAAAAGTATGTAATTAAAATGTAAGGATTATAGATAATGGTTAGAAAGGTAATGGTGTTAATCACATACTTTATAGTTTGTAATAAGAACCATGAATATTTTAAATTGAGCTTTAAATAAAGAGAATTAAAGGAACATTAAAAAGAAATGAACCCACAGGAAAACAGTTAAAAAAGACTAAGATGTTTTAAAAACGTTTAAAAATATTGCTGTAATTCATGGTGACTCCTGCTGATAATTTTTACCAAAAAAATCTTAAATTCACTAATGTATTAAAACACAGCTTTTTTTCTTTTAAAGGAACATAAAAGCACCAGGTATATGATGATGATAAAATGTTGATGCTGATTTGTTACTTCTAAATCCTCATGAGTCATACACTCGATACAAACTAACAGTCAGAGGAAAAATGCATCAAGAGTATTAGACCTATGAATACTAATTTATTGTCTGACAGATACAATCATTCAGCCCAAAGTCACTAAGCATCTTTATCTCATCATCAGAAAAGCTGACATAATATTAATTTTCCTTCAAATATTGCCTTTGATCTGAGGAGCTTAGAATCTTAATAATATGTTTCCTGTTATATCCTTATTATGAGTTAGATAGCCAATCCTCAATCTCCAAGAACATCTTGAGATTTAAAAAAAAAATTTCATGTAGAAGATAAATATGAGTCTATTTTTCTCCCTCACTGGTTTGTTAAAAGCCTACACAAATTAGGAACATCATGTATTCATTTCTGTAGAGGAAATAAACCTTCCTAATTACTTGGGGAAAAAAAAACTTATCATATTTCTGACCATTATCGAAAAAACCAGAAGCAAATTTAATTTTTCTAAAGTTACTAATAACCCAAAATGGGATAATTCTCCCCCCCCCCCCTTTTTGTGACTTTTTGGCTGTTGAAAATCTTTTTTGACATTTATTTTATGTCCTAGTTTATCATATACTAAGAGGAGAATAAATCTAGAAATGACTGAGAAATGAAGTCAAATACAATAGACACCAGTATTGCTGCATATAGATCTTGGCTGAATGAGTTCAGAGTTCATAACTCTGAGTTTGTAACTTGTCACTTTGCCCATTGCCTAAGGGGACAATTGCCCTCAACTCACTTTTCTCAGTTTTCATGTTGGAGAACTTTGCTTAGTGATTTGGCATCATTAAACTTGGCTCAGCAATTTGCCTTATTTTGTATAGCCTCTATTTTTATCACTTTTTATCATACTATGTGGGGAACCTGTATTATATGCATTGTTTACTGTATGTGTCCTCACATTAGAAGAAGCATCAAGAATCTGGGTCTATTTTTCCATAGAAATGCCCAAGTGTCAAAAAAAAAGTTGCCTGGAATAGTAGGCATTCAATAAATTTTGGTAGAATCAGTGAATATTCTTTATTTCCAAATGAATAACTGTAGCATTGTTTTATTAGTTTGTACATTCACGTTCACCCATACATACAAGATTTAAATATTAACGAAACACTGAATATATGCTTTAAATGAGGCTACCATGAAAAATAATTGCCAATGCCTTGACAATTCAGCCTCTTTACTAAATAATCATTTAAAACAGACTTGATGCTAGCTAGTGAGACACTTTGAGAGCTTATGTTACAAAAGTACACAATGTAAGGATGTTGTCCTTGTTAGACAATCCTCACAAACTACAGAAATAGAATTGCATGTGATAACTAAAAAGATATAATTATACAGAAAAGCATAATAAAGACTTTGAACAGATGGAAAAAAATCTGATTTTCCTATCCCAGCTCCAAATGTCACAAACACCTATACAAGGTCTTAATGGTAAAGAAACGGATGTATTCTTTGCTTCCATCTGTCTAGTACTCAAGATCTGTAATGGAAAAGTTGTCTTCAGCTTTTCTTTATCCTATAATTACTCATTTGTTCTTTGATAGTTACTTCCTAACTGTTTAGTAAATCCTTAATGTAGTACTTTTAAGGTATCAGCTTTTTCTACTTTGTATTAAAATAAATATTCATAAATAACACATGACAAGCAAAGACTTCCATATTAACTCACCTAAAAAACATTTCTATAGTGTAACAAAATTCCTGTTATTGTTTATAATTTAGAAGGTATTTAAAGCACCTTTATATTATAGAGAATTCAGGGGAAGGCATTGTGATTAATATTTTGTTATACACCTTTCCAGATTCATTCCCATTACTCTGAGTATTGAGGGATTACTACCCACTAATTCCTACCATACATAGTCCCACATAAGCCATTATTTTCTTTCTACTCCAACCTTTATATTCTCATTAAATTTAGGTAAGGAGAAAAAAATCTGTTCTTCCAAGTATCATCTCTTTTCAGATTTTTCTATCTGTAATGGCCACATGAACTGGTATGGTTAGTATTAATTGTGAACATCATAGAATCTAGAATCATTTGAGAGATGGACCTCTGTGTTTTTGTATTATATTAATTGATGTGGAAAGACTTATACTTATTGTGGGCAGAGCCATTCTCTTGACAAGGGATCCTGAACTGAATAAAATGAAGAAACAAGTTGAGCACTGGCATCCATTCCTCCTTCTGTGTTTACTAATAGTGGATGGGATTAGCTGCTTTAAGCTTCTGCTACCTTGACTTCCCTGCTATAATGGTCTATACTTTGAACTATGAATCAAAATAACCCCTCTTTCACTAATTTTCTTTCTTTCTTTCTTCTTTTTTTTTGGTCTGAGTATTTTACCACAACAACATAAGTAGAAAATAAAGCATTATCCATCATCATACTTACTTGTTCCACTGGCCTCTTGTTTCTCAGACATTGCAATCAGTCCCTATAGTACTAGCCCAGGGTTGCAGCATTACTCCTGAAGTTCTCCTTACATAATCCCTACACCATTGTAAGTGGTCTTTTTTTCATTTTATCTGATTTGGCAGTATCACCTCATTATTTCCCAACGTTTGAATGGGCATGAAATTTTCACCACTGGTTTCCTGTTTCACACTGGAATTCTCCATTAAGCCTACAGTTATGAATTAGATTTCCCAACTTTACTCATTATTGCATATCAAATTTATTCCTCAAATCTATGTCTAAAATGTATTTTGGAAATCATCAATTCTATTTCTCTATGCTGCCACCTCCTGAATTCAAGCTACCATCATATCATCAAAGCAGAATGACGATAATCTAACCAGCCATTCTTTTTACAATCTTTCTTATTACAGTACTCGTTCCATGTGTTTTCTCCCGTTTTTCCTCTTGCCCTCCTTCAACACAAACACTAAATTTAAAAAAAAAAGATTGATTTTAAAAACGCTCATGTAAAACTGTATCCTATCTCCATTAAAAAAAGAGTTTGCTGGTACAAACAACACAACATTCCTCACTGTGCCATTCAGGTGAATGCTTAAACTTAGAGTAATATAAAACTAAATTCTTCACATTTGGATGTTATAATTTATAATATTTTTATAAGGTACAAGGTGCATCATATTCCTGGTTCATCAGGAGATTTCCATATGGCCCATAAATCACCAATGAAATGTCTAACTACTGCTTTTTTCATATTAATGCCTATATACCCTTTCATGTTTTATTTATTAACTTAACATTATGATTTGAGATTCATGCAAGTGTATTATACTTTTATTGCTTTTCATTGTTGAGTTGCTCTCCATTGTACCTATTGATACACATTTTGTTCATTTCCCATTTGAGATATTTTAAATATAGCTGCCATGAATACTTGTTAACAAGTTTTTGTGCACCATAGGTAGATATGAATAGGGTTAATTTTGTAAGATGCTATAACATTTACTAAGATTATTCTACTATATATTATTGACAACATCTAAAATTTCTTGATCCATATCCTTACAGTACTCGGTATATTTAATCCTTAAAATTTTAGCAATTTTTAACAGATTTGCAATAATATCTTAATGGGAAATTATTTTACTTGCTCTAGATGATAAATGATTTATACATTGTCTGTTCTTATATTCACTTGGGAAGTATCTGCTTCATTATGAATATAATTCCATTGACAATTAACTATAATTATCTGCAAAATAGCTGAAATCTCTAATAACAGCACATTTATCAGTGAGTTTTGGCTTGTATGAACTGATTATTTCACTGAGTTGAAATCTAGTGGCATTCATACTATTAAACAATTTGTTGTGAGAATTTATCATCTTATATATAGACATGTCTTCCTATTTTGCCAAAAGGAGCAATGATAGTCTGACTAGTATAACCTATTACTGTACAATTGTACATATTAAATTAATTTCATTCTTTTAACTTAAAACTGTAATAATGATTAAAACATTCATTCTCCTTAAAATGTATGTAATCTCAAATTGGCACAGCAAGAGTTTGCCACAAATATGAGAGGAGATAGAGACGGCTCATTTGCTTTTAAAATAGTTAGAACGAATATAGCACATGTATGGAAGAATTAACTAACTGGAACATAATGCCTTTTTCACAACCATACTTCTCAGCTGGAAGCCATAAACTGAAAAGGCTTCTATTTTAATTACCTAAGTCTAATTTTTAATTCCAAATTTAATAAGCAAAGCAGACATTTTTCATACTTCTCACACACACATACACACACACAGACACACACACACACACAAACACACACATATATATACACTTTTAATTTTTGCTAATTCACCAATTAAAAATATCCCTAGAAAATATCATGCTTTATAACAAACAAAATGCTACTTCATTTGAAAAGCATGATATTTGCCTTTGTGTGACTTGTCACTGTATCTTGGGAAGGAAGCTTGCTATGCTCATATTGCATTAGAAGCCTATACAACAAGAAGTATAGTCAGGTAATGAAAAATTAGACAAGGCCAAGGTTGCTATGTCAGTAATGGCATGTCTCATAGGAATATACACATGCAGACACTGATCATGGAAAATGGGACTTAGAAACTGAAATCATGAATGAAAAAGGTACATAAACACTTAAAGTCTATGTTAAGCACTAGTGGGTATATTGAATGTAAACATACGTGGAAAATACATTTCCATGGTCTTACTACAATATGGCCCATGAAATATTCACAACTTGAGAGGGGCCCAGGCTCTTCAAAATAATTGGCTTTTATTATCCAGAGTAGTGGTAGATATTTTTCAATTGTGCTCTGTACACAGCTATTTTAAACAGACAATGTGTTCACCAGGATGGCAACAGCATGGTGAACATTGCTTAGAAAAATGTTGGTGTGTGATTCTTTAGAATATCAAAGAAGAAAAAAAAACTTCAAAAATGTGCATCTTCTTATATTAAATCAATTTTTGTTTCTGTTTTGCTGTTAGCAGTATTCCCAAGATGTGTGATGGCATAAGGTCATTCACATTGCTAAAATACTACTTCTAATGCTAATAAGACAACAGTGATAGCAATAATAATAATTAATGCCAAATAATGTTTGGTACAGATAATCAATTAACATTTATGGAGAATAATGATTTGTTACAGAATTTCACATATTTTTCATGAAATTCTTATCAATACTGCAGGAAATATTTCTCTTCCCAAATATGACTTCTTCACATTTTTTGCAGCTTATCTCCTGATGACCAATACCCACTTGGGAAAATTTGTTTATAAATTTTATCTTCTTTTCTTTTCTGATTTCTCCCAATTGCCCATTGTAATTTCTCACAGTCTCTATTCATTGCCAGTCATTAAAGGCTTTACACAAACTTGTTAACGTCACACATTATACCTGCTAATCAAAACTAGGCACTATAGTCAGAGTTGTTATTCTTAGCACTTCACACCCTCCCCTAAAACCATTAATTTCTACCCATTGTGTAAAACAAAACATTCTCAATTTTGAGAAAGAATAAAATACCCTTAAACAACAAATGGTAAACTCATTAACAAGACTTCTGAGTCTCTCTTCACTATCCTTCAACTCTGACAATGCACTTCAACTAGAAACTTTCATAAATTAAAAAAAATGTCATTCAAATGCCCCAGTTGCCCTGTATGGTATTTTTTCCTCCATAAATTATTTTTAAATGATATTTTCACTAATTCTTTGAAAGTCTCAAACACAATATTTTGATCATATTCACTCTCCTCCCCCATCTCCTAAATTTACCCTGTGAAGTAAACTTTACTCATCTCCCTACCTCAGAATTACTAATTAGCTCAAGGAACACTTCATTTTCTGGGAATTAACTTAGGTATCTGAATTAAAGAATTATATCTCCAGTTTTTTAAAACTTTTATTTTTTAAAATTAAAAATTGAGATGAAGTCTTACTAAGTTATCCAGTCTAATTTTGAAATTGCTCTATAGCGGAACATGGCCTTGAGGTTAGGATAATTTTCTCCAGCCTCCTAAGGAGCTGCGATTACAAGTCTTTTCAATGATCACTTCTATGGGATATTCACAGATTTCCTGAGGAAAAAATTATTTCTCAATACTTCTAAATAATGTTCATTTGTTGTCCTATAGCCATAACTCTTTTATACTTTAGTGATTAATGTGTATATAAATCCTTAAAATATTTATTTTAATTGTTTTAGAATTATATGTGTATGTGTATGTCTATGTGTGGATATATGCACATGAGCACATGTGTCCATGGAGTCCAGAAGAAAGTATTGTGTTCTTTATAGCTGGAGTTACAGGCAGTAATGACTTACTCAACATGGATTCTGGTAACTAAACTAGGGTCCTCTGCAAAAGCAGTAAATACAATTAACTGCTGAGTAATATCTCCAGCTCCTGTATATTTAAAATTTTAATTACTATACTGTGGCGGAGACCTTTTGAGGGCATGTTTTACTTATCTCCTAGTCAAAAACTGAAGAGAAGGACTTCATGTTTTAGACATAGATTAAATTCTTTATTTTATTTATGTGAGTTGTGGGTGTGTGTGAATATATGTAGGCATATATGTGTTGATTTTCTATATTATTATTCTCCTGGGTTCATGGCAGAAGTCAGTTTATTTTTCTAATTCAGTCCCTGGTCCTAAAGGGTTTCAGCCTCCATACAATATAATCTTCAAGATGTAAGACCAGACCTAGAAGGCTTCAGCCTCTGTACAATCTAATTTGCAAACCTAAACCTAAAATATTTCAGCGTATGAGACTTACTACTGATTGAACTCATTCTGACTAGCTACCTCTTTTCACTCTGAGATATACTGTGAATTCTGAACTGTAAACTGTCTGCTTTTGACTCTCTGCTTATTCTGGACTGGCTCTGCTCATCTCAGCTTTTCCTTCTGTCTTTGAGCTGACTGCACTCAAACTGCCTGACTGAACTAACTCTCTTTTCTCTCCAACTCTCCATCTGAACGATTCCTTCTGAACTTTTGTCTCTTTCTGACCTGACTGTGAGCTGAGAGCCTTCTTTTATATTCTGAGAGTTAGGTGTATCCTCACTCTTATTTATTCTCAGACTTCACTGTGATTCAATCTCAGAGTTTGAGATGAAAGTCATCACTACCATTGCCTTCAGAGCATTTTATCTGAATCACACAGGCCTCTGAATGTGAACCCTTCAAACAGGTTCTTGGATGTGATCCCTTCCTAGCTATCACACAGGCCTTTCAATATGATCCTTTGCTAGAACAACCATGCTGCTGGATTAAAAGATTAAATATTTCTCTACAAATGTGTTTGAGTGATTTTATTTGGGTGCCCACAGAGGCCAGAAGAGGGTGTCAGATCCCATGGATCTGGAGATACAGGTAAGCTCCTGTTGTGGGTGCTGATATTTGGATTATGGTCATCATGACTGAGCAGGAAGTACTCTTAACCACTGGGCCATCCATCTAGCCTCTACAGATTAAATTCTTGATGAACAGTTATATTCACTTACTGTGCAATATTTCTACATTATTATTATTATGGAATACAAATGGAATAGCATATACATTTTTCTTTTCTTCCTGCTCTCATACCTATATGACATTCAGCTTCACTTTGTCTACTTTCTTTACTGAAAGTATCACACATACCATGGGTCCTCTGTTTCTCTCCTCTACTTTTCCTCCTTTCTCCTCTTTTTGACTCTTATCTTTTCTCTTCTTCTCTCTTTTTCCTTCCCCTCCTCCTCCTCCACTCCCTCCCCTTCTCTGTGTGCGTATCTCCACCTGCCTCCCATAATATGCTCCTCAACCTACAGTGTAGTTAAGCATATTAATGAAATTAGGATATTACATTTCTCCTCTAAAATCAAATTTGCTTACAATGAAATCCACCAATCTTGAGACTACATGGATTTCAACAGATACAAACCTTTCTGAAGCACAAATTCCTATAAAGATATTGAACCTAGTCATCACTCAGAAAAACTAATGTAAACAAATATTGAACTAGAGATCATGACATAAATGCTAGAATATTTATGAGAACAAATACAAATATTGCACTTGATTTTGGAATGATTGACAAATGAAATGGATTCATAGATAGAGAGATGGATAAGTAGAAATTTGATAAAATATCAAACTGTTAATGGTATAAGAAATAAAGCATGATATATTGAAAATACTATGATTTAAAACTCCATTTAATGCACTGAACCTACTGACTGATATAGTTTTGCAAACTATACTCTGTAGAGTTTGTTTCCCTTCATGACCACAAACAAGGCTGACTGGTGTCTGTAGCTTCCTGCCATGACCTAGCATTAGGAGAGGTGATGATCATATTTCATGTAACCAACTCAGGTAAATGTAAAAAGTCTGCTGAATTCATGTTGATTTTGTGTACAGTATCATAAAGTTGAAAAGCCATGAGTCAGGAATAGCTTGTGTAAGTATTTGCATGAACATAAATAATAAAGCATCGAGAGAAGACAATATGATTATTCAGTTAAGTGTGGGTTTCCAATCAACCAGGAACCAGTACATTATTCCAAGTTCAGGAGTATCATTTCAGCATTGAAAGTCATTAGGTGCCAGAACGACTGTGGCTAAGAAAGAAGCAGGTTTGTGTGGACCTGGGAGAATCATGAAAAGGCAGTAAATACTCATCTCTAGTAGAAAGTTAGTTCCAATTTGTTAGATATTCATGTTTGAGAAAGTGGGTGCTTATGAGTGATATTTCAGTTTTTAAATGTAAAGTAGTCAATTAATACAATATAAGAAATACCACATATTGTAAACAAAATATACTTTCCAGTAATAAACACTAGTAACAGTAAATTTTGAACTGACTTAAGGGAAGCCATAACATTTCAAAATTAGTGACTTTTCAAGGTTTGAGAAATTTATGAGAAACAAACAGCTTTACTGGGATGCTACATTGACTACACTATACACGTTTATAAATTTAAAGTACATTTGAGAATGAGCATAAAAATAATTTTAGAAGTTCACCATTCCACAGTCAAGATTTACTAACTTTTTATATGTGAATCTTTTTTCTTAGGGCTTCAGAAATGGGGCAAAGGGTAAAGTGCTTAATAAGCAAGTGTAAGGACCTGAGTTCAGATCCCCAGCACCCATGTGAAAATCCAGGCATGGTGTCACATGCCTATATCCCTAATGGTGTGGAGGCAGAGAGACAATAGGATTGATGGGGCTTGTCTAGCCTGTCAAGCTAAATCCAAGCACCAGTAACATGACAAAAAATAAAATAAAATAATCCTTTTTCTCTAGGGATAATGCTTAAGGAAAAATTATCTCTTCTATAAGTCAGTGACTGCCTTTCTATATATAGGTACTCATTTGTATTCTCCTTTCAGTATCTAAGGACTTAGTGCAGTTCTATAGTTCCATCCTCTTTCCTTAATAACAAGATACCCTTTCTCTGTGGCTTGATTCTACTAACACGTTGGAACAAAGCAAAGATGTTCAACTAAAGCCAAAATGAGGAGTTCTGATTTTATGTGTTTTTATATCTATGTCTTTTGAATTGATTCTGTTCTTTCAAAAGAGTGGTTAGCTCAAAGTTTAGTAGTTAGTAGTGTGATTTCTAGCTAAATAAATACCTATGAAAGACGCCTTCTTGGCATTCTTAAAAGCTTAGAAGTGTAAGAACTACACTTATTTGTTGGTATAAGTATACATATTTGGAATTCAGTTAGGTATTATGCTGGTTTACTAATGTAGCAGCTGCAGGTTCTCCTCCCTGATTCATGACTTCATTAGCCCTGGGTAGTTGACTAGTTTTCCAGTAAGAGGCTTGGTTTCCCTCTTGTTAAGTAGGTCTTAAATTCTGTTAGAGAGATATTACTGCCAAGGTATATATGTGTACCACTATTGCACCCTTAAGGTTAATTGTGCCTTGCTGGTTATTGTGGTTCATAGGTATAATTGCTGGGTAGGATGCTTGGTCGCCTCCCTCCTTTGGAATCTTATATAACACCTTCTTCACTTTACAACAGATGAAGTCCATCACAATTCATCAAAACTCGGAGCTGTGGAGCCAAGTCAAAAACTGATACAACACAACTCCTGTCCCTAAGGCTCAGCAATCATTTTGGAAGATGGGATGGAAGGATTGTAAGAGCCAAAGAAACAGGAAGTTTGCTGTGAGATTATCTCTACTAGAAATGTCAGAGAAGCTACTTTCATGAAGTCTCACTCACATGGCTGCTCAAACATGATTAGAACAAGGATGGCAACAATAGACATGCTAATGTGGGAGGAAGCAAAGGTAATAAGGCCTCAACCCCAGAAAAGAACTAGAAGCAACCTAGGAAGCCTGAGATCAAGAGAAATAGTCTTCCACAGAGAAGATACTGATTGGTTATCCAATACCAAAAGGTCAGTCCTGAAAATGCATACGTACAGGCAGCATTATATGAACTGAGCAGGTTGTATTTATATATTTAGGAACACACACACATTTGAAAATAATGAAAAGGAGGCCATGGATTTGAAAGAGAACAAAAGGGATGTGATACACGGGAGAGACTTGAAGGACAAGAAGAAACAGGAAAATGATAAAAGTATATTATATTCTGAAAAAAATAAAAAGAGTTAATAATAGCTTATACGTATCAGAAAATTCACCACCTATCATGATTTCTTTAAAAAAACGAAAAAACAAAAACAAAAAAACAAAACAAACTTCAGTTCAGCATTCTGAGAATGATGTAGATTAGTTTGCCCTTTGTTAAAATGGTAACATCTGTTGCCAGCTCTCAAAAGAAATTATTGTTTGTGAATATATAGCAATTCATCAATCATAATCACTATGGAAACACATGGCATCAAAGAAAATCAAAGCTTCATGTAATATTAAAATAATACTTTTAAATATATCATATCTAAAATACTGGAATTTTAATTCGTGACAGGAAAAAGCATATGAGGAAGGATTTTGTAATGTATGAGGCAATATTAAAGAGATATTAACAGTTCTAATAATACTGATGCTGTATCTTTAATAGTCTAAGCTTAATTAGTACTGTCAATTATGTTACTTGGCTGTACTATATACTCCCCACATCATAGCAACATACTCTTACAACTTGTGGTTACAATATTCCATTTGTTGTTCTCATAAAATTAGTATAAATTAGGGTAGTGGTTCTCAACCTCTGGGTCAAAACCATTTGAGAATTGAATGACCCTTTCACAGGAGTTGCCTAAGACCATCTGCATATCAGATATTTACATTATGGTTTGTAACCACAGTGAAATTACAGTTATGAAGTAGCAATGAAAATAATTTTATGGTTGGAAGTCACCACAACATGAATAACTATATTAAAGGTTCATAGCATAAGGAAGGTTGAAAATCACTGATTTAGGGTAATAGGGTGTTGAGGATAGAACAGAGGAGAATTGATGAAAAATGGTTCCTCAGAAAATATTACAACTTCCTCCTGAAACTTAGGAGGTACCTTGAAGTCCCTTGGGATATATGTGGTTTCTCATTTGGTGATATGATCTGAGAAATTTTGTGATCAATAGAGTGTTTAAAGTTTGATTAAACTACCAATGAGATAGTGCCAAATTCTTGCAGATAATATAATTTCATTTTGCACTGTACATGTGAAAAATTATTTTTCTTCACTTATATTTGGAAATTTGTAGAATAGAGAGATGGCCCAGTGGTTAGGATCATGCACTACTCTTTCACCAGATCTGGAGTTCAATTCCCAGTACCCACATGAGGCAGCTCACAACTTCCTAAAGCTCTAGCTCCAAGGTGGTCAGATGCCTGTGGCTTTAATGGACACCAGCAATCATGTTCACAAACCCACAAAGACACTCACATGTATATAATAATTAAAATAATAAATATAAAAGTGAATTTTTGGCATTTGTACTCATAAACACATGTTTATATACAATAAAACAGAAGTATAATTTTTGCTGAAATGTGAATTGTTATATAATAAAACAGTTGAAAAATCTTGGTACTGGAGTCAAGGCATTGCAGGTAAATTTTGAAAAAATAACAAATTCAACTTAGCCAAAGAAATTGTCTTGATCAACCAAATAATAATACTGTTTTTTTGTATTGGTGGTGTTTTTCTAATTTTTTTTTATTTTGCCAGAAAATCAAACTTTCTCTAAAACAGTAAACAAAGCAGTTAATCAAATTCTTTCATTATCAAATATTCAGTGTCGCCCAGCATTATTTTCAATGGTTAAGGAAGATAATTTTATTAATAAATATTTTCCACATATATGCTATTTTACTGAGTTGAGTGAAGCATTTACTCAAGTGAAAGCATTTATATTTTGAAGTTTAATACATTTCTAAATGTTTTATTGAGGGTATGCTGTCATAATTTCAGGATCTAAGATGCAGAATGTTCTGTTTCTAAGGACATGCATCTGCAAATAAGGAAACCTTGGTTCCATTAGTGTTGTGAGTTTTATAAATGTCATCTACTATCTAGATTTCCACTGAGTAAGCTGAGATAAGAAATCATATCTCAGTCCCCTTCCAGTGTACCACCATAGTGTCTTTATTGCAAGTATATATCCTATTCGAATATTTTCAGAAACATAAGCTTTATCAGCAGGCTGATAAATGTCCTTCATTTTTATCATATATAGCTTCAAAATTTTTATTAGATTCATTTATATGATTGCGTGTGTGAGTACACTTATAAACTAGTGTGTGTGTGTGTTTGTGTGTGTTGTGAATGCACTCATGAATGTGTGTGTGTGTGTGTGTGTGCGCATTGTAGGTTAGACGACAACTTGCAGGAAACAGACACGCCTTTCTATCATGTGGGTCCCAAGGATCAAATTCAGGTCCTTAAGTTGGTAGGCTTGACAACAAATACCTTTACCTGCTGAACCACATTGCTGTCACAAACATGGCTATTTTTAAATAAACATTTCAAGCTTCACTTCATATTTCATTTCACTTCATATCTCATTCACAATATTTTGTCCATGAACAAGCAACGTCAGTATCACCTGAGGCCTTATTATAAATTTAGATTCTCAGGTTCCACACAGAATCTTCCGAATACATATTTGCATTTTAATGTGATTTCCAGGAGATAGAGGAGAATATTAAAGTCAAAGAAGCACTGATTTAGTAAAGGATGCTTTCCCCAACACGATTCTTTTTGTAGAATTTGTAATCTTAAATATCACATTATAGTTTACACTTCATTAAAAAGCATATATTTGGCTTAATATATCATCTTTTCAATTTATAAATACTTCAGGATGGAACATATATAGTGTGTGAAGTTTTGCTTTTTTGCCATTTATAATAAAAATTCTAAAAAAGAATAATAGTGAAGAACCTGAAACAATCTTGAAAGTGTATCTGGCATCAGATATAGTAATGGCAAACTTGGTAGGTAAAACAAGTATCAGGCAAAGGTAAAGGGAAGGTTTTCTATTCACATATCCAACAAAATATTTGGAGGACATTTATGACCAATACATTCCCTATGGTGTTATCATTCTAGAATGAGAGTTACTTTATACATCCTTTAATTCAAGTAGAAATGCTTTACAATTTACAATTATGATAAATAAAATGAAGTCATATTTTTATATGTTTTGTTTTTAGTCTGGGAGTATAGCTAAATTGATAAGAGTGCTTTCTTAGCATTCATGAGGCTCCAGGATTATCTCCAGCACTTCTAATTCTGTAATCCCAGAATGTAGGAGGCAAATGCAGGGAAGCTGTTTCAAATTCAAGGTCAGCCTTGCCTACATAGCAAGCTCCAGATCAACACTCTATTTCAAAAAACAAAACAAGTAACTCTTTCTCTTGAGCATCCCCATATTTTGGGCATTTTGAGATCATGGTCTATTCTACATCCTGGATTAGAATGTGCAGTGTTCATGCCTATAGTTTATAAAGAAAAATAGAAAAATTCATTGCTATCATAACATATAAATATAGAAAATTAATTCACATTTGCATACTTTCAGTCTACATTACATGTAAGTCAAAATCTCTATATGATACATAGCTTATGAACCTTTCTAGAAAGTATGTGTTACTATAGTAACTTATATTTTTCAAGGAACATATGTCACATTAACATTCTTTCATCCATAAGGTATAATGGTGTGTATAAGAAGCACATGTATACTTTACGATATTCTCTCATAAACGTGCAAAATAAACCAATACTTGGAGTGATGGAGATGATTTGTATAGAAGATATTTCTATCAACTATAGAAACAATATTAACTATATAATTTAATTATATTTTATTGTATATGTAGAACACTTTTTAGCAAAAAAATTATTACATTCAAATTTATTTTACCAAAATCCTGAGAAATGACTTTTATTTTGAATTTGATTATGATTTATATGTTTTACATTTTGTGGGGTAGAAAATTCAGACTGTGTTAATGACTTATATTGTCACGTATCTTTTGTGGATTTGTTGAAGCAATATATATGCATTTCGATACACTCAAACTCAAGGGGAAAAAAACCCTCAGACTTGTCCAATTACTGTGTCCATGTGGTTCATAATCGAAAATGTTGGATTTTTTTAACCAATCGTGTTTATAATTATAGATGGTCAACTGTCATCCAATTTCATATCAGCATAAAGAAAGCAGGACATAAAAATTTTTCCCTATTTTGATGACCATAAATAAATGTGTCCTTGCTTTCAAAGTATAGCTCTTACACTATAATTAGATTTAAATATAGTTCTGTTTTTAAACAACAGATGCCAGCCATCTCATACACTTCCAAATTTACAAAATATTTTTTATTATTGGTGAGGAACCCCAGCAGGACTCTCATTCCTATTACAGCCTGCATGTGTTATGGTTTATGCAATAAATACATTCAGAGGGGGGAAAGGTTGGAATACAAAGGGCAAAAGTATGGCAGCATTCCATCCTCGGTTTACCTGTGTGACTAGCGTCATGGTTTGCAAAAACAGTCAAAAATAAATGCCAGCTAATTTAGAAGTTTTGTTTACTCATAAGGCTCACGTGTTAACTGACTAAAAAAAACACTCAAGTCTGAGAGTGAGTATCATGTTTAATTGTACCTAATTACCAAAAACTGAATCAATAATTGTGCAATGAATTAATTTTATGTAAGTAATAATGCTGGGTCTGAAATCATAAGTCTTCAGTTTTGTCTTTCAAAGTGAGTATTTAGTAGATGAATTTAGAGTGAGTATTTAGTAGAGTATTTAGAGATGGTTACTTTAAAACTATGCAACCAGCTAACTAGGAGCTTATTCATTACCACTAAAAATATTCACTTTAAAAACTCACATTTTAAAGGCAAAGGTTGAATATATTATTTGATATTTGATATTATTTGATAACTTCTATAAGATAATTATTAATGATCAATCTTCTGAGAATACATTTTCTGATTGAGAAGAGTTTAAAAAATATTCTAAATCCTTCTTATCACAAACCCTTTGTTTTTCCTTTTCCATTATCTCTTGATTCAGTTCCAGAAATTTGCTAAAATTAAAAAATACAAATTTTTTTCAACTGCAGAAAAGTATAAAAACAAGACATAAAGGGAATATACAAATCAAATTCTTTATGTTCATGGAATTTTATGATAAAGGGCAGGGTACAGTGAATGCTGAAGAGGGGAGAATCAGGCAAAAGGAGATAATTACAAAGAAGAAAGCAAGATGAATTTGGAGTATGACAAACATGAGAGCAAAATGTTCAATGAAACAAGCTGTGGTTAGTAATTAGGAGAGAAGTTGTACAAACATCTTTAAAGGCCTCAGAGCCTAATTGTCTGCTATGCTCAGGAATTAGCAAGGAGTTGTGTGTGGCAAGAATTTGAAACATGTGGTTGGAGATGGTCAAGATTAAGTTGAGTGTACATACAATGGTGGTTTTCTTTGTTCCATAATCTGTCATCAATAGGTCTGTACTGAGGATATGATAATCAATTGTTTGTGAGAGTCAATTCCAGGGGAAGGGAAAATCCTTTAAGATCCATGATTAATGTTGGTGACCTGAATTATAGTGAAGATTGCAAGAGAAAACATTGAGGAAGATTTAGAGATGGGATGAGAAAAGGGTTGTTGATCATAGGAATATGATACAATGATTAGAATAAGAAAGAATAAACGGAGTGTACACCATGGCATAAAGGATAAGAATAAAAAACAAAACAAAACATGTTGGTATGGAGATGGCTTAGTGGTTAAGAATGTATACTGCTCTTGCAGAGGACTCAAATTCAGTTCCCAGCACCCATGTAGAGCAACTCACAACATCTAAAATTTCAGCTTCAGTTGGACCCAATACCCACTTCTGGCTTCCATGGCCGCCTGGATTCATGTGTACATATTTAGCTGTAGTGAGACACTTTGTCAAGATTTTTGTACTGTGTAGCCTTCCTTATGGTTACATGCCACTTGGACTTCTGGGAAGAGCTTGAGGGGGACTATTTAAGACAGTGTATTCAGTTGGGAAAGTCAGTTGGTGAAACAGTAAGTTCCAGAAGCTGGTGACAGGGAAGGCAGGCAGAAACAAGGCTCAGAAAAAGACAGTACCAGAGAATAAGAAAGAAGGCAGACAGTTGCTGGGAAGCCTCAGGTAGATGAGAGTTATTGAGATAACTGGGAAATTAGTTAATAGGATAGAAGATGTTAGGTGTTAGTCCAGTTTTCCGGGTTTAGACAGATTAAGACACCCAGAAAGAGCTGTAAAGAATTCTTCTCTCTTTTCCTTCCTAACCTTTTATAGATAAAGGGGGTTTTAAAAAGTTACAAGGTAGGAATCTTTCTCAGTAACAGGTAACAATAGGAAAAAGAGGAACAGAGTTCAGAGTCAAGTTATCAGTGAAAAGTAACAGTTACAAAAGGCTTCATGCTTGGGTATAGCATTGGGAAATGGTTACAGCCATAAAGAAAACAGTTACATTTTGGCCCCTAAATGAAGAAGACTGAAGAGGCCAGATCCCAGCATTAAAACATTTATAGTTACCCATAGATACTTTTATATACATAATTTTTAAAAAATTGAAAAGTAAATTTTAAAAAATCATCAAATTGCTTGACTTTGTAACTGGGAGAATGATTTTTATCACATTTGCCATATGTTGCATGACTTTTCTTCAGAACATATATATATATATATATATATTCATTCCAAGTAGAGAAGATACTGACAAACAAAAGAATGGATTTGGTCTAAATCGAGATTGTTTAATCAATAATTTTATTGGAATCATTCACAGGCACATTGGCATATCAGTCTCCAACACTCCTGGGAGATTCACTAAGCAATTTAGAGATAGCTACACCACTGAAAAGCACCCTTAGCATAGATGGCTCGAGACAAGCTCCATCACTGAATAATGCCACTCAGAATATGAACTACTTGTGAAGAGCAGCCCTACTGAAGAGGCCTCTGGGAAAATTCAGAGCAGATACACTGCCAAAGAGTTTCAACACCTCTGCCCCTAGTTAACCTCCCACTTTCTACATAAATTCTGGGTCCTTATTAGTATCATGAACCACTCTCCTCCCTATAATATAGAATAACAGGTCCAATTTCTTCAGGGTCTCTTGAAGGTACTCTTGGCTACTATGATTGAAAAAAAGCAATGATCACATTCATTCTGAAGGGCCAGATATACAACATCAGGGAAGACAAGAGAAAAAGTGAGTTCTAGTTCATGTCCATAAAATAAGCACACATTTCTCAGAATAATATGTGTCAACCTCTGTATTAAAACCTTGTTTCCATCTCTGACAATATAAGGTAACTTTTATTTATCATTCAGTTATCACTTTAAATGTTATTTCGATAGAGAAGTCATCCTCAGCACCAGTAGTACAATAGTGCTTGGCAGAAGGGAAGACATATCTCCCTTTCTATTTGATTACCAGACTATTAAAATAATGGTATTGGAATTTCCACAGGAACCTCATTCTGGAAAACAAAACATCTTTTCTATCTAGAAGAGGAATCTGTTTCCCAGGAGAGATTTCAAACTTCTGACAGCTTGTCAGACCATCTTTCAGGAGAGACCTGATCCCAAACAATCATTTGTCAGTGATGAACACGTCTATACTTTGACCTCAACTGCTTACTTATACATATTCCTTGCCCTGTACTTAAATCTAAAATTCATGTTAAAATCCAAAAGATATCCTTGGAGGTTATTAAGTCCATTTATTTCCTTCCCAGTGTGACCACATTGAATAAATCTATCCCTTCTGCTTATTATTTGTTTTATTGACTATTACTGTTTTTTTTAACTATCCTGTTGATGACAGCTAGCTGAGCCAAGATTGTTAGGGTTCCTCATTCTAAGAGCTCCAGTAACAATGGGTTCCCTTATCATGAATTCTCATTCTATGTTCTACCTCTTTAAAAAATATTCATGTTATTTCTATTTTTAAAATAATGAGTGTAACTGTCTCTCTGTGTATGTGGAGTGTGTGTGTGTGTGTGTGTACGTGCCCATTGGGGTGATGTAGGGTGGGGTATGTGTATGTTCTTGCAGGCAGCTGAAGAGGCCAAAAGAGGGCTGTAGATCTCCTGGAACTGGAATTACAGTGATTGTGGACCACCTGATATGGTTACTTGGAACCAAACACTGGTCTTCTGTAAGAGCAATAAATACTCCTACTCACTGTTTCATCTCTCCATCCACCCTACCTCTTATTTATTTATTTTTATTCATTCATTCATTTATTTATGTAATATGTTTAAAATTAAATTTGTTCATATATTTTGATCATATTCTTTCTCTCAACAATTCCAAGATCTTGAACACCTTCCTACCAACTCAACTTCTCTTGCTCTCTCTCGTTCTCTCTCTCTCTCAGGAAAAAAAAAGGAAAAACAAAACAAAAACCCCAAAATGCAAAGTAAAAGAAAATCTATAAGATACAAAAGTTACCAACACACACACACACACATGATCAATGAAGTTTGTTTTGTGCTGGCCAACTACTAATGGGCATGAGTCCTGGCCTGGAGTGTGGTTGATATACCCAGTGTTGAAGAAAACCAGCTTTTCCTTTTCCTGCATGTATCAGTTGCAAATAGTTTTTTGGCTAATGGTAGTTTTTGTCTTGTTTGAACCTGTCCAGGTCTTGTGTGTACTGTCACAGTCTCTGTGAGTTCATGTATATATCAGTCCTGTTATGTCTGGAAGACACTTTTTCCTTGGAATCATCTACCACCTCTGGGTCTTACAATCTTTCCTTCTCTTCTTTAGTATATATACCTGTGCTTTGGGGGAAGAGTTTAATGGATACATCCCATTTAGGGGTGAGTGTTCTACAGTCTCTCACTCTCTGTACATTGTCAAGTTATAAGTCTCTTTGCTAATTATCTTCCACTGCAAGAAGAAACTTCTCTGATGAGGTTTGAATGATGCTGTGTTCTTTGGGTATAGCAATATGTCATTAGAAGTCATTTTATGTCTTAATTCCTTTAACAAAACAAAAGTAGTAGGTTTTCCCTTCAGCTCATGACCTATGGGTTCCATCTTATGCAGTGGGCCTTAAATCCAATAGCAAAAAAGCTGTGGGTTATTCTCATAATATTTGTGCCATTATTATGCCAGTATATCCTGCAATCAGTCTCTGTTGTAGGCCACAGGGTACAGCTGGTGTAGCTGGGTGTAATTGATGATTACTTTTCTCCTCTGATAGTTTGCAGAGTACCTTCCAGTACCATGAAAGCTTGTCAATAGGGGTTAAACTTCTAGCTGAGAATTAGGTTAATTTTTTCCATATTTGATGACATGAATTTGTTGTGTCTTCAGCAATAAGGACTTACCATCATGTTGTGGAGAGCAAATTGTCAAGTAGCATGTGATGTTTGGAGTGGTCCAAGGTACCCTTTGGTGCCAATGGCTCAACAAGATGTAACTCATTCCTGGAACTAGAGTTTTTATTTGTTGGTGTGTCTATCTGAAGCATTATCTTCCCCACTATATGTTTAGTCCATTTATATTCCATTCATACATTTTAGGAAGCTTCTACAATTATAGGTTTTATATGGTTTCTCAAGTGATCTTCAGTGTTAGTTGTCTCTCTCCATATTCCCTCCTTTACAATGACCTCCTGTCTCCATCCTTTCTTAATATTTTTATTCTTGCTTCCCTTTATCTCTCTAAAACATGTACTTAATTTCCCTTTCCTTGGAAGATATCCTCTTCTTCCCTGGTCTCTCACTAGCTACCTCTCCTCTATGGCTATTCAGATTGAAACACATGTACAAAATTTAAAAGGAAACATACACGTACAAGAGAAAACCTGTTTCTTTAGTCTAAGATTATAGACTAAAATATCCAAGAAGCTTTTGTAGCCTCCGTGAATGTCATTCCCCTAATACACTGTACTCACTCAGTGTACTCTGCTTGGTTAATTGTAATTAAATATATACCTGATAAACTTCTTCCAGAAAGCAATATGAAATGGCATACTAGCTGTATGTTTCCTATTTTATTTCTTAGTGGGTGACTACTACTTCATTCAAATATTTCACTATTAATAATTTTAAAACATTAAAAATTAGATATATTTATTTTATGTTTGAGTGTTTTGCCTACATGTATGTATGTGCACCATGTACATGCCTGGTACCTATAGAAGTCAAAAGAAGGTGTTGGGTCCCTGAATTTAGAGTTATGGATAGTTATAAATGAACACTGGAAACATTATACAATTTGTCTAATTTAATAAATGCCTTGAGATGTGTGTGTTTGTCTCTCTCATATACATAAATTCATACCTATATATATCTATGTGTTTTGCTATGATAAGACCTAATCAATAAACATAATTAAAAATATCTATATAGCTCAACTTCTGTAAAAGCAATAAATATTCTTAACCACTGAGCGATATATCTCCTCTCTCACTATTAATCTTTAATTATGTTCAGAGTTCACAAATACTCATTTTTCTCTTTAAAACATTGTATATTTCCTTTCTGATATGATGAGCTATAATGACAAGTAGAAATCCTCCACTTATAGAGAAAATCACAATATGTACATATATTCTGCTAAAAAAATTCTTCTTAAGTACAATCATGTTTACTTTGTCCATTTCCTTTCAATTAGAGAAAGTAGATGGAGGAGAAAGAAGATGCTGCAGAAGACCTGAAGTTTCTGTAAATAATAGGTGATAACATTTGAACATCTAAATAATTATACTAGTTAAAGTGTCATATGTCTGTATATTTGTGGTAGTCTTATGCATATAGTGTTGTATATTCTGATATGTTTACACAGACCATGATCTAGGGAAACCACATGTGTTCCCTCTCAAATTTCATTTACTTTATCATTTGAGGTTGGGTTATACAGATACATTTTAAATTATGAATATTGCTTAGGTCCTCTTATAGAAAGACATACAGGTATATATTTACACATCTGTGCACATGAATGTCCAGTCTCTCCTTCTTTCTCTCTCTCACACCTAGGCACACACACACTCACACACAAAGGTATTTTTAATACAAAACAAACTATAAGATCTTGCTGTCACCATTAGCCTAAATCCTTTCAGACAGAAGTTAAGTCTGCATTGTTACTGTGTCACAGCCTGTAACTGAAACAGCACTGTTTTCCAAGATAATGACAAGGATGAATTCAATGCAGGGACATGGAGCAGGAACACATGAATTGAGCTGAATTAAAATATTAAATTTAAATTAAGCTCTTATGAAGTCTGATTCATAATTAAGTTATAAACTTTAATCTTTAAATTTAAATGCAATTATGCTAAAGCCACCATTTGGTAATAGGTCAAGGATCCTCACTATATGAACTCAAAGACAAATTTCTTAGTAACAGCAATATATGGAAGTAGAGAGTAACCATGGAAGTTCTTGAGTAAAAAATGAAAACCAAGGGGCTCTTCTGGAAACCATCAGGAAAAAATTAGTGCAAACAAAGTCAATGTGTCTTTATCTTTAGCAACATGTATACTTCCACTTACAAAAAGGAAACAATTCTGTAAGCACAAAGCACAGGAACTGAATTGGTTTACCTTAGGCAAGTTTGAACTACTTTAATACCATTTCAATGAATTTGTAGGCTAAGAATTCATTATGTATTTACTTGTGTTTTCCTCTACGTTTATAATTTCAAATGCTCACATATTGAGCTGAAACTATTGTATTGCCAACTGTCTCTCACACAATTTCTCAAAACAACAAATATCATTTAATAGTGAGCAAGGGCGAAATCATTTTGAGATTATAGCATTACTGCAGGATGTCTTTAGAGGCATCCATGAAGAAATTATAATAATGACCTCAATGCTCCCTAACAAATGTAGAAAAATAAACCATTGTTTTAATGGCAGACACAACTGGAAATGAAAGTAGAATATGAAAATTAAACCTTAAAGTAAGGGGAAAAGGAGCTAAGAAGGATTCATTTTTACTGCCCAACCATTTTTCTCTTCTGAGAGAGAGATAGTGATAGATCGATCGATCGATAGATAGAGAATGCAATTTCTATACATGGTTATGATGGTTAATTTTCATTATCCACTTACTGGATTTGAAATAAGGTAGGAGACATGACTGTGAATAAGTCTGTTGGAGTGCTGCCTCATGTTACTAACAATGCCTTTTCCACCATGATGAGCTGTGCCCTCAAACTATGACCAAAAATAAATCCTTTGTTAAGTAACTTCTGTCATCTATTTTTTTTCCACAGCAATCAAAGAGTAATATAATTAGCTTCTTACAAATGCATTTTAAAATATAACCTTAAAATAAATCTGTAACATAATACTATTTGAACTTAGTATGGTAATGAAGTAAAGGACTTTCTTTGACATTGGTTTCAAAACAAAACAGAGCTTAAATGAGAAAGATAGAAAGAAGGGAATTTAGAGTGATTTGAGATTCTTTACAATGCTTACTACATTACTAATACAACACAGTTATACTTATAGATGTGCACACAAGGGAAAACTAAAAAATGGTTTGTAATGACAATATAATAATTAATATCCAATATTAATATACACCTTTTATGGATGAATAGACATTATTTACTCAGATTTCATCATGTCATAACTATCTCATCATGCTAATTATATAATAAAATTGACAATGAATTAAATTGACATTTTGCAAGCCAGATTTGAGATTGTTTTTCAAGGTCAGAGAAAATGATACTTCAACATGCTCTCTGTCAGAAATCATGCGCTATATTTTCCCCTTGAAAACACAGATGAAACTGATTATAATAGCAAATAGGTAAATAGAGCAGATTAGAATGGTTTCTTCTCTGCTAGTTATTCAAGTCATTGCAATGTCTTATTATTTTCAAAACAATGACCCAAAACTTTTGAAATACAGGAGAAAATATTTTTTTCTTTCACTTTCCTACTAGAAATAGGAATTCAAATAATTGAGAAAACCTACCAAAAATCTTACCTACTGAAGATCCTTATATGATGTCGTGTATAGATAGGTTGGTTTTAAATCTATAAACATGAAAAAATTAATTTTCCTTTTCTATTTAAGAATATGCCATTGAGGTTAAAATTTTCAATCTAAAGTTACAGGGGAATGTTTTCCTTCAAATACATAGAACACTATTGGAAAGAAACAAAATGAACAGCTATGTTCACTCATGCCAGTTGGTGGTGGATGTTCATCTATGAAAATTCATATACCATCCCTCAAATATTCTTAACTTGATGGTGATAGTCCCAGCAGCACAAAATATAGTCAGGCATTTTTTTTAGTGGAATGACATGACAAGTACATACAGTAACTGCCTGAAGAACATTTATAGAAAATTATAGTATGTTTGAATTTTAGAATAACAATTAAAATATAGCAATGGAGATCAATAATACCTAACTGACAGGCTTATATTACTCCTGTGAAGATCAAGTGGGTGTTTCTATCATATAGTATATATTCAATAAATATTCTCCACAATAACACTTTTATGTAACAAAATGTGCTTTGTAACATGTGTGAAGTCATGAGTTACTATATATTATTGACATAAACACGGCCATGTCAAGGATCCCAGTGACATGAGAATGACAAGGGCTTACCTAGATAAGGCTCAGAGGACTGACAAAGTCTTTCTTTGGTCCAAGGTATGGTATTATGAATAACTGACCTTTAGCTAAAACCATTGTATACATCTTCCTCTTTCTGAATGACTGCCTCAAATCCCCTCCCCCGCAAGTGCAGGATTATAGGTAGGCACCATCATACCCATCTGTTGCTTGGTTTTATGCTATGCTTTGCAAGGCATAGCCATGCATTTATCAGTCTTCATGCCGGAATATTTCAAATTATGCATTACCAATGATTATGTAGTTGATAACCCCCATAATAATGTCAATCATTGTCTTAGTTTTTTTTCTATTGCTAGGGTAAAATATCATCACAAAAGCAACCAAAAAGAGAATGGGTTTATTTTGGCTCACAGTTTCAGGTTATAGCTCATCACAGCAGGGAAATCACAATGCCAAGAAGCTTGAGAGAACTAGTCACACTGTACTCATAATCAGGAACAGAACACAGTGATGAATGCAAATAAGACTAAGATCACATTCTAGACCTTTATAGCCCAAGGCTTGCTCACAATTAAGACAAGTCTTTCCTTATCAATTAATACATTCCAGACAGTCCCCTATAGGCATGCCCAAAGGCTCATCTCCCAGGTGATCCTTGATTCTATCAATTTGACAATTAACTGTCATGTTAAATAACAGTCATGTAAAGACTCATTTTATTGTTAAGTTTTGAATATTTAATTTCAAATATAGCCAAGAATTTTCAATGGAACTTGAAGTGAAAAAGCACTTCATATACACTGAATTTTGGAATGCCATCAGTCAGTTGACACTAAAGTATATTTAGTGGGAAGATAAAATAACCATTTGGTAAAAAATAAACAGTTTGGTACTTCCTCAAAAATATGACCTAATAGTTTCACTTGAGGTACATAATCAAGAAAATTGGAAGAATATGTCCATATAAAATATGTACATGGATATTCACAGCAGCATTATTTACAACAGCAAAAAAAAAATAAAAACCAAAACCATCAAACACAGATATACAATGTAAATTTATAACCACTGGTGAATTGTTACATAAAATGTGGGACATGAAGTCAATTTTGCAAAGAAAAGAAAAAACATAACAAAAACATAGATGAATCCTGAAATCTGAAAGAATCCAGATACAAAGGCTGTACATAGTATAACTAAATTTATATACAATATCCAGAATAGGCAATGTTTCAGAGACAGAAATCAGATTAATGGTTACTAGAGACTGGGTTGGGAGGTGAAATATGGGCCTGTGGTTGCTGAGAGAGACAGGGTTTATTTCACTAAGTTAGCAGAAAGATTGAAAGGAGGGCATATTGGACCTCATCTGTACTGTAAAACATTATGCCGGATAATGTAAGAGATAATGTTGTCCATTGTTGGACAGGATGAACTTCTCTACATACAAAAAACATTCTGTATTACATTTCATATGCAAAAGAAATACATATGAGATCGTTCTCACATTATACTTCAGATTAACTGTAACTTAAAAAGCCCTCTTGGAAGTGCCAGAACACATATTAAATGCTACATATAAGCATTGTTAAATAACATAAACAAAATTTATGAACTTATTCTTTTTCAATAAACCTTAAAACAGAGACAGTGAAATACAATGTACATCTTAAAGAACATCTATAAAGTTTGTATTCATCCCTGGAGAAACAAAATCACTAAGCCAATATGGGTAGACACAGGCAGACAGATAACATTTTGTATTGCAAACTTGATGTAGGTATGGTTGATTGAAAAATCATGTCTGACTTTATTCTTTAGCAAGAAGCCAAGCACTTTAATGGCTTGGTAGGTCTTCTCTAGTGGTGTGTTTAGCTCAGTGACCACTGACATCAAGTGTGTGATCTACCAGTCAATCAACACTAATTGCATAATTAGAGAGGAGAGGGAATTGGGCTAATATGCAACCCTGAACTGCACATTGAGCCCTGAAGAGGGAACTGGGCTCATTGTGCATTCACTTTCATTTTAAAAATGCATAATCAAAAGTATTTCTCTGAGCAGTTTTAGTTTATATTCAGCAATTTTCATTCTGCCTAAAACGCATTTGAGAAAACTCATTAATGAGAAGACTCATGAAGTTGGAATCACTGAATCTAAAGTGGCTCTTAATTCTTAGGTTATTGAATCCTGAAAGAAGATCTATCACAAAACTTGTCATAATACTCTAAAGAAACAAACATAATTTGTAAAGAGTTATTGTTAAACATTGTGTGCTTTTTGGCTGGATCATTAAATTGAAAAATAGAACTTTTAAAAATGGTGAATAAAAGCTAGTCAGGTTTAATAAATATAATGGAGATATAAAATTCAGAATACTTAATCAGAATAAATTTTGCATAGAGATCTGTCACATATGTAGTGATCTAATTCACAATATAGCACCATGAACAGGTATGGTTTTGAAAGCATCATTTACTTGTGCTTTCCTAGGAATTTCTTCAATGTTGTATGGTATTTTAAAGTATCAGACACCAAAAGTTTATGACATAGTTTTGATAAATGAAAAGATGCATATTTATGAGCTATAATTAGCTTATTATCCTTGAAGCAATACATGCTCCTTATGCGGATGTACTATTGAATTATCCTTATAAATTCAATTAATATATAAACAATAATTGATAAAGGCTTAGTTTCTATAGCACTTACCAATAATGCTAAACTGTCCAGCAACATAGTGTGACTCTCTAATCCCTATTCAATTGTATTGACTTTCTTCGTGTTCCTACTTCCTTTTATTGTTAAACTTACAATTTCCCCAGAATTCTAATGAACTTTCATAAATTTCTACATAAAAGAAAATCTTTATTGATGACATTACTAAAGTTATTATAAAGGCCAGGGGGAGTAAAATAACATACTTTTCCTGTAAGCATGAGGCTCAGTTTGAACACTCAGACCATACATAAAAGCCTGATGATTATGATATCCATAATCACGGTGTTCCTACCAGGTTATGGGATATGGAGACGTGAAAATCCTCAGAAGCTTTCAGGTAAGCTTTCCTGGTATACACAGAAACAAGAGACACTGTCTCAAAGTAGAACCAGCACCCAAAATTGTCCACTGATATCCATATACAACCACATCCACACATGAGCCTATACTCACACATGGGTATGTACAAACAACATTCCATATATGCCTCTGTTCATAGTCTATACATGCATATCATGCATACATAGATTTTTTTTAACTTTTTGAGATTATAATATAATTACAACATTTTTCCTTCTCTTTCTTCCCTCCAAACTGTTCTCTATATCATCTCTGTAGTCATGGATTCAGGTGTAGCTGTTGATTCAGAACAAAGACATTTTATTCTTTGACTAATTCAATCAACAGTTCTTAGTCCTGGATCCCTGGAGCTTTTCAGACTCTTTAATATCTACTCTTAAGCCTAGAACTAGAAGGTGTCAGCTTCAGCCTCCATACAATCTAGGACATTTAAGCCTCTGTACACTCTAATTAACCTTTGAGACGTACTACTAACTGAAACACTCTGACTATCTCCTTCTTAACTCTGACTCTTCTGTAACAACTCAACTCACTCGTTTTTCTGGTCCAAACTCTTCACTAAGCTGCCTGGTTCAAATTGACCTTCTAAGCTTAACTGTTTCTGACTGTTTCTTTGGACTCTGGCTTACCCTGACTGATTCTCTAACTGCCTCAGATTGAACTGCTCTGCTAACTTCAAACTGTCTCACTCTTCCAATCTAATACTGACTTCTGCCGAGCTGCCTCAGTGTCTCTCCCTGAGCTCCCTAGTCCTGCAGTCAGCTTCTCTTCTCTTCAATTAGACTGCTTCATTGTTTCTGTGTCTTGTCCCTTGTCTGCCTGCCTCAGACTGCTTGTCTCATACTGCCTGCTCTAACTGACTGTAACTGACACTGACTCCTTTTGAGCTTTGTCTCCTGTGTCTGCATACACATTCTGTTTCAGTCTTAGGGATTAAATGCGTGGACCACCACTGCCTTCTGAATACTGGAATTAAAGATGTTTGCTTCCAGTGCTTCACTGGGATAAAAGGTATATACCAACATTCTTAACATTCTTTCTACCTTCCATCTGCACCACACAGATTTCTGAATGTGGTTCCTTCATATAGACCCCTGGAATATAGACTCTTCCTAGCTTTCACACACATATAGTCCTCTACATGTTCCCACTCTTCTTCAAATTCATAGCCTCCTATTCCATGAAAAAGAAACCATGCCTGATCAGATGGTCAAGAACCTAATACTAGATGGGCTATCGGCCTAGGAGAAAACCAAATATTGTTGTTGTGCTAAAGGAACACAGCAATAAAATAACTCCTAATGACAATCTGCTATGCCAATTGATCACTGTCTTGAATTCAGCCATTATCAGAGAGGCTTTCTCTTTGTAGTAGATGTTAACTAATATACAATCCCTCAACTGGAAAATGTGCAGAGATTAAGAGACTTTGGAAGACTTGGCCCTAAATGAGAAGTATTTACCAATAGATTCCTTTCAGAGCTCAGGGAGCTATGAGAGAGAGGGGGCAGAAAGACTTTCAGAGTGAGAGGGGATGGATGACATCAGGAAAACAGTATCTTCTAGACACAACAGGATTGATACACGTATGAAGTCACTTAGACTGTGGCAGTATGTACAGGACTTGTACAAATTCAGGCCAGATGGGATCCCAGCACTGAAAGGGGGTAAATGGACACACACACATGCTTCCATCCCTAAGCAAGAATCTATCTGCAATTGATATGTGCTGGTAAAGAAAAAAATTGTTTTCTCCAACCTTAAGAGTAGGCCCCATGCCCAGCAGTGGATGGCCAATGCAAAATAAACTCAGTGGGTCTTTGTAGATTTATTCTTGTCTCCTATTGCTTTGTTTTGACATTTTTAAAAAATCTTATTTTTCTTTTGTTTGTATAATATGGTTTCTGATTTTGTGATTTTATGGGTTTGGTTTATATGATGTGTGTGTGTGTGTGTGTGTGTGTGTGTGTGTGTGTGTGTGTGTGTGTGTGTGTTGTAGTTTAAAAAAAATTCTGTAGTATTTTTTCCTGTTTCTTTTCAAAAGAGATAGGAGTGGAACTGGATGGATTGGGGGTAGGTGGCAAGGATCTGGTAGGAGATGGGGGAGGGTAAACTGATCAGAATATATTGTATGAATTTTCAATTAAAAAATACATGTACTCTTGTTCATTAATTGTTATTGCATGCATTTATGTATATATATATATACATATATATATATATATATATATATATATATCATAAATGTGCTTTACTCAGTCCATATAATGTTCTGAGTATGTATGTTTTCAGGACTGACCATTTGGTACAATGAACAATTAATCAGCATGTTCTTCCTTCGGGAAGACTGCTTCTCAAGATCTTAACTTTCCTCAGTTTCCATAGTTCTTTGTATAGGAGTGAGGACTTGATAGGTAAGTGTAGTCTACACAAATTGTGTTAAAGCTAAGAAAGTATCTTGCCACATGTATGTTTAAATACCTTCCCAGTAAATGGGGTGAGGAAATCTACTTGCAATATTATGGGCAAAATATCAAAGAGTTGAGAACGGATTTTTATAAAGCCCAAATCCTTATAAATGAGCATTATTCGTTTATAGTTGCTGTGTATGAATTTGTACCATCTCAGAAATTGGCAAAATAAAACATAAAAAGTTATTTAAAATTGGATCCTATCCTTTAAGAATTTAAAAGATGTTGAAAACTCTTGAAATACTATGGATGAACAAAAGTGCCTGCCATCTGAATGTACTGCATGCTTCTGGATAAGAAGCAAGGTGCTCATTGAGGAAATACTGTAATGGACATTAATTAGTGAGAAAGTTGTAGAAATATAAATCTTGATTGTGTATTACTTAGTACCATAAATTTCCTAAATGGGATAAACTTGCTATGGTCATGAAGAACATTTTGTGGCTAGAAGATGACATCTGCAATTGACTGTAAAATAGTTCAGAAAAAGTATATTAATCACATAAAAGCATACATGCAATATGCAGAAATAGGACTAAAACATGAGAGAGCACAGAGATATGGAGAGTTCCCTATGAAGGGCAGATGCATATTCATTGTACTCCTGCTGCTTGAAATACTTCTAATGAATGTTGGTAGGAAGATGGCAGTCTTTGAAACCTTGCATTATTATTATTTTTAAATAAGGGAAAGCCTTGTTAGCAGAAAAATAAATGACAGAAAGCAATAGAAATGGCAAGCTATATGCCTAAAGTTAAACAAAATTTAAAAAAAGAAAGAAAATAAACTCAGTTGGTTCCAAAGGTGGTTTCTGAAAATTCCCATGTGATAATCAATATACATACAATAAGCAAAACAGATTCACATTCATCATAACTGCCTCTATTCAAATCACAGGAACACACCGGGTATCCTCTGTTAAAAAGTCAGATCTCAGGGACAACATATATGCTAGGCCTAATTGAAAGACATCTTTGTATACCACTAAACACAAAGAATATTTTGCTGAGCCTAAGTAAATTTCAGAATACTTCTATATTAGCTAAATGGGCATTAAACATGTAATTAAAAATGCATGGTTATTATTACTTTGTATTCAATTTTCAGTAGCTGTACTGAATATTTTAATAACTTCTCTAGCACAAATAGCACACAGGACATTATTGTGACCAAATTCATTTTAATTAGTCATTTTATAAATTATACTAGTGGCAATGCTCTGCTTGCCTGACAGAGAGAGAATGTGGCCTCTATATTCACATGTAAATAAGCAGAATGACATTTAAGAAGTCATTGATTTAAAAAAAAATGCTTACAACCCCTGCTATTAACTTCACACCTAAATACAATTGAGAGCTGAGCTGTACCTGTTAAAACAGGAAAGGCACTTTAAAACCAAAGAAGAAAAACACTTTTTCCACTGGCCTGTTTTATTCCACTTGAGAACAAAGACTGTAATGAATTAACCACACAAATCACTGCATGAAACAAAAGAAGCAAAAAGGATGATTTCTTTTCATTGTACTGTCATTGGAATGAGTAGAAGACTGGTTTATTGAAATAGTAATTTTAATTAGTTTCCAGTGGATAGTGGTGTGAGCTTTTCAGCAGCAGCTCTTGTCCTAGTTTAGTATCTCATTCTCCAGCACATGAGTGAATTCTGTTTATAGACAAGAACTGACTGGAACAGGGACAGCAAAGTCATGGAAGGAAGAAAGAACATCAAACAGACTCCCTCATCTTGACAGGCCCCTAAGCACCAAACAAAACTATACTCTGACCATTGGGTCCTGCTCAGAATAGGGCTCGCTTTTGCCAACACACAATTTTGTCTTTTTCTATATCAGCGCTACAGCTAAATGTGCAATACAAAATGTGGCTTGGATAAAACAAAACCTGCTTTTTAAGGCCAAGCAAAAGAGTCATTGGAAAATTTTATAAATGTGTTGTGGATGCTTTCAGTATATTTTAATATCTATTCTTTTTCGAACTCATACTGAAGATTCATAAATGCACTGTCTTACTACTCTCCTTGTGGTCTGATAATTAAAAGGAATTTTTGATATGGATAACTCAAATTAAATTAAGGATCACATTCTACTCAGTCATTTTAAGTTTACAATTCAAACACTATTGCAACCTAGAAATTCTTCCTCCTAGTAAATGCAAGTCAGATGACTTTGTTAAAGCCCATTACTCAGAAGGAAAAATGAAGCAGTCTTCTGTATGTGTATGATCAAGTTCTTTCTCACAGATAATATCTGTCTTTCATCTTCTTCAGATGTGAGAATGACAACAGTACTCAAGGAGAAGAGAACAAATCTTGATGCTGTGTGTCTTTGGAAAACTGCAGGGGCAAAAGCGTCTATTAAATGTATTTGTTACAGTGAAAATTTCTCAAACTTTAATTAGGAAAAGAATCATACAAATACATTTTACTGGTAGTTAAGTTCAATTTATCATTTGGTTTCTACTTCGTTCTTAGAATATTTTTAGGATCTTTATTCTATAAACTATATTTTTAATAATTTTAATCATGCTTATTTTAGGGACTCATTCAAAGATTTTCAGTTCTTTTCTACATTAGTAACAATGAGCAAGTGTTAAGATTAATGTAGTTCCTTTGAATATAATGATGTTAAATAAGGTAGTGAGCCTGACATTTAAAATACTTCCTCCATGTTCATTTCAACATTTTTATAAAGCAAACGACGTAACATTGTACAGAAATATTCTGAAGAAAAAAACACAAGTGACTTATATATCACTGCTTTCATGTTACAAAATAAGAAACGTCCATGTTGTTGTGTGCTACAGAAATGTAGCAGAGCATAATACTTGTTTCAGTTCATTGTCTGCAGTGAATACAATGTAAATCTTATCACCAATTAACATTTGAGACTTTTTTCAATAGATAATAGTCAAAAGTCATAGGTGACAATTAAAATGTAATAGAATGAAAACAAACACGATTTCTCATTATAGTTATTATAAATTATAATAATTTGTTATACATAAAAGTATTGTCACTAAAAGGTTGCATTTATGATGTTATAGTTACTTGTATTACAAAAATATCTATGCTACTTTATAATTTTCTGTTTCTAATTCAATAATGAGAAAAATCACAAAAGATGTTTTTTTTTGCAATGAAAACAAAATTCAAAGTATTATGATCCTTAAAATAGTAACTACATTTTTTATTTGTAAAACTCATCAATACTATACAGGAAATATTCAAAACAAACATATGATCCTTCAATGCCAAGAAACAGTGAGAGACACATTAGCACCATCAACCATGAGCTAAAGGAACAAAGACCACTAGTCTATGCTAAAAAATTAATTTTAAAAAAACATTAGTATTAGCGTTAGCATGATATATAAGTTTAATCTTCTGAGAAAGAAAAAGATTTTGCTCAAAAGTTATTTTTCTCATTATTTTAGAGTTTGGTTTTGAAGCTTTGAGCAATGACACATAGGTTATTTTTCTTAGTGAGATGCACTCCCTTGTGACAGTTTTTGACAAACAACATCAGGATAACTAGGTGTGCAGGAGTGACACTGAAGGATGATAATGTGCTCAGTGTAGCCTTCTGAGCAATTACCTGATCCCAATTAAATTGTGCTGGCACTGAATATCCAAAGAGGCAGGTCAGAAATTGACCTTCATTGTCCATCTTTATCTGGAAGTGAAACCCCTGTTACTGTGTCATATAATTACCATCAAAGCAAAATTCGTATCAGCAGCAAAGCTTCCTACATGCTTCAGTGTCCTAGACAGTGGAAAAAATCAGGAAAAAAATCCTGTCTTTTGTTTGCCATTGCATAGTGATATAGTGAATGAAAGTAATTTTCAAACTTGAATCACCTATGACTTTAATTATCAAAATCTTCCCCCCTTCCTTTTTGCTTTTGAAGCTTATTTTAAAAATCATCTTTGATTTTCAATGACATATCTCCACATATGCATCTTGAATAGCATTTTTTTCTTTTGTGCAAATGAATCATCTCAGCAGTAGCTTCTAAAGAACTCGTTTAGTCAGATTCAAGGAGTAATTTTTCAAAAGAGGTACATTTCATGGAAATGTTTTTGATAATTTTTTCCTTTCATAAAATACGAAACTATTTGTCCTAGAAGACAGTTAGTGACAATAGGAAGAGACTTTTGCTTGCTTGAAGGGGCAGGGTTAGCATTTATAATTTGATGGGAGCCTAGTTTCTCTTTTGTACTACCACTGCACACTGCCTTGCATTTAAATGCATGCTTATATCCTAAGTAATTGTTTTGACCATTTGAAACATAATTTTTCCCTAATTTCTGAAAGATTTAGTCAATTTCAATTTGCTCTTTAATTAGCTACATATTTGGACTGTCCATGGATTTGCCATCAACCCCCTGTTATCCAATCAAGTGTAAGAAAAACATAAATATGTATTTCTGAAAACAATACCTTTCCTGCTCAAATATTATAGGGAGGAGATTCTTCTATTTTCTCTAGTTTCTGAAAAACTTTCCATGTGAGACTACTTGAGACCTAGTGAGAATGTGATTCTCTTGTTTTAAAAAATAATTATAATAAAAATAAATTTAGCTCGTTAGATACTGTGTTTACTACTGAACTGTAAAATGAACAATCAGTGAAACTGTCGTGAGATGATGTACATAAAATGAAACACAAAAAATTGACAATTAAAGAAATAATAATCTTTTGGGTGTGAGTGGCTGGGTGAGAATGGTGGCTGAGGAGATATTAAGTGATATTCTTAGTGTTTCTCATACATTAATCACTTAATGATAGGTTCTTACAATGAACCTATCACGTAATACACTTATTTATAACACAAATGAGTAATAATTGGGGCACAAATAGGGTAAATTATTGATCCTAAGTCATTCGGGTAGTAAATGGTCACCCTGGCTTTCTCACTTGCGGACTGACTCCACAGCTGTTTTTTTTTTTTTTAATCACAATACAATGTTGTTAATGTAACAGGGCCTCAGACCTTAGTAGACCCTGAGAACTTAACACAGCTGACACTATGATGGAAGTACCATTCAGAAGTCCCAGTTGCTAGAGGTAGCTCTATAGGTGTTTAAAAGATTTCCTTTGTTACCCAGTCATCTTCATATATGGAAAATAATTATAAAATTTAAAGATATAAGTAGATCCCAGTTGCTGGAAGTAGCTCAAATGGTGTTTAACAACAACAACAACAAAAACTGATTGGAACAAAATCTTTTACATAATCTAAAAGTCACTGTCTCCTTCTCTGATAACGAGACAGAGTTAGACTTCCAGATACCCAGCAAAATTTTGCTATCTCAAACTTTGTCAAAAGAATATCTTATATCTGAAAGTTCTCCCTTCAATCAAAAAGATATGGTTGGACTATCTCTCATATTGACAACAAAAATTTCCAGGGATATGTATAGCTGTATGTTGCTGTGGTGGCTCACCAAGGATGACAAGGATGAATTTTTCATAGGTGAAAACAATGCCAGACCTCAGCAGAGGGAACCACCATCATGGCAAGTGCCATTTGGACAGTGGAATCCCGAGTGTCCATGCACAGGTGTTTTTATTGATCCAGAAATCCTCAGGTGTTCTACTGACAACACATGCAGATCATTAGCAATCAACCTCTACCACATAAATCCAACACGTACAGACAATACAAAACCCCAAAACCTTGGCAGCCCCTTGGCCGACAGTGCAAAAAATATTTTAAACACAACTAAAAGTAAACTTCTACAACAATTCCCCTTTTCTGTATAAGCCAACCCAAAAAAAATGTTGCTTTATCTCTACAACAAAATTTACAGCAAAACCATTTACAAGAGAAATAATTATGAGGCCTCTAATGCACAGGACCAGATGATACAAACATTTATCAATCTTTTTACAATAACTTTGGACAAAAGAAAAACATCAATGTCCAATTATCTGGAATTCACTCACAAACTTCTGGTCTCCTCCAAAGAACTTAGATCACTTCTCTGGCTCTGCCCCTGAAGCACACATAGTTTGTTCTCCAGGCTCCAGCTGGCTTCACTCCACAGCTGCTGCTCTTGGTAGTTGTGTCGTAGTACTGGCATCTTTAGAACACTGGGGTCTTCTGCTGCAACTGGGCTATACTTTCAACAATAGCCTCTCCTGGGCTTTCTTCATGGTGCCAGTCTTCAATTTCTTTCATGACTCCTTCAGTCTGGGCCTTCAACTCCTACTGAGGCTACATATTTACCAATGGCCTCTTCTGGCCTCTCATAGGGCCAAGCTTCAGCTGCTCTCCAAAGACCCCTTCACGCCTTTAAAACCAGCACATCCTAGGTGACTCTTACAATACCAAGTTCAGCTGCCAGCATGAGATACAACCTTGGACAGTTCTGGAAGACAGATTCTGTGTGCTGACCCTGAGGAAACACTTTCTAGATTTTAAGATAGAGTCTGATTTGCAGGAAAAAACAATTTGTAACCTTGTCTGCAGGAAGGATTCCCTTGTTAGGTAGAGTTCTCATCACCATAGCAGATGTGTTTTCTCAGGACCACCTCACCTCACCAATATCTAGGCAGGTTTGCAGAAAACAAAAAAACAAAACAAAACACAATGGACTTTTTGAGATCTGGAGTTTCTCTTTCTTCTTCTTTGTCTCCCCATTGGATGCGACTGATGTGATGTCATGTTGCAGGAACCAACTTGCCCTTTACTCTGACTCAACTCAGATATTACTTCCTGTCTGAAATAGACTAATTCTGATCTCTTCTTCACCCTATGAGCTCTGCTTCCTGTGTATCTCCCATCTCTATCTTCTATCTTCTATCTCTATCTTCTGGGATTAAAACCATGCACTGCGACTACTTTTTGAATACTCAGATTAAAAGTGTGTACTAACATTCTTTCTACACTGTATCTGAACCACACAGGCCTCTGAATGTGATCCCTTCATATAGAACCCTGGATTTGATCCTTTCCTAGCTATCACACAGGCTTTTCAATGTGATCTTTTCCCAGAGCAATCACGTTGCTGGATTAAATGATTAAACATTCTTCTACATAGTCCATCCTTGTTCCAGTCCAGTAATACTGTCTGGATCAAGCAGGTAGCTAAAGAGACACTGGAGCCAATTAGCGAAGGACTCTATATGGTGATTCTCTCCACTCCTATGGCTGTGAACATAGCTGACATTATACCATGGATCCACCCCACCCAAGTCAAGAAAGCAAAAGCCACAGATGCTGCCAAATGGATTGTCTCTGGACTATGGACCTATTGAAAATAATGTTTCATTTGTCCCTTGTGCTCTTCTATTCCCTGCTCCTCTACCTCCTCTTGATTTTATTATATTTGATATAAATACAGGGTCATGGACCAATGCCCACTGCCCTTGGCCTGGACCTGGTAACTGAGAAAGACAGATATAGGGAAAGTGATCACTGATGCCTACTTTAAGTGTGTTTTTATATATTAATATATACATACACATATGTGTGTGTGCATTGTTTAGGAAGGGAGCCTAGCCCTTTATAAAGTTTCTGGTCTTTGGGAAACAAGAAAAACATGAGGAATCAGACTCTATGTTACAGAAAGAGACTCTGGGGAGATAGTTAATTACCAGCCAAAAATCAGCCAAGATTCCTAGTTATGCTTAGAAACCAGGCCTCCACACTACATGTGTGCCCATTGACTGACAAAACTCACTCTGACTGGGGATTAACATTAGAGAACTTATAACAGGTTCCATCATTAAAAAAAAAATCTTACCATAGTTAAATATATATATATATATATTTGGTACCAGTTTCTGTTCTCTGATTCCCCTGGCAAACTACTCTGCTCAGTACTGACTAGGACTTTAATTCTCATTCTAATTGGATTAATGGTAGGGCCTTAAATTTTAAGGCAAAAAATGGATGATTCCATTATTTGACTCATGCACTAAGACCAGTGGGGAATGGATCAGGGCCCTAAGAACTTTGCACAACTTGACTCCATGATAGAAGAATCATACAGGGTTGTAGGACTCAACATGTAGACAGTACCACTTGTCAAAACTAAAACAAAGGCCCAATCCATCAAAGTCCATATATCCTGGGAAAGTTTCAAAATATACTAACCTTGCCTTTTAACTTTTATAGTTCTGCTTCTGGCTAACTTTTCTTGTTAACTGAAGTATGTTAACCCAGGACATGGCTTTTGTGCTTTAAAGCTCATCCTGAGAAAGGCTTGGGGCTACAATGGGATCCTGAACTCTCATTAAAGTTACTGGCTGCCTAATAAAGACTTTCTATTTGCTTAAACCCATGTCTGAGCAGTTTGCTCTGGTGAATACCCCACAACGGTTGATAATTACTTATTTCAAATTCAGTTAAAGTCCAGCCTTATTCAAGTTGGAATTACAACACAGATTTGTTTACATAGTGTGATTTGGGTAATTCTAGCAAATGTCTTTTTTCCCCCAAATTGTTTCCTTTATTTTTAGCAGAACTTCCATGGCTAGAGAGTTTCTAGGCAAGGGGGAGGAGAGATTACATATTTGCATAATAAAAATACACCCAAATGCTGTTAAGTGACTACTGGGCTGTAGTTTGAGAAAAAGAACACTTTCAGGAGATCGACTGGGATAGTTGCATCTCAATATGAACTGTATTTTAAATGATATGTCTTACATTGTATACATTTTATAACAATGCGACAACCTAATTTCTGATCACAAATTCAACATGTAGATTTCATAACTCACATGACTAAGATGCATGATGTATACAAGTAATATACATGTCAGGAATTAAGTCTCTCTCAGTGTGGTAGTTTAAATGAAAATGGCCCCCATGGGCTCATAGGGAGTGGCACTCTTAGGATATATGGCCTCATTATAGTACATGTGGCCTTATTGAAGTTATATCACTGTGGATGGGCTTTGAGGTTTCAGATGCTCAAGCCAGACCCAGTGTTACTCTCTCTTCCTGCTGTCTGCCAATCTGGATGTAGGACTTTCAGCTGCCTCTCCAGTACCATGTTTGCCTGTGTGCCATGCTTCCCATCATAAAGATAATGGACTAAACCTCTGAACTGTAAGTCAGCCCCAATTAAATATTTTCCTTTATAGTAGTTTCCATGGACTTGGTGTCTCATGACCTCAATAAAACCCAAACTAAAACACTCAGTTTCAGGGTCCTCGTCTCCAACATGGAAAGGATGAAGAAATCTCCATTAAGTTAGTACTGAGGCTTAGCAAGAAATGCATAAAAGGTTCACAACAATCACTAAGAAGATTAGCTTACAGACTTCTTATCCTGAATCTTAAATGTCGTACTACATTTTATCTGGTAAATAGCAAATGCTCATTAACAATCTGTTGAAAGAATGACCGAACACTCACCATATTTTACTTTTATATATTTACTTTACAATGATCTTGACATCTTGGCACAGCAAGATGGGAATAGCAGGAGAATACTGAATGGAAAGAGAACCTTGGTATGTCAATCTGTCTAATTCCCACTTTAAGTAAAGACTTCAAGCACTGCTCAAAGACATAATCATATAAGCACCTAAATTGGTTTCTTCAGCTGTGGCAAAATCACCCAGAGATCTTGCTAAAGCTTGGATTGCAGGAGGCCTTTTACAGAATTTCTGATTTGTTACATATGAGATGAGATCCAAAATTTGCATTTTGAAAAGTCATAGGTGAGTTGAATGGAATTCACTAGCAGACCACTTAAACATTTAACTAATCTTATTTTATTTTTAAGTGTTGCACATCCACAAGCAGTAAGACAGGAAGCCTAGAAATTGTATTTCATGCCTGGTTTAACCAGTCCTTCCCAGTGTTAATCTCTTGCAAAACCATAGTGCAATATCACAGTGACATCAATAGAATCTACCACTGTTGCGTGGGCTGTGTATTGAAAAAATGACCTAATAATTACAAATGCAGTGATTTTCAGCCCTGGCTACCTATTGACATCACCTGAGAACCTTATTGAGAACATCTAAAACCCAGATCTGAACCAATTAAATAAAAAGCACTGATGGCAGACCTGGACCTTGCCATTTTATGATGACTGTGCAGCCTTTTGAAGAGCTGGTCTTGTATTGAACTGTTCTTATATAAGTTCAGAGGAAAGACCAAATTACAAAAACTCAAACTCTGTTACTAAAACTGAAGATGGCCATATAAATCATCCTCTTATATATTTATGCTCTGCCCCATTTTCAAAATTAAGGGAATGCAGTTAACTGGAAGTCTAGTCATCGAAGCTATTACAGTGTTGAAAAAACTGGCCATTACTCCAGGGGGAATGATAGATTTCCCACCAAAGACTGTATAAAGACCATTGTGTTCCCTGTAAAGGATGTAGCAATAATTTTGGCATAGATTCTCTTGTAATTATCTAAAATTATTCTATGGCTGGAAAAATAATCCCTTTAGAACATATTTAAATGTGCTCATCAAAAACTGATTTCTCATTCCTTTTATATTTTAGGGAAGTAAGCATTTCTCCTCACTGAACTATATATATTTCAAACTTTGTGCATTGTGGGTTACCTAACATTTCCAACCAAGAAAATCGAAGCCTACCACTGACAAGAAATTATTCTGGCCATGATTTGTAGTAACTGTATTGTATTCCAAGTAGACACTTCTACAAGTGCTTTTCATTTCACCTTTCAGCACCTGGCCACATACCTGCTATATATTATGTTTGGCTGATGGTTATCATGTTGATGTTATTATGTAATCTTCATAATCTCCAAGAAATCAGAATATGGTGCCTGGCTTTGATTCTTTTCTGTTTACAGTGATAAAATACCCTCATGAAATCAGCTTAGGGGAGAAAGAATTCTAGGATTAATCATTGCCTGAAAGTCATAATGGCAGCAGCTCCAGATGGCTGCTAATATTGCTTTCAGAATCAAGAAGGAGAGAACAAGGAATGTGTGTCCTCAGCTCCTTTGATCCTTTTCATTCAGTCCAGGACTCAGCCCATACAATTGTACTGACCACATTTAGTTTATGTCTTCCCATCTCAATTAATCCAATTAAGAAAGTCTCTCACATGTGTGCCCATAGACCAAACGCATCTAGACAACCTCTCATTGAGAGACCCCTTCCAGGTAATTCCAGATATTGCCATGTTGACAATTGAAATTAACTGCCACAGTGTTAGACAAGGCAGGTCTATCAGCCACTGTGCATGTGTTCTATCAATAATAAGTGTTTTTTAAAAAGCAGCGTTGTCATTAACCACAAAGGGCAATATCAAATCTATGACATGTCATAATTATTTTCTCAGGCTATATTTCAAATATAGAAATCTTCAACGGCTGAAAAGACCTTATAACAACCACATGGATAACTATTAAATTATATCACCGATTAAAATGATAATGACAACAATTATACCTTGAGTGTCTGAGGGTAATATGAATCAATCTAGGTGGTTTTCTAAAATGCCACATCCTCAAAATAAGTTATGACCCATTGATGCCTAATTAACTCTTCCTGACATTAGTGTAGAATGTAATTATATTTCTTTACTGTCTTCTAGTTTTCTCTTGTCTCTAGGGTTTAGTTGTTAAAATAACTCAAAGATGGGCACTTTGTTCCTATTAACCCCAAGATACATTTCCACATGCAGGTAATTCTCTGGTTGTTTGACCTTTGCATTATCTCAGGAGGAAAACATCAGTGGTTTGCTCTTTCAGTATGAGACAGTAACTAACTCTGAATAGCATAACACACACACAAACACACACACATACCTGTTCCTTTCTTTATAATGGTAAATACTTAACATTTGTGCAAATTAACGATTTAGAGAAAAATATGCTTGCATTTTCATTTTCCTTCCCTCCTCCCATAATTTCTTTCCTGTCCTTACCTCCCTACTCCTTCTGTTATTCTATTTTTCTTTTCTTTATATATTTTGCAATACAATGTTCATATGTTACTAATGTTACAGGGATTAACAGTTTTGGAGACAATTGAGGAGGAACCCTACTTCATGGTCCAATTTGGGCCACACCTTCTGTTTCACTGGCAATACTAGAAAGATCAGCATCAGACTTGCAGTTCCTTAGACGTGAAATTATCATATGGAAGTGGAGGTATCTGGACTTTATTGATACCCATTAAAGCAGTGGTTCTCGACCTTCCTAATGCTGCAAACTTTTTAATACAGTTCCTCATGTTGTGGTGACCCCCAACTATTAAATTATTTTCATTGCTACTTCATAACTGTAATTTTGCTACTGTTATAAATCATAGTGTAAATATCTCATATGCAGATGGTCTTAGGCAAAACACTGTGAAAAGATCCTTCGACCCCCAAAGGGGTTGTGACCCACAGCTTGAGGACCACTGCATTAAAACAAAGCTACTTCCTCCTGGTCTAATAATAAGCAAAAACAAAAGCTAATAATAATAATAATAATAATAATAATAATAGTAATACAAAAACAAAATGGAATCTAAGTTCTACCTCTGACCCTGAGTGAAGACCTAACATTTATACTAACATTACATTTACCTAATATTACCACTATTATTTTTTCCTTTAAGAGTTAAACTAGATAGGGCTGTCAGCTACTTGGATGAGTGTATGCCCCACCTCACCCCAGGAAATCTGGGTCAACTGAAGGCATACTAAGGGAGGGGAGATTGATTATTCCTCTTATGAGATAGTACGTTTTCTTTCCAGTAGCCCTTGCTTCAGTTCAGTCCCTTGCTTATAGGCTTACAGACTTGCTACCAAGTAGCACTGGGAACTATATAAGCTTTCTTTTCTCCTCTCCCTCTCCCCCTCCCCTCCCCTTCCCTCCCTCTCCCTCTCCCTCTCCCTCTCCCTCTCCTTCTCCCTCTCCCTCTCCCTCTCTTCCTCTGATACAGGGTAAGGCCAGAATCAGAGAAGTAACACCTAAAATGCAACTGAAGCTAAAACTTCACCAAGACGTAATTGTATTAGCTGACAACTGTTAGGTTCAACCAATACCCACTACCCCTAACCCCACATATGATAATGCTGGTGACATTGTCCTGAAGAACTTCTGTTTGTCTGGGTAAACAGGAGGATTGCTATCAGAAAAATAAGCCTACAGGCTTTTTTTCTGTTGGCCAGAAAAGCAAATCTAATCAACTAAAACAGGTTAGTGTTTGCTAGGAACCACCTTTAACCGTCCCCGAAAGGTCAACTACCTCAGGCTAAGGCACATAGTTCCTGGTCAGTCCAGACAGCCTGTATCGCTCCATCAACCTGTATGACCTTGTGTACTGTAATCTGCTTGCTTTTCCATCATATTGCTCTTCTATGCTCTGCTCCCCCACTCCAAAATAGCCTTGACAGTTTAATCCCCAATAAATCTTTTTTTTTTTTTTTTTTACCACAGAACTGTCTACTTCAGGAGTTTCTCTGTGCCATTGCTTATATTTGGTGCCAAAATCCAGGAGAGATACACTGCCCCTCCCCACAAAGAGGGGCATTTCTCCTAAGTGAAACAAATCGCCAATTTTTGACCCTTCTGGGTGCAGATCACTTGCTTCTGCTGGCTCCTGCTCCCTCCATATTATACTCCAAATTTTAAAATTTGCATCTTTGACTGCCTCTCCTCTACATCCTCTAACAACTTGTCTCTCCTAGTCTACTTGGTAAGTGCCACCTTGGCACTGCTTAGTCTCTTTATCATCTATCTATCTATCTATCTATCTATCTATCTATCTATCTATCTATCATCATCATCATCTATCATCTCCTTCCTCCTCCCTCCTTCTCTCTCTCTCTCTCTCTCTCTCTGTGTGTGTGTGTGTGTGTGTGTGTGTGTGTATGTGTGTGTACTTGTATTGTAAATCCTACTGGATGAGAATAAGACCATCACAATTTTGATCCAAATTTGAAAAAGAGTTTAATTAAATTAAATAGTGGACAGTAAGTTGCACTCTAAACAGGACCATTCTGAGGTTCCCACAGAGTGGTCCTGACACACCCAGAGTTATCACAAAAATGACATGGGATCAAGTGGAACAGATACTCTAAAATGTAGAACCCGTAAGACTAAGTACTTCCCACCAGGTCCAATTAGGACAAGCATAAATCCTGTCTGGGTTATCTCCTGTCTACAAGTAACTAAGTATAACTGGTGAATTTGGAGTACATTAGGTACATTCATGCATTTGAATTAACCAACTGGAATCTACACAGCCTCCACCTAGCAATTCTGGGAGGTTATCTATCCTCGGGCAAATGGGGATTACAAGATTATGTCTTTTTGTATCTCATATGAATAGTCTCCACACAGGATTCTAAGAAGTTATCTGTCCTTGGTTTTTAGATCTCTTAGGCACAATAATTCAAATTAAAACCATAACTTTTGCTTTTACAGCGTGTGTGTGTGTGTGTGTGTGTGTGTGTGTGTGTGTGTGTGTGTGTGTCTGATTGGATCACTGGAGCTGATTGGTGGGGTGGTCTCTCCATCTCTCTTGACTCCTGGAGCCTACTATTGTTGCAAAAGTCACACTGATGACACTGACAGCTTCTCGAAAATCTAACATGATAGAGGAGGCACCTCCACCAATCCTCCTCATCTCTCTCACAAGCCACTTTCCCTTAGAGGATACCCTCAGATTGAGACTCTGACACTAAGACACTTCCATGTGTTTCATTCCTACCTTTTTGGAGTCCTCTGGCAGGACTCCTATGACCTTTTCCCTAAGTCTTTCCAATCTCCTCCTCGCTTTCCTTCTAAATATTATGTATATCTCTCTTCTAGCTTCTCTGTCTCTCTCTCTTACTCCCGGGGTTTGGTCTGTCTCTTCTCATTCAGAATTAGACTTGTTACTCCTTATCTGCCTTCTTTAATTGCTTCCCTACTTGGACTCAGAAATCCCACTGAATCTTTTCTATCTTGCTGCAAAGAGCTTGGCCTCAGTATAGACTAGACAATCAGTCCCAATGGCCAGAAATGGCACACTCAATTAACAAATTCTCACAGATTGTGACAACAACTTCTACCACATAGGTAAATTATTTGCAAAATCCCTTTATCGCCGAGCTTTCTCAACTCTCAGTTCTTGAAAATCTTTTATTTTTAAGACTTCTTAGCTCTCTGCTTGCTCTAGTCCTTCTTTCTGATTATCAAATTCAGTCTTACAGAGATTCAAATGTCCTTTGGGTGTGGATAATATTGGAATATTGTCACATGCTGTTCTATTCTACTAAAAAATCTGGCACTGGAGTTGGGATTTGCCTGTTGTAAACTCAAGTGTGTTTGTTTAAAAGTTTCCTCTAGCTGGACAGTAGTGGTGCATACCTTTAATCCCAGCACTCAGGAGGCAGAGGTAGGTGAATCTCGGTAAGTTCAAGGCCAGCCTCATTTACAGAGTGAGTTCTAGGACAGCCAGAGATACAACAGAGAAAGGCTGTTTTTTAAAAACCAACCCACCAACCAACGAACCAACCAACCAAACAAACAATCAAACTAACAAACAAAAAAGAAATTATAACACAAAAATGTCTCTAACCTCTAAGCCCCACTTGCCCAAGGGCAGATACTTCCTGAAATGCTGGACACTGTTGTTCATGTAAGATAACAAGCCACATGTTTTTGCTTCAGTAAACACACTTGGTTGAACCAACTGCACTGGATGTATTTGATCACAGTAGGCAGGAAGTATGTCAGGTTGTATGCTTGCCCCTGATTGTATGGAGGTGATAGATGCATAGCCTTGTTGTTTTGCCTTGACAAGGCTTTGAGTAATTCCCACTATTCCCTGGGAATCCCACGAATGGGCGTGGCCAGTAATGTTTGCTTCAAATTTGACTCAAAAAATGTAGTAGTTATTCTTATTCTTATTAGTAATATCTTATTCTGTAGTAGTTATTCTTGTCAGGTAGGGATAACACTCAATTCCAGATTTCTAGAAACTTTAAAATAAGGAATAATATATATTTGATAAGTAATTTGTTTGATAAATAAGGTTTATAATTTCCTAAAGTTCACAGTTACTTAATAGTAACTGACTTGAAGACATATGTCCAGCCTCCTTATCTTTGCTAACTTTTTTATTTGGATAAACTGAGTCACACAAGAAGCTGCTATGTTCTGTAAAGGTACACGATGAATGGAACAGGAAAACCAGGTTCCCAGTCTGTATTTATGTTTTTATTTGTATTTATGTATATTATGTCCCCAGAACTGTATTTATGGTTTAAAGTTTTATTTAGATGCTAAAGAATCTTCAATTAAATCTTCAATAAAAATTTTAAGGCTCAAACTTAGAGATAAAACTATAAAATCCTATTCTTAAAAAAACACTACTCATTGTCATAAACTGTTAAAGATAACTAAGACATGCAAATTAATGGTCATTCACTTATAAATGATCAAATTCTTTTATGTGCTCAGAACTATGGTAGTAGTCAGGCTAACTACAATTGCAACTCATTTACAGGGGTGAGGCCGGAGATCCTCGGCCCTGGGCATTAATCCTAAACTCTTAACAGGAACTTAGGCTTTCTCTACTCAATACAATAATTATTGAGTACTTTCCAGAACTCCCTGTTCCAAGAACTAGCCTACCCCAGAAACCATAAAACAATTATTGTCAGGCTTAATTCAAGGGCACTGTGACCCAGCCCAAATTCCTAAAACTAAAGTATGAGAGGCAGCTGCAGCCACCGCCTAATAGCCTTGGGCAAGGGACTTTCCACGTTGACTAAGACCCTAAGTGTACATTTCCTGGTGCCCACGACCTTGCTATATGCCAGCTCCAATCAGCTTAAAGGTTAATTGGCCCTAACCTATCAAAATAGAAAAACAGTTTGGGGACCAATAGACTTGTACCAAATCAGTTTATGCCTAGCAACTGTCTGTATTTTGTATAAAAAAGCTTCACTTTCTGCTTTTTGGGGCAACTTCTATCATGCGTGTTAGAACAGCCCCAGCGCTGGTTAATAAACCTCTTGCTTTTTGCATCAATTATCCGACTGTGTCTCTCTGTGGGCGCGTCATCAAGTTGGGGTCCGGTTCAGGAACCCAACACAGGGCGCTTTAGTGTTCTATATATCTTGTTGAGGTTAGGCCTGAAGCAAGTAACTATAAATTGAGCAAAGTTTGTTTAAAATCAGGTATGCTTAGTAGATTAAATGATGACCCTCAAACTCTTCAGAGGGATCTGCTGAATGTAGCATTTCAGGTGTTTAGTTCAAAAAGCTTTACCTGATAGATGGTAATACCAGCTTCTAGTGGCCCTGAGGCTATCTCCAAAGAAGATTCTACCTGTGCCTACTTTGAGTGTGATAATGCTGACCACTGAGCAAGGAACTGCCTTGTCTACCACCAGAGCTCTACCCAAAATATGGGCACTGCTGGGTAGACTGCTCTACTCTGCCTTGAAAAGATAGGATAGGTCCCTAAATTCCTCCTCCACAGGAAAATCTCTCAGATCTATTGGTTCTGGCAACTGAGGAGTGACGCTTCCCTGTGTGGCAGTGGAAGACTTAATGCTGCCTTGTGTGGTAGCCAACGATTGACAACCTCTGCCTTCAACAAAGTCATCAAGATCTTCATGGAGGATCTAGGCTGGCTGTCTCGGCAGCAGGTAAATCTCTTGTCATTTTAACTGATATAGACATCATGTGGATTTTACTTCCTACTCAAATATATCCTTCTCAGATCTCTATGATTACTTGATGACAGGCTCTAGCTTTATCAGACAGTTTAGCAGCAACAAACTGACCTCAGCCAGTCCCTCACCCTAGCTTGCACCAGTCTATTCATAGCTAGAAACTCTGATTCACTTTAAAATATTTGACTTTAGAGGAAATTTGGGTGCAAATGATGGACATGTTACCTGATGATGCTGCAAATTAAAACCTTTAGAAGAAAAGTTTAAATTACCCCAGTCTCTTAAATAAAAAAAACACAACAACAGTAACACACACATACACAAAACAAATAAACAAAAACAACAACAACTTTAAGACTGAGACTCAATTACCTGCCAACCTGAATTGGTTCCATAATTAAAAATCATGCTTGGTTTTCCAGGAGCTACTAGGTCTCCTGCTGAAATAGGTAAACTCTCATACAGGTTTATCTTGCTGATATGATTTATACTGAAAATGGTAAACTCACAAAACAGGTTTCAATGAAAAGCAAACAAACAAACTCAAATTACCATGCTGGTGATATTTACTGAAAATTTGCTTTTTATAATCATTCCTTTATAAAAAACAAAATAAAACATCAGACAACAATGAAAGCTTGCTTTTCAATGACTACTCTCTGTAGCCTTTGATTCAGGGCAAAGGTTTTTTATTCTTTGCATAATTCAATCACCAGTCCAAGTCCTAGAGCCAGGGAGCATTTTGGCCTGTGTACAATCTTATCTTAAGCCTGGAACTGGAAGGCTTCAGCCTTAGCTTCTGTATAATCTAATCAACTTCTGAGATCTACTGCTGACTGAGCCACTCTGGCTAGCTCCTTCTGAATTTAGAGCTGTACTGATTGGCTAAGTCAATTCACTTGCTGTTCTGGCTCAAACTCTTCTCCATGCTACTGGTTCAAACTGACCTGAGCCAGCTGTTTCTAACCAAACTCTTCTGACTCTGGTAGACTCCAGCTGATTTTTACTTCTCTAATTGAACTGCTCTGCTTGGCTTCAAACTAACTTATTCCTGTTTGATACTTCTTCTACTGTGCTGCCTCTGTGTCTCTGCCCCATATCTTCAGACTGTTTCAGACTGTTTGTTTCATATTGTTCCTGCCCTTCGTTTTATCCTTTGTCTCTCTGAACTGAGAGCCTGCTTTTTCTATCATGGAAAGGTGGCATTGCATCCTCACTCTGCCAATTCTTCCTCTGATTCATCGCTTTGTCTGTCCTTCAATCTGACTCATCTCAGACATCACTTTCTGTATGACACAGACTCCTGAGCTCCCAAGTGGGATTAAAGGCGTTCATCATTGCCTTCTGAATACTGGGATTAAAAGTGTGTACTAACATTCTTTCTACATTCCATGTGGACCACACAGGCCTCTGAATGTAATCCCTTCATATGGAATCTTGGATTTGATACCTTCCTAGCTATCACACAGGCCTTTCAATGTGGTCTTTTCCCAGAGCAGCCATGTTGCTGGATTAAATGATAAAACATTCCTTTTCAACTCTCAGTAACAAAACACCTATGCCTCATAATATATGATTGAATTTTTCCAGATGAAAAGATAAAAGTTTAAAGTTTATATAACTTGTGAATGTCTTAAGTGATTTAAGGTACATACAAATGAGACTTAAAGATGATATGTATAATATTAAAACTATAACGTTCAAAGTTTAACATTAATCAATGAAGTTCTGATAAGTTAATAATATAGCCTTGTTAGCAGTTATAATAACCACTGGCTACTAAATATTTAAAAATATCATAGTCATAGGCCCAAAGTTAAATGTTCTTTGGTTGTTTTCTAAATACAGACATTAAAGTGCTTCTCATTGTGCTGAAAACACCTCTATATAGTCTTTATATATTCAGACATCTGGATAGAGAAATTATTCATTTTTATCCCAGAACAACCTCTTGGGTCCTTAAGCTCTTCTTCTTCTTTGTTCTCTTTCCTGCCAGGAAATTTGTCTTGTTACTGATTTGTGCTCCTGTCATGTTGACAACTTTTCAGGTTTTATTTTGCTATGGCTCAAAGGCATACATTTTCTTGCGCTGTTAACAAACACTTATTAACTGCTTTTTCTACAATGAGGATTTCTATGCAGATTACAGACAATGGCCATGCTAATTTATCTAGAACTTTTAACTCTTTTGTCAACTTTAAATGACTCATACAAGTATTAGGGAGTCTTGTCTTAGATTCATCTGTCAGGATTCAAATGAATCCTTTCTCCCCTTCCCATTGGATGTGTGTTCTCTTTTTGCTCCTAACCTCCCAGGCAACAAGACAAGCCTAGATGTTGCAAAATCCCCTCTAGGCTTCTCAACTTTATCTTCTGTTTCCATCTATATCTGTTGCAGCAGATCTATACTAAGCTGACAGAAACCATTCTGGAATCAACTGCTCCAAAATGTGCTAATCTTGCTAGTCTCAGGTAGTACTGCAGAACTGGTGAACACTGGACTTGCTCAAAACTGATGTGAACCAGTCTAGCCAAACGAAAGAGAACTGGTTTGACAACTTAGGTTTGCTGAGTACAAGATTCATCTGTGGCCTCCGTTGGATCCCTAGCTTCTACCTCTCTGCAGTCCACTGATCTCTAGCCTCATAATGATGTGACTGCTCTTGGTCTGTTCAGTTTTGTTCAGGGAAAATTAGCTGATAGTCTATAAATTCCTGAAGACTCCTACCATTGACTCCCGGCTTGAGCATACTGTTTTGGGCCAGCAGCCTTCCAGACCTCCCTCTTTTCAAGCTCTCAATCAGTAGGAAGTAGCCAGAGGACTCATCACATTGTGATGGCTAGAGAGACCCTATTTTATGCTAGGCATCCATCTTCATACTCCCTAGTCCTTTGTCTCTGACAACAGTTACTGGAAGATAAGTTCCCAGCTACTCTGACTAATGACCCCCCACCCAAAATGTACATCTCTGACAATCTACTTATTATGATATGATTGCTTATTATGCTTCTGTAACTTGCTTATGCAGATACCCAAAGATTGCTTTGAGTTGCTTTAACCACTTAACTTTGCAGAACAGACAGTTTTTGTGTAGTGGCATAGATATTGAAGGTCTTCTTGTGGTTTTACTCTTTTAAAATCTTTTCTAATACCCCTCTTCATAGCAATCTCAAATTTGGCTTAGAGCTTGTTCATCCTGCTAGCAGCTAATCAGTAAATCTTTTAATTATAATTGTATTGAGTCTTTTGTATTGGTCTTCCCTAGGGGTTACAAACTCCATAATGACACTCTATTATCAAAAAAGGCTGGAATGTTAGGCACCAAGCCCCCACCCCCAAGATGTGAAAGATGATGACATTGCTCTAAACCGAAGAACTTTGGTCAACGTTAACAGAAGAATTGTTATTGGATAAACAAGCCTAAAGGCAGGTTTCTGTTGACCAGAAAAAATGGATCTCCTAAGGTAGTTTCTGGTTTGCTAGGAACCACCTTTAATTATTCAGGAACTTCTCTTAATCTTCCTTCCCCAGAAGGAAGGTCAATTACCTCAGCAAGGGCACCTAGTTCCTAGTCAATCCAGGCAACCTGAATCAACTCGGATTACCACCCTGCTCACTGTCATATAAAATCTGCTTGTTTTTCTGCCATTTTACTCTCCTCTTTGCCCCACGTTCCTACCAAGTGATAGCCTTGGCAATTTGATCCTCAATAAATCTTCCTTTCTGCACATGGAGTGGTCTAGTTTGGTAATTTCTCTGCATCATTTATAACAACTATTTTGCCTTTTCCTTATATTTTAGAACAATTACCATGTCATTTGGTTACATTTTAATTTTCTTGGATGGCTGTAACAAAAAAAAATCAAACAAACAAACAAACAAACAAAGTGACTGGGTATCTTAAAACAAGATAAATGTATTGTTTCCAAGTTCTGGAGGCAAGTTGTTGTCAGATACATGTTTCTCTTGAACCTGGTTCCCTCCTTGCTTCTTGGATTTTGCTGCTTTGCCTGCAAACTTCCTCTTCCCTTGTATCTGCAATTTCTCCCTCCGTTGTCACATGGTGTTTTGTTTCTGTGTTTATTCATCCGTTCTCTTTTTATAAGGATTTTAGTCACCTTGAATTCAAGTCTACTTATACCACTACAAAGTCATCTTTACTGATTATATCTGTAATGGCATTTCCAAAATGAGGACATACTCTGAGGCAATGGACCTAGGAATTTAACAGGCCTCTTTGGAACAACCATTTCAAACCAATTCAACATTGAAGAGTAGTATATGCTCATTCAGAATAATTCAAACAATACAAATACCTACAAAATCACAAATGAAGATAAGCACCCCCATTCCTTCTCCACATCGGCCTCTCGAGTGCTGGGATCAAAGGTGTGTGCCACTATTCATGGCTCCACTTCATTTACTCTTAAACATTTATTATTTATCATTAAATGAATATTTTTTGAACTCTTACTAGACGTTAAAAAACACAACTCAAAATTCTGTTCATAAATAGTAGGAGAGAAAACTATAATTGAAAATGTTAGACATATATTAAGAACACAAAGAAGAGGGGTTGGAAAGTTGTCTCAGTCATTAAGAACACTGCCATCTCTTCCAAGGACCTGAGTTTGTTTCACAGAATCCAAAAAATGGCTCAAAACCTTTTTATGACTCCAGTTTTTGGGGTTCTGATGCCCTCTACTGGCCTCTGCAGACACCTTATGAATGTGGTGCACAGACATACATGCAGGCAAAACTCCTGTGACATAAAATTTTAAAAAGGTGGGGTGCGGGTGGGGGTTGTACAGGGAAGAGATTGATCAAGTCCAGGATGTATTGCACAGGTACACCTTCATTGAGGAACTGTGGTGCTGAAACAGACAGTCTTTAAAAATTCAACCAAGTGTTGTCAAGTGGATAGGTGCCGGAGAAATATAACTAGAAAATATGATAGGCAGGTTCTAAAATAATTCTCAGTAATTCTAATCTCTCAGTATTTGCATTCCTGTATAATCCTTTCCTTTTCAATATGAGCTAAATCTACTGACTTATTTACATAGCCTAGCAACAATTACGGATGTCATTTCTGATATTAAGTTACATAACTACAGATTTTATCTTTCTAGAAGATTCTATTATTGACTTTGGATGGAGTAGACTTCATATTTGTGAATAAGTTGCCTATGAAAAGGCACATGCAGCAATAAATTGAGGGAAGCTTCTGGAAAACAGCCATTTAGGAATTGAGGCCTTAAAGTAATAGAATTCTGATAAAGTGGTGGTTAGTTTTTGTCAACTTGATAAAAAGTGGACCCATCTGAGAAGAGGAATCTTCAATTGAGGGATAGCTTCCATCAGATTGGCCTATGGGCATGTCTGTAGGGCATTTTGCTGATTAATGGTTGATGTGGGACATACCAGTCCACTGTGGGTGGTTACACCCTCAATAAGTGATTCTGAGTTGTATAAGAAATATGAAAAACAAGCAAATAAACAGTATTCTTCAGTCATCTCTGCTTAAGTTTTTGCCTCCAGGTTCCTTCTTGAGCCCCAGCCTTGCATTCTCTTAATGTTAGACAAAATTATGCAAACCAAAAATCATCTCCTCTCCATGTTGCTTTCATTCATGGTGTTTACACAAGAGCAGAAAACAAACTGGAACAGAGGAGAACCAACAAATGCAACTAGAAATAGAAGTAGATCTTTTCTAAGTCTTTAGATGAGAATATAGTACCTGTATTGCTGCATGGTAGTCATTTTGAATTATAAAACCCACGGAGACACAAATGGACAACTAACCCACAAAAATTATGAGGTAACAGATATGTGTTGATATATACATTAATATTGGGACAATTTGGTATGTAACAATAAATATATGTACAATATCTTATAAACTTATAAACTATGTAAAATAGATTTGTGTGCATAGACAGGAAGGTAAAAATCTTGCTATTTCTTCTGTAATACAATCTGGCTGAAGCACAGAGCACAAAAGAGAGCAAACCAAGGACTAAGGACAAAATGGTGTTTCAAGATATGACCACAAGTTTTGTAGCTGGGCTGGTAGTTTCCTTTCTCCTCTGGTATCATGGAGAGTCCCTTCCAGTACCACAAACACTAGTCAGTAGGTGTGAAGGCTCTAGCTAGACAGCAGGTTTACTTTGTCATGTTCAATGACTCAACTAGATGTAACCCATTCCATCATGACATGGTGTATACAATAGTGGCACAAATGTTGTGGAAATAACCAACCTCTACTTGAATGTATTTAAGACTCACCCAATAGGATGGAACCTATGCCTAACGCTCTTTGGATGGCCAAGAACCTGGGACTAGATAGGCCATGGGACTAGAGGAAAACCAAATGCTATTATTCTGCTAATGGGACACAGCAATAAAATGCTTCCTAATGACATTCTGCTATACCCATAGATTTATTCCTCACTCAGCCATCATCTCCAGTTTCACTGGGTTATTAACCATACTTAAGAGTAGGTCCCAGGCCCAGCAGTAGATGGCCAACACAAAATGAACTCAAGGATGTTTTCGTAGATTTTTTTAAATCTCTTATTGCTTTGTTTGGACATTTTTTTTCTCACTAGTCTTTTACTTGTATATTATGGCTTCTGATTCTGTGTTTTTATGGGTTTTGTATGTGCTTCTGATGTCTTTTCTTTCTTTTTTAAAATTCCATTTTGTTGTTGCTGTTTGCCTGTTTGTTTTCTAAAGAGAGAAGGGGAAAGACAGGACATAGAGTTGGGAAGCTGGGGAGGTGGAGAGATGGGGAGGTGGGGAAGGTATCAGAGTGGGGAAACCATGAACAGAATATATTAGATAAAAAAATTCATTTTTGCAGTAGAAAAAGATATGACCACAAAGGCTACATATGACATGGTAGATTGTTTTAAATTTAGACACTGTTGTACAGTTGAAGGTTGGAAATATAATCAGGTCGCTTTAGAAAGTACACTGTAGCAACTGGATCAGTAATGTTAATGAATATAGGCAGAAAGTCTTTTGAGATGCTGACATTGGATAGGTGATGGGAACACACACACAAACCAAGGCAGTGACAGAAAGAACTTCCAGAATATATCTGAGCAGGGTTTAAGAAGGTGACTCATCAGAGTTTAATGAATGGGACTATGAGGAAGGATGCTTCCTAGGAACTTTGCCACATGACTACATGAATTTTAGAACCACAGATTTGAGCAAACCAGTTTAGGTCAAAGATAACAATATTAAATTATCCAATTCAAATTGAAGGTATCAGTGGGAAATGTCTCAGATTATGGGCTTATGGGACAAGACAAAGACCTTTCCTGGAAAATATGTGGGAAGAGGTAGGCACATCTAAAGGCATAGAATTATCCAGGACAGCAAGAGAAACAAAAGAGCAGAACTCAGGACAAATCACAAGATTAAGCATTATTTGATGTGAAATAAGAATAAAAAAAAACAGTGAAGGAGAAAGAAAAAAATGTAGAAAAAGTTAGAGAATAAATGAACCATTTTAATAGGACAATGAGCAACAGTGTTAAATGCTTTCATAAGGTATAAGTGCTCAGGATGACATAATACCTGCTAGCTTGAGTGAATTCCATGAGAGTTTTACTGCTTTCTGATACATTTCCTTAAAGTTATACAATTATTTCAATATTGCCAAAATTTTTAGTTCTGTAGGGTTGTGATAAGAGGGACCGTTCTAAATGGTTCCCTGCTACCACCCTGGGCCACCAATAATATTATTAAGCATCAGTTCTGGTACCAGTCATTGAGCTTAGAATAAATAATATCATTCCATGCTGGGAAATGGCCTTATTCTTCTGATAGCTTGACAAGTTTTTAATCAGCATTGCAGCATGCAGAGCTGGAAATAATAATTTGATTTACATGTAGTCTATAAGTGACATTAGATAACAAATAGCTCTCAGTGGGAGAGAAGTATGGAAGTCATTCAGTAACAAGATATTACAGCTTGTCACATAAAAGGATTTCCTTTGTTGTAATAATACTACAAAAATTAATTTTAATAAATCTTATGCCGACCTATTTATTTTAGGAGAGTGGCAAGTCATTGAAATAGATTTAAAGTCATTCAATTTTAGGTGAGTTTATGCCTATTTCAGTTTCTTATCTCTCTCCAGGGCAGTGTTTCTCAACCTGTGGGTCACAACCCCTTTGGGGGGCTGAACAAACTTTTCATAAGGGTTGCCTAAAACCATCTGCATATCAGATGTTTATATTATGGTTATTCATAAAGTAGCAAAATTATAGTTAGGAAGCAGCAATGAATAATTTTATGGTCGGGGGTCACTGCAATATGAGGAACTATATTAAATGGTTGCAACCTTAGGAAGTTTGAGAAGCACTGCCCTAGGGTATGCCAATTATTTACAGAGGATATGAACTCAATTATATGTTTATTTTCAGTGATGACAATTAATTAATTAAGTATCATTGTAAACAAATTGCTGCTTGAGTGAGGTTTCAACATAGTTGAAATTATTCTGCTTTTAGCTGATAATTAAAATAACTTTTATGAATCCCACAATTTTGTTTACTGGTTACTTTTATTTGCCTAGAATGTCTTAGATAGTCTAATTAAACTAGAATTATTTTATTTTAATATTTACATGACCGATATACTATAATAGGTCATGAATAAAACTTCTGAATTTAGACAAGGCATCCTTTTTTCTATAAGGTTCTACTTTATGAGCCCAATGATGCTGATGGAGGATATACTGGACTCATTCATGCTTTTGATTTTAAATATTCACTCATCAGTCTGAGGTCATCATGTAAACTAAATGGCTTGTTTTTCAGTAGGAAAAAATTGACAAAAGATATAATTAACGACTAGCCAATAGTGGAGATTTTGTTAACAAAATTTTCATCACTTCTATCTAAGCCAACAAGAGACATTGTTGTTAATGTAAAACATCTGGGGTGTAAAATAAATGCCAAGGTGTGAAAGGATCACTAGGCCAAGAATAGTCACACAAACATTGATTCTACATTCAGATGAAACATAAATCCCTATCTTCTTTTATTTAGATATCCCTTATTGGGGATATCTTATTTATTTATCAGCCCCACTGAGACTCTTACTTATTTAAAAACTAGATACAATGATATCACTCAGTGAATTTACTTAGCATGTCTTAATCTCATAGTACTTTCTACATTGAATTTTATTAATGATGATTATTTATATTAAAATGTATAGGAACATTTTAGGTATGTACATTTGTATTTTCCTATATTTGAAGGTTATTTTTTTCAAATTACTGACAATGTATGAACATGAATACTTTATTTACATATTTCACTCCTCTTCCATTTCTTCCTATGTCCCTCTCTACTGCTCTCAAATTCATAATATATTACTATTTATTATTGTACCAGTATAATTGCTAACTTCATTATAAATACCTATCCTTATACCCACAGAAAAGTATAGCTCTCACTACTCATTTAAGAACTTTCTTTTTGAAGCACATTGGGACAACTACTGACATTCACACCTGGTCATATTTTTGAAAATCTAAAACCAAACTGAAACCACTTATTAAAATATTTAATATTCATTTCAAAATATGCACTATTTCTTTATTACTTTCATGCATGTTTTAATTCTTGTATGTCATGGAAGAAATTTTTTTTATTTTCAAGGCTCTACAATATTCTGTAGCAAAGTTTTCCACTTGATTATTTTTTCCCAAATATTCTTTCAAGAGTACCAGAAATTCAATGTCCTTGAGCATGTGAGGGCATGAAAATATATTTAACACCTTTTGTCAAAGAAGACTAAAAACTTTAGAAAGTATTATGTATTATTTGTGCATGTTACCATCAACATTTTTCTTATAACATAGGAGGAATTCAGTTCATACTTGTTGAAATATTAACTATAATCTAGCTTTGCATTATCATTTTCTCTTATAATTCACATATTGTGTTGTATTTGTTTAAAATATTTACATATATGCATTGTAATAACTTTAGAATAAAGTAGAGGTTTGACTTCGCATTTAGCAATTAGCAGAGACTAAGAATGAGTAGGTCAATTGCCTCACCAAGTAGAATATTTAACAAATACTGGATTTCTGCTGATTTGAAGTCATTGCTAAAAAGTGAACCTAAATGTAGATACTTAGGAAAATCCAGTATCATCCTGTTTTCCCAATGAGATACATACAATACAAAGGATTCTTAAACTCTTCAAGTCTGCTACCATATTTGAGTGGTTAGATTATGGCTCTAATTCCATCATTTCTTTCTTGTGAGACATAGTACATACCATATAGTAAGTATGATAGGGTGATGCACACTTACAGGAATATACTTATATTAAGTCTAATATGCTAAAAAACAATTTATAATACTGAACTTGAAGTATTTGTAGGAAATTACAAATATCCTGTCATTAAAAATCTAGACAATGTTTATTTCCTTGTATGAACATCAACAACTTTGTAATGACTAAGAAGATTATGTAAAAAAAAAACCTTGAAATTAATTTTAAATACCTTTAAAACAATTTTTTACACTTGTATATTTTATTAGGGAGGGAGTATGCACACAAGGCATGCAAGATGGTCAGAGATCAATTTGTTGAGTTTCTTCTGTCAGTAAGTAAATTCTGGGAATCAAAGTCAGATCACCAGGTTTGGTAGCAAGCACCTTTACCCACTGAGCCATCTTACATTCTGTGAATTTCAAGTCCTTTGAGATAAAAATTAATACTTATTACACAGTCACAATTGTTTGTTTCATAAGGTGTGGATTTAGATGTATAAACTGAAAACTAACTGTCAGTAGGAAGATATGAACTTACTTTGTGGGGAAAAATGTTGGAAAACTGGATGTTGTATCCACATCTTTGAACCTTCTTGTCTATAGGAAATTAATCATGTGCTTTGTGATCTACCATATTCTTTTATTAACTATTTTTTAAAACAAGAAGAAAGTTAGTAATTTACATATTTAAGTACTACCTCATTTCAAAGAAAGCTTATATCATGTGAAAATAAAACATATGCTATTAATTATTCAAATGGCTTTACAAATTTTACAGTGTTTATTTTGATTATTAATGTAGCAAATTTCTTTGATTCCACACTGTTGTACGGACTTAATTTTAAAAAGTGGTTACACATGAGGCTGAAGAGATGCCTCTGTAATTAAAAACACTTGTTACTCTTCCAGAGGACCTGATTTCACACCCCAGCACCCACACCAGTGGTTTATAATTAATAACTGCCTGTTACTCCTGGTGAACTAGCATCCATGGTCATCTCTACCTCCCCTTCTCCTCCCCTCCTCTGTCTCTGTGTCCGTTTCTGTCTCTCACTCTCAAAGATACACATTAAAACAAATGATTGCACAAATTAAGGCCTACATACTTCATTGGCAACTTAAACTGTACTTTGATCTGGAAAAGAGTTTGGAATACCATTCAGAGTTACCTATAAAATTATTCCCTAAAAGAAATCTCAGAGAGAAGAATTATTCTCTGGTGATTGTATTTTGGGAGGTTAAATGATGAAATATAAACATAAAAATACTAATGCTGTTTTTATGTTTGGTGAAAAAAACCAAAACAAGTTGTAAAATAGTAATGTCAAAAATGGTCTAGTTTCTTTTTAAAGGAATTACATTCCCCAATAATGGCAAATATAGAGAAGAATGCTTGTGAGAGGGAAATTAGACATGTTTCCTCTTTAAATGACTTTAGTACCATAATCTTAGTTGTGAAATAATTTAAGTTACTATTTATTTGTAAAGCTAGTGTTTCTATGATTTACAATTGGAATTAAGAATTTATTTTGGAAATGAAATGGACACTATATGATGACACTATGTAAAAACTATAGTTTTAAAGTCTCCTGAAGAACCAGCTTGACTTCATTTTATAATCATGAGCCATTTTGAGTCTGTATCTAAGTTAAGTTTCTGTTTACTGTAAAACTTATGTTTCTGTTTCTCAGAACTGTGCTGTGCTGCACTCCAGTAACCATAGAATGTTCAGTAACAAATGTTCAAGAAATATTTCCTTAGCTGCCTTATCTTGCTTTTATAACCCTACTTGCTGGTAAAATCCTCCACCTTATGGTTTTGGTTCATAAAAAGAGCCTGAGAAACTGGCTCAGGGCTGGTCTCATGAATCCCTCCTAGGGGACAGCAGTCACCAAGTTGGCTTTGATGTGTACATGAATAAAGCTTGCATTAATTTGTCCATAATTTGGGTCAGATAGGCAGTCTTTTTCCTTGTGTCTGGTCTGTGGGATTAACACTATTTAGTTCCAATTCTCAAAAATCACCTGCATTACTTGGTTCATCAAAAATCCTTTTAAAGCCGGGCAGTGGTGGCACACACCTTTAATCCCAGCACACAGGAGACAGAGGCAGGTGGATCTCTGTGAGTTCGAGGCCAGCCTGGTTTACAGAGTGAGTTCCAGGACAGCCAGAGTTACAACAGAGAAACCTTGTCTCAAAAAATCAAGGAAAAATTCCTTTTAAAATTTAATTTATTACATTTATTTAGTTATTCTCTCTCTTTCTGTCTCTCTCTATCTCTCTCTCTCTGTTTCTCTCTGTGTGTATGTGTGTGTGTGCATGTTTGCATGTGCATATATATATATATATATATATATATATATATATTTTTTTTTTTTTAATGGGTGACTTCTGAGGAGAGAGAGGGCATCAGACCCCTAGAGCTGGAGTAACAGCTCGTTGTGAGCCAATGGTGATTCTAGAAACTAAACTATGGTCCTGTGCAAGAGCAATAAGCACTCTTAGCTATTGAGCTATTGCTCCAGTCCAGACATTTATTTATTTTTATTTTGTGTCTACATGTCATGGTCTGCATATGGGAGACAGATAAAAATTGCTGGAATTGACTCTCTCCCTTCACCATATTGGTTCTGGGAATTGAATTCTGTCCTCAGGTTTGGAAGCAAGTGCCTTTACTTACTGAACTATCACACTGCCCGATGCACCACCTAAGCTTTATATGGATGTTAGAATTACTCCATTGTTACTTTGTATAATCCTTTTAATGAACTGGGAATATTGCAGAAGGAAGACAACTGATAGAAAGTTCAGTATGTTCAATGTTAACACTCTTGGTAAATAATATATAAATAAATAGGTACTATAAATAGGTACCTTGGATGTTATGTGTAAGCCAATAGAATAATAGTACTTTCAACTTCATTGGTAAACTAGGAATTTAAATTTAAATGGTATGAAGCTCTATTGCTATATGAGATGTTTGTATTCACTACAGCAATATATTTAGAGACATATTTATAACATCAACTCCAGATGTAATTAGGCTGTCTCTGCTTAAGAAAATATCTACAGTGCATTAAGAGCAAAGAGCACATATTCATCCCCCATACTCAAATGGTTTAAGCTGTTTTTAGGCCTTTCATCACTTTCAGTTGTAGAAATGCCATGTAATTAAGGCCATTGTCACATGTTTTAGTATCTAGTAGCTTCCATTCTGATTGCCATCATGATTTAATCCTGACTATTTCAACAATTGTGTACTGAATGCATATTATGTTTGATGCACTTTGGCTGGATCAGTGAATTGAGACTATCCCACTTCTTATTTTTAGCAAAATGTTTCATGATTAATAAAGAATGAGGTCAATCCAGCAATCTCTGTTACAAAAACCTTTGAAACCAGTCACTCAATTGATTATCAAAGGTTGTGTGAAACCTTTCAGAAACTAGGAACATTATGGTAACCCTTTAGGTTCTTTTCCTCACAAATTTTGGATTCTTTTACGGAAACTCATTCCATAAATGTATAAAGAGAAAAATTATTTTTATAGCAAAGAAATGGTGACTCACTACAGAAAATTATTCATTAAATTATGCTTATCAAATTTCTAAACTCTTTCTTACAATAAAATTACTTCTTCAGAATATATGTTTTGTTAATGTATTAATATTTCAAAAGTTAATTTTGCAGTTATCAAAAATTCCTTGAAATTTATTTTTATAATTTCTAAGGGAGTACTTAGGATTTTAAGGCTAGAACACTTTAACATTATGCTAGCTAGAATTTACATAGTGCTATTTCATTCTACAACCCCCCAAATATATTACCATTTTTTAACCTGAGGAGCTCACATTAGAAACAGAGGAAACAACCGTATCAGGAAAATAAAATTGCCAGGTAACCATCATGTTAATACATGATTGTTGTGTGTTGTATTTATATGTTATAATTATTGTTGTGAAGTAAATGTTGTCCAATAATAATGTTTATATTAATGATAATAGTATGTCAACAGGCAAAAAGAATAAGGAATATAGCAGTTTTACTTCCTGAGAATGCATACAATTGATGGTAACCAAAACTCACTTTGACAAGGCTTAAAGCAGTGCTTTGATTAGGCATGCTGGTTCATGCCAGTAATCTCAGCACTCAGAAGGCTGAGCCAGGAGGACTACTGTGTGTGCAAGAACAGCCTGAACATGAGTTTTAGGCCAGACTAAGTAAGACCCTCTTTCAAAAATAAAAATAAAGCAAAAGCAGAGAGAACCTTACTTTAAACGTGTGCACACATGCACACACACACACACATACACACCACTACCAGCCCACTCCCTCAAGTTCTGAGCTTACAGGCACATGCTACCCCATCCAGCTTTTCTCTTGTGTGTATTCTGGGTATCCAAACTGAGGTCCCCATGCTCGCGTAGCTAGTGCTTTACAAAGGGAGCCAGCCATCTCCATATCCCTAAGCACAAAGTTTCAAATGGGCTGCATGTTCCTTACCATTAGTCACCTTTTATGCACAGATCTATAGAAAAGCTAGTGAGGGCCAAAGCTACCTAAAAGCTAGAGAATAAAGAAAAGTGTTATTTTTTTTCTACATAGTACTTACAGACACAGTGACACTTTTCTAACTTCACATGTTGATCCACAGATGTTACATAAGGGATTCCCTGTATGTCACTGGTCTTTAGACCATAGAATCACTCTGAGGGAACTAGATGAAGACACAAAGGAATTCATTTATTCATTCATTCTGGCCACCTAGTATTTGTGTTGTTTACTGGAATCACCATATTTATCACAAAAAAATACAAAAAAATTTACAGCTGAGAGCACATCATGAAATATTCATCCTATGATGTTATAAAATCTTAAAAGGGAATTGGATTCAAGGTCATTGTCTATGTGGCTTTCTTCATTTGAATGTCAAAGTCATGATGTACTAATTTTTAATGCTAATTAAGAATAAGAATGACTTCTCATGATAACAGAAATAGGATAATTCTGAATTCCTTGTCCTACTAGAGATTTTTCTACCATCTGATTTCTACTTTTACAGACACTTTGATCTGTGGTCAGGAATTCCAAATTGTCTGTTTCATTTATTATTTTGGTATCTGTTTCAGCTTCAATTATCATTGTGCTCATTTTCATTTTGCTTCTACACTCTAAATATGAGTGACAGAACACTATCTGATTTCAATATTTAAGAACAATGAATTATTTGCAATCACTATGAATATGTTGAGGCAGAGCAATTTTAATTTATTATATAATTGAAATTACATGATTGAGCTTTACTGAACTAAAGGAATCTACATGGGTCAATTCAATTAGCCTGACCAGAAGAGATAAAAATATGTAGATATACACACACATACACACACACACACACACACACACACATATATCCTAGGTTCTTAGTACTGCATGATTTTATAACAATATTTAGAGAATATGAATATATACCAGAAAATTTTCTAATTGAAAAATATTATTATCTCTAATTATTATTATTATTATTATTATTATTATTATTGTTATTGTTATTATTATTTTGGTCTTTTGAGACAGAGTTTCTCTGTTGTAACTCTGAGTGTCCTGGAGCTCAGTCTGTAGACCAGGGTGGCCTTGAACTCACAGAGATCTGCCTGCCTTTGCCTCCAGAGTGTGAGTGCTGGGATTAAAGGCATGTGCCAACATTGTACGACTTGAAAAACATTTTTAAAAGTCTTCAGTTTTGAAGTATGTAAAACATAAAGACAAAGGCTCAGAGGTACACAGAGAATCATAGGATAAACTCATATTCTAAGATAGTATGTATTTTTGTACCCATTTAGAGATGATCTTTGTAGGGCTTTACCTGTTCAGTAGGGGCACAAGTTGTTTAAAAGTTTGCCTGCTTTTTTCAGCATCAGATTTACCAGCATTGTCACAAGGGGAAAAATAAACAATAGCAATCACACAAAGTATCACCTTGAGTTTGTGTTAGAGAACAAGCAGGAATGCTGTTGCTACTTGGAGCTAATATTCGTATACTTTTTTTTTCTAATTAGTGGAAGGTTATGCTCTGTTTCAGCTTATTGCAAACAAAATCAAGTGTTGGAAAAATCAATAATGCTAAACAACAACAACAACAATACTGAGGCAGTGATGGGACTGTTTGATGAGAGAATGTATGCGACATCTCTGCTGACAATGTTGTTCATTCATTCAAGCATTTGCTATAATGAGAAAAGCTTTATTACCTCCCAGAAAAAGAACTTGATCACCAGCTCTTTCCTATTATTTGTATGTGCCTGCATGTTTGCAATCTGTTCCAAAAGAAAATTAACGTTTGCCTATATTATAGCATAAAAGACAGCCATGCATTGTAAGCAATATTAAAAATGAGAAATACTGATTATTTTATCAATGGCTTTTTCTAAAGCAAATTACATGTCAAGGCTGCAACACTGAAATTTGCCTATATTCTAAGAACATTGGTTAAGAAGCTTTAACCTTTAATGTTCTAAGATATAATAATTTCAATATTTTTCTGGAACTCCATATATGTAACAAAACAGCTTTCAAATTAACCTATGTGTTTTTGTGATATGATATTGGCAGGTAGAGTTACTTACTTCTCTGGTTGCTTTGACAAACATACTGACAAAAAAACAACTTAAGGGAAGTAAGTTTTATTCTGGCTAATGGTTTAAGAAAGGATAATCCATCATGATAAGGAAGGCATGGTGGGTTGTTGGAACCTAAGGTGGCTTGTCACATTGCATTGAGTCAGGCAGCAGAGAGTAGACCAAAGATGTAGCTGGGCTATAAATGAACTAACCCTGGTGATACATTTTCTCTAGTGAGGCTTTGTCTCCTAAATGTTCCACATACTCTCAGAACAGTGCCACAGCTGAAGACCAAGTGTTCAAACATTTGAGTCTATGGGGGTCATTTTACATTTAAACCACAACAAATATAAACATTAAAAATATAAATGACAGTTAGGCGGTGGTGACACATGCTTTTAGTTCCAGTACTCAGAAGGCAGAGGCAGGTGGATCTCTGTGAGTTTGAGGCCAGCCTGGTCTACAAAGTGAGTTCCAGGACAGCCAGAGTTACATCAGAGAAATCTAGTCTCAAAAAAAAATTCAAATGATATAAGAATGTATTGTATTTTATTGTGTTATATTATAAAAATATTGTTATATTACATATTAATCACTTATATTGCCATATATACTTATAAAACAATCATTTCTAAGTACCATTTTCTATTCTTTTACTGAAGGTAAATGATTGTAAAATGCTAGCTGATTTCTTCTGGATCACATACCTAAGAAAGGAACTAAACTAGAATTTTAGTCTGAGATTCCCCAACCTCATAATCTTTCTTGACGCCACACCAGTTTTTCTGTCAAGTCCAGGAAAAAGAAAGGGAAAATTGACAACTATTTAAAATCTTTTTAACCTAAATTCGCAATTCCTATGTGAAGTTTGACTAAATATTTGCTATTATTTATCACTGAAAGCTAAATATCATAGTTTTATTGAGATGAATTATGATAACTCTGAATCAATCTGTATGTTTATTGTTCCACTCTATGATTTTGAAGTTTTTCTCTTCTTTGTTTGGATGGAAGATTTTGCTTTAAACCTAACCATTAGTAAGATATGTATTTTTATATTACAGGGACTTTCTAATATCTGTCCCTTTGTTCAGCTACCTCATAAAGTCAACAGTGAGTAGACTGGATTTAGGAGTAGAAATTATGGCTGTAGCTTAGTTTTTCTCCAGCTCCAAATAGCATCCAATTCTGATCTTTGCTCTAATTATACAGTAGTTTGACCATCAATTCTAAAATCTAAATATGCCCATTTACCTAAAGGTAAATGACTTGAAAAATATCAGTCCTTATTCACGTATACTCCTGTTTCATTTTTAGTAGCCATTAAGAGTTAATGTATTTTTTCATCTTAAGTGGGTTTATGATACATTAAAGAGAATAATCCAAGATAACTATTTATCTTCTTAGCATACATACACATTTTCCCTTATTGTTCACACAGTATTTGGATAGCCTTTCCTTTTTGTGAAAATAGTTTTCTTCCTAGTTTTGTAATAATGCACAAAGACTATGATGTGTATAGTTGAAACTCTTTATTTATCAATATCCTTCAGGAAAATAAAATGATCCCAGAATAACAAAAGCGCAGTGTTGTGAGAAGTCTGAAATGAACTCAGTACTACATATTAATTAGGAAATTGTGAGGTCAGCAAGGAGACAAGGGACATTTCTTCTTCAATCTGTGTCTACAGACAGACCCAATTAAATGCAGTTTTCACAGTCACTTCAGCTAAGCTTCTCTCCCTTGCAATATTCATATACTAGACTTCAGCTCTCTGGTTTATTTTAGTTACTGGAGAAAAAAATAATCTTGTTGAAATAAACCTAAAATTGTTACGTAAAATGACAGCAGTTGAATACTGTGCGTGTTCACATGGTATAACAACCAGTTGACAATACTAGCTATATTGATCCTTGATTTTCAAACTAACACATTTACAATGATTATTGACATGGATATTATTAGAATAATTGTTTATAGAAAGACATAGAATTTCAATTTTGGAAAAAATCATAGACTTAAAGAATAATCGCTGCGTGGTGGTGGTGCACACCTTTAATCCCAGCACTCAGGAGGCAGAGGCAGTCAGATCTCTGTGAGTTTGAGGCCAGCCTGGTCTACAGAGTGAGTTCCAGGACAGCAAGAGCTACAGCAGAGAAACCCTGTCTCAAAAAACCAAAACCAAACCAAACAAAAACTAAAACATAAAAGGATAATCAAAGTGATATAAATGAATGATCAAAATGATAAAAGTTTTAAAATTAGCAAATTTTTAAAACTTCTATAAAAGTATGCATTTTTCTTTAAGCAAAGGCTGATAGAATAGCAAATAGAATACACATATAAGTCTAATTAAGAATATGTCTTTCTTATCTCTTGAGTATCCTGTATATTTCTGCTTGGGATCTAGAATTGACCAAGTTTTTTTTTCATTGTGATCAGCAAAATATTAGATGATTTCAATGCAGAATGTCTAAGTCACTGAAGAAGCAGAATGAAATTAGAATACCACAGTGCTGAATATTGAGTTGCTTATCATGTTGGGGACCAAAGCACATATGGAAGGGATGGTTTTGAACCTGAACTAAATAACTTTGGAATGGTATTTGTAGTAGAAGAATGCATGCTTTTCATGGGTTAAGAGGCACTTATGAAATGCCGTGTTAGAGAGATCAACATACCATGGTGTAATTTGGTATGTAGGTAGGAGAAAGATAAAAATTGGGAAAAGAGATGGAGTAAGGCCAGGCAGTGTAATGTCTGCAGTGGTAAAATGATGGCAATGAAAACAGATAAGCTAGTATAAGCTCAACATGGCTTATGGGATATAGGATACAAGAAAAGAAAGAGGAAAAGATTTAAGCACAGCAAAAGCTCAAGAGTTCTTTGAAGACAATAATAGAAAGAAGATTAGAAGCATATTTGAACTTTAGCAATTGTGGATTTTATTAAGTTGAACTGGAGGGGCCACTCGAACATCCAGATGGATATTTCTATTAGCAAGCTGAAGGTGAGAAACAGATACACTAAACAGTTGTCTGAATCACAAGGTCTCCTTAACAGCAACTTTTATAGAGTTGAAAGACTAAATCCCTGGATCATATCAGACCTCCAGAAGAGAAAGAACCTACTATATCACCTGGAACATTTATTGTGTGGATTGAGATGAGACAGAATATAAACAGAACCATTGTTATTCAAGCTGACTAAAAGTATTTTGCTAGAGAATTAGTGGTTAGAATTAGGTAAGACGAATAGTAAAACATGCCACTTCAGTTCCAGGAGGCTAGGAAGATTGGTACTTTTTGTATACATGGCCACAGAGCCATGAGACTACGTCTTAAAAATAATTATTTGTTGTTTTAAAATTAAACATGCAAATAAACAAAATCTTCACTTTAATTGAAAATCATAAGCAATCAACTTGAAGCATGACACGTTACATGAATGTTTGGATAAAACTGCTAGATGGAAGAAAGTTGAAGTCTTCTGACAACACTGAGAAACAATCTTAAATATTAGCATACATAAAGAAGAAAATATTTATTGAAAAATTGAACTAATAATATAAGGAAAAGTTTTGTTATGATCATCAAAAATTATTGAACATCTTCAATAATTTTCAAACTACTTGCTTTATGTTGTGACTATTATATGTGGCAACAAAATTGAGATATATTTTAGCCTTCTAAATGTGTTGTCTGGGACTCATACCTGTAATCCCAGCATTTGAGAAGTTGAAGCTGGAAGACTGCCATGAGTTTGAGGCCAGCCTTGATGTAAATAGTTCTTGGAAAGTCTTATTTACAAAGTAAAACCCTATCTCAGTAATATTACCTATCTGATAATGTATAAGAGACAGTGTAATATAAGAGGACTAAAAAAGACTATGGAGCTAGGTATGAGAAGAGTTGGATGCTTCCCTATATGTGTCATTCAGAATACCAATTAATCTTTCATAAATTTCCTTCTCTGGACTATGAAACAGGGAAATATTACCTAATTGGTTTTCTCTGATCTGTGAAGATGAAAAGGCCTGATATAGGAGAAACCTATCAATGCTTGGGTCACTTATCATCATTTTGTTAGAATGTGTATTAATTACTTTTCTTATAATGAGACCAAGTACCCGATAAGAGGAATCTTAAGGAAAGAAGAGTTTATATTGACTTAAAGTATAAGAAGAGATATAGTCCAGCATGCTGGGAAGTTGTGACTGTAGATGGATAAGACAGCTGCTCACATTGTTATATCCATCCAAGAAACAGAAAGAGATAAATGTTGCTGCTCAACTCATTTTCTTCTTTTTATTCAGTTTATGAACTCAGCCCATGATATGGTGCCATTCATATTCAAAGTAGGTCTTCTATGCTGAGTGAAACTTTTCTAGAAACATGTCCAGTGACATGTATGTTCCACTGTGACTCTGAATCCTATCAAGTTGTCAATCAAATGAATCATAGGCTGACTGAATTCTATGTTCTGTGATGTAATGTGAACATTATTCCTAAAGTAAGTTCTTCCTAGATGATATAGCAAAGGAAATTTCTGACATAGCATCTTATTAAGAAGGAAGGATCTATTATTTCACCCAGGTACATATGATTAAATAATTCTCCAACTAAGTCTCCTCAAATTCCCATGATTTTCTGACTGAACACTAAAGTGTTGACAGTAATAAAATGAAACTGAGTCACAGGCTATGCTGCCATTGGAGGCTAGAATCCTTTAGAATCATTTCAGGCTTGTCTGGGGTCTGAACAGAAGCATTATAGGTCCTTTCTGTGATCCACTGAGGTCCACAGACCGCTTGTAGGTAGGGTACTAGTTCTGTGTCAGTGAATATATTTAATGTAGATAAAAATCCCACCTGGAAAGATGTATTGGGGTGGGAGGTGGCGTGATGCTAATTTTTTTTTCCTCCTAGGTGATCGAGAATTTATTCCCAGGGAAATCTGGAAAAAAGAAAAACTTTAAACAAATGATGAGAATATCAGAGGGTGTGCCTGGAAGTGGGCTGAAAATGAACAGAACATGTACAAGATTCACTTTGAAACATAAATCTCATTGTTTCTGTGATTTTAAAGATAGCATTCTGGAGGCTTCTTCTGCATTATGTTAGAGTGGAAGCTGTGAAAATCCCCTAACCCCTATAATAATCAGCCTTCTGTAACAAAAGTTCTGTAGCCATTTGCATTTAAAAATCAATACAAGTATAACTGTAGATCACTCTGTATAGAGATGAGACTCACTATTAGATGAACTCATTGTACACTAGCTACAACTAAGTTGCTAATTAAATATACTTATTACAAAAATAGATTATTTCATATTTAATGTTGAAATAAATATATTTCTCACAGGCTTCATGTCCCTGAATTGCAGACAAAATGGATTTTGTTATAACCGTTTCAGAAGTTCACTTTCTGAAAACTGAAGACAAAGTAGAAATTTAAAATTGTAAAAATTTTATTGAAGTATTATGGCTGATCTTCACTATGTGACATATCATGGAGTATCCTTAGGACAGAAGTACTAGGCAAAGGTCAGTGTGAGAACTAGTTCCTGACAAAGCCAAATTTGGTCAAAGTCATGACTTAGGGTAGCATTCCTGTGACCTACATTGAAGTTGCTCCTTCATATATCCCATTTCTGATGAATTTCCATCTTTTTCCCCACCAAACTTCTCCCATAGACTTTTCTGCTACCCTCCAATAGTTCTATTTCTTGTAGTAACAAACATTTTTGTCTTTATTGTCTCAGAATTCACGCTTGATAAAATGTACCTTCATTTCCACCTTTCCAAATCCTTCCTTATCCCCCACCCTAACTCTTCTTGCTCAATATCTCATGCTTTTTTAAAGTTTAAATCCACTGAGTCCACTTAGTGCTGTCAGCATGTTAATGGATGTAGAGTCATCCACTGGAGCATGAGCAGCCTCCCAGGAGCCATATCCTTGAAGAAAACTGACTTTCCTGTAATGTCAATGTAGATGTGTTGATTTATTTAATTATTCTTCTCATGGGTTAATAGCAAATGACAGTTTATTCTTTGCCAATTCAATCCCCAGTCCTAGAGGGTTTCAGCCTCTCTACAATCTAATCTTACCTAGAACTAGGAGACTTGAACCTCTGTAAAATCTAATTCAAGTTGTAAGCTCTGACCTATAATGTTTCAGCCTCCAAGACTTATTGATGACTGAGCTCGCTCTCACTAGCTGTCTTCTGAATGAACTTTTTTCATACTCTGAGCTGTACAGTGGACTATAAACTATAAATCATAAATCTTCTGCTTCTGTTTCTTTCCTTTCTTTCTACTTATTCAGGAGTAACTCTGCTCTTCTCCATTTCCACTCTGCTTCCATACTCTGTTTCTACTCTCTGCACTCCGCTAAGCTCTGCTTCCTGTCTGCTTCCCATCTGCTTCCACCTTGCTTCTCCTCTGAGCTCCCTTCTCTCCAACCCTTCATCTGTCTCTACTGACTGATCCTTCTTTATGCTGAGATTTGGGATTAAAGGTATTTGCTACCACTTCCTCCTGAAATGGCATTAAAGTCATGTTCTACCACTGCCTTCTGATTTAGGATTAAAGGCCTTAACCACAGAAATCCTATTCACCTAGCATTAGGCTTCTGGATACAACAATATCAAAGCTACTGCCCCATATCTACCTTGATTCTGCAGAGATTTAGATGCTAGTAGCTTTTTGTAGTCCTGAAATGACACTTGAATGAAGTATACTGAATAAAGAAGAGACAATGTTTTTACATTTAGATAAATTTACTTGAGCAGAAATTTTACTTTCCAGAAAGTTGCTGTAGTAGTCACACTACACACACACACACACACACACACACACACACACGCACACCAATAATAGCAAAAACAAAAAGAAGCCACGAATTTGAAAAGGACTGGAGGGGAATAATGTAAATACTCTATTCATATATGAAATTCACACCAAAAAATACATGAGAAAATATCTTGTATTATCTAGATGGCATTCATGTAATTATAGCTGTCCTTATAAGGAAAACAGAATCACCAACATGTGTCTCTTAGATGCAGAGGTATGCAATGTGAGACAGATTCAGTCAGACACCATAGATTTGAAGATAAAGGAGGTGTCCATGAGACAAGTAATGGTGAAAGCCCGCAGAAGCTAGAAAAGGCAAAGAAGTAAATTCATCACTAGATCCTTGAGAGAGCAACACAGCCTCATCATCAATTACATTGTAACCCAATCCATTCCATTCTTGACTTCCAATCTTTAGAACTGTAAAATATTTTGATGGAATTCTTTAAAGGTCTGTGGTAGGTTGTTGTATCATCAATAGAAATGAAAAACAGCTGCCTTAGGGAAAGTATTCACTTTAGAAGAAAGAAACTGTAAGGAGTGTGGATCAAAAAGAGTAAAGGAAGATATAGCTCCTGGGAGTATCCCTGGGAAACGTTAAGTATATGTTGCTTTCCCTGAGAATCTTACATAACCTTAGGCTTCCCCTTCTTAAATTATAATTCTCTCTGTTCAATCCTATAACTTTTGATTTGCTGACACTAGGTAGAAAGTGAAATAAAAGGCAGGTGTAGCTTGCTCTTTTCTGGCTGAAGCCACCATTATGCTGAGAAGACTGATGATGAATTGAATGGAGACATTTTCAAGTGCTTAAGTCATTAGTGAGATGCTACATCAAGAGAGCTATGCATCTTTGGAAAGAATTGGAATTATTGACTAGATAAAGAAGTGAACTCCCGCAAAATATCAACTGCAAATATAGTGTCCTCCTCCTCCACTCTTTTATCTCAAAAGACTGCAAGACAGCATACTTTCAAGCTGTGAGGCTAGAACTAGTTTAGTTGGTCATTTGATATTGTACTCTCCACTAATGTTGATCATGATTGGGGACTACTGTGACATTGTAGTTTAATGAGAAATGTCTGTAACTTAGTTGCGTACGTGGATATATGTATATACAACACACATATGTGTTTTACATCAAGCCAAATTGGCTTGTTCCTTCATACAGCCATGAGTCCATGATTGCCTGAATGAAACTGTTTTTTCCCTCTCAAATTGTAAAATGATGTGTAAGTCTCATCTCTATTCTTTAACTAACAACACTGTCTTCTTTCTACTTGTGCCCATTCCTTCTCTGAATAAGAAAAAAAAATCAGAATCAATAATAATTTCCCAGATGATTTTATTATTATTTAAATATTTCAAATGCTAATGTAGGCAACTACCCTAGCAAAGACCTTGAAAATCTAAATGAATATGCCCTGAAGTAGTCGAACCTGTTAACCTGTTACAACTTGTATAAAAGGGAATTTAAACTTGTATTTTACTCCTGGATTTGCTTTTATCAAAAACGTATTGTCAAATTTCATCATCTTTTTTAAAACAAGGGTTATAATTAACTATTATGCCAATATAACTGAGTTGCCATTAAACTCAAATAATTCCCTCATATATCAATGTTGATGATTCTACTTAGAGGAATAATCCAGGATAGAGATAATACAATAGCTTCTTAATTCTTATTTGGTGTGTGGTATTATTCATAGGCTGATACCAACTTTGAGAAAGGATTGTCAGGCTTTGGAATTCTGGAATAGATTTACTTTAAAAGAGCATATGCCATGAAGGTATAATTGCGTTTTGTGGTGCCCCAATGGGATCTTATTGTATTTCATGGAGAGTTTTTAATTATATTTAATATGATCTGATTTGTATTAAACAAAGCTGCAGGTTATTTGCTGAAAGTCAGCTGGAGACATGAATAATAAAAATATGACTAAGAGTAGTCACATATAAAGTTCTGAAGGTCAGAAATATGAGTCAGAGGATGACACCATGTCTTAAACATGACTTCAATTAGATAAATTAATGTATATGGCTGCTAAATTTTTTGGAAACTATCTTCACCTGTTATATACTCAATAAACATATATTGAACAGATTCTAGAGCCATGAACTGTGTCAGAATCTGGGGATACCAAGAAAAGGAAGAGATATTCCTTGTTTATAAAAACTTTGCAGTCGAATGGGGAAAATGTTCAAGAAGAGAATTTAGTGACATACAGTGATGTGGGTATTATGACTGCTTGTAATAAGAACTTCAAAATACTAGGAGCCCTCAGAGGGAATGTGATTCATTCTTTCAGATGGCCGAATAAGATATAAAGAAAACAGCTTTTGAGTTTGTAATTCCTCTCTTCTTTCCTTTGACTTCTTTTCTCATACTCTTTTCCCTGGTCATTTTACTACAAAAGGGATTCCATAAAATATTACATGAAAGACATAACATGAAATATTAAGTGCAGTAAATAAAAAATTCTATTTGCAAAATCATATCCAGGAAGGTGGTTAAGAAAACTCTTTCTTGACTACAGAGGGACTCCAAATTTGACTTTGAAAGATCTGATACCATTACAGAAGGGAAAATTGTTGGATATTATTACTGAGCCTTGATAAAATGGACACAGACAGGTAATGCTGTAGAAATATAGCCATTCTGAGCATGAGGTTAGCTGAGGAGTCATGCTGCATGGTGGACTCATATAAAAGATGTATCAGAAAGATATGGTAACTTGACTACACCCTTGAAGAAACAGAAACAAATCATGTGGAATTTACAGAACAAGTAACAATTGATCAGGTTAGAACAGCAGCAGTGGCTATTATATTGAGGGGAGAATGAAGGTCCATATCATTCCTATCCATTAGTTTGATAGAGTTAGAGGATAGAGATTTGGATCAAAGGGAAGTGATATTTATTGGTGTTTAATAGGATTATCACCACATTTTAAGAGTCTAGAACTACAAATGAGGCTTGTCCATTACATCAGCACTAGCAAATTATGAGGTAATGATTCAAACAGAGTACAGTTATGATCAGATAAATTATTTTACCACGTTTTATTTTGATGTGACTATCAACAGTTACAAGTTTGTGGGGAGTAACAAGTGCAAGAAACAACAGGAGTTAATTCCACTTATTAATTACTTCCAAGGAAGATGAGCACATTTGTTATTTAGGCCTATTTAAACCATTTATTTTCTTTATTTATAAATGTATTAGTGATTTTCAAGAGAGTAAAATACAATAGTCTGAACTATTTAGAAGACTACTAGAAAGCAAAATTACCTGGCTTAAAGATTCAATAGTCTATGTGTGCTTTTGTATTGATTCACTAAATGAAGAAATTAAAGGATCCTTGGATGACCAGGAGTTACAGTTTGCTTTGCTTGGTACAAATAATTTATATTCCACTACAATGTTTCCAGGTTCTATTTGTCAGCGAAGTCCTTTCCTGGACTTTTCCAGGCTCCTCCCTCAGATTTTGCTCTCTAAGTAGGTCTAATTTCATTAAAATAGAACATTGATTTCCATAAGTGTTTCTCAAGTATGCAAAAGGGTCTTTGTACATTTTAAGTTCCTAATTGTAGAGTGTAATCCTAGTCAGAACATATGAGTGACTGCTTGGCCCCAGATCCCACTTCTTCTAACCAAACCAAAATATTAGCTTCAACTCCTTTAATGAGAAAGGTAATAGATTAAACATAAAGCCTACCAGGGACATATCTTAACTGGAGTCATGATCAGTGACTTTTCAGACCTTGAGCAGGTAAAGTGTGTGTCTCACCACATTAGATATCTTTGATACATGACCCAGATGTGGGATTCTAGAATAAACTTATAGGACCATATACAGTAGTTAGGGATCCTTTCAACTGGGTAGTTCTACTTACAAGCTATCATAGAGTTTGAAATGCCATCTACTATTTATATAATTATAATCTGTGCTGAAAGTGTAAGTTCCCAAAAGACACAGTGATGCCATATGATGATTTCCAGATCCCATGTTATTCCTTTCCTTTTCATCCATCATTCAAAACATATGCAAGTTTACCTGGCAACATGGGATCAACCACCGAGTCAGAACAGAGAGCACATGCACATGTTGGTAGAAGTTCAAATGAGATCCAGAAAAATGCTCTTGGCCAATATACTCACTTTTAAAATGAGAACTCAAAATTAAAAATGACTTTGAAGAGACAACATGAGAAGACACAGAAGCATGTAAGCACAGGGTAAAGTAAAATATTCAGGACACTGTGACAGACAAAGTTTGGAATTCTGACCCTAATACAGCATTAGAGAAAAGTGGCTGAACTAAGACCAATGTGATTTGGGTTATTGCCTCAATGTGTCACTGCAGGTCTCTGAGAAGATGGCTTTATCATTTGGCTTTCAATTTTCTAGCTGATAAAATGAGAGACAATTGGATGAGGTGATCTAAATAACCCTCCTACATTTCTTACATTAAAGCATTGCAATTTGGTTACTGGTAAGGTAACTAGTTCTTGCCTAGTTCTTGGTGGGTTTTTTATTTTTGGGGGGGGAGTTGAGGAGGTGATGATTCTTTACAATGTTTTCAGCCTGTTAGCACTTCACTAAAACAAGAGAGCTGAGCCATAATAAAAAAAGATCTCCCTGAGATCAGGAAATAGAACAGATGTTGCAGGTGAACTGGGCAAGGATGGGAATGTAAACAGGAGAGATCAGGCAGGGGAAGTAGGATGGAGGGAGAGAATATAGGGAGGAATGAATGGAATTGGGGGTCATTTGGAAAGTAATCTGGAAACCTGATGCAATAGAAACTCCCTGGAATCTATGAGAGTGACCCGAGTGAGCACTCCTAGCAATGTGGGATAAGAAACCTGATCACACTATCTTCTGAAACTAGGCAAGGCTTTCAGTGATGGGACAGGGACACCAATCCAGCCACAATAATTTTGTCCTGCCTGCAGGATGTACTGAGGCAAAAGAGGGCCAGAACCCCATGCTAAGAGAGGAAGCCCGTGCCTGACACTGCTGAAATGGGCCAGAAAACAAAGACTGGATAGCCTATAGTCCCAGGATTGATTCCTATCACAATTGTCATTAGAGAGGCAGATGATGGAAGGAGATGCAGAGGCATGGGTCAGAGCTCGAGAAACACTGTGGAAGCAGGAGAGGAGGGATTGGACTGTGCGAACCAGAGTAGTCTAGGACATCAGGAGAACACACCCCATGGAGTCAACTGAGCAGGACTCAGGGGCTCACAGAAACTGAAGCAACAGACAGGAAGCCTGCGTGGGTCTGTACTTGGTACCCTACATACATCTTCAGTTGTCTGGCTTGGTGTTCTTCTAGAACTCCTAAAAGTTGGAGATGGGAGTCTCTGACACTTTTACCTGCCCTTGGGACCCTTTTCCTCCTGCTGGGTGGCCTCATTCAGCCTTGCTGTAGGGGCATGTTCCAGGCTTTGTTCTATCTTGTTATGCCCTATTCAATTGGTAACCCTGGGAGGCCTGTTTTTTTCTAAGGAGAAGCAGGGAGGCGGTGGCGATGAGGGTGGGACAATATGGGCAGTGGATCCTGAGGAGAGAGAGGTAGGGGGGTAGTTGGTAGGAGTGAAGGGAAGGGAAACTGCAGTCAGCATGTATTGTATAGAAGAGAAGAAAAAACCAAAACCAAAACCAAACAAACAAACAAACAAAAAGCCTCAAACCAGAATATACACGTCTATACTTGGTGCAATTAAGGAATTAAGATTCAAGTAGTTGTATGTAGTGCTCCTCGTTTCTGTAGGAAGGCATCATCTACGATTTTAATTTGACATTAGAACTTTGGGAGAAGTAAGAAAACTCTGGGGGTTTTCTCCCTTCCTCTCATTCTCCCTCCCTCCCTTCCCCCTTTCTTTTGTTGTTTTAAACAAGCAGTTGCTTGATATTGGGAGAGTAGGAAAATACAGGGCAAGGAGGAATGTTGTAAAGGTCAGCATCCAGGATGAAAATTGAGAGAGACAGAAAATAAAAGATAAGGTAGTCTGCATCTCTGAGGAATGCAGACAAGTGCTGTGCTACTGTTCAGCTGGATTTTATCAGCACAGCTGCTAGCTGTGAGTTTCCCTCCCAGAGCTCCTTGAAAAAAACATGTCATTTTGACACATGTGATAGGCTTAGCCAAATGAGGATAGAGTTCAAAATCATGACTGCCAGTTAGCTAAATCCCAGTGAAACTTTGATTCTCCCTAAAGAAACATCAACTGAATCAACTCTTTTCCTGAGCAGCACTGTGTGATTATTCCTCCACAAATCAGGACAGAACCTCAATTCTCAAGGCTCTCCCTACTTGTCTCGAGGTTTACTAGAGCTCAATGCTTAACATACAAAGGCAAAACCAACTCAGGTCTCAAAGCTAAAAACCTTCTCATGTAGCAAGCATGACCCTGCTGGGATTTTTTTGCTGTCATTTGTTTGTTTGTTTTTGTTTTTCATTTTTTTGGGGGGAGGGGGATAGATAGATGGCAGACGTAGAGGCAGTTAATTAGTGAGCTACCTAAGGGGCATATGCTCCAGTTTATAGAACTGTGTGCATGAATTAATGCTGCAGAAATGAGAAGTAATACATGTCAGTCACTGTACTAGTTTGGAACAAATATTTACAGAATGAAACTTTATTGACCAGATTTATATTGTTTTATTTTTTTAAGTTAAGGGAAGGTAGGGCAGGAATAAAGATATTCTTTGTGTCTTCTCTTTGCCACCTTCCTCAAGTTAATTCTCCCCTATGCTATTCTATTGTTTTGTTTGTTATTTTCTAATTATCTCTTATCAAAATGTGGGTTAAGGGGCTGCAGCCTGGCCCAGCAACCTGCGTTTGAGACCCAGGCTCCACAAGATGGAAGGAGAGAACCAACTCTATATGATGCATCATGTACATTGCCATCCCCACAAAATAATAAATACATGTAATTTTTAAAAAGTGTTTAAATGTGGGTTAAAAATGAATTGGCATCACTAAAATTAGAATAAGGGAGGAAAAATATTGTCCCTAGTCATTCTCTCAAATTAATCACATATCTCCATTTTGATACCTCCAAAATATGTGTGTGTGAGTGCACACATGAGCTAGAGTACAGCCTTAAATGTCATTCCTCAAGTACCGCACAGTTTTTTTTTTAAAGACAGAGTCTCTTTCCATGGCCTAGAACTTACTGAGTAGGTTATGCTGACTGGCCAAGGAGCATCATGGAATTGTCTCTGTCTCCCCAGCTGTCCAAGTCCAGACCATCATATCCAGCATTTTTACAGATCTATTGCTTGAACTCAGGACCTCATGCTTGATAGGCATGATGAGTGAGTAATGATTTTTACATTTTGAATGAACATTGTATTATGTATATTTAAAATTAATTCTAGATGTCACTTGTGAGTGTGGTTTGGATATTGAGTGTTGCCTAAAAGTCTGTGTCTTAAGTGCTTGGTCTTCAAGGTTGCATTATTAATAAGTAGTGGAACTGCTGGAAAAAGATAAATTTTAGGATATCCTTAGAATATTGTATGTGGCCCTTTAAATGGATTGTTTTGTTTCCCTTTCATTTCCTTGCTTCACTTCCTGAATAGTATGTTGAGTAGTTGGCTCTAATATGCACTCCCTCCATTATTTTCTACTGAGACAGGTCACAAAGCTGTGGGACCACTCAATCACAGTCCAAGATGTAAAACCATGAGCCAAAATAAACCAAAAATATGTGCCAAAATAATCTAAAACCATGAAACAAAATTCCTCTGGTATTTTGTTATAATATTAAAATCCATTAGTACAATTCCTAGAGTGAGTAGCTTTCATTCCCATATAGAATACTAGAGTTTATTTACTTTCTATGTGATCTTTCTCACTCCAGGGAAATAAATAATTGGAAGTGACAATGTGCTAGTTTATCAGGCCAGTTTTTAGTAGATTGGAAGGTTTCGCTTTGTTTCCTGAAAAAAATATGCTCTAGTAGGTTATGCCAGGTGCCATAAGAGGGATGACCATGCTGATGCTGCTATTCTAAACACTAATGTCAACATGCAGAGACCACATGGAATGAGAGAGATGCCAACTTTGATGTATTTCTACAGAAGCACAGACATTTAAGCCAAAGTGTCAACCCACATATGATTATAATTCCAGTTCTTGTTTGACAAAAACCATATGTGGGAACCATTCAGCTGAGCCTAGTCAAGTCGAAGAATTGTGTGTATTAACTATAAAACATTGTTTTACATCACTGCATTTTGGGGGTCTTTATTATGGAATAATGCATAATCGAAAGGGACCACAAGCCATCACTTACTTTACCTCTTTAAATCCTTATTTTACTCATCTGTAAACTAAAGATCATAGCTGCAGGGGGCTGGCCCCAGCAGTCTATAGGTTCCAGATATGCAGTAAGGAGTAAGTGAAGAGAGATTGAGTCAGAGACTGAAGCTGGAAGAATCATGCATCTCCGACTGACTAGCAATCTGTATGCTGCTTTATTTATACAGATTTCATGAACCAAAGAAAAACTAAATTTCCCAAGAAATATAGATCATATCAACTTGTCCATGGACATGTGTTTAATTTTCCCTTGTATGACTGGTATCACAAGTTCAGTTACAGCTTACAAGCAAGGTAGAATAGATTTTATCAACCCCTTAAACCTATAGATTCTATAGATCTTGTCAAGCTAAGCAAGCATTTATGATATAAGACAGCCTGTTCTCAGGCTGGTAGCACTTGAGGTTACAAAGCATTAGATAGAAAAAATATGAGCCAGTTTAGAGAAGTTATCATGCTTTAAGCAATGTATTATTAAGCTCTGGTGATCATAATATTGGAAACTCTGAGCATATTGTAGGAGGAGGGCTCTGATCTGTTGCCAATTCTCCTGGCCAGTTGAAGTTTTTTGGCTTTCTTTAAGTTTATACTGTCCTAATTATTTTGTTTCTAAGTTTGTTTAGGGGCAGAGTGTACCAAGAAAATCTTGAAACCACAGCCTCATAAAGAAATCTCAGTTTATACTGTCCTGAATAGTTTGGTTTTTAGTTTGTTTATGGGCAGATGTACCATGATCTTGGGGCCATAGCCTCATAAAGAAACTTCTTACATCTTTGTGCTTATCACAATCTCTAAGGCATAAGGAAAACTTTTGAAAAGAGTCAGATACAATTTTCTCAGAAAAAAAAAAACGTAAATGAATCATAATGCAAAATAAACACCAAGAATGCAACATGCAGAAACTAAAACCAAAAGGACAGTGATAGCAACATTTGGCTCAGTTTTGCTGGAACTGTGTCAAACATCTGTGCTGGCTTCATGACTCTCACTGTTTCCAGTGGACAAGGCTGTGACATATAGCAATGTCTACTTTCAAACAAGGTTATGAGGTTTAATGAAATAAAGTTTGTAAGGAAGCTTGCATCATAGTTTAACTAGAAGTATATATGTTAGAGACTACGTATTGCAACATTTAGAATTAACTGTTACAAGTATCTGAATATAAGATTTTTAATTAGTAAGATATATTCTGTTGCATATTCAGTAGTGACTAAGAAGCTTTGTGACTAAATGTACTAACTTTTTCCTGCAGTGAATCATATGAACAATGACATCCAGGTAGGTAAAGAAGGTAAAGAAAGATGGTTATCTCACCACAGGTCAGGTAAATTTTGTTCACGGGTTGTTTTGTATCTGCCACCACTAAGATGTGTGTGTGTATGTGTGTGTGTGTGTGTGTGTGTGTGTGTGTTGTGTGTTTTTTAGGGTTATTTTAATTTTGGAGTTTACATAAGGAAGAGTGGAGAGCTTGGTAATTTTTCTAAATACACTCATCACATGCTTCCTCTTTCATTTTTTCTTTCTACACCACTATAAAAAAATAAAAGCTAGATTATAGCAACAACATATAAATCTCAAATTATATTTACGTATTCAGTTTTGGGGAGCACACATGCTAATTGCTTGTAAAGTGTCTCTGTAGGATCTTTGAGTTTTTGCAGCTGACACTCTGTCAGCTCTGTGTTTGTCAAATGAGAGTGCACAATAAATTAGGCACCTCTGGAAAGGAATGGTCAGCCAAAGACAATTCTATTTAGCAAGCCATACTGTCTATAAGTCAAGATTCATTTGTTTTTCTCTTCCAGAGAATCTGTCTTACATTTTAATGACTCACTGGAATCCCAGAACAGAGTAGTATCCTAGGTAATCAGCCAAAAGACTCGGAAGATGATCAGGTGAAGGTGTTAGGGACTTTGTTACAGTTAATTCACTGTTGCTAAATTCTCACAGTGCTAGTTCACCCAGAGGGATTTTTCCTTCCACATTTACATGAGACACAGAAGGAAGAAAGCACTTTTCTGAAATCCTTCACAGTTATGACCATTTGGTACTATTTCATATACAGAATGTGCTGAGGGTAACATTTGTCTTGGAAGGAAAACCACATAAGAATTGCTTAAAGGAGGGTGGAGTAAAACTTTTTAAAGCTTATTTTCCTCCTCATTGTGAATGGAGATAAATCCTTACATAGATCCTTACTTTTTTTCTTTTTCTGGCAGAAAGAGCAGAATGGTGCAAAACCCCATTATTATGAGACATTTTCTTTTGTCTGAAAGTAACCAGATACCTCATGGCAAAATTATAGAACAGTGACAACAGTTATTTAGTTCTGAATGACATGACACTGCAAAGCATGATGAACCCAATGTCAGATAGAATGCAGTCACTGTCAATGACTGTTTGTCACCTTTGTCAGATTCCAAAAGTGCTCATTGCAATGAAGGAATTGTTTAGGTTTAACCTCAAAACGTCAACCCACTGCTGAGTTCTGCTCTTTTCCCTTGTTGATAAGGTTACTCTTTCTTATTTTCAAACATAAATAAAAAAGAACAGTTACAGTATCTTCATGTAAAAATTTGAGAGCCAGATTTTGTTCTCATTCTTGTATTTTGTAAAGTGCCATTTACATGGTCACTATTATGTAAAATTCAGTAAAATGACTGAGAAAAAAAGGAAGCAGACTGTCTTAGCTTCACGGTGGTGTTTAACTTTTATTCTAGAGTCATTAAAAGAATTCTATAGACTAGAGGTACTGATTATGTGCAAATATCAGGTTCGCATTATAAATTGGAAGCCAAATCAAAAGGTATCAGGGGAAGTTATCTGAAATGTATTATTAACCTAAAATACTCCTCAAGGATTTTTCTGTCCATTTGTGCTTATTGCTTCAGTATTTTTTTGCATTAACACCAATACTGTTTATGTGTTTAATGGTCTCAAATCTACCATCAGAAACAGTGGGGAATTTTTCTCAATCATGAAGCCAGTATACATTGATTGCTTATATTTGATTCATGTAGCAGAGAAAGGTGCTAGAAAGTTAAAAAAGAAAGAAACAATGAAAAAGAAAGGAAAGGAAAGGATGTAATCTTTATTTGGAATATTTCTCAATTCATCTTAGGTATAGCAGAATAAAACTTACCATATAAATACAGTGAGATCATCTAGTATGTACACATAGATGTAAGTATAGATTGATAACACATTCATGATTACACACAGACAGATACACATCCATGTATTGAGAAAAGAAATTCTTGTTGGATGCGGACAAGAAGTATTTGGTGGGCTTGAAATGAAAGAACTAGTTGGCCTAATAGAAGGGATTAGGGATGAACCACTGACCACCAGGCTACATGAAAAATATAATGGGGTATTAGAAATATGGAGTTATTTCAATTGTTACCAATCCAAAAGAAAGAGTAGTGTTGAGGAATGATCTGGTTTCAAATCTAATATGTGTTCTGCCAGCTGGAAGCTCATCAAAATCTAGAAAACAAAGGTATTATTTGAGAAAACAAATAATGTCCAAGGCTACCAACTTTGTCTTACAAGTAAAAGGGCTTGGAAAGCTTCTGTTGTATCCCACATATTTGAACAACATTTTAATTTGCAAGTTTGTTCTGCCCTTGATAAAATCATAGGAATGAAATGTATCTACTACATGTAGAATTTTTACAACTGAAATTGATTTTTTCACTCTAAATAAAATATTTCCATCAAAAAAATTTTTTGTAATCCAAATTTGGCTCTCATTTATTTAAAAAAAAATATTTGATACTTTGTAGATGTTGATTCAGGCCAAAATCTTTTATTCTCTGCCTAATTCAATCTCTGGTCCTTAGTACTGGAACCCTGTAACATTTTGGAGTCGGTACAATCTACTCTTAAGTCTAGAACTGGAAGGCTTCAGCCTCAGCTTCCTTACAATCTAGCACATTTAGGTCTCCAAGACTTACTGCTGACTGAGCCACTCTGACTAGCTCCTTCTTAACTTAGAGCTATACTGAACTATTCTAACTCTTCTCCAAGCTGCTGGTTCAAACTGAATTTATGAGCCAGCTGCCTGTTTCTGACCTTTCTTTTCTGACACTGGCAGACTCTGAGTGACCTCTGCAACTTTTCTGACTAGACGGTCTACTTGACTTCTAATTGACTTGCTCTCACCATCTGATACTGGTTTCTTCTTCCAAGCTGCCTCTGTGTCTCTGCCACAGACTCCTTCTCAGATTGTGTCTATGTCTGTTAGCTCTCACTGCTCCTTACTGCCTCAGTCAGCCTCTTTGTTTCTCTGCCTTATCCTGTCTCTGAACTGAGAGCCTGCTTTTCTATCATGAAAATTGGGTGTGTCCTTTCTCTGACTCACTCTGTCAACTCTTCCTTTGATTTGTCACTTTGCCTGCCCATCACTCTGACCCATCAAAAATGTCATTTCCTGTATGACACTAACACCTTCTGAGGTCTGCTTCCTGAGTCATGCTGAGATTAAATGCATGCACAATGCCTTCTGAATACTGGGATTAAACATGTGTGCTGCCACTGCTTTCTGAATACTGGGATTAAAGTTGTGTACCAGCTTTGTGTCTACCCTAGAGCAGCCATGCTGACAGATTAAAAGATTAAATATTCCTCTACAATACTTCAAGTGAATTGGGAAATTAGTAAGAATTCTATTAATCATTTTCACATAGTTAGTATATATAAGATACTAGAGAAGCCTTGTACATATGTAGTTTTACCTACTAAATAAACAATAATAGGTTATAAGAAAACCAGTTAATTATCCTATATACAAAATCTCTAGACTCAGCATTTCTCACTGAACTTAGAGCTCAGTGATTCAGTTAAACTGGCTGACTGACCATCCAAATCTGTGGATCCTCTTGTTTTTATTTTCCCAGTACTATAGCATGAGTAGTCTCTCTGAGCCTGCATTTCTGAAGAAAACTGACTTTCCCATCCTCCAGCAGCAATCAGTCATGAATAGCTCATCAGATAGTATGGGGTTTCATGAGGCCTTCTGCCATCCATGCTGGAATTTTAGTTGGCTTGATTTTGTGAGAAACATATATATATATATATATGTTTATATATGACTATGATGAGTTTATGTGTACAAGGGTGTTGTCATGTCTGGCAAATACTGCTTTGCTGTAGATGTCCACTACTTCTAGCTCTAAAATTTTTTCTGTCTCTTTTTCTGCAATGGTTCCTTAGCCTTAGGGAAGGACTATGAGATAGATGTCCCATTTGTGACTGACTTTCCTATGTGGATGGTAGTAGTGATCCAAACTTAGGTCCACATTTTTGTGCAGAAAACACTTTGTAGACTAAGCCATTTCCCCAGCACCTTATGCTTGATTTCTATTGATGCATGTGGCATATGTAGGGTTGGCAGACTTGACAGGGGAGTGATCAGCAACCCTTAGGCATCTGATTGGGAGAGAATTTACACAAAGGTGCGATAAAGAGGATCGGAAAGTACATGGACCCGTATTTGATTTGTAACCCATATCTCAACTCCAGCAAAGATGTCATCCAATCACACTAGTATCTTCATATTAATTAATAATATACATGTTATGATGACAATAAAGTTCATTTCCTTCATTACTTTCCATTTGTTGATAAATTGCAGAAAAAAAGCATAAATAATCTTTTAGAATCAGATTACTTTTCTAAAAAGCTGGTAGTCGATCTCAACATTAAGCACATTGATTTTCATTTTTCCTTTGTTCCATCTACCAAAAATGGGTGCTAAAATCATTCATTCACAAAAAGAAATATAAAGTGGAGCTTTTGCAAATGAAAGTATTCCCTTTGTCAATGGGGATACATTCCAATAAGCCCGGTAGGTTTCTGAGCCTTCATGGAGTATCTAATACCACGTATAGCATGATTTCTTCTATGTATCCATACTTTTGTTCAAGTTTAATCTATATATTAATCATAGTAAACAATTATCACAAATAACTTATGAGAGACTTTATTGACCTAACAACTTTCCTTTTATTATTAACTTTAGAAGCTTTTATGTGTTATATAGGGCTATTATTAAGTAAAACAAGACTTACTTGAACACACACACTGCAATAGTGTGATAATACCTTAGATAGCTACTGAGTGACTGACTAATGGGTGGTTGTATATGTAGAGATAAATGTAGGTTTACTGGTCTCACACACCTCCTTGGCATCACAGACCCTGATGAAACACAATTTTACAACGTTGTATAAATTTGACACACAACTTAAAATTTACAAATTATTGATTTATAAAATTTTCCATTTAATCTTTTTAGATTACATTTGACCACAAGTAACTGAAAATAGGCCTAGAATGCTGGTTTGTTCCTTGTCAACTTGAAAGAAGCTAGAGAGCCATCAAGGAAGATGGAGCCTCATTTGAGATCAGAATTGCCTGTAGGTAAGGTTCTGGTGATGTTTTCTTGATTAATGATTAATGTGGAAGGGTCCAGCCTGTTATGGTGGTGTCAGCTCTAGGCAGGTAGTTTTGAGTTATATAAGAAAGTAAACTCAGCAAGCTAAGGGGAGCAAGCCTGTAAGTAATATTTTTCTATGGCTTATACTTCTATTCCTGCCTCCAGGTTCCTGCCCTGCTTGAGTTCCTGCCTTGGTTTCCTTCAATGATGGACTGTGACTGGGACATGTGAGCTAAAACAAAACAAAATGAACAGAAAATACAAACAAACAAAACACCCAAAATCCCTTCTCTTTTTTTTGAGTTTTTTTCCCCCAGTGTTTTATCATAGCAATAAAATGAAAACTAACACAGACAGAAAAACTATGAATAAGTGATCACTACTGTGACTCATGTTAAAGAAAATGTTATTTTAAGAAGATGTTTAGGGATGTGGAAATATACTGATATATAGCCACACTGAAACCAGTAAGATCTTTGTTTCTTCCAGTCTAATGGAAAACTTTAAAATAAATGTTATAATCATAAAGTCATATACCCCTTATATACCCAGGAACAAAAGACAGAAGATGTAATTCAAATATTATGGGTACAATGGTAACAAAGTTATAATGTGAAGAGAAATAAATTCAGCAACATTCAGCTATACCACGGGCTCAATGCATGACTTTGCATAAAGATTGAATAATGGGTGTCCTAACTTGCAGTTTGGGAGGATTACACAAATAGTGATAGCAATGATTCTTTAGAAAGTAAATTCTGAGTATGGGAGTGTAATCATGTTTTATATTCCTTGAGTGTACTTAGCAAAATTAGAGATTTATAGGAGTCTGTTATCTGGCAACATCACCATTGCAATTGAGCCTAAAACTTTCATACTCATTGTTCCTAAGACTCTCCTGTCATCCTCACAGTGATAACTATAACTAAGTTGTCTTACTAAGCATGTATCTCTTCAGTGACAATGATCAACTATTAAAGACTACTTACTAGAAAAGAATCTTTTTTCTGGCATATACTTTAACTTGACTTATAGCATAGAATACTAAAGATTTTTAATCTCAGCAGATATATTAATTATATACAAATATACACTAATTTGGAAACATAGTTTAAGTTCCTTATTAAAGGCTATTACATGAAAATTTCCTGGAGGACACATTCAAAGTCCATGTAAATTTTATTTATTTTGATTTTTAACTTATGGAGTGATATTGTACATTTACTCTCCTTATGACTGCACATGTGCCCCAGACATTGCTATAGTGGCTCCTGGCTGTTCCCTATTTAAGGGCACCTACTTCCAAATGACTAAGTTGTAGAGGAACAGGCCTCTGTAAAATCTAGGAAGGTTCTATATTCCAGGATTCAACATTCAGAGGCCTGTGTGATCTGGAAGGAATTTAGATACACCTTTAATCCCAGTATTCAGAAGGCAGTGGTGATCCATGCCTTTAATTCGTAAGGAAGAAACAGAATGTGGAAGCAGACACAGTGGGTGGAGCTCAGAAGGAGTCAGTATCACACAGGAAGTGATGTCTGAGATCTGTTACAGTGACAGGCAGGCAAAGTGACAAATTAAAAGAAGAGTTAGCAGAGTAAGTCAGAGTAAGAATGCACCCAACTCTCATGAGAGAAAGGTGGGCTCTCAGTTCAGAGCAGTGGTAAGTTACAGAACAGTCAGTTACACTCAGTCAAGCAGACAGTATGAGGCAAGCAGTCTGAAGCAGACAGACAGGGGTGAGGTGGAGGAGTTGGACAAGACAGACAATGAAGCAGACTGACTAGGAAAAAAGACAGAGAAGCAGAGAGACAAAGAGGCAGCTCAGCAGAAGTCAGTATCAGACAGGAAGTATAAGTCAATTTGAAGCTGAGCAGAGCAGTTCAATTTGAGAGTCAGCCAGTACCTGACAGTCAGAAAAATTCAGCCAGAAAATGTAAGCTGTCTCAGAAGGTCAGTTTGAACCAGTCAGCTTGGAGAAGAGTCTGAGCCAGAATAGTGAATGAGTTGAACCAGAAGAGTCAGAGTTCCAAAGGAGCTAGTCAAAGTTGCTCAATCAGTAGTAAGTCTTGAAGGGTAAATAGAGGTCTGGAAGCTGCAGCTAAAGCCTTACAGTTCTAAGGCTTAAGACTAGATTAATATGGAGGCCAAAATACTCTGAGCTCCAGTACTAAGGACTGGTGTTTTAATTAGAGAAAGAATAAAACCCTTTGCCCTGAATGAAGGTCTACATCTGGCATGAATCTACACCTACATTTGGTGTCTATGGCTACGCTAAGTGATACAATGGGGGTTAGAAATTACTACAAAAGCCTCATATCTCAACTTTATAGTTCAATTCATGCTGCAGAGGTCCCTCTGGGAATCACACTAAATCATGTCTTCAGTTGATAACACATTGCTTAGCTATTCTCCCCTGTCTTATCTTGCTTTCTTCCACCTGAGCGTTCTCCCTCTACTAACTAATACCAGAAGTTCTGCCTCTAGTCAACCTGAGCCATGATAATGTTACACATTGTATTGTCTGTACCTTGTACTTATATGGGGAGAAGAAGAATATAAGGAATGAGAATTTGATGAATATAAAAATTACATGCAAAGGAATCAGAGAATCAAATCAGAGAGACATGTGTTTTCTAAATATTTCAGTGTTTGCTAACCAGATACATTTCTGGGTCTCATCTGTCCTCACTTACTTGGACTTTCAGAAGAACACTGGGATGCTGAATTAGGAAGAATGGATGAAAGAGTGTGTGTTAGGCATTGTGGCTCACATTGTCTCTGTTGCTGTACTCAACAATGGCTCTGTAGCTAAAAATAGCCAAAACAATGTGTAAATAAATTATCATGGCTGTACTTCAATAAAATTGTGTTTACAAAAATGAGTGACTGCTTTTTGGCCCAAAGCAAATCTTGCCAAACCTTGAACTAATGTACAGGGATATAAAAGAGGCTTATTGTTCTATAACTATTTGGCTACTAGAATTTTGTATTATCGTTTATTCATCAGACTGTTTGGATAATGTAGACAAGCAAAAGATCTGACAACTGGAAACATATTTTCATTTATCTAACTACATTCCTAATCCTTAAATTCCACTGGTTTTTCTATTATGTAAATATAAAATATGTATTTCAGAGGTAGGTAGTTTCTAGAGGCCAAATCTGCTTTTCTTTCATACAGATTCATTATATTTTTAAGAGCTATTCCATCAGAATGAAATTCAACTACTATAAGAATAGATGTGGGCCTATCTCATTCTTGAGTGTCTGTATATGTACATGAATGTGTGTAATGTATATCTGTGTATGTGTGTGTGTGTGAGAATGGATCCTGGTTCTTTATTAGAAAATAGAAATTGTAGGTTTTGGTAACATTTACTCTGAGTAGGTGTCTTAGTCACTGCTTTATTGCTGTGAAGAGACACTATTACCAAGGCAACACTTATAAGAGAAAACATTTAATTGGGGCTGTATTTACAGTTTCAGAGGTTTAGTCCATTGTCATAATGGTAGGCAGCATGACAGCACTCATGGAGCAGTAGCTGAGAGATAAATCCTGATTCCCTGGTGTGGGCTTTTGAAACTTCAAAGCCCACTCCCAGTGACTTAGTTTCTCCCACAAGGCCACACCTCCTAATCCTTCTAATTCTCTTCAAATAGTGCCACTCCCTGATGACTAGGTGTACAAATATATGGGCCTATGGAGACCATTGTTTATTCAAACCATCACAGAAAGTATACAACAACTTATTTTTCTGTCACCATAATAATATGCAATTAACTTCCTGAAGAGTTTTTAATAGTCTTCCCTTTTATTCATCAAGATTATAAATCCCTTTTTACAAACTATGTGGTGTTATTACATTGATGGAAATTTTCAATATTTGGAATAGATGTAGTTCAACATACCCACATTTGCATTCAGATGAATTATCCTTAATTACATTCTTGAGTTTTATCACTACATATTAGAACATCGTGAACAGAGTTCTGTTCAATCCAAGTAATTCACATTCATCTTTAGGTGACCCTGAGAACAGCATAAAATAAACGCTCAGCTCTGCAGCCAGACTATTTGCCATTAGGTTGTGACTTCTGAAACTTTCAACATATTTAATTCATGTAAAAAAGAATAGTGACAGATTTCTCATTAAATTGACTTTAGCTTCTGAACCCTGGGCCCACATATGTTTATTCTGAAGATTGTTGGCTGTTGACAGATTTATTACCTGCTGTATTGCTTCTTAGAGTCATTTCAACAAGGGCTGGAAGGTTTTCAGGTCTTTATACAGTATATGTTTTGAGAAAAATCACAATTTCAAATTTATCTTGCATTTTGCATTTGTGATGTTGAAGAAATGCAATACTTAAGAGAAGGTTCACTTAAAATTCCCGTTGGGTGCATTAGGATCAATGGTTGTCTGGTAGAAGCCAGTGTTTGTTACTGAGATGATTACAATCAAACACTTACTGTAAGTGATTAATTATGTATATATTATGTGTATCTTCTTTGAACATCTCTCAGATAACCAGTCTTATTTCTTCCAATATTAGTCTCCTCTCACTGGGAAGCCTGCATTGAATGATTGGTCTTTTTCCTTAATTATGGACAATTTTGAAGGGATGTTTCATGTCTATGGGTTCAGCTGAGCATTTCCCCAACTTCTCCATCTGTACAATTCTGCTTGCCTCATTTCTTTACTGGTATCCCTAAGAAAATGTCTTCAATAAATTTCAAGCCCACATAGTTCTATTTCAGAAACTTTCTCCCATGGAATTCAACTTATATTTCAAAGCCCAGATGAAAGTTTTCATATCCTGAAACTCTCAGAACTGGTACATCATATTGTTATCATGCTGCTATAATTTCACATTTATTTTTCTATTATACACTAAATTATATAAGTCACTTGAAAAACAGGCTGGTATTTAACCATCTTTCTTATACTATCTATGGCATTTAACATCATTCAATTCCAGTTTGTTGAATAAATTAAACTAAAGACACCTAATATCAGAGATCCTCAGATACAAACATCATGTTCTCCATTAGCAGAGTATGAGATGGTAATTTTATTCATATATTTTACAGGGTATGTGCTTTTAGGATTAGAAGAGTATAAATAGAAGAATAGGGTAGAAAAAGTTGGAGTCAAAATATCTGATCTTATTAAGCAGCTCTCGAGCATGAATGAAAACAAACATTAAACAGATTCATATAGGGTTATCCAGAGTAATAACATTGTTATCATTCTGAAAATTGTTGGCAATACTTACTAATTCAAGGTCAACGTACCAACTGAGTCAGACAGTCTAGGATCTGAGGCCAGATGCATGTTTTAGTAAGTGCTCTTATAAGATTCAGATGTTCAGATGAAAGCTAGCATGTAGTCCAAGAGGATCCCCTAGAACAGAGTGTTTGTAGTGATCATAGCTGTAAAATGTAACCCACTATTACTGGCAGTTGGGATCTGAATGGACTTGAAAGCTAGCAACATTTGAATGATATATTAATAGTAATACGTAAAGTAAAAAATAGGATATTTTTTCTAATAGCCAACAAAAACTGTTTACACAAATTCTTTAGATTGAATATACTAACATGTGTGAGGAAAATGAAATCCAATTTCTGGGAAACAGAATAATTTGATACCTGTTTTGGCAGATGTCTGGGGAAGCAGCAAGACTGGAGATTATGACAATAATTTCTTACATCAAAAAAAACATGAAGTGGGAGCACAACTATACATGTAAGCACACCTCTAAACTAATTGTTGAATATGAGGTAAAGTCCTTGTAACAGCCGTTACAAGACAAATTATCAGACAAACCTACAACAGAAGACAAGGACAACGAACAAGATATGAGTCAATGGCAAACCTTCCCTTGCTCGACAGATAGCTTTTCTCATTCTTCCTGATGCTAAAGACAAATAATCCTAGAATTTGAAATCACTGAATTCAAAATGTTTTTCACTAGTGTAAGTAAATAAGGATAGAGTGGAAAATCAGAAAGCCCAGAATATCATGGTCTGTCTTCATCCAAACCATTATATTAAAATGTTATCTAAAATGTGCTAGAGCAGAAAGCTATATAGCAAACTATAGGAACCACCAATGGAATCTTCTTTGTTATGGGATTTCCAAACTACTTTTCTTTAATTTCAGTCCAAAGTGAAAACTGTTCCAATAAATAATTCTCTGTTCCGTTTATATTAAAATGAGTTTGAACTAGCTGTGATGTTAACTCCCTAAACTTTCATAAGTTTGTATGACTTGACAAGCCTTTTGAATAAAACAAGAGGACAGGAAGTTAAGAAGCAATTTGTAAAGATGTGCAGCCTCTATTGTCATTCTACTAGACAGCAGAAGAAAAATAATACATAAATACTTAGGGAAACAGTGAGAGAATATGTTTTGTAACTGCAATGCAGATTCTGTCCTCAACGAAGTCCCTGTTACATATTTAGTTAAAAAAAAAAAAAGTAGGACAAGCTGATTAAGCAGCAGTGGTAGACAGATAGCTGCTGCTATCTGGCACCATACTGTCTCAGCATATATTTACTAACTGGCCTGTAATTACTTTTTTGGAACATTACCCAACACTGTTTTAGAGGAAGAAAGGATTCATTCTCTTGGAGACAAAATAAATAGGCCTTGTTTTTGGCAGGCTGCTACACCCTGTGTTAATCATTTGAAATGATAGATGTAAACATTGAAAAAAAATCTTTCACAATATTGTTTTTTAACACAAGAGTTTCAGCACTATTTTAAGAGTTCTCTGGGGCTGTTCACCTCACAAGTTACTCAATAAATCCCGTGACTACTAGAAATTATGGAATCTGCATCCTTTCTTCCCAGTGTTGTACTTTGACCATGAATAGCTTTCCAAATAATGTCTAAACAAATTCTATCTATGCTTTTCTTTACCCAGTAGTTCACTCCAGTGATTTGAAGTTAAACATTAATTTCAGTCAGCTGGAGGGTTAAATTAAAGTACAACTTACTACCCAGGTGTCTTTTTACCTCACCAAGTTTCTGGTTCAATAGGTCTAGCAGGGGAGCCCTGAAAATTATATTCTAAAAGTGCCTTGGTGATGTTGATAATGCAAATTCAGGTACCTCAATTTGGGATACCTGTTCTAACTGCAGTTACTTACTTCTCACCAGCTATCACTTTAACAGATCACTTTCCCCACTACTACATTAGAAATAAAAATTTAAAAAAGATACAATGAATCCAACTACTAAACTCATTTAAAAAAATGTAGTAGACATTGTCTTCCATGTCTGTATTTTCTAATTACTTATCCAACTTTATAGAGATGTGTAGATTGGTATACATTCAAAAACTATATTGTACATATAATACTACAACTTTGGTATAAAGTCTGTATGTGTGATGTGCACAAAAATACTGTGATGAATGCTACCATTACTTGGTAGGCAAATAAAGTTTTTAAAACATGTCTATGTGGGAGCTGGAGAGATGGCTCATCAGTTAAGAACTCTTGCTGCATTTGTGGAGGAGGTGGGTTCAGTTCTTAGCACCCATGCCCACTGACTCACAATTGCCTGTAAATGTTACTCAAGAGGATCGAGTGCCCTTCTCTGGCCTCAGTGGGCACATATATGAACACAATGGGCATATAAACATGTAGTCACTCACATATCCATAAATAAAAATCTAAAAAATTAAAAGTTTTTATGCATTAAATTATTATAAGAAACATTTTATTTCCTTTTTTTTTTTTACATTTTTATGGGGGAGTGAGCATGATATGGAGGTCAGAGAACAACTTGCTGCAATTGCTTTTCTCCTAAGGAATCAAATTCAGGTTTTCAGGATTAGTGGAAAACACCTTTATCCACTGAGCCATCCACAGCCTCCAAGAAATATTTTCTATATAGATTAAAATCTAGAATCACATACTACTAAGGATTAGTGATATTTAAGAATAAATATGTAGGAGGAACTAGACCTGCCACTGGGCAGAACAAGGCCTGAGACCTGCCTGGATGTGCACAGAGACAGACCTGTTCGAACATGCCCAGAGATGAGAAAAGCCAAAACAAACATCCTGCAGTCTGGGAGCCAATGCGACGCTGAGCTGGGTGTAAGGCATAAAAAGACTTTCCTTTCCTGAAATAAACTGAGTCTGCTTCTTGCCATTTACCTGACTCCCAGAGCCTGTGTGTCTTGTCTCTGTGCCAGCTCTACCCCTGCCCCACAAGGATCCCATAGTTGGGCAAGTAACATAAATAAACCTCAAAAGCTGTTGATACTTTATAAGTTAGAACCATCTACTTCAGTATTCTCCATAGATAAGTTCCTCTACTAATTATAGTAGAGATGTTTTCATGTTTTAACAATTTGAGTATCAATAATTAGTCTTGTTTGAAATGGAACTTGCACATTAAGAGTTTCTTTTTACCTTTTGGAGTGTATTAGACTTAATTTGGTTCCATATAATAACCACTTATGTATTTGGTTTCATTTGTCCATTTCACTACCTTTCAGTTATCAATGTTTACCCTTGACTCAATTTTCATGATAAGGTTTGCACATCTTTCATTAATGTCATAGCTTATATCAAAATACAATTTGCTTATTAATATTTTTCATTAAAAAATGATTCTCATGATTTAACAAAATATACAATAGAATCTGCAAGAAACATTCTTGCTTTAAAAAAAATATTTTAGTCATAAAGCCTGAGTATCCATTAAATACTTAACCCAACGTATCATGCACATGTAAATGACTACTATCAATTAATTCATCACAATACCAACATAATTGTTTGCTTTTATAGAATAGAACTTTATGAAAAGTAGTAAGTGGAACTTCATATTTTTACCCAATAATTATCTCCTTTAGTAACAATAGCTCCTTACTTTAATCTATTACAATAGTTTTTATCTATTCTTGAGAGCAAGAAATTTATTGTTGTATTTCAAAAGTATTTGTTATTTAGTATTCTGGATGGCTATATATGATGTCACCTCTTTAGTGTCCTATTTTCTTAAAAATCTTTTGCTAAAATTTTATATTCATGTCACTATTTATTTATTTATTTATTTATTTATATTCATGTCACTACATTTATTCAAGTGAATATTTCCTTATCTCAACTTGGTTTTCAGGTAACATACTGATGAAAACATAGCAAGAAAAGATGATTTTTATTATTGATTTTACAAGCTGTAAATATTACATTTCTTTGAATAGTGATTGAAATGATCAACGTCAAAGAATCTAAAAGGAAAACAAACATTACTTTTTATGTTACTTGTTAATAGCATCAACAACAACAAAAAACTTAAGCGAAAATTTTCTCATAAAAGTAGTAATAATAGAAAACATATTCAAAACTTTCGATTCAGTAGTCTCCAGAATGACAAATTTTACAGCAGCCATCAGGCTGTATGTGGTACCACATACCTTTAATCCTAGCATTCAGGAGGCAGGGGCAGGCAGAGCTCTGTGAGTTCAAGACTAGTTTGGTCTATATAGTGACTTCCTGTCCAGACAGAGTATGAGTGTGAGGAGTATGAGACCCTGTCCAAAAAAAATTAGGAAATGTGGGACTGTCCTAAGGCTCCAGTGAGTCGAATCTGACCCGGAACCCTAGATTTTCTCATCCTGAGAGTGGTAGGTTTTCAGCTGCTACTCACCTTAGTTTGGGCCAAAACTCAGCCAGATATTAAATATTGCTTGCTTCACAGAAGCAAAGGAATGTGGCTTGGTTGATGCTTATAAGAGCTGTAGCTGGAAGGAGGCTTGACCCCACATGCAGATGAGGATACTCCTAGTATCCTTATCTTAACCAATGGATCCAATGCTTGGGACCAAGGACCTGCCCCCTACCTTCACCCTATAAACATACCATAATCCCTGCAATAAAGGAGAGAACACCCCTCTGATGGTAGCTTTCCCAAGTTCCTGCACTTGCATGGATACAAGCTGAAGGATGATACCATCACATGGCTTCCCGCCTAGGGGTGGTTATGACTGCTTTGTAAAGCAAAGAAGCCTCGACCAGTGTGAGTGCATGGATGAGAATTGTTACTACTGGGAACCGGAGATTCGGGGCCTGGTGACATGGCTCAGAGAATTCATGTTTGATTCCTAGCACCCACACAGCACCCCACAACTCCGGTTCCAGGGAATTCACCACCCTCTTCTGGCCTCCATAGGCACATATTATACACATATAAACATTCAAGAAAACACACATAAAAATAAAATTTTTAGAAACTTTCTTTAATAGATTTTTTCATACAATGTATTTTGATCATATTGTTTCCCCTCTCCAACTTCTCCTAGATTCTCCCCACCTCACTACTAATGCATCTTCATGTTCTTTCTTTAAAAAGGGGAAAAAAAAACCACAAGAAATCAAAAAATTAAAATCAGACAAACTAAAAATAAATAAATAAAATCAACTAGACAAAAAATGCCAAACAAAACAAAACAAACATTTTTTCCTCTGTGGACACTGCATGTGTATTGTACAGATACAGGAAAACCACTCATACATACATATTTTTTTAAATCAAATATAAGGACTCTAAAACTCTTTACTGAATTTCAGTTTGTCCCCTAAAACAAAACAAAACAAAAAAATCTCAAACCTTATTCAATGCTACCAACATAGTATATAATATAACAAATAATTGCTGAAATGCCATTTTATAACCCTCATTAATTCAAGGCAGCAATAGATAAATGAAAAGTCATGGTTGACTAAGCCTTGTAGAACTAATTAAACATAACAATAGTTTTCCTAATGTTGAAAAAATAGCAATTACTTTAAATAATTATAAGATCTTAACTTTTACACTGGAAAAATGAGAATAATAATTAAATAGAATCTCAAAGAACCTCCAAATTTCATTAAGCACCTACCTCAGGTTAAATATAACTCAACCTCCCTCCAAAATCTTATCATTTATATAATTATTTCATGATTATCATTTCAATTTAACTTAAAACAAGCCCTGCAAGTTTCTCCCAGCCCTGATGGCAGAATTGTTTCTAATTTATACACTAGGAAACTTGAATCTGGTAAACTGAATAAAAGCACATTTAAACATTTTTGAAAATATAAAGGATTCAATAAAGGCTTAAATAAAATGTACACACACACACACACACACACACACACACACACACAATGAGAAGGCTAAGATTTGTAAAAGTGCAATGATCCTCCAAATCAATCTTTAAATTCAACTTAATTATTAAAAAAATTAACTTCAATATGTTTATCTCAGAATTTGTTGAACTGATCCTAAGATTCCCATTTAATATTATATTAAGTATTAGGACTATATCAGAATGTTACAAAGACTAAAAAGTCCAAAATTTACTATAAATTTCATACAATTATCTGTTATTAGGGTAGTGTGCTATCCATATAGCTACAGAAAGACCAATAAAATGCAATTACCAACTGAGAATTAGGACCATGCTTACATTAAATTTTAACTGATTTAAAAAACAGAGTATTCAGCAAATAGTTCTGGACCAATCGACTGTATATATGAACCCTCATTCCCTGTTGGTAGGAATACCAACCAGTGTATGCATTATGGAAATCAGTGTGGAGAATGCCCCAAAAGCTAAAAACAAATCTACCACATGATTCAGCTATACCACACCTTGGTATATGTCTAATGGACTTGACTAAACATCCTACTCCACAGATCCTTGCTCACCTATGCTCATTGCTGCTCTATTCATAATTCCTAAGAAATGGAAAGAATCTGAATGTCCTTCAACAAATGAATGGAAAAAGAAAATGTGTTACATACACACCATGGAGTACCATTTCGCAAAAAAAAATAAAAAATAAAACAAAAAACAAAATCAAGTACTTTTCAGGTAAATGGATGGAACTGGAGAAGATTATATTGAGAAAGGTAATCCAGATCCAGAAAGATAAACATCACATGTTTTCTCTCATTAATTGGAAGCTCCTAACTCCAAATCTTCAGATGTGAGTACATAACAGAACCTGGGAAAGTACAAGCCATTGTCAGGATTGGGGGGCTGGGGAATAAACAATAGAGAGGGAAATAGCAAAGAGCCAATGATATGATCAGGGGAATAACAGGGGCTCCTTTGGGAGGGAGAAGGAAGAAAATACAGAAAAGAGATAGAGGATGGCAAAATAACAATAAGAATGTTTGAAAAAATCATAAGAAATCATACTATTAACTATTTACCTACAAAACACTTATATGCATGTGTATAATTATACACATATAGTTTTAATGAACCTTTATCGTCTGGACTGACATTAGTCCCTTTAAAAACCAAAGAACTTCTGAAAAAGAGCCCAATGCCATACTTGAGAAAGCCTTTTTTGAGTTGTTGGCCACAGTTGTCCAAGAGACTCCCAAAACATATAACCTATTGCTATTGTACTTAGTTGGTCCCAGAGCTTGAAGATAAGTCCCTATTGCCGAAGACACCACACACTTCAGAAACAGGAACCAGAGAACCTTTGGCTGGAACTTACCTTAAAACCCCCTCCCTGAGGATGAGCTTTTATGGTACCAGCTTTCAAAGGAAGGAGGCATCCAATACTCCTACCTAGCTATGATGCCTATGAACCACAGCAACAAACAGCATGGTGCAGTAACCTTAAGGGTAAAGTAGTGGCACACACACATTGTATGTAGTAATAAATAGTTCTCAAATTGGACTCAAGGTATGTTCAACAAGAGGGAATCTATGCCTAATACTGGAAACCTAGCTAATTACTGGTACTAGTGAAGTCATGGATATTAGAGGATAATCTACAACCACTGCTTTACTAAACCAGCATGACCTTTAACAAAAATGTAAACTTTTGTCTTTATGCCTACAGATAGGTATAGTCCTCACTGCTCATCAAGGAAATTTCTCTTTGCAACTGATAGAGACCATTACAGAAAACTACAACCAATCAAAATGGAGAGTTCTGGAACCCAGTCCCAGTGGATACATTTACCTAATAATCCCCATACATAAGGCTCAAGGAACATTGTGGAGGAGGGGTCAGAAAGATTGTAAGACCCAGAGGGACATGGAGTTCTCTATGAGACTGTGTCTCCTAGGAATGTTAGAAGCTACACGCATGAAGTCTCACCAACATGACTGCTTAATAGTGAGGCTGAATCCTGAACAATAGATATCCTAAAGTGTGTGGTGGAAAGTCCATTCACAAAAAATAAGTTACTAGTAGTATAAAATAGTCAGTGAGTAATACACATTCACAAATATTGCAAAATTCTACAATTTCTGAATAAATGTGAAATCAAAATTTGATATGATATGCATTTTGTATCTAATAAAATAAAGCAAACCTTTTTCTTCAAGATAATTATCATTACTTGGCTTTATTTCATTCATTCACTTTTTCATTCAGGAAAATTTGAAAACGAGAATTTCTTCCCTACTTATAATGAAGAAACAAAGACACCCAGTAACCAACATGATAAGAAGATTATCACAAAGAAATATACTAAGGGTATAAGCTGCTTTCATACTTCAGTTTCTTCCTCCATATTTCATTTTTCAAAAATCAACCTGTAAAGCAAAAGGTTGACTCTAAAGATTAACGTTTCCTGAATTTTTGAGTGAAGTCATCGTTTCATTTTAGACTGCTGTACACATAGCCAGTAGTACAGAATCTGTTTAAAGCTATTCTAAAAATCAATAACATTTAGTCTACTTGAAAAGGTCAGACTAATCAAACATAAGAAAAAATAGTCTTGATTAGGGAGTTGGTTACTTTTTCCTAAGAACAGAAAGCTAAGAACTAATTTGCTATACCAAGATTCATGAACTCAAAACTACTATTTCTGGCTAAAGTTTTCTAAAAGGAATAGAAACTTTGAAATAAAACTTTGAAAATTTTGTTTGTAAAAACCTGAGCAATATTTATAATAATATTATTGGAAGTCAAGAATTATCCTCTATTTTGACCATAAAGAAAAATCATTTAATAAATTATTATCTTATAAGAAAGAAAAATATTCAGAAATAAAATAATTGCATAATAGTCTTGCATCCAAGGAGACGCTTGAAATCTACATGGCACCCTTTTATGAGTCATGCAATATTAGTTATCATTAAGGCAACCATTTCAATGATAATTGAACTCAAGGCTGAGAACAACAATACAAAATAAATGGAAAACAAATTGGAAAACCAATTGAGAAATCATTAACTCAAAATAAAGATGTGTCCTATAACCGGAAACTCTGGTTACCTCAGGGAAGAAAGACTAGGTACACAGCTGGAGTTCAAACGTAAATTTTTCATTGTATATTTTTTATAAGATAAATTTGAATTGTGTTTTATATAAAATCCTTATGTATTAAAATATGAATTTTAAGAAGCCAAATCAAAAATGCAAAATATAAACACTATGATTCAATGTATACAAAAATATTTGCCTTTACTCCCCAAACTTATGACTGTTACTCTACTTTGTGACAGTCACTTTTACTTATCAAGGTAAGAATATAAGACTGAATAGGCTGTATGGAGATATAATAACAGCCAAATATAGAGAAAATGTGTCTGTTGATTGCTCAGCCATTACTGGGAAATCTGTATCATATCTCATCCGCTTAAGCCTCAAGGACCATCTTGGAGGAACGAGTGCAAATACTGTAAGAGCCAGAGCTCTAGGAGAACAAAGGTAAAACAGTGTCTTCTGGATGTGGTAAGATTGCTGCACTCATGAACTCACAGAAGCTGTGGTTTCCTGCAGAAGACAGTCACTATTCTACCTTGGAAGGTGGAGGAGCCCCCACCCTTAACAGAAGAGCTGTTGATAGTTGATGGCCTTTGGAGTGAGAGACTCAGGTTTTTTTTAAGGGTATAGCCACTGATCAGTCAGCTATGTTCCAGTGGATGGCCCAACACATGGGAATCTATGAGCAGCACAAATTGGAATCGGTGAGCTATAAAAACAAATAAATAAAACACACACACACACACACACACACATACACACACACACACAAAGTTGAGGAAACTTGGGGGTGAATCTGAACTTAATCTTAGGTGAGGATGAGTTAGAGGGAGGAGTGGAAGAAAATATAAAAATGTACTGTATTGCACACATTAAATATTTAAAGAGTTAATAAACTTAGAATTAGAACCCTAATGGTAAGAATTTTCCATTCAAAACTTATGTTTATCTTCATTCTTCCCTGTTTACTTTGGCACTTTGCTAGGCACTAGGGAAGCACAGTGGGCAATCCAAACCTACATCTTTGTAATTCTAAAGTTTCAAGTCAGGTAAAGAAAATAGATATCAAACACATAATTCTAGACCCATATGAAGTGGTAATTATAATGGAGAGGAGTGAATCATTCAAAATAGCATTCTAGAAATAGGAAGTAGCATGTTTTAACAATTTACTTGAGGGAAGTAGATTTGTGGTTAACCATTCAGGGAGCTTTGTAAGTATGGAGCAAAGTAGACAAAGAGAGATTAGAAAATTTATGCAAGACTTTATGCTCATTGTCAAGAATTTGGACTTTTAGCCCAGCACTTGTGAAGCAGAAGCAGGAGGATCACTCTGAGGTTGAGGTGAGGCCAACCTGGTATATAGCAAGTTTAGGTCTAGGTAGTGAGACCCTGTCTCAAAATTGGTTTTTGAAGTTTTATTCCAACTGCAATAGAAAGCCATGGAAAAGGTTTTAAAACGATGGTGTCATGGGGCATATTACATTCTATAAAGGTCATTGTGGCTGTTCATGGTCAAATTTTAGAGAGGGCAAGTGAAGTGTGGCTGTGTAAGAACAATTAAAAACCAACTTCAACATTCCTAATGAGATGCTGACAATAGCTAATGTGTTCATTACAGCTGTGAAAGAGATCAGTGAGCAAGTTTGGAATATATTGAGGAAGTACTGCCAATAGAACTTAGCAATTCATTAGATGTAATGGGTCAAATGTGCATTCTGTTCTATTGGTTTCAGAATTGGTAATTACAAGGAGGACTTGAAAAAATCCCTTTATTTAACCATACAAAACATTAACCAATTTTAGTTTACAACACACACACATACACACACACACACACACACACACACACACACACACACACACAGATTTTGCCCACAGAAAGCTTAGTAGCAAAGTCTTACATTATCTGAGGAATGCATTTAAGAGAAAATTAAAATATTAATAAGTAAGTATGGATGCCTTGCTCTTTTGCCTTTAATTATTTGTATATCAGGGTTCGAACTACAGATAAATCTTTGACAATGAATTTTTAAAGAATACTTAAAAAAATAGTCATGCTACATTATAGCTTGGGGTCAGTTGGAACTGGTTTCTCTACCTCACAGACAGGGCTAACACTTTACCATTGTGACCTGGTAGATATTTGTCCTTTATTCCATTAAGGGCCTCTGGTTTGGCTGCACAATGGTAGATGGACAAATGTAGGTAGTTAAATATTTTGATTTTATGTTAATATATGACAAATACCTACAATAAAACCCAAGGTATCATAAGCTTTGGAACAAGGTTTCATTAGAATCCCTTTTTAAGTCTTTAAGAATAATCAGGAATATACAGTTGAAGCATCTATAACATGTAAATTATCTTTCATTTCATGTTTTAATCTCAATAATTCATTGATAATTCAAGTCCTATCTACAAGTTAATGAAGTGTAAGTATCCATGAAAATATCACCTCCTTCTCCATGCTGATTATAAAAGACCACTGCTAATATTCTATCTACAAAAGACATAGGGTCAGGGTACAGGAAGTGAAAGCCATGATATAGAAAAGTTCCCAAAGAGATATTTTGTTTTCTTCTTCAAAGAAATTATTGTTGATGACCTAAGTTGAGTGGCACCAATTTTGGATAGAACATCAGAGTTGTCATTACAGTTCATGTGTGAGGCTCACTTCTAGGTAAGCCAACTTAGGCATATCATCAACTTTCTTGTTATGTATGTTTGTTATGAAATTGGGTTTGTATTCCCTGTCAGACTTATCTTACCATGCTGTTATGGATGACAGATGGACACTTTCTAAACTGTAGTTATGGAGCATGAAGACATAAAACATTTAGACAGAAGACACTGCCTTGACAACTTATTGACTTTTAAATTCTGGGTTTTGGATAAAGAGGCCTGCTACTATACTAAAATTATGCTTTTAGCTTTATGGCCTTACTTCAGTTTTCATTTTGAGTTTTTGCTACATTTTTAGAGGTAAGAGTTTCTAAGTTTCAGTGGTGTGATAATTTTTGCCTTGTAAGAGACATTGGACAATGCCAGAGGATTGTGTCTGATTGGTACAACTAGGGGGATAACACAGACATTTATTTAGCAAGCAGAGGCAGGAATGCTAAATATCCTACTGTATGATGCAATCCCTTAACAACCAAGAATCATTTAGACCAAAATGTCAATAATTAAAAGTTTAAGAAAGTGTCATTTAAGATCCCTCTTGGCTTTAAAAATTCTATAATCCTTAGAGGAAAACATCCAATAATTTATTCAAGGTAATGCAAGATATTTTTAAATTTGCTAAAATAAATTTTATTTGTAATATAAAAAGAAATATTATCACTTACCATGAAATTTTCTTTGAAAATAGTGATTATAATTCAGTAATAAGAGGGAACCTCTATCACACTGGCCTGTGAGCATGTCAGTTGGGGCATTATTTAATTGCTAATTGATAAAGGTTAGCTTAGCTCACTATGGCCAGTGCCACCTCTTGGCAGGTAGTACTGGTTTGCACAACAAAAAAGTAGCTGAATGTAAGCCTGGAGGTAAGTCTGTAAGCATAGATCCTCTACTGTCTTGTATCCTGATTCTGGCCTTAAGTTCCTGCCTCTGACTCCCCTTGACGATAGATTGTAACCTACAATCTGAAATACACCCTTTGCTGCCCAGGTTGCTTTTGTCATGGTGTTTTTCTCAGCAATGGAATGGAAACCAAGACACTGACTAAGACTAAACTAAGACTCTGAGAGTCAAACTTTTCAGGTGTGTCTCATAGGCACAAATAACTTTATAACATTGGGAAAGGGCTTCATGACTCAAGCTTCTCTTCCATAAAATATAATTGAAAGTCAACTTGGTGTTTTAAATGGGTCATTTTATTAAAAGGCTCTTAGTCTGGGGTCTGACACATAAATAGCACTAAGTCAATATTAGTTATTGCCATAGTTAGACCTAAGGGTGAATTTTCATTAATTTTATTCCAGAGAATTTATTTACTATAGCCACTTAGATTTATTGCTGATCATAGGTTTTTGCTGATACCACTTTTTGTTATGGTATATAATCTTCCACCTGGATAAATTATGCTCACCTTTGAGTCAAAGTCAATGGGTTCTGAAGGACCCCTGTTCATTTCTGAAACACAAATATAACCATTACATTGTTTAGTCCTAAATGCATCTATTTATAACATACTTTAAAAGTCTCTATCCTTACCCACCTGCTATAGCCTGAAAGTTGGTTCCATTAAAATTCTTATCTTAAAATCTTATCCCCCAAAGCTGTAGAATGAGAAGTGGTCCTTTAGGAAGTGATTGGGTCATGTGGGTAGAGCTGTCATAAAAAGAATTATTGTCCACTTAAAAGAGGTCCAGATGAGGGCTCCCTCTACTGTGTGAGGGTATATCAAGAACAGGCAGTTTATGCATCAGAAACTGGGCCGTTGCTAGATTACCAGACTCACCAGTGCCTTAATCTAGGGTTTACCAGCTTTCAGAACTATAAGAAATAAAGTATCACTATTTAAAGCCATACTGCCTATGATAATTTATTAGTCTTCTGAGTGGGCTAGGATACCACCACACTATATTATCATTCATGAGTCTGTAAACACATTCACACATGGACACACACTTTAGCCTTTGCAGATGAAGTGACATGCTGCCCTGAATAATATCAGTATGTATGTCACACGTGCACTGAGCCCTCTGTAAATCTATAAACTAGATCAAAACTAGAAAATCTCTTACTCCAGCAATAAAGAATAAAATTGAATTTGCAAGCTGAAATTAAATCTGTATAAATGGATGAGAACTTGAAGAAAAGAAAAGTCCCTTGTTTGACAGGATAAAATGATTGACAAAAAGCAGATCTCAGCAATATCTATTTATAACCAGTTCCAGGGTACTCTTGTTTCAAGTGTATAGAAAATGCCTGGGCTCCAAAGAATTAACACAATAGATTCTATTTTCATTCTGATATTCATAATATATTAAATTTTTAAACAAAAAGAACAGCTGTTTATAATATCTGGGGTATGGGTTTTCTTGAAATGAAGACAAAACATTCTAAATGGTGAGTTTTACATATGAATAGTACTGCTTGCCGAATCTTACATTATATTAATAATTTTAGTTGCATACTGGACAGTTAAGCTAAAATAATAAGAAAATTCTTAGCTAAATAAGAGTATGAAACAATAATTCCTATATGGCAAGCATGGTTGACTTCATCTACCATATAAAAATAATTTTTATACTTCCATAATATAGGTGTGAAAAAGTAATTAATAACAAAATTTATGTACAGGACAGGGATAATTAAAAATGACTCTCACTATATTAGTTATTTTTCTTTCATTTTTATAAAATACTTTGACCAAAGGCAATTTAAGGAAGGAATAATTTATTTTAGCCTATGTTTCCAGAAGTAGAGTCCCTAATGGTAGAGAAAGCATGACAATAGGTAGCAGGAGCAGGAAGCTAAGAGATCACATATTCAAATGCAAATTCAAAACAGAGAGAGTGAGATAGAAGTGAGTCAAGGCTATAAATTTTCAAAGGCAGCTCACTCTGTGGGACATGCTTTCTTCAGTAAGGCTGCACCACTTCCCCAAACAGTGCTTCAAATACCAGAGCCTATGGGGGACACTTCTCATTAAATACACCATACACATATTATCCACAGCACATCAAAAATAGCAAGCTTGACAGGATAAAGTTGCGGTGTCCCTGATTTTCCTTCCCACCTTATCCCTTATCCTTCTTTTGTGCTGTACACTTGTGTCCCCAGTAGCTTTTCTCTTTCATTTCACATGCGTCCTATTACAATCTCCTTTCTCAAAAAGTTCTCCCCTTTGTGGTACTTTTTCTAGTTTCATACACTGTACACACATATAAACATTGAGAGCTTGGACCCCCATTCAGATCTTTTAAATGAGTTACTATATAATAATTTCCAGCTTATACAATTCAGTTTTGGTTTTCCTGCATTGTTTTCCTTGTCATTGTGGATTTATGCCTAATTAAGTATTTTTTCATTCATAGACCCATATATCTTCAGGAGAGAAATAAATCTTTATATTTCTATCAAATCTACCTTAGGTGCATAAATAATCTGCTTTAGACATTAGGAAAATATTTCCTATCATTTAAAAAATGGCAGAAGAAATGTAAATTCTCAATAAATATTCATGAAACTTAAGCAACAATTATAATACTCTATTTGCTAACCTGACACAATCTAGCCAGAAGAATAAATGATGAGTACTAGTTTCAGTGAGAGACCATAACTCAAGGTACTAAAGTGGAGAACAGTAGAAAATAAATGGTGACATTTTCTGACCTCTGCACTCATATAACACACACACATCAAACAAACAAAAACACTACCAATGGCAAATTGGCGACTTTATGATGATTTGTTTCTCTGTTTATTCAAATATTTCAACTGATTAATAATATCTAAATGTCTTGGAATTACTGATATTCAACATAATTTATTTTATCCTTTTATGAAGAAAGTTCACTTTGCTGTTTACTTCCTAAATACATTGAGCAAACCAGGAATAAAAAATCCCATACCATGGACAAATACAATGCTCTTTTGTTTCAAATCACATTGCATTATATGGTCACTTGATGACCAAATCAGCAGGATGAAATGTACTTAAATGAGCTGGAAAATAGAAGTTCCTCAAACGTTCAGGAATCAACATAGCATAATGAGATAGACACAATGGATGGAAAAAAAACACAAGAAAAACTTAAAAATTTTCAAGCAAGTCCCAAGTATTTAGACATAAATATATAGTTCCAAATAATCATCAAGTATAAATCTATTTTCAAGAAATGATTGTAAAAATGTTTGGCTCAATTAACTCTTTCTACTTTTTTACATGATATTCAGTCTTTAAAATTTTGGTTGTATTAGTTTTAGTTACTAAATAGTATCTTCATTTCCTGGGAATATTGACAAGAAAATGGAACAAAGAAAAAAAGAGACATAGTCTCTGGTAGTATATTAATGTTGTAAGATATATTTATTAATAAATTTGTTTAAATGTATATAAACTCACCTGTAAAAATAATCACAAAAATTTAATGATATTGTACAATTATGTTTACAAATAAAAATTCAGACCTTTGGAACCTTGAAAGATTGTAAATTGAAATGAAATGATTATTCTAGTAAGACTCTTAAAATGTTTTGTTCTTAGGACATACTAATAAATGTTTTAAAAGTCCATTAAATATGGGGAAAACCACCCAAGATAATCTTCAAAACATTGCAATCTGCCGTAGTTTGAATGACAATGCCCTCCCCTCCGCCCCGGCCCCAGGCTTATATATTTGAGCCAATTTGTTCCATAGTTGGTAGAACTGTTTGAGAAGGATATGTGTCTCTATGGATGGACTTTTAAATTTCAAAAGCCCATGATATCCATTTCCAGTTAGTTCCCTCTCTCCCTCTCCCTCTCTTTCTCTCCCTCTCTCTCTCTCTCTCTCTCTCTCTCTCTATCTCTCCTCCCGCTTCCCTCCCTTCCTTGTGATTGTGGACCAGAATGTAAGCTCTCAGCTACTGTTGTAGTGCTATGCCTGCCTGCTGTCATGCTCCTTTCCATGATGGTCATGGAACCATGAGCCCAGTAAATATTTTGTTTTATGAAATTTGCCTTTGTCATGGTGTCTCCTAATGGACATAGAAAAATAACTATGACACAACCCAAATCCCATCAATAACCTACTGAAGATAATCTGTCAGTTGGTAATCACTTAGAAATAAGTATGCCTTATCTTGCTTAATTATTCCATAATAATAATGAAAGAAAACAATTTATCTTTCACACAAATAAATATCAGATTCCCAAGAATTACTTCTTTAAGGGGGTCATTAAATCATACAAACACACACACACACACACACACACACACACACACACACACACACACATACACACACACGTAAAAACATCCAAGAAGCTATGCCAGTGTTTCAGTTGTGAGAGACCATAGGCTTTTAACCTGGTTGCACTCATTTCCCTCAAATGCTGCTCCCTTTTAATAGTGGTCGCCTTATAAGTGTTACTGTCTTCCCAGTCAGCCATAATCAAACCAACTTCCTTTGATTCTTTTCCCCATCATCTTGACTACATATTTATCTATAAAATGGTATGATGTATGATTCAAATTGTCTCCAAAAACTTATTTCTGCAATATGGTCTCTTCCAAATCATAGTGGCTTATTTCTTACTTAAAAAATGAGTTTTCCAATTGGTTTTCGGCCCTCTGCCCTCTTACTCATTTTCTTCTACTTTGTTGTATAGTCTTCAATGTGATTGTTCTACTAATTAAGCTATCCCTCTTTCTTCTGTTTTAAAAACAAGTGGTCATACGTATAAATGTGTATAAATGAATAATTTGGCTTCCCAAATCTTTATAGTAGTATTCCTTTTCATCAATTCCATTGGTTGAACTTTGCTTTAGCTGACTCTAAAACTGCCCAGTTCCCAAAGCCAACATAACTTTCCCCATCTTGGTCACATCCTAATGCTGATCTTGCATCAGTCCTTTCAACTTCATTCATCTATCTAAATACTAATCCTTAATTATGGTGTAACTCATATAACATTTTTACCATGAGGTCTTCCTTGACCTTGCTTTTGAAATAAGCTCTTCCTCCCTAAACTGACGTACCTAACTCATTTCACTATGCTAGACAAACAACACAGTTCAACGTTAAAAAAATAATGAACATTTAATAAAGTGAAAATATCCTCAAAAGTACCATAAAAAAGGTGTTTCCCTTTCTTCAGTACTGGGGGGTCAAAGTTACAAACCTAGGTTTTTGTACATGTCAAGCAAACATTCTATCATAGATTTAGACTCCTACTCCCTTTTACAAATTTTCAAAATCATAATTCTGGTACTTAATCATCAACTCTCCTACAATGAACAAATTGACTATATGCAGAGTTTAAAAAGTTATATTGGTGATCATTATTGCTGTATACTAGGCATGTTAACTGATGGAGAAAGGCTTATTATTACCAATCTATGTTGTGATGGTTATCGTTAATTGTCAGGTTTCCAGGATCTAGAATCTCCTTGCTGATGGGCCTCTAGACTTTCTTGGGAGGTTTTATTTTGATTATATTAATTGAGGTGGGAAGACCCTCCCACTGTGGGTGATACTGTTTTCTGGGCAGGAGACTCTGTACTGCATAAGAGCAGAAAAACAAGCCTAACACTAGCTTGCACGCATTCATCCCTCGGGTTTCTGATAATAGATGTGATATAATCAGCTGATTCAAACTCCTGCTGCTTTGACTTCCCCATATAACTTACCTTAGGTTGTGAGCTAAAATAAAACCTTTTCTTCCTCAAGTTGCTTTTGTTGGAGTATTCACAGAAGCAGAAGAGAAACTAAGACATTTGTGATGATTTTGGCTACAAACATATACACCATTTTTCATTTCCAGATGTATTCACTGATCTACTTAGAAACAGGCCTCCTTTTGTGATGCAGGTTAATCAACTTCTGCCAAGTACAAAAGAATAGTCAAAAATTTCCATTGTTTCCCATAAAGACTTGGGATCTAACTTTCTTCACTTTCTCTGAACTACCAGAATGTCTTAAATAGCTAGAGGGATGATTCCATTGAAGACTTTAAATTGTTTTGTGCTATGGATGCTTTTGATAATATTTTCCTCATATGGTAACTTCACTTGATACCTTGAAAAGCACCCTTGAAGTTAAATAAAAGGCCAGAAAATTAAAAAAAATCAGGCTACATGTGGAATACACACACACACACACACACACACGGGTGGGGGGGAGGGAGGGAAGAGGAGGGAGAGAGAGAGAGAGAGATGGAGTGAGAGAGAGACAGAGACAGAGAGCAAAAGACAGACAGACAGAGAAAACTCTGATAATTGATGAATAGGGACTCTTGTTAACACTTCATTGCTCATTTATCTTAGGGCCTTTAATAATAAATTTGTATAAATGTAGAATATGTGACAAATACTGTTCTTATTTTTCTGACTCTAGAGTTAATTATTGTTGAGATTCATCATTAAACCAATGTAGATATTGGCAAATTGTCCACATGGAAAACCTGTAACAATTTGATTAAAATTAATATTACCCTACAATTTATACTAGACATCTGGCAGCTTTGACACTAAGCCCTAGAGCCATACAAAAATGGTAAAAACTCCACAAGGGTAAAATAATTAATTTTTGTTGGGTTAAGCCACCAGATTTACAACAACTTTCCATAGTAATCACAGGAAACCAAAGACAGATACCAAAATAACTTTTCAATAAGATAAAAGACTCACATTGTTGTCAAACTTCCAATATCTGGAGGAATGCCTTCTTTCTGCACTTCATCCTTTTTCCTCAGTATAGTTTTATACAAGCTTCCATTAGGAAGGATTATCAGAGACTTATTTAGATCCACTATCTCTGAGTTGTAGAGTTGTCCTTAAAACTATCAGTCTTACTAATAAGACTAATATGACTAATAAGATAACTCATATGTGCATATTAATGCCTTTACACACATAGCACACAGTTTCATAAAACACAAAGATTATGAAAATTAAGGAAACAACAGACCCATCAGATTAGAAGACATAAATATCAAGATAAATGATGGATAGATAGATAGATAGATAGATAGATAGATAGATAGATAGATACATAGATACATAGATACTTAGATACATAGATACATAGATAAATATAGATAGATAGAATGATTGATCAGGGCTGCTGAGAAGACTCTGTAGCAGTAGAGCTTTTACCAGACAAGCTTTGAGCACTAGCATTTGTATCCTCAGGACCCACTTAAGTGCTGGCAGGTGTAGTGATTTGAATGATGTGTCTCTATTATTAAGTCTCTATTATTTGAATGCTTTGTCTGAGGTTGGTGGCTTTTTGGGGGAGGTTTTGGAGGTGTGTCCTTACTGGAAGAAGTATGTCACTGAGGGTGGGTTTTGAGAGACAAAGACCTGAAGTATTTTGAGATTGCTCTTTCTGATTCGTGCTTGTGGTTCAAGATGTGAGTTCTCAGGCTTTCATGCCACCATGATTAGTGTTTACTGTCGCACCTCTGCCATGATGATGATGGACTCTTATCCTTCTGAAACTGTAAATCCAAAAGTACCCCTTCCTTCTGTAAGTTACTTCGGTCATGGATTTTTATTATATCAAAGAAAGTAATGCAGCAGGTATGTTGGCCTGTCTGTAATTCCAGTGCTCTCGAGGTGGAACAGGGGATCCATGGAGCAAGCTGGTTAGCTTGACCAGCTGAATCAGTGAGCTCCAAGGTCAGAGAGACAACCTTCTTTAGGAAATAAAGTAGACAGAGATTCAGCAAAACTCAAGACTCAACATTAACTTCTGGCCAAAACATACACACATACACACACACACACACACACACACACACACACACACACACACACACACACTGGCATGTATACTTGTGCTAAAATATTTGAAACTGCTTGTGGAAACCATATATACAAACATGCAAAAAGATGTGTGTGTGTGTGTGTATGTGTGTGTGTGTGTGTGTGTGTGTTAATTTTCTGTTCACGGATGTTAAGAATACCAAAAATGTCAGGAGCATTGATTTTCAGTCTTCCCTAGAGATCCAATAAATTAAAATTTGTGGGTTTGTAAAGAGATGTGAAGAACAAGGAAACCAGATACATATATTTTATCAAAATTCACTGTAATTTATTATGATAAGTTCTAGGATTTGGAGATAAATACCTTCATGGCACTAACAAGCATGCCACTGACAAGCTCATGCAGTTACTAGTATTACCACTGCCAATGGATCCTGTTTGCCTACTACAATACCAAGGACCTCTTTATTTGGAGAAAAAGTAGTGAAATTAATCTACAATAATTAAAACAAATGTATGTGCTATTTCAAAAGCATACTGACTATCAAATTAAATGAAAAATTGTGTTCTGCATTTGAGGGCTAAATTGATTATTATTCCAATGAACTTTGAGAATTATAGTCTAACCTCATACCTAAGAAATTATTCTCATAGAGCATAATAAAATCAGTTTCCATTTTGATTTTAACATCCTATTACTGTATTATGAATACAATTTGAATCTATTGGCTATTGACATTTAATTTGTGGCTAAGATTCATTATTTTTACATTTTTTGCAATTCAGGGAATAGAACCTAGGGCCCCACACATGTTAGGAAAGCACTCTCCTACTGAGTTACATCTTCTGGTCAAGCTTCCATCCTCATTTTCACCATTGGTGGCTGTTTCCTGATACAATGGAGTCTTGTACCTAGTAAATGTCATGACATAGAAAAAAATTGCAAATTGCTTTCTTAGGTTAATGCAGCATACATTTACATAACAAAGCACTTCCATTTCTATGTAAAGCTTATCAAGTTCTCTGTGAAAGTGTATTTACAAGCTATGGATAAGACATACTCTAAATGTCATAAAATATCATAGGTCCAAGTTAACTTATCAGTTAACATTAATTTTGATGCAATTGTTACAGGTTTTCTAAGTGGATAATTTTCTAATTTCTACACAGTTTTTAAGTTTAGATGCTCAAGCAATCATTAGCTAGCTTTAAATTACATATCTATATATAGTCAGATAATTTTATTCAGAAAGAAAATGTGCATCCTAAATTAACAAAAGGCCATCTTTGTGTGGAGAGAATTAATAGTCACAGTAAATTGACAAGTCAATTATTAGTTTTACTTTATTTTAAGCAGGGAAATGAGACCACTTGCTTTTTCCTTGCTGTTTAAGAAGGGATTATAACTAGCTGCTTTTTAAGGAGTAAAACTTTGATGAGCTAACTGACTCTCCTATCAGCTTTTCTCACATTAACTTTTGCAGCTCACAAGACATTCTGTTCATGAACATTCTAAGTACTTCCATTTTCCTAAGTGCCTTGAAAAGAAATTTCATGCTTCAAGATTAGTGTAATAAGAAAAGTGTCTGTTAAAATGTACTTGAGAGATCAGAAATACAAAAAAATTGGAATAGGAAAATAGGAGGCAAGGAGACATGTAACTGAATAGCAGGTGGGAGTGCCCAAAAATCTGAGAAACTGTTGAGCTAAATTCATGTGTTCTCTTATCATTTTCACTTTAAAACTGAGTCACCAAAGTTGAAGTATTAGGAGGAAGAGCCATTGATAAGTGATAAAGTCAGAAGAGCCCCACCTTTGTAAACAGTATTTTTTTTCTTATAAGCAAAGTTCCAGAGTGCTGCAGTGAGTCTACTCACACTCGAAGACACAGGCAGAAGGCAATATTACTTGTTGAAGCAGACTGCCTTTACCATGCCTGAAATCTGTTGTTGCCTTGACTTTCTAGCATTCAGAATGGTGAAAAATGAATTCCTATTATTTATGAATTAATTACTCCATATGAAGTTTTTTGCTTTAGCAGCTCAAACTGGTTTAGAAGCATTTCAAGGTCAAGTTCATGTTCAACTGAATAATTTTTAGATGTTTTATTTGATGAGCGACAGAATCTGTTAACAATGGAATAAAATAGAAATTAAAGGATTGAGACTATTTTTACTATTATGGATAAGTCTTAGATTTCAGAGGATGGCTCACAATTGACACTCAACACTCGAGTAAGAAGGAGACATCAATGAATATTCTGCCCAAGAAATGTCCCAAGAACTGGAGCACAAAAACTTTGGACAAAGTCTGTAAAGTGCAGGCATTATAGACACTGCAAGTTGTTGGAAAGACAAAATAATACAACACATAAAAATGCCTAGCAAATGTAACATTCTCCAGGATCAATGACAAATTAGGGTCACTAATCAAGAAAGGCTGAACCCATTAAAAGCTGTACCTGATTAAAAAGCTCATTTAAATGATAACTGACATTCAATCAGGGCCGAAACTTTCACAGACAAAAAAATATCATGGGTTCTTGAGGGATATGGGAGCAGATGCAGAGATCAACTGAGATGATAATTTACATTCTTTGAGAGTCAATTCATATCTTAATTTATTTACTGTTTACAGTCCTAGGAATTGAACCTAGGACTTTGCTTGTGCTAGACCACAAACTCAGCCTTCTTTTTATTTTGAGAGAGAGTCTCACTAAATTACTCAGGCTAGACTGGAATTCACTTGTGATACTCTTGCCACAGACTCTAGAGTAGCAGGGTTAAAATCCTGTCTCAATGGGTTTACTTGTCTGTCTGTCTGATGTCTACCTATCTTTTTATCTATCCGGTTTTAACCAGATGTTGTTCCAGGTATACACTTAATAACAAAATAGAAATGGGACTAGCAAAACAATTTATCATTCAGGGCACTAACATTGTGGTGCCTATTTGGCTAAACTTTAGAGCTCTGCCCCCTAACTCAAGGTTCCAGTTAACTTTCTATCCTTGACCAGTTTCCTAGCTGAACTTTGAAATGTAATTGTTCTCTTAACCCCTATTTATTTCTCCAAAGTCAACTTACTTTTCTATTGTGACCTTCAATATTCAGCTGATCTTTCCTCCTCTGTCCAATCTTGACTTGATTTATTGCTAGGCTTCTCTAGCTAGACTCCTGAGCTTTTTCTGTCTGTCTCCTTTATCCATGAAGGAGAATCTTCAATCATTGCATGGAATGGAATAAAAACTAGCAGTTTTACTCTGCTTTACTCTATTATTCTATAGTATACAGCTTGTGGAAAGAGTAAGTTATAAATATTCTTTTTTATTTATGAGTGTTAAAGCTTGTTTGAATGATACATGAACTAATCATTTATATGTTTCTCTGCAACAGATATTGACTTAGGTATTAGGACTGTGTATATGAAAATATTCCAATATGTTGAATATAAGTTACAAACACAATAAAGGAAAATGACACACAATGAAAGAAATGTTGTAATGGTCACACATACACATGAAAGAGAGAGACAGACACAGAGAGAGAGAGAGAGACAGAGAGAGAGACAGAGAGAGAGACAGAGACATAGAGAGGCAGAGATAGACACACAGACACATTCACACACAAGGAGAGAGAGAAAGAGGAGGGAGGGAGAGGGAGAAAAAGAGGGAGAGGGAGGAAGTGGAAGGGTCTACTAGGGCTTGACAAGTAGTGTGTAATTCTGCCTAGTGGGACTAGAACCAGGAAAGAAGGCATCACAGAGGTGACATTGAAGTGTGTATTAAAATGAGTGCACACAAGAATAAGGAAGGCATAGAGGTATGATCTAGATTTCAACACAGTGTGTACAAATTTATAGAATGGTGAAGGTCATGATAAGGTTAGAAATGCTTGATCAATGGTGTGAGCTTAACAGAACTGTGAATGAAAGCTTGAAGATAAAAAAAATGTATATGATCTGATTGTGCAAGGTCTTGCTTTGTCTTCTAGATAACAGGGAAACACATCATTCACAGTAGAGACTTTGATATTGCTGCAATTTACAAAGAAGACTTATTAAATCAAACAGCAAATCTCACAAATTGATTCTTCGTTTTCTGCCAAACCGGGCTAAAAATCCCCAATGCCTATTACTGGATAGCCCAGAGATGATTTCTAATGATGCCTGCTCTGCTCACAGATCGTGTCCAGCTCAGTCTTCATCAGAGAGGCTTCCTCCAGCAGCTGATAGAAACAGATACAAAGCCCCAGGGCCAAACAATATGTGGAGCTTGGGGAACATCCCTGAAAGAGGGGGAGGAGGGATTCCTGGGACCAGAGGGGTCTAGGACACCAGGGGAACAAGCCCCATCTAGTCAACTGACCAGCACTCTTAGGGGCTCACAGAGAGATGGAACCAGCAGGGTTCCCTAAATATATCTATGATTTTCTGGCTTGGTGTTCTTGCAAAACTCCTACAGGCTGGAGTAGGAGGAGTCTTTGGCCCCTTACCTGCCCTTGGGACCCTTTTGGTCCTGCTGGGAGCTCCCTTGATATAGGGAGTAGTGTCCAGCTGTGTTCATCTTTTCATGTCCTGTTTGAGCGGTAACCTTCTCTTTTCTGGAGAGAAGTGTGTGTTAGGGGGTTGATGGGTGGGGCAGGAGGCAGATCTGGGGGAGAGGGGAGAAGGAGGAGCTGGGAGGAGTGGAGGGAAGGGAGGAGGAAGGGAGGGATGTTTTGTACAAGAAAAGAAAAATAAAAAAAATTGAAATAAATAAAATTATGACATAAAAATTGTCTACTGGGGTGATTAACAGATGCTTCTGCTTTTCTTAGTAAGTGTGTGACAACAAAATAATCATAACTCTATTTCCTTGGTGCCAGATTCCTAAAGGACACATTGGATTTTATCTCCAATGTCCCTGTATCATCTGATGGGATGATATTTCCTTGATAATAAGCTTCATTAAGCTCGTTGGGTCTTATTACATTAGTTTGCCCATACACATTACAAAACAATTTGTACCATGTTCCAATCAGCATTGTGATGATAAATTCATATACTACAGTAGTCTTTGTGAGTACTACTGTTAGTTTACATTATTTTTAAGATAGCTCCACAGAGAACCTGTATTTCCTTATATGAACACTGATTTTTTCAATCAGAGAATCAGGCACTCAGACCATTAGACTAAAACTACCCACACCCCACAGGCATGTTTTATTTGGCTTATGTCATATTGAACATGAATTTTAAGTCCTTTATGCAGGACATATTTGCTCTAAATCATTGTGGTCTCCTTCTTTCATCGCTGTATTATACCTGACCTCATTGCTCAGTGTACTCACTTATATAAAGTTGACTCTGATTCATACTCTGCCACTTTTGTATTATAGGAAATACACTTTCCCCCACAAATTATAGTTAGCAACTGGGAATAAATGTTTGGTTTGTAATAGACATTAAGTTCAAGATTAAGAAATAGCATACTACACAGGACAGAGACGTGTAGGTCTGGATCTGAGAAACATGTACCATAAAGGATGAGGTATAGTGGTTGGAGAGATAGCTGTCAATATAATTCTTGCTCTGCAAGCATAGGTACATGTATTCAGTTCCCAGAATGCACATTAAAACATGAGTATGGCAGTGTTTTTCTTGTAATCTTAGTTCTGTTAGGCAGAGATGAGGCAGAAATCTGGGGCTCATTGGTCAGCCAGACTACCCTACTTGGTGAACTCCAAGCTGGTAAAGATACTCTCTCAATTAAATGGTTGATGACACCTTGATAATAACATCTGAAGTTATCCTCTGGCTTCCATATTTATGTACATGCATGTACATGCACACGCACACACAAAAAGAAGAAACGTCAAAATTTGTCGGTTGAGGAAACAAAGAGTTTATAGTCTAAGAAAAGAAGCACTGAGAATGTATTTAATGTCCATTTCTTCCCTCAACAGGTTATGAAAGAGATATAATAAAGATTGCAGCTAAATTATCAAGATATGGATTAGCCAAGGATGCCAAAATATATCTAATACTGAGTGGGAAAGAAAAGACAGACTCTCTGATAACTATGGATTCTTATCTCATCTTCTTCTGGTACAAGCCCTATACTCCCAGATCTATGTATATACTTGCACAAAAATATAGGCATACAGTAGCTACTGAACCCAGATCTTACTTTTGATGTTATGGCAATTTTGTTCAACATTTATATCTAGAAGCAAATCTAGGCCAATCAGAGTTTCCCTCTGGGATTTGAAATTCAAATTAGACTTCCAAACCCATGTTTCCTCCTATGATCAAGTTATCTAACCTATTTTCTCCCCACATCAGTTCACCTCCCTCTACAGTAATAGTCTACCTTTATAAAATCGATATCCTGCAGAAAAGAAAGAAGACAGAACATGCTAGCATTGCTTCAGTTTTCCTTGTGGCCCACAACCCTCAAACTTTTAAAATGTTTTGTCACTTATGACCATAGCACTGACTATGAAATATCAGAACCTGTCACACTTCAAATTTAAATTGCCTAGAAGCACTGAGTAAAAGCCTCCTGCTACCTCTTCCCTTAGATACACCAAGTTGGAAAACCAAAGTTTATACACAGAACTATCTTCAGAAGGTCTAAATAAATATGATGAGAGATAACAGTGCCTACTTTCAGTGTAACAAAGTAAAAAACAATGCATTGAAGAAGATAGGAAGGAATGACTTGTTCATATCACCTCTAGTCCAACTCCAAGCAGCCAATCTTGAACTACAGCTTGGGAGAAGCAAATGGAATTAAACTACTAGCTTTTTACCTGAAATCCAATACCAAGCCTATCTCAGGAAAGCTTAGCACTGGAAAAAGGAAAGGAAAAGAGAGAGAAGGGAAAGGAAAGAAAAGAAAGGGAGGGCGTCAGAAGAGAAGGGAGAGGAAGATTGAGGACAGAGAAAGAAGGGAAGAGAGAAGAAAAAAGGCAAAGGAAAAGCTAATCATAGAAAGTCAGCCAATAAAGAAACTTCTAAATTACCCTTTTCTTGAAATATTCTTTTTAAGTGTAAATAAGCTGTCAATTCTTCCTGTGTAGACTATTGGTAAGTTATCTTCTTTTTTTAATTTTATTTTGTGTACATAAAGAGTGACTTAAAGAAAACCTTGTCTCATTTGCCTTGAAATCCACAACATCAGGAATGGCGTCTGATCAAACTTTTCTTTCATACTCAAATTATTGATGTTCTCTATGACAAAACCTCACCTGAAACTGAACTGTCACTTATAGTTCTAATCAAATTTTCACTTGTTTTTACCTTCCACTATATAAGAATATCACGTCCACTCTCTATCAGAAAGTCTTAATAAACATCTTTGGAGTTAAAACACATTATTCTTAGTAAATGAAGCCTTTAATAGTTAAGACAAATATCTATGCATAAGATAATATCTTTATATACATCCATTTAATAATATAATATGTGATAGGTAACTCTGAAGATAATATTAATACCACTTACAAACATCCTGTAAATAATTGAGTGCCTAAGAATAATATAATTTTAGTTCAATAATTTTAGTCAAAGTAGTATATTTTCTAGGAAGCATTTTAGGAAATCAATTAATTAAAAAGCCAGAAATTTGCCAAGATAATGTCACTATCATCTGAAAAATGCATATTCATCAGGACATACATATTTTTTTCTTTAAAGAAAAGAAGAAAAATGATTTCCAAACTTCTTCTAAACTATTTCACAAAATAGTTTCTTACTGAGTATTTGTACCAATAATGTCAATTTTGCCTAGAACTGTGAATATTCTGTTTCTGGTGCTGGATTGATGTGTGCAATTTCTATCTTTCTTTTTCTTTTTCAAATTTTCCTGGAGTACAATATACTTCTTTTTGCTTGCTTTCTATTCAAAGAGCTGCTGACTTCCTGTAAACACAGTTTTTCAGCAAGAAAGGTCAAGGAGGGACCTCTGCTTCTGTTAAACTAGAAACTAAAAAAAAAAAAAACAAAAAAAACAAAAACATTTAGAAAGTGAAAATGTCTCTTGTTTGTACACTAATTTGAGGAGGTAATCGGACAGAGCTGGGAGGGGGAGGGAACGACTGACACCTTTAGAATCCTAAGCAACTTCACGGCTTTCTACCCTATTTCTTGCCAACTGGAGGTAGTGTTACCTTCTGATTTGTTTCAAAATAGATAAATTTTGAAAAACAAGTATCTACAAGAGTTTTAATTTCCTCTTTTAAATTCAGTTTCTTATTATACATTATAAACCGATTACATATATTTTAATAGTTTATTTTCAAAATAATCTCTAGTTGTTCTAGAAAGTATCCTTCATTTTATAGATGGTTAAATGGAAAGACACATCTTCAATAGATTGTGATGTGAGATTTAAATTTAAAACCTATGATTACTCTGCATATGGAAACATAGAATGTTTAGGAAAATATTTGTGACAAAGTTGTTCATAAAGTTACAATTTAAATCATAATGTCTGAACTTTTATCTTCAAAAGAAAAATAATTTTAAAATGAGATGGTTGCCACAATGACATAATGAAAAGAGACAAATTTAAGAAAAAATCAAAGTACAAAATTTTTCTTTTAAGAAAATATATTGGGTGAATATGCCCAAGTGTATTATATGCATATATAGAAATCTCCTAATGAAACCCTTGACTTCATACAACTAATAATGATATATGCTAATAAAAAGTAAACATAATTTTCATTGTAGTTATGACTATAAATAATATACATTAATGGTTGGCAGGAATTTCAACAAAATGGATGCAACTAATAGAACAGGCTAGCCTTCAAAGTATATCACCCATGAAAACTGTGTATTATATCCTGATTAAGCATGAGATGTTATCATTATTTAAATATTATAAGCTATAATAAATCTATAATACCAATGAATTAGATTAAAATGAAATATCATTGATTATGAGGATAATGAGTAAATTTTACCATTCTCTATTAGGAGGTAGATGTTTCCATTTTTCTCTATTGACAGACTAGAGGGGCTCATTGGCAATGATGGGTGGGTGATCTTTCGTTCAGTACAATGGCCCTTGCAGTTTCAAATCAATGAACCCATCTTATGATAGTGCAAAAATCTGTATCACCACAGAGAGAAGTAATGAGCATGATTATTCAATTACAAAGGTGTTCTGATATTTCCCATGTGAATATAAATCTTTCAGTGATCATTAGCTGCTTAAAAGAGACTGGGGGACAGAGACTCTTAAAACTGACATGTTAAGCCACTACTAATTAGAAATCAATCAAAACTGAAGGAAGCACTTCTTTGAAATGATGATGATTCAATTTACCCACAGATCTGCAGGAGCATACTTAGTTGGTAGAAGTGAGATTTGACTGAAATACTAAGTGTTTTAACCTTATACCATAAAATGCTGGTATCCTATTTTCATAATCACATTCAAGCACAAGTTATTTTTCATAGTCTGCATATAATTTAGCAGTTCTCATTTTTTTAGCCAAAATTCAAGAGGAAATTTATGGATGAACATCTTTCTCTGTATTCAAACTTTAAATGATGTGAGTCTTTTTATAGTCTCCCTTTTAGTGGACATCAGTCACATGGGGGCATGCTCTTATTCTGAAACCTTTTTCAATATTCTACACCATAATGCCTTTTGATGGGCTTATTTATCATAAACTGGCATTTTCTTTGCAAATTTAGAAGCATTTTTTGTTAACATAGGACACTCGCTATGTTTTTCTGTACTAGTAAACTTCAGCCATTAGTAATGATTTAGAAAGCGTCCTGATAACAGTGCTTCTCACAGGAACACTGTCATTTTCTTTTCCCAATAAAATGAATGTGCCTAGAACAATACCCTTCATGAGGAGCTTGACAGAAAGAATTGTTTAATGTTTTGGTAAAATTAGTATCCATATTTCTGGTCCTAAGAAATACACCTGAATTTGATTATTTTAGAACTGTAATTTTAAACATATTTTAATCTTGATGATAATTTATAAATTTTGTGGCACAGTGTACATTAAACTTTATCTTTTAAAGTAAAACTAGGGAGCATGTTATTCTCTTATAACTCTATATATTATTATATATTTTGATACATGTGATGATTAAAAAATATAAAATAAAATTTAAATCTATAGGCATATTTAAGTATAACGATTAATATGCACATGAGTTATTAAAGGGAAATGGAACTTAATTTTCCAAAATAGTATCCATCCTGCAATGAGTTGTATATATCTTGCCATAGTACTGAATTATAGGACGATTATAAGCATGATCAAACAAACACTGGTGTACAAAAGACACTTCAGAATTCTATTAATTGTGTGAAAATATTTATAGTCCTAAAAGTAAACACTTACTGATGATTTAACATATGCCAAGAGATGGGTTAGTCCTTTCTTACATTATCTGAATACATACCTCAGTGATTCTAAAGAGGTACTATTATCATAGCATCCACATTTTAAAATTTTTATTTATTCTTTGAAAATTTCACACATGTATGCAATGTATCTTGTTCATATCTATGTCTCACTCACCACTCCAAACCATCGTAGGATCCTCCCCAGCTCACTGAGAAGAGTGTCACCCCTGTGCTAGTCGTCCTGAGTGCTATAAGGAAAGCTGGCTGAGCAAATCAAGAGGAGCAAACTATGAGAAACAAACCAATAAGCACCATTCCTTAGTAGATACTACTTCAGTTTCTTCCTCCACGTTCTTATCCTGAATCCAGTAGTGACTTCCCTCAGTAATAGAGTGTGACCTGAGACTTGTAAGAATGAATTAACCTTTTACTTCCCAAATTGCTTTTGGTCATGGTGTTTTATCACAACAATAGAAAACATAACTAAGACAAAATAAGGATCAGGTTGTCTGGTATTACTGTTATAGACATGATCTTGTGATTTTGAGAGGGTGATGGCTTTAGAACTTTGGATTAGAAAGGCTGTTGAGTGCTCAGAGCTCAGTGGGAAGAGTGTTGAGAGTGATGTAGATGATCCAAGCCTGGCTTGTGAAGTTGTAGATAAAAGTAAAGGCTATTAGGACCATTAGGATTTTGAATTAAGAATATGTGGTTTTGGTCAGCTGAAAGTATGGTTAAGAAGAGGCCAGATCCACTAAAGTGAAACTTTTGCTTTTATGACTAACAAAGTTTACATGAGCAAGTACAGATTTGCTAATGTACATTTCTAACTTGTTAAATTAGAAAAATGTATCACATTTTTTATAAAAGGTTAGAATTTTTATGTTATTGTTTTTCCCCAGAGAGAAAGGAAAAGCAAAAACCCAGTCAGTGTTCCTTTCTGTGGAAAGGAAGGTCACACTGAAATCAGATTTGTGCTCTAGCAATACAGTATTTCAAAATCAACAGTACCCTAAACTGCTTTCAGATCTGCACACCAAATTCCATAACCAAGTGACTTTTTTTCTGAGGTATTGACATTAAATATTTCCCACCCCATAAGGGAAAGAAAAAGATTTTTTAAAAAAATTTTATTACAGTAAAGTAATAACTATTCAAAAATTGATAATTTGTTTCAAGAGAGTAACAGCTATGCATAAAGTTCTAAGAAATCTATATTTCAAACTATTCTTCACTCCATAAGTTAATTTTCTATACTATTAATTTGCAAATAAAACTCACTTGCATATTTTTTAATAGATTCCATATGCCATATGTATTTAGTAACATTTCTACAACATATAAATCATAGCAGTAAAGTATATTTTCACAATTAATTATATTAACAATCCAGTAAACTGATATATAATTTCCATAAAAAGGAATTTCTTTTATAAAAATATCAACTAGGATCTATTATATATGATTTGGCCACTTTCCTTAAATTTTTCTAAAATTTAAAATTTTGCACTCTATAATATGGTGAAATCAGGCAAGTTGTAAAAATTTCTAGTGTGGGGTTAAAAATTTAGTCTATAGTTCAATTGAGCATTATATATATATATATATATATATATATGTAAATATATATTAACATCTGAAAAGCACTTCTTACATACTCAATTTCAAAGTTATTTTCTTTTTTACAAAGCTACTATGTAAGAATAAACTATTAAAGATAAATCAGAGCACATCTAGAGAACTCAGGCTTCTCATCACATTTGTATCGGAGGTGTAGGCCCTCTGTAGTGGTCAAATCTACGTAATAAACAAAATGTGCCACACTATGTCAAAGCTAAGTTGGATTTCTATTCATTGCATCTCTGGTAACAATAGAATATGCTATACTATACTCTGGTTGCTTTTGAGAATGAGTTCTTGGCCATAAAGACTCAGAAAGATGGTTCAGCAACTCAACTGTACATGTCTTTTGATTTGTTGTACTGCAACAGTCTGAAGGAACTAAGTTGGGTTTACTTCCTGGATTGACCTTCAGAGTTCTATAGTGTGTCTTCTTGGCCCTTTGCCCAAGAAATTTCTGTCCATATATTTACTGATGTCTGAGTTATTTAAAAGAGACAGTTTTTTTTTTATCATTTAAAAACAGCATGTAGATCCCAATTGAAGTAGGACATCTAGGTTTTCATCACACATTGATTGCAATCAAACATCATTTTATAGATTTTTATATGAATTTACTTAACATCACATTCATTTCTCCAAGTACTTTGGTTTTTAGTGCGTTTTGTTTGCTACGGTGAAACAGTTTAAATGATCAATACCAGACATTTCTTATTTGAGACAATGAAGAACAGGACACAAAGGACATAGAAAAATGGGAATGACAAGTGAATGTGGAGATGAAAGGAAAAACTTACAAACCAAACAGTTGTATTTTATCTTATTAGTGTGTGTGTGTATGTGTGACAGAGAGAGAGAGGGGGCGTTTGTGAGTGGTATACACACACAAATGTGTGTAGTTGCTAGTGCAAATGTGAGCTATATAGAGGCCAGAAAAGGATGTCAAGTGTCCTGCTTTATCACTCTTTACTTTTTCCACAGAGACAGGGACTTTTGCTGAAGCTGTCTTCCAGCAGAGCTTGGTGATCCTCCTGTCTCCATCCCCTACCAACTGCACAGAACTGAGTTTACAATGCTTGGCTTCTTATGTGGGTGCTAGGGATTTCAACTCAGATCGTCATGCTTGTACCACAAGTAATCTTACACACATCCTCAGCCCATGCTTACTAATAAGCCTATTATTATTTGCAGTGAAAAACCTGATACATATAGTTAGCAGAAGTGATTGGATATATATTTGCTCCACCCAGAACATTAAAATTAGATGACCAAACATGTAGCAGCCCAGATTTGTATAGTTCCAAATGTGTTTTCTAATAGAACATTCAAGAGTTTTGTTATAAGATTATTAACCATTGATCTAAGAAAAGGACAGCTTTCAATTTACAGTTTGAGGCCAATGATATCCTCTGGGAGATTTCCGAACTTTTCTTAAGAGGCAGAATGACACTTAAAGAGATGCTTCATCACGGATGCAGGCAACTCAGCTCCTAATACCACTTGATGACGCTTCAACGAGATCCCTTTCTTAGGATTTGAATGTCATATATTCAGACTGTTGGAATTGATAGCTTTTCCTAGCCAAGAAAGGGCAAAATTCAAATCTTTACACAAATGATATGTAAAAGTAGAGATTTTTAAGATTGGTATTGTTAGGTATCTAGAACCCTTTTTAAATACTTTTTCAATTGTCATTTTTTTCTTTTAGATAGAGTTTTACTAAATAGCCAAAGATGGTATGGACAGTACTAGGTAGTCCAGGCATGCCTGGAACTCATAATCCTTTTACTTCTACCTCCAGAGTGCTAAGATTTCAGGCATGCACCACACATATCCCTTGTGGATCCATTATGTAACCATTAGCAGCACTATTAATATAGTTCTTTCAAATAAACTATTACTCAAAGAGCCACGGATTGAAACTACATTTCTTCATTTTGTGAATTATTTATCTTATGACCTAAAAATAGTAGTCAGAAAATATTACAAAACCGTTGTATAAAATAATCAAAATTCCTGACTGATGTCTTTAGTTCAGTTGGTGGTTAAAAAAAAACTGACATTGCTTCGATCAGTGTCAATAAAAGAGTTAGAATTTGTTAAACAATATCTCTTATGCTTCTTCAAATGAATGCACAGAAACATTATGCATCACATAAGACCTTTTCATCTCAGTTTGATGTGGTTGGTTAGTCTTTGTGATTTTATTTAAGAAAAAATAATATTAAAAAACAACTCTACAAATTATTCCATTTGTGAAAGGTAAGAGGTAAAGACAATTTGATTTGTTCCAAATTTTGTAAAGTAAAAAGAAACCCAGCAGGCAAGCAGCAACCATAAAATTCTTTTAAATATGTTGTCTAGCAAATACATTCAATGAAAGACTTAAAATATCATTTTGCTATGTTCACTACAACTGTTATAAAAAATCCTCCTTCTTGTTACAAAAATTTTATATAACTCCTAAGAAACATGCATTTCTAGATGTTATTTTAAGATATGATTAAGCTTGGCCACTCAGGAGAATTCATATTTCAAAATTTATTCTAAACAAATTATGATAAAATAAATATGCAATAACATGAATAAAGAGTTAGATATAATTTTAGTTCATTTGCTTTACTTATGACATTGTTTTAATGTTGTCTATAGTCTTCTATCTCAAAATAACAATCATGATATTACATATATATATACAACATTAGTTCAGAAGGCTCAGATTTGCAATCAAAGCAGCATATTTATTCCCTTATTTTTATCATTTAAGTTATTAATCATAAACACTTTTACCATAAAAAGTTAATTGGTTCCCAAACCATCATCACATCTTTGTGCAGCAAAATGTATTTATATTATTAATAAATATCATCACATTTTTAATCTTTACTTAGAAAACTGATTCACAATTTTCTTTCAAATTCATTTCTAAGAATTAACAGCTACATTGACAACAGATTATCTTTAGTTGTAAAAATTAAGTACATTTTCATTCTTGAATGATTACTGTAAGGAGTTCCTTAACAAGATGAAAATACAATTGAAGTATCTGTTTCAAAATCTTTTTTTTAAAAAAAATAATCACTAAAAGTGAATAAATTTCTACAGAATTTTGTTTTGTCTGTCATCTACCTAGCTCTATATTGTCACAGAACATTTGAAATAAATGTAAAAGTAAGAAAATCTAATGTTTTCTATATATTTTCATTAAGTGGAGATTTTACATAACTATATGTATCCAAATTAGATGAAATATCATACTACCTCCAATATAAATGTTATGATTCCATTTTTTGTACAATTCAATATTATAGCAAATGTGGGTGTTTGTGTCCACAATCTCATGTTCACTCTACTGGTTTCTTTATCAAAGATGACTTCCTCACATTTTGGTAATATCCTATGACAAACTTAATTAGCATAATGTCACTTTCATTTTGGTATATTTATTTATCTAGTTGCTATCATAAATTCTTTTCTTTTTTAGCTCAAGAAGTTTGAAAGTTTTACCAAATTCTTTTAAATACGTTTGCAGATCTTACTACAAATTATATATAAACACAATAACTCATTGAGAATTAAGCATTGTATTTCTAAAATAGCAATATGCAGCACTAGGGATCAAACCTCGGGCCTTGTAATGCTAAGCAAATACTCTACTACAGAGGTCCATCTCTGACTTGGATTAAATTTTTAACATGTGTTCTTACTATAACAGTGACATTTATTTTGATGAAATTGTACCTTTTTCTCAATTTCAAAATTATATTTTAATGTGTTAAGGAGTATTACACATGGAACAGTTCCATACTGTCTATTTTAAAATCAATTCAAATATTAAAGCCTAAAGCTATATTATGCTATAATAATATCATTAAAATCTAAAGCTTATCTCCTTTCCAACAAGCGCTTAAACATTCTATGCATTGTTTGGGTCCAAAGAATGTGTCACAGGGAACAGCTTATACAGTTTAGAATATAACATGCCTATGATTCAGATTTATTTAGCTATTGAAACATATAGAGGAGATGAGCATTAAGTAGAATTGAAGAATTACTCACCTAGTTGAGTCTCCTGAATTGTCAGTTTACTTTCCACAGGATACAAAAGCTTGGGTGGCTTATCAGTCAGAGGAGCTGAAAAACAACAAAAATAATTATACAAACATAACTTATAGTTATGCTGCTTGAATTGAAGGAAAGAGCGCAATTAATTTTCCCAAACAGTATTCAAAATAGTATTAAAGCACTCTGCCAAGTAATGACGTTGATGATTCAGGTAGTAACTTCAAGCAAATCAATGGTAGTAGATTGTACAAGAGTAAAAATATAGCACTTCCAGATTGATATTCAGAAGACACTGTGAACTACAGAATCAGGACTGGCCAGTCCTTTAGAACTTATGACCATGTTTCCTAAATTTGTACTTTGCCTTTAGTTTTAAAGGAGATCTTTTTACTTTGTCCCACGTGAAAGGGACATGAAATATATGTAACTTTTTTGGCACAGATGTAATTCTTGTTAATTTCATTCCAATTTTCCATATGCTAACTTTACCTCACTTCAAAATACATAATTTAGCAATGATTTCATACATGTATACTTTCTAAATGGGGAGGGAATGTGGCATTAGTTTTGTACAAAAATGCACTTCTACACAAAGCAAGTATTTTTAAGTCACATTTTCCTCTTACAACAAACTCTTTACTATTGGTATCTTTCACATTTTATGGCATTTGTTGCTGACTTACATGCTATACTCCCTTTGAATTTAAGTTTCTACACATTTCCTTTTTATGCTCTTGTCAATTTCAAATATCAGCCAATAAATCAAAGAGTTTGCTGTAAAGGACTATGGAGAGATGCTTCCCACTGTATGCTTCATTTCTCGCTAACTTAGAGTATCTGGACTATAGACAAATAGTTCTTCATGAAGCCTTTCTCCCACCCTCTCTGACTGAATTTCCCATGCCCCTTGAAACCTGTCACTGCAACTTCTACTTTCTTGCAAGTACAGAAATGATCAATTAATGGTTGCTGAACTAAATGCTTTTACTTTGAGGACTCTCTTTCTTCTTTGCCAGGAACTCATGCCAGCTTGGTTGATAACTGGAAGGCTGATATAGATAGAACAGCCAGGACTTGGCTACTTGTACTTATCACCAGAAGATTCGAGAATTCAGGCTGCTTTAGCAGCTTGCCTCTACTCTCTTTAACAGAAAACCATTACTGCAAAAGAATGATGTACATCAATTTAAAAAAATAGAGAGGTTTTTAGATATTTTATTTGGGAAACCAACTTTATATTTTATTTTGGTTCCTTTAATTCATAAATAGTTGAGCACAGTGTTTATTCATCTTCATTATTATATTTCAATGGTTCTGGAAATAAAGGTGTAAAAAAAGCTTGGATAATAGGATGAAATAAATCACTTAAAAATTTAAAGATACGAAATTTCTCTGATTAACTTTAAATGCTTTTATTTCATGCCTAAAATTATCTTAACATATTTAATTCTCTTTCCACATAAATGATTTGTTTATTTGATGAGTGTTGGCAAAATATGTCATCAATGGACTAGTGAGTCACATTTTTTTAGACTCTTCTATCAAATGATTACAGTGAATTTAGAAAAAGAACTGAATGATCTATATGTTCTAGAGAATAGAAGCTATGATTTTGGTTTTGAATGTGTGATCCAAGCCAGTAATTTAAATGTTCTAGATGTACAATGAAGCCTTCCAGTTCAAGGATTAAGACTAGATTGTAAAGAGGCCAAAATACACTATATTATTTCACACTCTCTTTACCTATTTTTTATTAATGAGCACATTGACTGATTATACATATTGTGTATTGTGAATAATAGTACCACAATAAAGAAGATATAAGTGTATGGTACACCTGGTGTAACTGGATCACTTGGCAGTTTTAGTTTCAATTCTTTGACCAACCTCCAAATTGATTTTTATAGTGGTTGTACTAATATACATTCTTATCAACAGAGTATAAAGGTTTATTTTATTCACAGTCTGGTTAATATGTGTTTCCTGTTTTTTAATAATAAAACAATAAAAAGCCATTTTGTTATTTCAAGATGTTAACTGAGAAAATATAATGTAATATATATATACACACATATGTATATATAAATACATAATATATATATATATATATATAAATTCGAAGGAATATATATGCATGTGCATGCAAATATGTACATATATGTGTATGTATAACATTATAAAATGCCAAACACTCAGATTGTTTGGACTTTGGAGGGATTCAGTGTAACTCACATTGATCTGTAGTTTAATAATAAAACATCTTGGACTAATTGAATTCCTTTGTTCTGAAGGCCAAAAATCTGAGGTACAAAGCTGTCAAATGCATTGTCAATGATAATGATACAATGCCAAGCTAGAATCTTCAGTAGATCTTTTCTTCTCAATACTTTGCTACGTGTCCTTTGAAAAGTCTGTCATGTGGTCTCTCCTCAATTTGTGTACAATTCTGCTAAACAATGAAAACTTGAAATTAAATCATCACAACAAAGAACAGAGAGTTGTTGCAGTGCAATCTGTCATAATCTAAAATTGTCACATTTTGGTGTTATGGTATGGTATGGTTATGCTATGGTATGCTATGCTATGGTATGAGGGAATATCAGTTTGAAACACTCCTTCTATGATTTACCTTTCTTTGGCAAAAATGAATGAAAGTTTCCAGATAACACAACAGTTGAACTGCTGATCTGATGCCCCTACAAAAGTGATTGTGAATTGGAAGTGGTCACTAAGGTTAGGATGTTACTCAGTTTCTCAATATTGTTTTTTTTTTTTTTTTTTGTCAAACAAAATTCATTTACACAAATGAAGAATGATCCATTTTTTGAATGCTTCTGGCATATTCCTATGCTTAATTCAGACAGAACTAGGTAAAATGCAGCAGTTCTAATGACCAGTGAAATGAATCCTAGACAAAGATTTATTTTCTGTATTTTCAAAGGTAAAACTAAATCTTCTGTAAGCAATTTCTCATGAGGAAAAACAGCCGTCATTATTACTATCAAGAAAACAACTTATCTGTGGGACACCTTTTCTTTCCTTTAAATATAAAAACATGTAAAAGTCATCATTAACTGAAATTACAGGAAAACAAGATCATATCCAACAGTAGTGATATGAAATACAGTGGAATTTTAAATCACAATTATATTTTATCTACTCAAAGCACCATTATAATAGAATTGTTCTTTTCCTGAGCTATATAGTACATAAAGCTCTGTATCCACCAACAAAACTATTTTCAGGCCTTCAGTTTATTCTATAGAATACTGTATCAACAATACTAAAGCTAATACGGTGATTAAAATGAAAATAGGCCTCTCCTATAAAGCTACTAATATGTCTCAGTTGACAAAATTGTTCTATAAAAAAAGTAGAATTTTAAAATCATTCCATTTGTTTCTTGAGCATCAGTTACAGACACATCTAGAAGTCAGTAGCTAAAAATGTGTACAGAATTGGCTGCCTATCGTTGTTATCATTCCCTAATTATTCAGAGCTTTCTGATTTGTTCATTTTCTTTCATTTCTTCTGCATTTGAGTTATGTACAGTGAAAACATGAATCCTTTTATATATATATATATAGAAGGCAACAAACCAGAGTAACATGACCATGACCAGGATTCTTGTGGGTTTTTTTTTTAATTTTATTTTAAGGTCCTTACAGAAGATGGAAATTGAAAGTACCTAGCGCAAATACACATTTCTCTTTGTCTGTGTAACAGTTGTCTCTCTGGTCCTTTAAATAATACCTATTACCATGGATATTCGACGTTTCTTGCATTCCTATACTGATCCTACCACAAAATTTGTTCTTTACCAATTCTAAATCATTTCTTTAATGTATTTTAATTAGTTTCTTTTCCAGTTTGTTTCCTAGAAGTATTTTGGTAGAGTAGGGAAAATTACACGCATGGACTTAGTAATTCTTTTTCTTTCTTTCTTTCTTTCTTTCTTTCTTTCTTTCTTTCTTTCTTTCTTTCTTTCTTTCTTTCTTTCTTTTCTTTCTTTCTTTCTTTCTTTCTTTCGTTTCTTTCTTTCTTTTATTTTGAGGCAGGGTTTCTCTGTTGTAACTCTGACTGTCCTGGAACTAGACTAGGCTTGGCCTCAAACTCACAGAGATCCACCTGCCTCTGCTCTTGAGTGCTGGGATAAAAGAGGTGCACCAGAACTGCCTGGATGGACTCAGTAATTCTTAATTTTGCTTACTCCTTTGGTAAATCGGATAATATATTTAATGTCTTGTAGACTCAATCTTATTATATGTAAAGTGTGACATAAATAGGCTTCCCACATGGGTTCATGTGAGAATGTGATAAGATAATATATTAAATAACTGCCTAGAATAAATGAGAAATAAATATACTGTAATAGTATCTACCAATATTTGGGACATAGTATTTTTTGTATCCTCCCTGGATGGTAGTGGTGCATGCCTTTAATCCCAGCACTACAGAGGCAGAAGCAGGCAGATCTCTGTGAGTTTGAGGCCAGCCTGGTCTACAGAGTGAGTTCCCTGACACTCAGACTTGCAACAGAGAAACCCTGTCTGGAAAAAAAAGAAAAAGAAAAGAATTTTTTATATCCTGATAAACAAAATGCTATTTGTGAAATAATGAACTGAATATCTGACAAAAGGCTCAGAGTGCTTTGGATATAAAAATTTATACTTCACACAATACTTTGCAAGGCAGGGGAAATGATTTATCTTTAAGAATTCAACCTACAAACAAATTTTGAATAGCTTTAAATATGTCACATAATGAACTGTGATTATAAAATGACTCAAATATTTAACTTCAAAAATTGAAGGTCCTTACTCAGCAAGCTTACAATCCATGTATTAATATCCATAATTCAATTTTAAGACTATTTATCAAGTGATTAAAATAATAAGCACAAACTTAGAAATAAAGAGGTGAGAGGTTGGGGAAATCATTCCGTGGGTAAAATGCTAGCTGCACAAGTATAAATATCCTAATTTGGCTCACAAAGCATCCATGTAAAAACTGGGTGCAACAGAATATGCTTGTCAATCCAGTGACAGAAGGAAGGCAATAATAGGAGGAGCCCTGGAGCTCACTGTCTGGCCATAACAGCCATCAAGTGAGCTCCAGATCCAATAAGAGACCATGTTTCCAAAAACAAAGTGGAAATTTGTCAAGGAAGACACTCAATGTTCATTTCTGGCCTCTGTATGCACATATACTTTGTGCATGCACATCGATGTTGTCACACACATATGTACATACACACACAAAGAAATAAAGACTTTAATTCATAGCTATCAACAAGAATGCTTATAAATGAGAGTATATTTCTGATACACTGTGTTAAGTCTGGTATTTGCATAATTTCTTTATAAATGCATTTTCAGTTTCATCATCTAAAGTGTCACAAAAATATTTATGTACAATTGAGTATATTTGGAGCAATTACACTGACTCCATTTTACAATGAATCATTTTTGAATGGCTTCTGTTAGATCTAAAAGAATTGACAAGTAGGTGTTAGTATTCCTAAAAAATAAGGGAATTTGCATGATACATAGAGTTTGAGATCTTTATAAATCGGATATTATTTCAGTTCTGTTGTCTGTGGCCTGGATTAGTTAAATAAGTGTTTCTAATGATGGAACACAGATTGTATGAAAGCTGTAGCATGAATATACAGCCTCATGCCTATGTTGAAGAAATGGGTGGACAGAAGAGCATATTAACATAATACATGGGAAATTCATTTAGGAGAGAATGGATACTTGTCATTTACTTCTAATACTCTGAATTTGGTGTATTCTCACCTTTCTGTTACAAATCTTAATGGTGATGACTCACAACAGCTATGGGGCCCCAGAAGCCTCAAGGATAAAAGAATATAAGAAAAACTATTGAGCACCAAAGTCCAGGAAGGACAGAGTACACTAACAACAACACATACATAATAGCATTGTTTTAAGATCCATGTCAAATGACAAAACTAATAATATATTTACCAAAAAACATATGCTAAGGAAAAACAAGAAATCCACCTGACTAGATTTGATACATAATATTACATTCACATAATATTACATTCAGTTTGGTAAGTTTTGCTTACAATGAAAATAAAACAAGTACATCTATTCAATCATTCCATAAGTCTTTCTTAACCATCTCCTCATTGTTTAAAACTGTTGTAGTTACTAGGGAGAGACAGATGAGATTCTTGCTTTCAGGGAACAAATCTTTGTAAAAGTAAGATATAAAATAAACATTTAAATGAATGCACATATAATACAATGAAGATGACAATAAATATCATTAAAGTGATGCAGTTAAAGAAATAGAGACTAATACAGATGTTATTTTAGGAAACTGTCAGGAAAGATTGTTCTGAATGAAGATTACTTGAGACAGAGCTTTGGAAAGGGAGGAGATGAGCTATGTGAAGACCAGGAGAAACAAGCTGAGAACAAGACAAGAATCCACATGACATACTTGAGGGATAATAAAGAAGGTTATCATAGTTATATTCAAGTAAGAAAATATTTAAAAGAGGTTCAGAGACAGTCGTGAACCTCTTCAGGAAGGACTTTTAAAAAATAGAAAGGATTTGGTTTTTATTCTAAACAATGTGGGCATGTTTTTGAAAGTTTTGTGAAGGTGAGTGACTGTGTTACCATTTAAATACCAAAACTCTCAAGCATATTGATGTTTGATTCTAGCAGGATTGAAGTAAATGGGAATCACTGAGCAAAGTGGGTAGGCAGGCGGGCAGGTGGGAAGGCAAGCAGGAGGAAATTGAAGAAGTCCACCAAGAGATCACAATGGTGGTAGCAGAAATGGGAAGATATTTCCCTTATTTGGCAGATCTCAATAGACAATTCACTTATGTATTAGATGTCTGGTACAAATGGATGCTCATGAATCAAAGAGGATTCTCCAGTTATGAGCCTGAGCAAACATGTGACTGCCATGTTATCGATTGCCATTAGGAGATAGTATATTAAAGTCACATTTAGGATGGATATTTCTCTGTGTATAATATTGTGTGTAGGGTGTATGTGTACATGTTAATATGCTTATGCACATGGAGGCCAGAGAAGAATGTTGGTTTCGTTTTTTTCTTACTCCCCTCTTTTTGGTTTATGTGGAACAAATCCCAGCTTTTATATATGTGCTCGGATCTGAACTCAATTCTTCATATTTGCTCAGCAGGTGCTCTTAAGCACTGAGCTATGTTTCCTTTCCTGAAGAAATAAGTTTTTATAAATCAGTTATCTTATCTATGCAAACCAATTTCATTATTTTCTATTTTAAAAACTGTGTCACATATTGGTAAGTCATTTTGGTCTCTCCAAAACTGAGAAAATGTTCCTGTTTAGTTTCTTAATTCATGCTAAATCACAATCATTTTTTTGAGCTACAGTTCTACTAATTCAACTATCGTTTGCAATAATAAAAAGTAGACTCCCAAATTTATTTTTCAACCAAAGGATGAATCATGATTATGCAAAACACTGTGAAAAGTTTAAGTATTCTTTTAGTTTCTTGTTATACAGAACTTATCCAACTGAATATCATTTAAAGTTTTTATTACTAAAATTTTTATTACTTTACATTTATTATTATTTGAGTGATAAAATTTATACTTTATCAATTTACAATATCAATACACAGGCAAATAACTAAAATCACTATTTTTATTGCTTTCAAAGAACAATCTATCAAAAATATGAAAGGAAAATATATTCAGGTATGGAGTTAATGTTAGTATATAGATTCTCTATTTTTTATCTATATTTCCATCTTAAACTCCAGCTTCTATACAGTGCGTCCCTGCTTGACCCATCCAGATATGTGGCAAATTCCATAATTCAATCGAAGGCCTACTAAACCCCAATTCTGTTCAAATAACAAAAAACATGGAGGGTAAGTAGCAGATATCATGTGTAAATGTGGATGCAGAATAAATAATTTGTTTTGATGTTTTAAATCTCATCCTTAAAATAATACTCATTGGAGAGTTTGCATAAATGCAGTTTTGATGAATTCTAGCTGATTACATGTCTGATTTTAAGCATTTAAAATAAATTGATGTGTGTATTCAAAGCTAAAGTTAAAAAAATGGAGAGAAAAAGGAAACAATGCATAATTATCTAGTGAAATTATGATGAACCCTAGGAAAAGGATGCTGATTGATATAACAGCTATAATCAAGAAGGTGAGCTTGCCAATTATTGTTTTCACTTCTGTTGACAGGCAAGAAAAAAATAAACTAATAGTTACTAATTAGCTTCCTAGGACAATAGTTAATTCCAAGAAATTATATGTCCTCCAAGGGAAAGAATCCTCTGCAGCAATGAGGAAAGTATGAAAAAAAATTATATATTTTTTCTTTTTTTCTATTAACATATAAAAGGCTTCCATAGAATAAAAAATTTATAAACCAAGTTATTCTGAAATGTTATTGAAAGTCAGTAGTGGATGAGATAAATCGCAATCAAGTTACCAACAAGAATCAATACATTTAAAAATTCTGTGATTGGCATGGAATTCCATAGTATAACATATTGCAATTAAGTGCTTTCCAGTTTATACTAAGTTGGTTTATTTATAGTTAAATTTCTGCAGAAGATAGCTATATTTCTTCGTTTTCTATTCATGACATACAATCCTGTATTATTACTAACTTGAATGGCCCTATGTTCTCAACTAGGGTTGACACAATTGATGGGAAGTGTTTTTTTTTTTTTTTTAATAAAGGCTGTTGCTGAATGTCTTACAACACTTAGACTCTCCTCCACCCAAAAATTGAAATAAAGGGATTCCTCTTTAAGCCATCAAATAAGACTTCAAATACAGATTAATGGGGTATTCCAAAACTTCAGAATTAATTGCTATAACCTTTTAAAACTTTTAACCATTGAAATAGTATAAAATTATTTTTAAAAAATCTTAATATTATCATACTTTGATAGAGAAGTTATTTAAAAAACACTAAACATATTTACAAAAAAATTAGCTTAAATTGTTGTGTTTAGTGAATGACAATATGTATTTAATGGATCTGGCCAGGGATTAAATCAAAGTAGGCCACATGCTACCTCAGTGTATCATTACATATGTATATGGCTTCCTTTGCTTAATTTTATTGACAAAACATTAAGTAGATATGTTGTTGACTGGAACCCTCAGCATAAATTGAATCCTTGTAAATATAAGATTAGAAGTATTTGTATACATAAAAAAATGACACAACCTGTTTTATGGTATGCAGTTACCTTGTTTCATCTAACCATTAGTTTTCTAGGAAGGGACATACTAAGAAACTTTCCCAAGAATGTCCAAAAGTGGCCAGTGAAGATGGAATTCAGGATGGAAACACAAGTCCGTTCTAGTCACATTACAAGTCCATTACTAGTCACATGCTTTCCATTTCAGCAGATAGCTTTTCGGAATTTATATTGTTCCATGTGGTTTCTGTCAACCTTCCTGCTTTTGTTGAAACCTCTAGTTATTTGAGCCATGTTGATAGGAAGATATTTTCACGAATCTTGGAAACAGGGATGGAAAGTTCAGTGTTAACTTAAAACAATTATTTAGGACTGGACAAACTTTTGAAAATACTATGTAGGGTTCTAGTAAGCTTAGTCTTGATTTCCTGAAAATGTTGATATGCAAGGTTCTATATATTTTGGTTCTTATTAATCAGAACATTTAAGTTATTTATATTTTTATTTACCTTTATTGTATGAATGTTTTGCCTTGCATGTATGCCTGTTTGCAGTGTGTGACTAGTCCCTGTAGAGGTCAGAAGAGGATGTCAGATTCTCTAGAACATGAGTTATAGGCAGTTGTGAGACACTCTGTTGGTGCTAGGAATTTGAAACCAGGTCCTCTGCAAGAGCAGGCAGTGTGCTTAACTGCTGAGCCATCTCTCTAGCCTCTTAATCAGAACATGATGACTGTAGAACTTAACTATGGCATATTATTTCAAATTGTCATGTTAGTGAGGCTTCTCCAAAAGGTGAGATTCTAGAAACACTGCTATAAGAAAGAGAATGAACCTTGATAACCATGTGTTCTACTGATCTTCAAGGTTTATGAATATAGGCCAAATCATAGTGATTTTTATAATATTTACACACTAATATTAGAGATATCCTTTGGAACAATATCACATGATAGCCCAATTCCTATAAAATCACTTATTTTTTCATAAATATAGAAAAAATAAATTGAAACAAAATATCCTACCACTGCACATTCCATTTACAAATTTAATGAGTTGTAATTTCTTCAGGGACAATACCAGTTTATTTGTCAAATACTGATACATTCAATTTTTGTAGTTGCTTTAAATTTTTATCTCTTCTGATGAGATTGCACTAGGAGATTCAACAGGTACTTTTGGTATTATATGTACCCATGCTTATATATTCTGTAAATACCAATATAACAGTGATGTAAATATTGTGCATTAAATTATAGGTTTATTCTGATATTTTATAGTATTACTGCTTACAGAAATATACCTTCAACTAATCAGACTTCTTTCTTCCTTCCATCTGTTCTAGTTTCATTTCAGATGCTATGGTAATCACCATGATGAAAAGTAACTTAGGGATAAAAGGGTTTATTTGGCTTACAATTTCATGTTACAGTCCATTATTGTGGGGAAATCAAGATAGGAACTAAAACCTTTAAATCCACAGTCAATATTATAAAGCAGATAACATATTACTCCTTGTTTGCATGCTTGAACTCAGCCAGCTTTTTCTCTCTTGTACTGTTCAGGACCTTGGTGAATGAATGGTTCTGCCCTCAATGGGATGGGTCTTCCTATGTCAATTAATCATTAAGATGTTCTGTAGTAGGCATTCCCATTGGCCAACCCTCATATAGACAATTCCTCATTAAGATTTTCTTCCTGGATAATTCTCAATTGAGTCAAGTTGACAGTAAAAACTAACCAGCAAACTATGCACATCTTTCTTTCTATCTATCCAATCATTACTTCCTTTAACTATTACTTGCTTACTAAGAAATACATCATATGGGAGCATGTGCTGGACATTATGCAGAAAGAGTCTAAACTGGTCCCTACCCTCAGAGCTCAGAAACTCCCTGGATGGAGGAGAAGAAAGATTGTAGGAACCAGAGGGGTTTGAGGAGACCAGGAGAACACAGTCCACTAAATCAACTATGCAGAGCTCAAATGGGCTCACAGTGACGTAAGAGGCAAGCATGTAGTCTGCATGAATATGCACCAGGTCCTCTGTGTACCTGGTATGGGCTGTTTGCTTGTGTGTGTGTGTGTGTGTGTGAGAGAGAGAGAGAGAGAGAGAGAGAGAGAGAGAGAGAGAGAGAGAGAGAGAGAGAGAGAGAGAGAGAGAGAGAGAGAGAGAGAAAGAGAGCTAGTGTGTCCCTGGGACCCTTTTCTTCCCTGCTATTTTCTGAAGAGAAATGGAGGAAGAGTGGATCTGAGAGATGGGGCAGCTTGGAGGAATGGAAGGATAAGTAACAGTGGTTGGGATGTATTGTGTGAGAGAAAAAAATATTTCCAATAAAAAAATCATAAAATCGATCTGAAGAAAATATGTTTTGTCATTATATGAAGTGGAAGAAACAAGTCAAAATTTTATTTGTTGCTCTACAAACAGAACTGTAACTTCCTTATATAGACCACTCTCAGATTTCCATTTAATTCATTGCTATCATTCACTAATGACATTTGAGAGTAAATTTTATAAAAAAAGAAGATTACTCAGGGGACCAGCAAGATATCTCAGAGGGAAAAAGTACTGCCTAATGACCTGAGTTTGAAGCTCAAAATGCACATTAAGTTGGCAGAAGAGACTTTTTTCCATCAAGTTGTCCTCTGACTTCCAAATATATGCTGTAACATGTGTCTCTTCCCACATCAAACACATATACAGAAAACAAACTGAAATACATAAATAAATAATTATTCATCAAATAATCTTCCACCAAGGATGATTTCAAGCACATTCAACTTTTTTTTCTCACTTTTTTATTGTTTCATAAAATGAAAATTGATCACAAGCCATCAAAATACAATTATTCCGAAATTTGTTTTTAAAAGCCCAAACCAAACCAGCAACAAAACACTCAGAAGCACAGAAAAGAAAAAGAAAGTGCCTATAAGTAATAAAATTAGGCATCCTTTACACAAAACTTACTATTCCAACCAATTTTCCTTCAAATGCTGTTATACAACTTTTGCTATCAGCACATAGTCGGGAATTACTTGGCAGCAAACAGAGGTCAGTCATTCTAAGCATTTACTTTGAACTAATGCATGGAAAAAGTTCACATTTTTTTCTGAACTACTTTGAATATCACTCATATAATTCAAAGAAAAGAAAAAAAAGAGGAAAAGAGAAGAGGAGAAAAATAGCAAAGTTTTTGATGAACAGCATACATAAAAAATTGACTAAAGCTGCTGGTGAGATGTTATGTGTATGCTGTTTTCACTTTTGGCATCTATTTTGCTTAAAATTATCCATCCAAAGTAGTTATTTAAGAAAAAAGAAAGCTGAGACTACTTTAGACTTGGAATTTTGCATTTTCTATATAGTGTCTACACCTACATTTCTATATTTACCTTTGTCCGCACACGGAAGTATAGCATAAATTTAGACCCAAACTTGTAACAAGAAATATCTTCAAATTTCCATGATTTTAATGAAGATAGCAGAGATAATTTTGCATTAGAAAAAACGTAATCATACAGAAATATAGTGTATCAGCCTTTCTTTTTCTCTCTTTGTTTCAGTTTGTGACATAAAGGGTCTCATGTGCCAGAGGTAGTTAAATGTGTTTGAGTTATAGAATATGCCACATCTTAGCTGTAGTGGTTTGAATAAGGGTGGCCTCTATAGGTTCATATGTTTGATTGTTTAGTCCCAAACTGTTTGGGAAGGATTGTTAGGTGTGGCCTTGTTGGAGGACGTGTGTCACTGGGGTGGATTTTGAGGTTTTAAAAGTCCATGCAGGCCCACTATATCCCTACCTCCTGCCTGCAGGTCCACATGTAAGCTCTCATCTACTGCTCCAGCACCATGCCTGCCTGCTACCATGCTCTCACCATGATGATCATGGACTGATCTTCTGAAACTGTAAGCAAGGCTCCACTTAAATGCTTACTTTTATAAGTTGCCTTGGTCATGGTGTCTCTTCACAGTAATAGAACAGTAACTAAGAGAGTAACTTAAAATAACAAACATGTATTATTACTGTTGAGTCATCAAGAAAGCTGAGAGCTTGGTGTAACATGGACCACACTTTAATAATCTTTGCATGACTCTTTCATATCTATGTGGTCAACTGCAGGTAAAGAATGTGGCATTTCTTTTCTTGACTAGATTTGGTCATATTTCTTACGTATCATGAAACTAACATCATGTTCATTCACTAACTGATGGTGGAACAGTGAATGTTAGTAATCAAGAAAGTAACATGACCCAGAGCAAATCAATTTTTTGTTCTTTAAAGTCTGAAACTGTCATTAAGGCACTTCCCTGAAGCACACTGAACATTTCACAGCTTTCCTGGTTCACCATTCTCTTGGAATTTTTAGAATGCTTCTCCTTGTTCCTTCTATAATATCACATCCTCATGTCTTAAACACTAATCCATCCTTCTGTATCTTCCACTAATGTCATTTTTTTTTTTGCTAAACCGTCTAGTTAAACACAGCTTCTTTATATCTGTATATCCATTAAGAAAAGATGTTGCAATTTTGCCTTCATAAGCTCGATTTTTCCCATGAGCTGTAAATTAACTGCAAATAGATTGTGGTGTTTTAATATTGCTTTACAATAATAATTTCCTTAATATGTTTAGTGTTTTCCACAATGAGTAGAATTTAATAGGTACACAAAAGACATGAGTGGGAAGATTAGTAAAGGCAAATTTTAGTGTATTGTATGAGTTTTTTTTAAAAAGAATCAATTCTGTGCACTCACAAAAACTTTACAATAAAACTGTTTATTATAAAATACATTTTGATGGCTAGTTGTATATGCTTCAGTTAATGTTACAATAGCAGAAAAGGCCCATTAATAGAAAATTTTTGGACTTTAGCATGGACTATCTGGGGTAGAGACCTGGCATTCCAGTTGGGCAAGAGATCACCCATCAGTAAGGCAAATTAAACTTAATCTGTGTAAAATATTTAGGAGAATAACTATCCCTTTAATGAGATAATATACTTCTCCTTCCCAGAATTCTCTCCCCCAGTGCAGTGGTTCTCAGTCTTACTAATGTTGTGATCACTGCTCTATTGGGTCTGTCTGCTTTTCTGAGTCCTGATGTACCATCTCCTTGGTTTTCTTTCTTATCTCATTATTTCAGATGCTAGCCATAGCCAAAGTTGTTTTTGTGATAGTTTCAGGCACTCACTGTTTATTTGAAGTCATTCTTCCTTCCATGTGGCTGTTTTTCTGCCATGTAGCTGACCCTCTTGCTAACTCAAATGATTAGGTTTTCTCTCTTCCTTTTCTCCTATCCCCCTCCTTTAGGCAGCTGCCAAGATTTACAACTTGCTGCTCTGATTTTTTTCTTTGAAAATCTAATACAGGAGTCTAGAAAAGTTCTATTAAGATCTTATAAATAATAGAAATATGTCATCAGCATTCATTAAATGCCTTATAACCTTATTTCAGTACATTCAGTTAGTTCACTGATTTCTGGGGAAAATCTTTGTACTTTTTTTACTCTATTTGTAAGGTAGAGATGATAAATTATTTAATCAAAATGATATAAAATCTACCATTGATTAGCATATCAGTTGTGCTGATACAAAAGGAAAAGATGAAATAAGTACAAAATATGATATATGCATAGTTTACACTCTGGTTGAATGGATATAAGTAAAAATTTAACAACAACAGAAAGGCATCATTTCATAAAATGACCAGTTGCTTCTGGGGATTGTGAATTTTCAGTGTTAGATCAAATACTAGATGTGATAGGATATTAATAAGAAAATTCATTAATTAGAGACAAAGAAAACATGTAGTGTTTCCCATCTACTATATACTCTATAATATACTCAACATAGAAGTAATTTTCTACTGAGGTAAAAATATATCACAAGATAGGTAGTGTTATATTAAAGATTTTTGACTCCTAGCATGATGCCATTTTGGACTTTGCCTCTGGTAGCCCTGGAAACTAGAGCAGAACAATAAAGGGTAGCCAGGTCTAGTAATGGTAATAATAATTACTGACACTCCCTAGACAGGGTCATGAGAAACTTACCTTGGATTCCAGCTATCTATGACTCCTTCTCCTAGTTGTAGGTGCTCTTGGAAGATGTCAGATTATATGAGAAGAAAAGGTTAATTGAAAGTGGGGCTTATATTTTAACCATGATTGGGTGAGACTAGGTTGTTTTAGAGTTACTCATCTACTATAAGTAACCCCTCATCCATGCTTTGTAAGAGTACTAAATTTTTTGAGGAAATCTTAAGTCTGTCTTTATTGCCTATCTTGGATGAACAGTCCTTTGAGTCTTCTTAGGAAAAGTTAAGTGTTGTGATTAGTATACATTCTAGTCTGAGTTACTCATTATTGTGTAAAACAATGGCTTTTCAGGCTGTGCTTTGACTATGAAGCTCTAGTTAATAAACAATTGCATTTTAATGATGGAGGATGTTTGCACTCCTGGGTAAAAAGAGTGCCTTGCTACAATGTTATCAGTATAAATTAAGACTGTAGAGATACATGAGCATATTAAAATCATATCAGGAAAACCATGTTCCCAAACTTACCAGACACAGCAAACTGAAAAAAAGTGTAACTCTCTCACCTAGACCCCATAAAGTGATAGGCAGCTATCACTACAATGACACAGCCACATCAACACCTTTTCATCTGATATACAGTGTGTGTGTGTGTGTGTGTGTGTGTGTGTGTGTGACTAGTAGACAAAAATTGTCTCTGGGGCTTAGGCTTGACTGAATCCCCTGCTGTTGACTCAGCTTACTCTTCTACCTGCTCACTCATCTTGACCTAGACCTGCTATTCTCCCTAAATCTGGTTCTGCCCTATCACCTAGGAGTGTCTGTCAACCTCACATCTTAGCTCTCAGTACTGACTCTCCCGTGGCCTAGCATTAGCTTCTTCCATGAAGACATCTTTGGGTTCATTATTTTATCAATATAGACTATACATGGATTTCTATGAACTCAGTTCAGAAACCTCTTGAACTCAATCATTGCCTCTTTAATTTGTATTCATTCTGTAAACCACACAAATACACATGTACATATTTTTCTCTATATATATCTATATATGTATATTTATTATGCACTGTGTGATATGAGAGTTAATATTAGTAATTAAGATTAGAATGTAAAATAATCTCCATTAGCCTCAGTTAGATGCCAAAATTATCTGACAAATTACTACAATTAAAACCGTTACCCCTTGTGAATTTGTTGTTATTCAGTAAAGTCTGACATTATAAAAAGACACAAATCCATTCATCTGTTTCTTATATAGAGCTTTCATGACATTAACACAACAGGTAAGAAGTAAAATGCAATAGAAAGAAGCCAAGACTTAGAATCCAGTATGTTCAGCAAGGACACAAAGCTATATCAAGTGGACAAAAGGCTGATGTTTATGTTTTAGTAAATTTTATTCATGTGTTAGAATTCTAGTTTCTTTATTTGGAAGAAAATTGTAAAATATATCTCATGAACATAATTCCTTGAAGACTTGCCTTGAAGTTTGAGTGAAATTCCAAGTAATAGTAAGTGGTATCATACCTTGACCACAGAATGTACTCCAAAAGTTACGGAGTGCATTGATGTTAGTGTTTTGGATTTTAATTTCTTCAGAATCCAGGCTAAATTATCTTGAGAAAAGAGATGGGGAGGGTCATTATAGAAAAAAGGAGCAACATAATAAATAAACTGAGCTGAACAGAAACTATGGGCAAAGGTTAATGAGGCAATGGCACACATTTGCTCAGAGTCATCTTGAAAAATATGAGTGACTAGGCATCACAAATATTTTATTAAGAGAATTAACAGACATAAGAATCATGAGGTAGAGGCCAAATACTTATTTTCTCTTAGGATTAATTTATGTATGAGCAATAGCTTGTCTAACATGCTTTTCCTTCTTATAAGGTGACATTAGGTTGTTAATTTTGATTCACAAATCTTTAGACTACATAACACTCTTACTTGGATTAAACAATGCTTCAAAAACAATGGCTGCAAGCAAAAGCTAATTCCATAAAGACTAACCTAGCATGAAAGCATTGTTAAACACCGAACGCTGGCCTCATCATAATTTGTCAAATGTTCAGAGACAGAGATGTGGGCAGTAAACAACACATAGTCTGTGGGACCCAAAGGGAAATTACTAGATAGCTCCAGGCTCTATTAGAAGAACAATGCAGATGCCAGATTAACCTATACTCAATAAAGTAAGGCCTGCAGGTGGAACTTTGAAGTCACTTTCAGGCAACAGCACTACTGTTTGCCATATCATCAAACAAAAAGAAGACAACAGAAGGGCAAGTGAACACAGCTAGAGTCAGCCAGCTGGTATCCAACAGTCTGCATTAGAAGATGAGATTTCCTTTGATGATTTTATTCTCAAATTAGTGGCTTATCAATTTAATTTAATTCCTGCCTGCTGGTCCCACTATGAGTTGTTAACACATCAAATTAATATTTGCTGAGCTTGCTATGTTGTGCTAATTTAAAATCTTTGGTTCCTGGTATGTTATACACAGCATACTACTAGTCTCAGCCAATCTAGCTACAATTTAAAAATTAATTCAGTAATCTCCTATTTCCAGCGGATACTTTATTGAAAAGGACACCTAGAACATTTCCACAACTACAGATTAAGTTCTATTTCACAGTGCTCGACTAGCGTTGTCTTAATATTTGCCATGATACATACTGAAAATTACAGTTCTTGTAGGGCACCTTGAGATGAACAGTCTTGTGGTCAGCAGTGATTAGCCTCAGGGCTCTGGCTACCCTTGAGAGCTTAGAGGAAATAATCATCTTAACATATTTGAATCTTTTTGGAGTACAATTGTGTGCCAATGAACATCACACAGGAAGCTCTGTCTTCATTGATATCCATTTCAATGCCATCAGCAAAGTGCATCAGCTTGACCTCCTGAAATTGTTAATTAGGTTTATATTTCTAAAATGATAGATAATTTAATATAAAAGAGATTTGAAAAAGCTGAAAACCCAAAGTAATAGATGTTTTGGAGTAAGTAGCAGAGTCAAGGCCTTTTCAGAGTGTTACAGCAAACACTAATATCAAATTTCATGGTCCCTATTTTGAAAATACCAGACAACTCATTGGCAAAGTAAGATAAAAGAATACCACTACTGAGGCTGGGCATGATAGTTCATGCCTTTAATCGCACCACTGGGGGCAGATCCAGGTGGATCTCTTGTGGGTTGAGGTCAGCCTGGTCTTAGAAAGTTCCTGGCCATCCAAATGCTATATAGTGAAACCCTTTCTTTAAAAAAAAAAGAAAAAAAGAATTTCACTTCAGAAGCCTAACTGCATGATAAAAGTTAATGTTGGAAATATTAGACTAAAGAAGAGTAAGCGGTGTTGCTTGTCATTGAAATAAGCAGACAGGGCAGAATAAGAAAGGGGAAAAGGGAATGTTCAAGAGAGGCAGATGAGTTTCAGGTATTAAAGTTATTTGAGACTCAAGGGAAAGCAACCAGTGTTTGTAGGGTAGTATTAACACTAATGTATTTGTTGGGAGGCCACTAATGTGTTTATTGGGAGGCCATCAAAAAATATAAAATACAGGCAAGGCCCACTTTTCAATTGCAAGAATCATGACTATTCAAGTTAGAGATGAATAAATGAGCCTCATTAAGAGTGGATTTTCAGAGACTTTTTCATGAAGAACTAAAGTTATTTCAGAGCTATTATGAAAAAAAAACCAGGTATCCTAAACACTGGTGGAATTGTAGAAAGAACTGGTGGAAAGAGAATCAAGTAAATGTTTATACTTCCACAAATGCTTATTAGGGACTTCTGTGCACAATGCGTTCTCAGTACTGGAGTACTTGTAGCAAACAAAAGAAAGCCTGCGAGTAGGAGCAATAAGGACACCAAATATTGTAGAAGCCATTAAAGAAAACACAGCAAAGTCAGAGAACCTCAAGAGCAACAGTTTGTTTTACAAAGGCTAATGATGAGAGAGCTTACCAATAAGAGGACATTGATGTGGACACACAAAGGAGTTCCCAAACCCAGCTATGTAAAAACTTGGGTGAAGAGAATTCTATGAAAAGAAAAAATGCAAGTTCAAAGGCTTTGAAATGCGACAGGGCCATGACTGGAATATTTGACAAGCAGCAAAAGGGCTACTGTCTATACAAGTAGATGAGTTGAGGACATGAACTAAGGAAAGTAAAAAGGAAGAAAAAGAGAAATTTCAGAGACACGGATTGCTTATGACTTTTTAGGTTTGGTGTGGACTTTGAGAAGACAATGTGATAGGATTTACTGTGGATTTGATGGTATGATTGCTGAGAGTAAGTTTAATGTTGGGATAAATGTTTCAAGTTGGCATGCTAGGAGACAATAGTAGAGACATGGTTTGCATTTGGATAGGTTTCAGATAGCAGCACAGATGTGCAACTATGTATTAAGGTAAAGTCCTTGAAATGCAGGATACAAGGTAAAGTAGCAGTTCAGGATAATTATAAAGTCTGGACTGGGTAAATCACAGTAAATAAATTGCTGTTTATTGTGACGGGAAGATGGCTAGATTAGCAACTGGGATGCATACGGGTAGACAGATCAGGACTTTAGTTTTGTTCATATTAAACTGGATATATATCATAGACATTAAAGCAGAGCTATTTAGTAAGCAGCTTGATAAATGAGTCTGGGTTGCAGCAATGACATCAGGACCAGAGATATAAATTTGGGAGTCATTAGCATTTCAGAGAATATTTAAAGCCATGGACTGGATGAGATCACTGGGGAGTGAGGGCCCCAGTCTGGGGTTGAACTTCCCTCCTCTCAAACGCTGACAAAGATACAAACAAATCAGAGAAATAGCAACGATTACTGCTCAGCTGCTACACTGCAATGCCAGGCAGCTGCAATGCCCCTGGGTAAATACCCAAAGTAGCTAGTACTTATCTTTTTTTTTTTAATTCAAGAATCAATCTTTCTGACAGCAGTTGAAATGCACAGCAAGGCAGCATTCCGCATGAGTAAAAATAATGCCTGTGCTATCTGGTAGCATATCGCCAACCTCCATCACACCAGCTGTAGCCACACTGATGCATCATCAGCTTCATTTCTCTTCATTGAACAGCTGGACTAGAGATCAAGCGAGGGCTAAAAAGACACCAGGGGCTGAGCCGGCTGTCCAAAATCTTTCTGCTACCTGAATGTCTATCTGTGTTCATGCAAGCCAACAAAATACCTGACACCTGTAATGTGGCTCCTGTTCCCAAACCCTAGCAACTTCTGCTGCAAAACTTATGATTTTAGAATAAAGTACTTAAATGTTAGCTTGTTGAATTGTCTTTAAGGGGGCAGCTTTGACAACAAGCATAAGCAGCTAACCAGTCAGGTTATGTTATTGTGGGCGAATATGAATGAAATCAACTTGTTTTTCTGCTTATCAACAAGTACATGTGACATGCTTCATGCTGCCAAACTGGCAAGTGTTCCCCAATGCTATTCCTGCCCTTTCTAACTACTTAAGCCTCAAAACCATGCAGGGACTGTGCATTACAAGCTATGATGTTTTCCTTCCTTCCTTCCTTCCTTCCTTCCTTCCTTCCTTCCTTCCTTCCTTCCTTCCTTCCTTTCTTCCTTCCTTCCTTTCTTTCCTCCTCATTCTCCTCCTCTTTTGATTTTTCAAGACAGGGTCTCTCTGTGTAGCCTTGACTGTCCTGGAACTCACTTTGAGGATTGTGCTGGCCTTGAACTCAAAGAAATCTGCTTGTCTCTGGCTCCCTGTGCTGGGATTAAAGGTGTGGACCACTGCGGCCTGGCAATAATTCATTTTAAAAGAAATTCTGAAAAGTCATGCTACCATCAGCACTTTCTGCTGTATGTGTTTTTGAAAGTTTACCTGAAGCAACAATTTTAAAATTTCACTATACTTTCTCAGATTTAACTGTGAAACTCATACAATTAGGAAGCAGGTCCTTAACAAAATACACTAGGGCTATCGAGATAACTCACTGGCTGAAGAGTTTATCACTCAACTTTAAGGATATGAGTTTAATCCCTAGAACCCAGGAAGAAGATGAGAATCACCTCCAGAAAGTTCTCCTCTGACCTCCACATGCAAGCTGAGTTATGAACACATACATACACACACCATACATACATATATGTAACAATAACTTTTTGAAAAAGAAAAGAAAATACACTTTATTGTCTCAAATGAATGTTAGCTAGCAATCTAGGCAGCCATTTAAAGCTCAGATTTCTGCCCAAAGTCTGAAAAAGCAGAGCATACTTCAAAGAATCAAAAAGATTTTTGAAAATTGAAAACTATTCTTAAGAACTGCATTTCATTTTCATGAGGAAAACTATCCTTTTCATATAGGTAGCAGATAAAAGAGACATTTCTCACAAGTTAGCCTTAAAACTTTAATTTAGTATCTTGTGTGTATATGAACAAATACTTTGATATCCTCCTTTATTAACAATTCATTTGATAAAAAAATGACACAGTGCATTAAATTCATACTGAGGGCCAAAGAAACTCATACATGCTCCTATATAGACACCATATGAATTTGAAAAGTATTAATTTATGAGTTGGGCATTGTTCAACTGAAAAAAATTGATTACTGCAAACAAATAATAGCATATGTTTTATTTATGAGAGTGGAAAAACTGAAGCCATGAAACATGAAAAAAAAGCAACCTCCAAACAAATGACATATTTTCTTAAAGCTTTGCTTAATAACCAGACTCTAAATGAGCAGAAGGTAATGGAAATGCAGTTATGAACCAAGTAGACATTCAAAAAATGTTAATTGCTGTTGACAGACAGAAGTTAACATTACTAGAGTGGCAAATAGAGCCAACATGACACAGCAGAGCTACAGAAAAACACCACAGTTCATTCAACAGTCTAGAACTCAGCGTTAACACAAAGAATAAATATTTATGAGTATGTAAATTGAAAGAGAGCCCTTTGACCAGCAAGCTAAACTAGGTTTGGTTTGCTAATTAGAATCTGGAACATCATCAATACACAGAAACTATACAAACATAATGCACTATTATTTCATTTTTTATTGGTGATGTATTCCAAAATCATGTTGTTTAGGTCCATGGTGAAAACAAAAGCATAGAAAATTTAAATTTAAATTTTAAATTAATTTAAATTAATTTAATTTAAAATTTAACATTTCTATTATTTCTCTTAAAAAATGCAAGTGTGTGTTATTTTTATTTTTGCTATGATAAAATACCATGACCAAAAGCAACTGACAGAAGTGATTGTGCGGAAAAGCCCATAACAAGAAAGGCATGGCAACAGGCATCCAGAGCAGAAGTTGAGAGGTCATATGTCAACCACATAAAAGAAACAGAGAGAATCAACTGTAAGTGGGACAAGTCTATAACTGTCAAAATACCACTCCTAGTGACCCATTTCCTCCAGCAAGTATCTCATCCTAAAAGTTCCATAGCTTCTCCCAAACAGTGCGACTACCTGGGAACCATGTGTTTAAATACACACATCTATAGGGGAACGTTTCTCATTCAAACCACCTCACAAGTGTTTCTGTGTAAGACATCATGTTCTTTAGAGTGAGCTTTATAATTTCGTATTGGTTGTTTACTATGAACTAGATATCTGGTCCAGTATGATGCAGAAATACAAAAGGGAATATGATACTTCTTTCAATGAGTACTTTTTTTTCAAAATTCACTGAGACTAACATAACATTGCCAGCAGAGCTACCATGACAGAGGAGTACAGAAATGACACTAGGAAGACTTTGTGCAACTGTAGTAATTTCAGTTATAGTTCAGGAAATAAAAATCACCAAACATAAAAAGACAACGTTTAAAATTCCCCTGAATCTCTCCAAATTGAGATATGTCAACGTCAAAATTGATCATATTTCTTTAGAACTATTTTTACAGAAGCAAAACATTACTATGAGAACAGAACTTAAACTATAATCAGATCCTCCATTCCAAATTGACAATATTATATATCTTTTTTTTGTCATACTATTGAGTGGAAATGAAAATTTCCATTCTGGTGTTTATCTCCCAAATTTGTATGTATGATTTATAATAAATACATTTTCTGGGTAAGAGTTCAACATTATAATGTGGTTTAATTTTAGTTTTCTGTCTTAGTGACTGCACTTGTTGTCTAGGCTATTGCATTTTAAATTGGGTGTTTGAAGGACTAATGAATGATAATGAGTATGAAGAAAGGTCTTTTAAGGGAAGAATTCTTTAAAAGACAGAAATATGTCAAGTTTTTCAGAGAATTTGAAGGGCTTGGTTTTCTGAGAATATCATTCTAATATATATTTTTTCCTACTCAGTTTTTCATTGAAAAGTGTTTACCCATTCATCTTCCTATTTTCTTTATTACTTCTTTGTTCCTCTCTGTACATTTTCTCTTTAGTTACTTTTTAAAAAACCAATGAGACCTTGATTTCTGGATCTTAATACTTTCTTGCCAGTTTAATTACTAAAGTTACCAGGACTTTGCTGGGATAGTGAACTTATTAGATATATTCTTGAGAAATTTAGTCTTTCATATAAACTGAGTATTAATTTTAATATATATACAGTTATAAGTAGAAAACAGTATATTTCCTTCAAAATTGATATTTGACATTTCTGAAGTGTTGCTTTTGATGTTACCGATGGTATTCTGACTTACATCACATTTGTATTTGTTCTTCATTTTAGAAAGCTTTTAGAAGCTGGGCCGTGATTGTGCATGCCTTTAATCCCAGCATTCGGGAGGCAGAGGGAAGCAGATCTTTGTGAGTTTCAGGCCTGGCTGTTCTACAGAGTGAGTTCCAGGACAGCCAGAGTCACAATATAGAAACTGTGTCTTGGGGGATAAAAAAAAAAAAAAAAGAACAGAAAAAAAAGAAAAAAGAAAACAGAAAGAAAGCTTTTATACTCTTAACACTCACTTGAAATTTTCTGAAAAATATGACATGATGATCAGTTTTTGAATCTTAAAAATGTAGAAAAGTATACTTACTAATTAAGGAGAACTCTTTGTATTGTTTATGTGAAAATTTCTTACCTATATTTCTCTATTTTTCACTTCTTTAAAATCCCTTTTAACTAGAACTCCTGTATTGATTTTCCTTCGAAACAAATTCTAATCTCTTTGATTTGTTTTAATTTTTTGTAGATCTGTAGTATAGTTTTATCATGCTTACATTTTTATGGCTGTAATAAGACCATGGGCAAGGCAATTTATAGAAGGGATGTTGGTGTTTATGGTTTTAGAGGGTGGGTCTATAACCATCGTGCTGGGGAACATTGCAGAATTCAGATAGGCCTAGTTATGGAGCAATAGCTGAGAGCTACATCTTGATCCATAAGCAGGAGGCAGAGAGAGCCAATGTGGAATTGCTTTTTCAGACATTTGAAACCTTAAACCACCCATCCACAGTGACATACCTCCTCTAACAATGCTGCACTTCATATCCTTCCTAACAGTTCCACTGACTGGGGTCCAAGTATTCAAATGTAAGACTCTATGGGGGCTATTCTCCTTTAAATTATCACAGTATTTAAATCTCTCTAGTGTTATTATTAACTCTGTGAATGTTTATTTTTAGACAATCTGTTATAGTTTTGTTACTCAAGTACAGTTACTTTTTTGTAGTGTTATTTTCCTGTCTAATCTTTGTTTCCTCATTGTTGTCTTTCTGTTGGCTTCTTAAAAATGTTTATCTCCATATCTTATATAAGTGAAATATCACAAAGTTGGAAAACATCTTTAAAAAGACAAGATTATTTCCAGATGTATTTTAGTGTATGTGATAAGAAAGTACCAATCGTCATATATTTTGGAATTTTTTAATTTTTTGACATGAAAATATATAACTGTATCATTCCATCAGCACTTTTCCTCCTTCTAAATCCTCCTTGTACTCCTCTTTCTCACATCTTTTAACTATTCTTTCTATTTTAAGTCTCACCCTTTATCTATAGATGCAGAACTACCTATTTTCTTCAAATCCTGCAATTTCTTGAGATTTCAATTTAACACCAAATTTATTTGATGCATTTAGCTATATCAAAAATATTACTCTTCATCTTTCAAAATCATGAAGCTATCACTTGTCTGCTTTATAATATTTTCATAGTATTATTTATATTATATATTTTTATGTTTCTATTACTATGACTCATGCTGAGTTTGAAGAATGAACCAAGTAGTGAATTTAACGGTACCCAACCCAAATTAAGTATGTTACCTGGGAACCTATGAATGGGAAAAAAAGGTACTGTTAGAAATGTAATTAAGTTACACAAAAGAAGCTTGATTCTCCATGTGGGCCCTGAGTTTAATAATGTCCTCATCAAAGAGAGAAGAAACACAAAGGAATAAATTAAGTGAAGAAGGAAACAGAAATTGGATTGATTTGTCTGTTAGTCCATGAACTCCAAGAAAACTGGGAGACATCAGAATCTAATATGAGAGAAGAGACATCAAACAGATTGACTTGGAGCCTCTATAATAAAAAATCTACAAAATATATTAAATTCAGACCTCTTGCCTTCATCTACTTCAGAGAAAAAATTGCAGTGATGCTGTTGTCTTGCTTCTCTTGAAATTTTGCTGAGCCTCTTAGGGTGCAATGAATGGTGCCAATTAAAACTATAAAGCTAAACTGAAAAACAAACTTCTTATATATTCTATAATAGTGTTCAGTTTTTTGGTGACATTCTTTTAATATATAACATGACTTAATATATAACTTTAATATATATATTATATATAATATTATATATAATATATAACACAACTTTAATATATAACACAAAAGTTAAAAAGATGCATAATCTCAACTTTGCAACATTAATACATTTTGTATTTTCTATTTTGTCTCTGTAGAACTTCTCTGTCACTGACAACTTAATTTTTATCTGAAGAATTTATTGAAAATTTTAAATGAATTATTTAAAAATTCTTCATTTCTGACATAGTTCTTTGATTCATGCCAGTTAGTTAAGATATAGGATATTTCATTTCTTCTATTCAGAGACATATGCCAGGTCTAAGAAGTAAATAATGTTCTTAAATAATTGTTCTTAAGGACTTTCAAATTTTAGTTTCTGAAGCTTTGAAAAAGGCATCAAATATTTAATTGAAATAATAAATGAAATTGAATTATTTTCTCCTAAGCTTCTCTAGAGAAAGAGAAATAAAAGTTGTTACCAGAAAGCTAAGAAACAGTTCAGAATTTTCTTATACACTTTGATAACAGAGATGGAGAAATAAATAAATAAATGAGGTTGGTACTGACCAGGAAACCTTCTCTCATAGTACTGCAATATTATACAGCTGAGGTGACAGATCAACAAATCTTACTCAGCTGTGAAACCAGGAAACTACAGTAATGATCAGTGTGTGAATATGGATGCAGAATAGACACAAATGCTATCAAAGTAACCAACTATTTTCTGTTTGGGTTTAAAGACTACTCTGGTCAAGAAATCATGGTTGGGGAGCTCATAGGCTTTGGTGGGGGAGGAATCCATTATTTTTATTTTTATAAATGGATACACTATCATACTTCCCATTACATTTATGTCTCTCTAACCACAGATTAGTGCAAACTTCATCAGAGAAGTTTCTTTGGGTTTTTTTTTTTGTTATTGTTGTTATTGTTTTTTGGAAGGTGGTTAAGATATAAATGCGCAATTGATTAAATTGCAAAAAATAAATGTCGGTGAAATCCTTAACCGCAAATGGGGCATTTTTGCCTCCCCTTAAGGTTCAGAAACAATCAAGTTCCAAGGGGTCAAAATAGTTCTAAGAATCAGGATTCTTAGAAGACCATAATGAGACAGTGTCTCTGAACATGACAGGACTACTGAATTCATATGACTTGCACAAGATCAGGCTACTCAACATTCTAATATGGTGGGGGAGGGCTTACAAGTTCACAACCCCTAACTGAAGAGGTATTGACAGTTAATGACTTTTAGGGAAGTGCAAGTTTACTTTCTTTAAGAGTGTGGCTTCTGGTGGGTTGACCACCCAAGCTCACTGGATTGCCCCACACCTATGAATATATCACCAACACAAATTGGACTTGGTGGGTTATTAAAAAAAATGAGAGAGAGAGAGAGAGAGAGCGCCAGGTGGTGGTTTCACATGCCTTTAATCCCAGCACTCAGGAGACAAAGGCAGGTGGATCTCTCTGAGTTTGAGGCCAGCCTGGACTACAGAGTGAGTCTGAAGACAGAGTAACAGCAGAGAAAATCTGCCTTGAAGAACCAAAAATGAAATAAAAAGAAAATAAGAGAGAACGTGAAGTTCATAGATGGTAAGAAGTTGTTGAATTGGTCTTGCAGGAGTTAGGGAAAGTGTAGGGAGGTAAATATAAACAAAATACATTGTGTGAAATTCTCAAAGAATTAATAAATATATCGTATTAAAAAGAAAAAAAAGCAATTGTATTCAAGATTTAATTCCTTCTCTTTGTATGTCTTAAATAAAGTTAAAGATTAATTATCATTACTTTTACTCAACAAACTTGTATTGAGCCCAACATTCAAAATTTTAAAAAAGTCAAGAATACAGAAAGAAACTGATTTATGAAACAAAGTGAAAATGTCATAATAGAGGTATAGACAGAGTACTATGGGAGCTTAGAGGAATTCCTTAGTATTTCTTGGGTATCATCACAACCATAAGAATACAAATGTGCTCTTAAATTTGACTCTTCCTTTCTTCTACTGTGCAATTCTTAAACTCATTTCTTGTAATTTTCAGAACTCATTCCACTGATTATATACTGGAAAAAAATGAGCCTTTACTGTCAGGAGTACACTATGAATCAGATAATTGATAGTTCCTTATCAGAACACCAGGAACATCAGTGTCAGGTACTTACTAACACTTTGATATAATCCAAGAAAACACAAGTTAGAAAAACACTTTTTTTTTTGTGGCAACTCAATTTAGTGAACATGCATCATTTTGTGAATTAGCTTAAAGAAGCTTTGCTCTTTATAAACTATTGGTAACAAGGTTTAAAAAAAGTTTCTCAACATATGCCTTCTTTATCAACATCAAAACCAACAAAACATTCTTACCAATAGAAGCATTCTGACTCAAAGTTAAGAAAGGAAGTCTTATCAGTGTTACCTCAGGAATGAGTCACACTGTGGTTAAAGTACCATTTTGTTCCCTGTAAAGACAAAACATTAAACAGTACCATGGCAACTAAATGTGCAGCTCCTCTTGTACTCAGATAAATGGTTCACGCATTACTCAGAAACCTTGAAATTTTACAAAAGTGTAATTTTTCCTTATGTCCTTGACACTTTTTTTTTTGAAAGAAAATGCTTGAAATATTACAGGAGACTACTTTACACTGCTCCTCTAAATGCATATAACCAAGTGCAGTGCTTTCCTGGATAATTCTGGATAGAAATGGGCATTTCATGTCTTTAGGCTCATTTACCTGCTCTCGATCCCATCTGAGGTAGATAGAGTGACAACAGTCTGGGAAAACATGTAAGGACACCTCCACAATCACACTATGATAAATAGGACTTTACTCATTTGTTGGGCATTCATTATGAAATCACACAACATCCCTGGGATAAAATTATTTTTCACATTGAGTACAAAAAGAGAGTTGGCTGAATAGATTAATATTCAAAACACTTTTGCATATACTACATGCCTTTCTAGAAATAAAGGTAACTGAAGAATTTTAATTGATTTCAAATGTTAATTTGAACCACAAACCCAAGTGGTCCTCCCACATAAGAGATAAATATGAATATCAAAAAGGAGAAATAATTAAATTAATTAACAATCAGCTTTCTGGTAAAAAAAAATCTTTCCATAGTCAATATTAAACTGTTTTGTTTGAATTAGCCACAAGGTATGCTCGTATGTTATTTTTACAGAACTGTCTCTCTGTTTCTACCATTTCTTCATAGGTTTGTTTTCAAATTTCAAAATTATATTTCAAAATTACTTTCTAATTTTGGAAGCTTTTCTATATATATATATATATATATATATATATATATATATAGTATATATATATTAGACTAAACAATCATCTTCATGTATTTACTCTACTTAATGCTATTGTCTGGATCAAAGGAGTAATACAAAATTATTAAAAAGTGATTTAGTATATACAAATAAATTATTCTTTAGTTGCTCTCTAGGGAACAAATTCCATTTAATAAATTTAATATGACACTTTGTAAAAACTAGTTATACACATGTTTATTTACTTCCTATAATTTTTAGAATGCATATAGAAACAATTTTAGGATGTGTATCAAATGTGTAAAGAAACTTCAATTTGTTCTTTTAATTCTATGTTATATAAACTTATTTGAAAAAAAGGTGAAATGAGAACTTTCTAAGTACATTGTGGTTATCACACAAAACTCAGGCTCAAGGGCATAGCTGAGTGAGAGGGTGAAATGGCGACGTTGGTTCAAATACAATGAGAAACCATATGTTACTATTCATATCTCAACTCTGTCTTCCTCTTTCTGTACAATTGTCTCATTCTTTCTTTCCCTCTGCAGAGTTTTTTTTCTATTTTTAAAACCACATGTCAGAAAATAGCTCATGCTAACAGCTTGTAAGTTTGCATGATTTCGATCTAAAAACTCAGACCATAATGGAAGAACATTTTTCACTTCCAGTTCTGAAGCTCTGAGAATGGACTTGGACTAACTATGCACATATTAGGAACCTACCTCTGCCATCCTCCCTGAATGGTCAAGGAATAATCACCCTCGAAAAGTATGCTTCCTTGACTATAAGCACTTGGAAGGAAGAGGGGGAAGAAAAAATCATTTTCCACAGGCATGGGCGTAATTGCAGAGAACTTTGTGAAGAATAAACCTGGTGAATTGTGCCTGCCAATAACATTGACACCTTTGCAACCATGTCTTATTATAGAATAATAAAATATCAAAAATTTAAGACTCTGTTAGGGGGAAAATGTATCTCAGTATGAATAATCTCTCAATTCAGTGAGGAAAAATAATGGATGCAATGGCAGCAGAAATTTAACACTTGAGAAACAGCTGTTTGACCCAATTTTTTCTGCTCTGTATTTAAAAACAATTTTTCCTCATTATGTAATGATGTGTGCTATGAGAGGGTTTTCTGATTATTCCTTTCACGTAAATGCTAAATCTGTGATATATCTTATATGGGAGTAAGGCTGAAAAATATGGTTGCTTGGACATACAATATTGACTAAATTTTTTAGGTTATAGCAACTAATGCAAGTTGCTTTTTCCAAAGTGGTTATAATGGGGATAGTTCACACATTAGGGGTAGCATGACCATAAAATCTTTCACTTTGTCCTTTCAAATCAGATGTTATGATCATCGCAAAGATAACTCTCTTACCCATCCAATGATAAAAAACAAAAGTCATGCTGTAATCATTCTATAACTGATTAACTTTCACTGGTATTGATTTTAGAAGGCTTTTTTCCCATCCAGAAACTATTTGACCTTCAAAGAGAATGCTATCACTTATATAAATGACATTTTCCATAAAATAGTTTTAAAGGAATACTCCAAGCAAGGACACTGATCCAAGTGGAAAATATTACACTCAGAAATATACAATTATATAATTTAAATTTAATCCAATTTTTACTTTAGCTTTAATTTTGTTTATTTTATCTTTAAACCTAAAGTTCAATAATAAGGAGATATTTGCAAGGAGTCCATTATAATCTAGAAAATTATTATATTATTGTCTAAATTTCATTAATTATACTCAATATTGTGATGAGAACAAGGTAGTTTTGCTCAATGTATTTAAAGTTAAATATAGTAAAAAAACACACCATGCATATTCACTCAAATTAGCACAATCCAATTTACATAAGTTATTAATCAGATGGAATTATTTATATTTTCTTAAAATAGTATCCATCTTATAAGTTATAGGAAATAACAGCAGAATTTTTTAAAATTTACTTCTGGAAATTGGACTAAGCCAATGGATGCTTTGATGACAGTAGTTGTAGTAGTTACTTTTCTATTGCTGTGATAAAATACCATAATGCAAACCAACTATTGAAGAAATTTATCTTGGCTTATGGTTCCAGCCAATTAGTAGTATATTATGGTGGATGGGCATGGCAGCAAACAGGAGTCATGTTGGCAGGATCAGGAAGCTGCAGGAACATATCATTAATTGCAAATACAAGCTGGAGAAGGCATACTGGAAATGGAATGAGGCCAGAAACTCTCAAGATCTATATCAAACTTTCTTCAGCAAGATGGACATGTCCATAACCTCTCCAAACAGTGTCAGCAAGTGGAAATGCTTGTGAAATACGTAAGTTGTCAAATATGTAAACCTAAGAGAGACAATTCTCATTCAAATCATCACATTCTACTCCTTGGCCCCCATAGGCTCAAGGTTATATCACAAGTCAAAATGCATATTATATATATAACTTAAATAACACTCCCATACACTTTCTAAGTTTCAACACTGTTTAAAAGACCAACCAGAGTCCTTTTGATGCTCACAGCAACCTCTTAACTGTAGCTACCTGTAAAATCTAAAACCAAATTCCATGCTCCCAGCATTCAGTGACATCACAACCTAGGTTTCATGTTTGCTACTGTACTCAAAGAGCCTCCCTGCAAGATTCTGCTACCACACACAGTCTAGCATCAGTGGTTCTCTGAAACTGCTGATGAAGAACCCACGACAGCCCTCATTCTCACATCTTTAATGCCTCTAAAGCCAATACCAAGTGGATAGCATTGCCTAATTCTGCTGCAAGTTTGGTATGGGCCTGGGTGCTCTTCAGTCACACACAGCAGCTTTTGTTTGTTGTCGTTTTCTGGGAGCAGGCCTAGACATTTTTTCACATGTTGGAAGCTTAGCTGAGTGTGGTCTTTCTTTCATGCACTTTTCTCATTGGGCCAGTGTGGAGAAGGAAACGTCTCCGTAATCATTCTAATCTCCTTAAAAGTTACAGCCTGTCTTTTAGCAGAAGTATTGGCAGCAACATGAAGATTCCTAGTGTTCCTTTCAAATCCAAAATACATTTTGTATTTCTCTTCAAAGTTGTCCACTGACTTACACATACAACTTGGCATATGTGTATACACACACATATATACATAATAATAATAATAATAATAATAATAATAATAATAATAATAATAATAATAATAAATATATATGAAATCATGTTATCTTTGGAAGCATAAATTGAAGTGAGATCAAAGCAAATTGTATGTTATTTGAGGCAGAATGAAGGACAACAATATATACATTGCTCATCCATAATATCAAAGACTCTTCAAATTTAGACCTTAGATCACTTTTAAATGAGTTTATGTACTCATTCATAGTGCTATTGATAGAACTAAAAGAAAATATATTCATGATTCCTATCCATGTTTTGTATATATTTAGGTAAAGAGTGATTATGTAATTAAGAATTTTAAACTAGGTCAGGTGTGGTGTATAGAGGAATATTTAATCCTTTAATCTATCAGCATGGCTGTTCTAGGGTAGAAAAAAAATGTTGGTATACACCTTTATTCCAAGTGTTCAGAAGGCAGTGATGGTCCATGTCTTTAATCCCTAAGACAGAAATAGAATGTGGAAGCAGTCATAAGGAAGTAGAAGCTCAAAAAGAGTCAGATTGAAAGTGACATCTGAAATGAGTCAGTAAAAGAACAGGCAAAGAAATTAATCAGAGGAAGAGTAAGCAAAGTGAATTACAGAAGAGTCAGTTAAAGTGGTGAGTTGCAGTAGCAGGCTGAAGAAGAGTCAGTTACAGCAGAGTCAGTTACAGTAGGAAGTATGAGGTGTACTGTATGACTGAGGAGACAGGCTGAATGAGCAATTAGAGCTCAGTGAGAGACACAGAGGCACTTCAGCAGCAGAAGTCAGTATCAGATGGAAAGAGTGAGCCAGTTTGAAGACTAGCAGAACAGTTCAGTCTGAGTCAGAGAGTCAGTCAGAATCTGCGAGTCAGAAGAGTTCAGTCTGAAAAAGTCAGCTGCCTCAGAAGGTCTGATTGAACAAGCAGGTTAGAGAAGTGTTTGAGCCAGTGCAGTGAGTGAGTTGAACTGGAAGAGTCATTTGAGTTCAACCAGCTATGAGTTCACAGGGAGCTATTTGGGGTGGCTCAGTTGTGGTGAGCCTCAGAGGTTTGAATATTTTAGATTATAAGGAGGCCAAAATGCTCTAGGGCTCCAGGAAAAAACCAGTGATTTAAGTAGACAAAAGAATGAACCACCTTTGCCCTGAATAAATATTTGACATCTAGTGGATCTACAACTACAGTACTTGATCATAAATCTTTTCCAAATGTGTAGTACAGTGAATTGATAATTTTAATAAATCTCAAAATTTTGTGGTACAATATATATCAAAGAAATTTCAGTGCATATTAACACAATATATGTCATTTGTGAAAAAGGACCTAACATGTTACTTAAAATCATTTAAGCTATAATTTTTAGCACTTTGGCATATTTATTGTTGAAACAGTCTTGTTTTAACACTACACTACAGTGGTCTTGTAGTATCCACTTATCAACAGGTTATAGAGAACGTGACATGGTATGTGATATAGCTTGGATATGATGGGACTAAAGCCCTTATTTGACTTAAATCTAGTATGTGATCCAAATACGTCATCTATCAGTACTTCAGTGAAATTATATTCTATATAAAGAAAATATCTTGTCATATTTATAACCACCTGAGAAGTACAAACTACAAAGTATAGACCATCTGATAAGTGCAAACTACAGAAAGTGTGTGCAACCTTTGCAAAGGAAGTCTTCAGACAGCTGTCCGAGTGTGGTGGTGGTGGTGGTGTTATCAGAAAGATAAAAAATAAGACTGTCCTGAGGGTAAGGGTAAGCAACCTTAGGATTTTGGCTGGTGACTGAAAAGAGGATATAGAAAGAAGGGGAAAGAATTTACATTTTCTGGCTTAGAACTCAGAAAGCAGAAGGCATAATAGTTAGAGTCTATAAACAACTACATTGAGGGAGTGACTTCTGAGGTATATAAGAACATGACTTATTAAGGGAATAGCTATTCCTTCCATCTTTCCAACACACAACCTTATAAACTTTTGAGTACTTTAGAATGTCCTATCTCCAGTCAGGGCCAGAGATGCAGTGCAGCTCCTATTCTTCTGAACAAAAATCATGTAACTGAGTCAATTTGAGGCAAGACAGGAAGGCAAAGTAAGCCATGGGGACATGGGAGGAGAAAGGAGTCTTTTGCTCCATCTGGTTGAAGTTTCTGGCCAACTGAGAAACATGATTTCTAGCAAATGTATGTTTATTTATCTGATAATTAAATTTTCCAATAACTTGGAATGAGAGTGAACTAAAGAAAAAAAATACATCTAAATTCAGAGGAACAAAATGAAGTGTCAAATGAATAACATCTAAATTACAGACATTTTATCCCCAGTGTTTTTTCCATGAATGAGAAATACAATAAAATTTCAATTTGTGAAATATAGTACCATAAATGCAGAGCTATTACCATGAGCTTAATTATATCAACCCAACCTGTAGCCCTACTTTAAATTAAGTACTAGTAGAATCAAGTATCAGCAAACACACCAATAAAAATGTATACTTTGATCATAAGGTAAAGAACATTTGTTTGCAAACTTTTTTGTACATTTGTGTAATTGCTTTTGTTTTTAAAATAATGCTAATACTAATAGTATAAATATTGTTTTAGTTTCAGAAATACAAAACAAAAATATTCGTAATATACATATATATTACACATTCATTCTAATTATTCAATGAATAATTACATATTTCATTGATTTTTGCATATATTTTACATTTATTCACCTATTTCCATGTATTTATTTATATATAAGTGTATATTATATGTATAAATGGAGTATATTAATTTACATTGCTAGTTAGCTGTGCGGTTGGCACACAACTATAATCTCAGTACTCAGGAGGCTTAGGCAGGAAGGTCTAGAGTTCAAGGTCATCCATACATGCATATAGAGTTTAAAGTAATCTTGAACTAGATGAAGCTCTGTCTCAAAGTGAAACAAAACTAAACAAAAACAAAAAATTAAAAAGCAAATCCCATTAGCCAATAACATAATCTATATTTGAGTTTTTAATCTTCATTTTTCCCTTGGAGTTAAATTGTCATAAATAATTTTATAATTTATAAATTTTAAGGAAAAAAATCTAGTTTGTTTTAAAGTATTAAAGGATGTTCTTAACATTTACAGCAGAACAACTTACGTGGTCACGAGTAGTGATACCCATTTCTCATTTCAATGACCATGTCTTGTGGTGATTAGCCCATAGTGTAAAATAATTAATTCTATTTAAAGACAATTTGAGCCAAGATGACTTCCAGCAACACAGGAAACAGATCCTTGTCAACTTATAACAATGACTTGGCTATGAAAACAATGATATTAAAGTATTTAACAGAATACAGTTTAGAGAGACTGATATACACATTAATATAATTTCCAAGGATTTTCTAATCATCAGGAATAAAAACAATTTCATTTCTGCCCAGATATTTTATTTTGTCGTTTAAAATTTAACTTTCTGGGCCACAAATGTCTCTGATTGAAGGTTTTTGTTCCCACTAAGTAGATGATCTTATTTATCTGTAACTGTCTTGTTTTATAACTTTGACTGAGTTCTGTATTAGCTTTCTTATTTAGTGAATAGTTAATACTGTAAAAATTAGTGCAGCTTTCTAAAAACTTTAAAAACCATTTAAATTTAATTAGAAATATTTAGTCAAGTATTAAGAGGAGCTGGGTTACTTGTTTTTCCTTAATTTTTCATATAATTCCTCATTATGCTGCACAGGATGGACAGAAAATAACCATGTAATTCAGGAGCCCTCAAACTCTTGCTTCTCCTGCCTCAGCCACCAGAATACTAGTGTTACAGGTATATGTACCATCATACCCTAAAAAGATGGGTAGCTTTAACGCCTGAAAAATCACATAAAAGAACTACAGTAGGGATGATTAGGTTGTAAATTCTGTGATTAGCAAATGTATAATTTAAATTCTTTTTGGAGAATGAAGGAAGCATTTGTACCTTGATTAAGTCAGAATTCATGGCAAACTTCCTAATGCTGCCACCCTTTAATACAGTTCCTCATGTTGTAGTGATCCTATGCAGTAAAATTTATTTGTTGTTACTTCATAACTGTAAATTTGCTGCTTTTATTTGTTAATTGTGATTTAAATATCATATATACAGATGGTCTTTAGGTGATACCTGGAACTGGAGTTACAGCTGACCAGTGTGGGTGCTGGGAACTGAACCTGAGTCCTCTGGAAGAGCAGAAAGTGCTCTTAAATTACATTCAAACATATGTTTTTTTTGTTGTTATTTTGTTTTGTTTTTTTGTAGAATTTGCATTAAGGTTAGATATATAACATATTTTTATTTTCTTAGCCATTTAGGTTTACTGATAATGTAAATCTGAAGTGTAATAAAAATCTTGGTATTATGAGTGATCATCAGAAACTGGATTTAAGGAATAAATGAAAAAAAACACTCAATTTTAACTCCACTGTTTAATTTTTATTTTAGGTTTTTCAGTAATACAGGTTTTAAGTCTTCCACAATAGGTACAATTATTTCTCACGTATTAGTCTCATGTATCAGATATTATGTTAAGGTCTAATAAACTGAATGAGAAAAGGGAAACATTTTCAAAAGACTTCCTAAATAAATCCCCTTATCTTACTAGAAAATCCTCTTATGATTAGAAAGTTGTGTTTATGGCTTTTAAATGCAGGCAGTGTTAACAAAATATTAGCTTACATATTTCCATTTTAAGCTTTATTACTATCATCGATCAGCAATGAATTATTAAAATCAGAATATAAGGTGTAAAGGCCAAAAGGCAGCATGCTCTAGTGACATTGATTAACATATCTTCCTGTCTAAACTCATCTAGCTATTCTAGTAAGTTTTATGATAGAAACATGAGTGTCAAATGCTTTTGTAGTAACAAAATATACTCGGAGTTAGAATTTTTGTTTTTGGTCTTCAAAGATGCAGATGAGCCATAATTGGGGCTAGATTTTATATATATTACAAGTTTGTTTGTTTGTGTAATTTCATGTCTGTTTCTAAGAAGAATATGGGGATAGATTTTAATAAAGGATCCATGCAATAGGATTGTGAAAATGGAGATAATTTTTCAACAGTATTATACTAAGAAGGAATGGTTATTGGTGTTGGTTTGAAGAACATATAATTATGTAAGAAATAATACCCCAAAATAGTTACTGTAATTAAATACTAAATTTAGTCTATGCTTCCTGGAAGCCAAGACAAACTTTGAAAAATCAAGATTAGTTACAAAACTCTAGTTGCATATTAGATCTCAGTATTGACAAATCCCAGCACCATATCTAATTGTCATCAATTTAAAGGAAACACGATTTTTTAAATGATCACTTAGGTCACGGTGGATGCCATCATGTTCATTTGGTTTTGGAGAAATTTTTGAATCATTCTTCAGTTGAATGTTGGATATATAAATATTTATAAAAATTGAGAGTTATTATTGCTCTCTATAACAATTCCACCTGCAATAATTTATGTTTGGAGACTATCAGAAAAAAAAAACTAACTAAACTAATCTGGATCCACCAAGAAGTCTCAAGTACAGGAGGAAATGGATACAACAGAGTTACATGATATAGTAGATGAGATAGTGGCTCTTAAAATATCCAAGTCCTTATCTTTGGAACTTGTATCATATTAAACATTGAAAATATTGTTTTAAATATTATTATATATTTTCCTGGATTATATAGGTAAGCATTAAATTTAACCACACTTCTTTTCATAAGAGGAAAGCTAATGAACAGTTTTCTATAGAGATAGAAGATAACAAGACTATAGTTGTAGATGTAAACATTGATGTAGATTCACCAGATGTAGACATCAGTTCAGGGCAGAGGACAGTTTATTCTTTTGTCTGATTGAATCACTGGTTATAGCCTGGAGCCCAAGAGTTTTTTGGCTTCTTTACAATCTAGTCTTAATCCTTGAACTGGAAGACTGCAGCCTTCATACAATCTAGAACATTTAAACCACTAGCCTGGATCTAAAAGGCTTCAGCCTTAGTCTTCCACACCCTACTGCTGACTGAGTCACTCTGACCAGTTCCTTCTGAACTCTTACTCTTCTGGTTCAACTTACTCTCTGTTCTGTGCTTCTGCTGAGATCAACCGTGTCTCTATTTCTCTCTGAGCTCTTACTTCTCCAAGTACCTGACTGCTTCAATTGACTCTGTTCTGTTCCTCAACTGACTCTTCAGCCTGCCTCTCAACTGACTCATTTGTCTACTTCTGTTAACTGATGGACTCTGACTACTTCAATTGACTCCTCTGTGTGACTCTTCAACTGACTCATCTTAAAAGACTCTGTTAACTGAATAACTCTAACTTCTAAGTAACTCTTCTGAAATGAGCTGAGAGCTAGCTAGCCTTTTCTCATGAGAGTATGGCATATCCTTACTCTGCTAACTCTTCTTCTGATAAGTCACTTTGTCTGCCATTCACTCTGAATCACCTCAGAAGTCACTTCCTATGTGACACTGACTCTTTCTGTGTTCTGTTTCCTGTGTCTGCTTTCACTGTCTTTTTAAGGAATAAAGGCATGGACCACCACTGCTTTCTGAATACTGGGATTAAAGGTGTTTGGTACCACTGCTTTCTGAATGCTGGATTATAGGTGATTCTCCATTCCATTTAGACCACACAGGCATCTGAATGTAGGTGCTGGAACGTAGACCCTAGCTTTTACACAGGGCTATTCCTCCATATATGACAACTGAAGCCAGTTGCTATATTGAAGGTGGAAGATGGGCTAAGGGATTATTCCAAGGCTCCCAGAAGAAGCACAGTCCTATTGCAGTCCTATTGACATTATATTTTAGTTTAGTAAGACTAGTTTAGGGTTTCTAGTCTCCTGAAAAAAAATGGATTCAATATATTCTGTTCTAAGACAATCAGCTTGTTGAAATTGATTAAAACAGTCTTAGGAGGTTCTATGTAACGTTTGATACAGTTAATGTATGTTCCTTTTCAGGAATGGAGTCACATTATGTAATTCAAGTATGACTATGAGAAAAGCACTATTTACCCAGTGTAAAATACTTAGAGGTTACATGTATCATATGATACTTATGAAGTATGTAAGGAACTGAGGAGATAACTCAGCAGTTAGGAGTACTAGCAGTCACATCAGGTGATACACAACTTCCTATAAGTCCAGTACCACAGGATCTGATACCATCTTCTTGCCTCTGTGGTCACCAACATACAAATGGCACATATCAGCATATACGTAAGGAAATAAATTTCTTTATCTCTGTGGGTAGGGTAAGGTGCTAAAAGGCTCACTAGCATTTTTGTATCTAATATGAAAATCATAAAAGAAATTTTAAGACTAATCAGGAATTCAATTGGCATTTCTATATTTTGATAACATTCCTGGTATTACTGCATTTTAGAAAGCAATATTCTTTTGAAAATCTCCAGGAGATGGACTAAATGGCTAGTTCTAGAATAAGAAAGGGATAATAGGATCTCTTTCTTTAGTCAGGGTAGAAAGATATAGAGAAATAAGCCTGTGTGATAGATATGAAGGAATCAAATTCAGGGGTTTATATGAAGAGACTGAACTCAGAGGCCTATGTGGCCCATATGGAATATAGAAAGAATGTCAAGAATGTTACACACCTTTAATACCACTATTCAGAAGGCAGTGGTAGTTCATTACTTTAATCCCAGCATTTGGGAGATGGGAAGCAGAACTCAGGAGTCAGTGCCAGACACAAAGTGACATCTGAGATAAGTCAGAAAAAAGGGCAGGCAAAGTGATGAATCACATGAAGAGCTGGTAGAGTGAATCAGAGTAAGGACAAGTCCAACTCTCATGATAGAAAAGCAGGCTCTCAATTCATCAGAAGGAAAGGGGATAAGATACAGAGGCTGACTGAGGCAGTATGGGGCAGTGAGCGCTCAGAGACATAGAAGCAGTCTGAAGAGTCTGAGGTAGAGACACAGAAGCAATTCAGGAGAAGTAAGCAGAGCAGTTAAAGTCAAGCAGAGCAGTTCAGTCTGAGGCAATCAGGGAATCAGCCAGAGTCATAAGAGTTCAGTCAGAAACAGTGTGCCAGCTCAGAAAATCAGTTTGAATCAGTTAGCTTAGAAAAGAGTTTGAGCTAGAACAGTGAATGAATTGAACCAGAAGAATCAGAGTTCAGAAGGAGCTAGTCAGAGTGGCTCAGTTAGCAGTAAGTCTTGGAGACTGATTAGATTCTATAGAGGTTTAGAATGTTTTAGATCGTATAGAGGCTTAGGCTGAAGCCTTCCAATTCTAGGCCTCCAGGATTAAGTGATGGAATTAACCAAAGAATAATCTGTTTTTTGAACTTGAATCAACATCTACAGAAAGATTTATTTTTATTTGGAAATTTGCATAATCTGTGTTTTGTGTGCTGCTAACCTAGATGCACTTGGGTCTGAACTGATACTAGGATGTTAGAAGCAGTAAAATAGGCAGGAAATGACAAGTTCTTCAGGTGGAAATGTTACATTACACTTGGCACAATGTGAATGAATGTTTCTGAGCCCTCTTGATACAAGAGATGAAGTATAGTACCTCAATATTCTTTTTGGAACTGATAGAGTGTTTGACTAATATTCAGAAAGTCATGGTTTAATTTCCAGAATTATATAAATAAGTGGTGGTGCAGATCTATAATCCTAGAACCCAAGAAGTAGAGAAAGGGTGGGGGTTCAAAGTTTATTTATCCTCAGTTATGTAGTGAGTTATGAAGCTATCCTGGTATGCATAAAAACAACAACTCCAATAGTACAAAGAAACAAACCTACTGATGCATGACCATGGAGAATTCTGGCCTGAATTTCAGGAGACTGAAGCAAAGTAATTCATCGCAGGTACCTGATCTTGAGTTTAAGAAAGAAAATAATGATGGAGGAAGCAGCAGGATAAATGTAATAACAAGTGTGGTGTATCAATGTTCCAGTGAAAATTTCTTTGTTGCCTATCTTTGAAATGTAGTTGCATGAACTTCCCAGGTGAATTTACTAGTATCTGAGCAAGGTGTTAGCTGCTTCCTAATCCATGATAAATAATCATTCGTGACTCAAATCTATACCCCCAGAAATCCAATGTATTATTTTTTTGAAAAAAACTTCCTTCCTCTGTGCTCCCAGAAGTCTCTGTGTCTAGTTTGCATAATTCTCCTGATGCAAATAAATCAATAAAGATATTCTGAATAGGCATTCTTGAGAATTCTCTTTTTGTTGGTGTGAGGCAGGTTGTGGTATGTGTATGTATTTATGTGTGTATGTGCACACACTGAAATTGATGTCAGTATCTCATTTTTAGACAAGATTTCTCATTGAACTTGTAGCTCACTAATTCAACTAGGCTGATGATCAGCAAGCTCCAGGCATCCTCCCTTTTCTGTTTCTGTCTCTTGAGAGCCAGGATTAGTGAGTTCTGTGATCTGAATTCAGATCCTCAGGTTTGCAGGTCAACCACTTTACTGACAGAGCCATCTCCTCAGGATTTCCTTAAGACTTTTTAAGAGACCATAACCTAGAACTAATAAACTTCTACAGGACACAGGTTAGTGCTTGTTTTTACTACACAAGACTTAGGTAAGACACCACATGTGCCACTGGACAATATGTCCATCTTTAAATAAGTGCTAATGAGACATTCATGAGTCATTGATTGTGGCAGTGGTTTGAATGAGGATGTCTCTCATAGGTCCAAGTATTTGAGCATTTGGTCCCAGGGTGCTTGTGTTGTTTGTAGAGATGTTGCAACCTTTCTAGGGAAGTACTTAATTGAGGTTGGTCTTTAAGAATTCATAGCCTTATACCACTTCTAGTCTATGGTTTGCTATTTGTAGCTGTTGATATGATTTCTAAGCTTCTTGTTCCTACCACCATGACTGCTTTGCCTCTTTTCTGTGATGGACTCTTATTGCCCTGGGACCATAAGCCATAATTAAGCTCTCTTTTCTTTAAGTTCTTTTTGTCATCATGTTTTATAACAATACCTGAAACGTAGCTAATATGTTGGTATGTGCAGGTATGTGCTCTATAGGTCCCCCAAATCATTGGAATTTTTCAGATTGATAATTCTGTGATGACAAGGCCTGTCCTACTCACTGGTGACTTAGGAGAATATAGCATAAATTCCTGATATTTGGATGATAAATAGTTATCTAATTAATGAGTATGGCTAAAAAAATAGATTTGCAAAAGGAGACACTATGACAGTAATACCAGAGAAGAACACTTTATATCAAATAGCTGAGGTAAGAGTACAGTACAGATACAATTGATCATTGCACTTTCAAGTGATTTTTCACCTGGTCTTTGGGATTTGTGAACTTCAGTAGCATTCCGTAGCACTGTCTCCTGTGAAAAGTTTAGCATGCATCTGTCAGTAGTGGCCACCCACTCTTGGATTCCCTGAAGGATCCATGCTAAATATTCCAGTTGTGGTAATTCTTCCAACTCTGTCAAATCAGTGATATGATAAATCTCTAGGGCTACTAGATTAGCATAACATAACCCATTGTGTCCAAACACTGACAGCAATATTAGAGTACAAAAATAAACCAGAAATCCTAAAGACTTTTTGGTCCTCTGAGAATCTCACAAAAATAAGTTTTCTCACATTTTGTTCTAGTATCCAAAGTGAAATTTTTTTAAGAACCCTGTTTCCTGTGCCTACTGAAAGTATTTGAATGTATGATGTAATATACAGTACTGTTATGTATGATTTAGTATACAGTACAGTTTATCTGAAAACTCTAATGAGCCTCACTTTTAGGTGAGCCCTTTTAAAACTTATACACTCAAGAAATATTACCCTTTCCCCCTATTCTAGCAAGGATACTTGGATGACAAGGGGACAACAATTCGATAGAATAATATTGTCTTCCAACATGATTCCTAAGCTGTCTTTCCCTACCTCAACTTCAAAAACTCACCCCAGAACTTTCCTTTTACACATTCACATCAAAACAATGCTTTGGATATGTATCAGAGAGAAAGAAAAGCAGATGCATGCTATTTCATATAATTAAAATGCTATACTTCATAACACTTCAAGTACATACTATTAAGGTTTTCTTTTTTTTCCTTCAGATTAATCTGAATGAGCAACTTCTGGTCCTGTTCTCTTTTTTTGTTCTTGTTTTGTTAGTATTGATGATTGAACACAGATTCTCATGCAGACTAGGTATGTATACTATTTCTGAGTTATACCCCTAGGATATACATTTTCTAGCTACATTTTCTAGCTACATTTTCTAGCCTTTCTTATTTCTTGTAATTGATAAATATGGTGTGTGTTTTTTTTAAATGATGTTCTGTCATATAATGTGGTAATTCCTTAGAGAAGTCATGATATCAAGCAAGACCACATTAGATTTTCTTCTCTGGCAGAATGATTAGTTTATATTTACAATGCTTCTCTTATTTTTTCCCTTGTGCAGATACTCAATTGTGGAGGAGCTGTTTAATATTGGTTAATTGGTTAATTGGTTAATTTAATATTGGTAATATTGGTTAATATAGTCGTACATGTAGGATTATATTTTTGTACCAAGTAGATGAAAAAAAAAATCTATGATGGGTTCTTAGTCTTTAGACATTTGGAGGTAGTTAAGAGTCATTGCTATTTGTAAAAATCTATACAAAGGAACATTATCATTATGTTGGCAGCATCACAGAAAATGATGTTAATCATGCTAGAAATCATGTTTCTCAGTTGGCCAGAAACTTCAACCAGATGGAGCAAAAGACTCCTTTCTCCTCCCATGTCCCCATGGCTTACTTTGCCTTCCTGTCTTGCCTCAAATTGACTCAGTTACATGATTTTTGTTCAGAAGAATAGGAGCTGCACTGCATCTCTGGCCCTGACTGGAGATAGGACATTCTAAAGTACTCAAAAGTTTATAAGGTTGTGTGTTGGAAAGATGGAAGGAATAGCTATTCCCTTAATAAGTCATGTTCTTATATACCTCAGAAGTCACTCCCTCAATGTAGTTGTTTATAGACTCTAACTATTATGCCTTCTGCTTTCTGAGTTCTAAGCCAGAAAATGTAAATTCTTTCCCCTTCTTTCTATATCCTCTTTTCAGTCACCAGCCAAAATCCTAAGGTTGCTTACCCTTACCCTCAGGACAGTCTTATTTTTTATCTTTCTGATAACACCACCACCACCACCACACTTGGGCAGCTGTCTGAAGACTTCCTTTGCAAAGGTTGCCTACTTTCCTGATCTCTAGCTTCGAAAACATGACTCTCTCTCCCTCTTTTCCACCCCCTACTTTCTATCAGCTAACATAAGATTTACAAATTGCCTACTTTGCTGTTTATGCTTTCAAACTTCAATAAACTTATCCTAGAGCTCCTTTTTGAGTCCATTTTATAATTCTTTTGAATATGAGACCAAAAACATGCAAAAGGATCATGTTTTCTTCCTTCATTCCTCCCTTCCCCCCTTCCCCCCTTCTCTCCTTCCTTTCTTTCTCTCTTTCTCTCTTTCTTTCTTTCTTTCTTTCTTTCTTTCTTTCTTTCTTTCTTTCTTTCTTTCTTTCCTTCTTGCATTCCTTTTCCTGGTAAGAGCCATTTCCTCTGGTCCTAGATGCATGTGTTTATATTATATATATATATATATATATATATATATATATATATATATATATATATATATATATATATGAGTGGAAAGTTGACTGTGTCTGGGAATCTGTTTTATAATAACCCTAATAAATGACTTTGTTCAACCAAGTTGGATTTGGATGACATCCTTTCTTTTGATGCTAGGTGTCTTTTCTACCTGGGATGGTTAAATATGCTTTTTAGATATATCAGCAGGAAAATTACACTAAAACCTTTCAAAAACTAAAAAGAGAGAGTGTATCTCAATGGCCCTTTTTCAACTTTTATTTTGTTGAGAATTTTGTACTTGAGCACTGTATCTTCAACTTTCTCACCCCCTGCTCCGTCCCTCCTCAGACTTTTTGGGTGACTTTCTAAACAAGCTCTTTTTAATCGAGTCAACTAATATTGCCAATCCAGAATGTGTAGCAGACATTAAATAGTTAAACAGCTTGCATCAGTTTATTCAGTTCTCAAAGACCTAATACTCTAATATAGAAATAATTTTACAGGAGCGACTTATTTAATGGTTGAAACTATTTTTCAAAATACTGAAATGTTTCATCTTTTTTTCCACTTCATTGGGCCACATGCTATCAAAAGGGAGCTGTCACTTATCTCGAGAATCCAGTAGTTTGCTTCAGATTTAGAAGTTGAATAAATGAGGCAAGAGAATCATTAGCACAGCATCACTGTAGGTATGTTTGTCAGCTGAGGCAATTACTCTAGGAAAGTTAAAAGTCTCAGAAAATTCCTTGTCTTTCTTTTAAATATGTCAGATGACACATGAGCATTTCATAACATAGGAAGACTATATTTAAAAATCAACCTCTTCTCTCTGTTCTACCAAACCCAAAGTGTCATGGACTTAATTCCATTTTCCTTTATGTGTCTATTGCATATACCAATCTCTGTTATTGTTGGCGACTGTGTTGCTCATTATCTTATAGGCACACTGTTCACCATAGAATTATTTTTGTAAGACTTAAGACATTCTTAAGAATTTTGGGGAGAACAAAACAAATATTCAGTCAAAGCAAAAATCTAAGGTTAATTCCATGTCATGGCTATTGGTATTAAAACTTCAATAAGCACAGGATGGCTTTAATATGCATTTCCACTATTATTTTCCCTAGTAGCTTCATAGTTTCTGGCACCATATTTGATCATTTAATCTATTTTTACCTCATTTTGATGCATAGAAGGAGATATAATAATAGTAGAATACTATTCAGTCATTAAAATAATGAAATTTCTGACATTTAGAACAACATGGACAGGACTATAGACTATTACATTTACAGAAATAAGCCAAGCACCATAACACAAACACAATATGATCTCAAATATGGAATCTGAAAATGTCATAAAAGTAGAGAATAGTTTAGTGGTTACAAGGAATTACAAATGGATGGAAGAAATTAGCTAAGGGGGAGACCATTACAGATGCCCTGGAGAAACAAGTTCTAATAGTCTATTACTCTTATGGTAACTATCACTAATAAAATACATTGTCTGTTTCAAAATAGCTAGAAATGATAATTTTAATATTATCATAAAATTAAATAATTCATTAGTAGTTACTAATTTCTCTGATTTAATCATTATGCAATGTATTGAAATATTACACCACATCCCATGAGTAGGTATAATTATGTGTAGACATTGATTCAGGGCAAAGGCATTATTTTCTGTTTAATTCAATCACTGGTTCTAGGCCAGGAGCCCTGGACCATTTAGGCAACCCATACAATCTATACTTTAGCCTAGAACTGGAAGGCTTCAGCCTTCATACAATCTGGAATATTTAAATCTCTGTACAATCTAATCAATCTTTAAGATTTACTGGTGACTGAGCCACTCTGACATGTTCCTTCTGAACTCTTGACTTTTTTATTTCAACTCATTTGCTTCCTTGGCACAAACTCTTCTCCAAGCTGACTGGTTCAAAGTGATCTTCTGAGCCAGTTTACTGTTTCTGACCAAGCTCTTTTGACTCTAGCTGATTTTCTGACTGCTTCAGACTGAACTATTCTGCCTTGCTTCAAACTGTCTCTCTTCCCCTCTGATACTGACTTCCTCTGCTGAGCTGTCTCTGTTTTTCTGCCTCAGAGGTCTCACTGCCCCATACTGCCTTAGTCAGCCTCTCTACCTCATCCTCAGTCAGAGTTTTCATTATCTTTATGTCTTGTCCTCTCTCTGCCCCTTATTCTCTATACTGCCTCTCTAACTCTGTGTCTCTCCCAGCCTGCCTGCTTCTGACTTCTTGCCTCATACTGCCTGCTGTAACTGACTCTGCTGTAACTGACTGACTCTGAGCTTAGAGCTCACCTTTCTATAGTGAGAGTTAGGTATGTTCTCTTTGACTCACTCTGCCAAATCTTCCTCTGATTTGTCACTTTGCGTGTCTTTCACTCTGTTTATTTCCTAGGCTTATAACATGAGTTCTATCTCTGGGATTCACATAATGGAAGGAGAGAACCATCTCTTAAAAATTGGCTTATGATGTCCATATATATGTGCCATAGATCATGTGTTGCCCCACTCACAAGAAAGTAAATACAGAATTAAAAACAAACAAAATAATCAACCAACTAAAATTAATTAAACTACTATAAACAAAATATGTCCCCCAAAAGAAAAATAAGAATAATGATGAGATTTCATTTATCCTAGTGGTTGATATTTGAGAAGCCTGGAATCTTCTTGTTATCTGGATCCCAGGTTTCCTGTAACTAGATCTTCTAAAACTAGAGTCTTTTTTTTTTCAAGACAGGGTTTCTCTGTTGTAACCTGCCTGTCCTGGAACTCATTTTGTAGACCAGGCTGCCCTTGAACTCACAGAAATTCACCTGCCTCTGCCTCTTGAGTGCTGGGATTAAAGGTGTGTGCCATCACCACCTGGCTAAAACTAGGATCTTAAGACTGTCTTTTGGTTTCTAATATAGTCAATGGCTAACTGTGGTCTTTTCAAAGGAAATATATAGCCTGAGACTATCAATTTATTTTTTCATAAATAGTAAATAAAATATAGATTGTACATATAGTCTCAGTCAGGTATTAAGCACAAAACATTTATCTGTACCACAAGGCTTTGTTATATAATTTCTAGCATGCAAGACATTAAAGCGTATTGAGTTGGTTAAGACTAAGAGCCAAAAAGCTCAGACTTTAAAATGAACACAGATGATTTAGAGGGGCACTGAAGGGTGATATGATGTAGAAAAAAAGTATGAGATAGAACCGTTTTTAACAGGTCAACAGATATAAAATTGAAGATTCTCTCATTTCAAACACTAATAAAGCTAATACAATAAAAAATACATATTGCTGAGTATTTCTTTATCCCCTAAAGCTGATTTTAGCCTACCTGCCTGCTTTCCTTCTTACCTTCTTTCCATTTCTACCAACTGCTCTCCATATTTTCCTTTCCAAAGTTTTTTTCATGGTGGAAATAGCTATTGTATCTCTCAAACTTAGTAGAATATTTCTCGGATCCTTGTGTAATACTTGGCAAAGGCACTGGCCCAAGCCAGTTCTAGACCAAGATCTTAAGAACACTAGAAACTTCCACCTTTATTATCTTATAATACAGTTGTGATGGTGTAAAATCTCTGTATTTTACTCTTGGGGAAATAGGCAACATGGAAGAGCTATGGTCGAAAATATACCACAGAGACGGAGGGGACATTTAAGACCTACCAATGCAGATTAGCCTTAAGTTAAAGAAATCACCGTTTGTATGTATGTGTGTTTCTAGTAAATGCAGAAAATTGTAAAACAAAATGAAACAAGCAAATAAAGAAACAAACAAAACCACAACAGACTCCTATTATTTAAACTGTTATATTTCTGCAAAAGTAGACAACCAAATCAGCATTTGGAATTTGAAAGGTCCTTGAAATAGTCAGCTACTCTATGTGGCTCAGCAATAGAGACCAAAAGGCATAAAATATAAAGTTAATCATTCATGTGCACTGTTTAAAGTCAAGAGTATGTGTGAGTCATCTATGATAAGAATGTAAAATGAGATGAGGAACATCTCTAGGCAGGAGTTTGCATACTCTAATATGAAAAGGCTAAGAAAAGAAATACAAGCCAGCAAAGGAGACAAAAAGAAAATCCAAAAGAGAAGCAGAGTAACAGAAAAAAATTAAAGAAAATCACAAAGCCTCAGAGAAGTATCCCATGGTAAAGGAACATATACTCCTTTGATAAATGTTGCCAAGAAGTTGAGTACAATGACAGGAAACAGTTTATGCCTGAGAGCACAATGAAAAATGCTTCCATAAGACTTAACATCATCAACATCATTTAGAGAATTAATTTTCTCAAAGAAGACATATTTGATGTCATTAACCTACCCCTGTCATATCCATTTTCTTCTACTGGCAAATGTTTGTTCATTTTTTGATCCTGTGCAAAATCATTTCAAGATAGAAAGTATGTAAGCAGAGATTTACAGTTTCAATGCAATTATAATGGTATGATTCATTGGGAGGTCATTTGTAAATTGTAAGGAGCTGATTTTTTCTTTTGGCTATCATACTGATCTAAAGATACTAAAAATTTGCAGGAATGGATCATTTGGTATTTCAAGTCAATTTTTATGATAATTAAGATTAATTGATAACAACCTTGGGCATGTCACAAGAGAGGGATGACCCCATTTTGTAACTCCAGTATGTGATTACTAAAGTGAATCATATTTCAATACCCAGTTTCTCTACATGATACATAAGTAAATCACATAAAATCAGTAGTAGTCATTATATTCTGAATTTATTCATTACTTTCAAGTTACTGCAAAAAATCATTTTGTTAATATTTTAAGATGTATGCTAAAATGCTACCACTAAAAATTAAAAACACAAAATATAAAAATGAAAAATACTACTTATATAAACCACATTATTTTACTGTTCTAGCCACAAAAACATTGAGTAGGATGGGAGATAGAATAGTTGGTAAAATGCTTGCCAAGAAAATCCTGGCCTTAATAGACAGCACATAAACCAATTATAGTGGTAGCACACTTATAACCCTAGCATTCCAAAGGTATAGGTAGAAGGTTCAGGAGTTTAAGATCATAATGGAATTGAGATGCAGCATTCTCTCATTGGTGTCGTACCACCATGACAACATATACCTTCTCAGAAATAGCAAATTTTTGGATAAAATATGGATATGTGAGGAAGGACAAAGTTTGGAAATGTTATAGCCCTCAGGCAGAAAGCCTCTAAAGGAAGCTTTGCCAGTGTTCTACAGCTACTTTCCACTTTATCCTCAGCTTAATTTATTGCTCCAAAAATCTGGATTGCTATATTAAAATAGGGTTCATATACTACAGTCTTCCTCTATTAGAATTATCAATTATTAATTTTACATCAACATAAAGTGAAAAATAAGCATCTAAACATTATAATTGACTCTACTTCTTTTCCTTGTTGCCCTCACACCAGAGTAGAAAAGAGTTTGAAAGAATGAAGAGGTTGGTAATCCTTTAGTCATTTGCATATGTTAAATATACATTGAGATACCATCCAGGTAAGGGGATTTATGGATTTCATTACCATAACATCTGTAAAATCTTTATAATACTCTGCATAAAAAATGAAGAGTGACCAAGGAAATCCCTTAGGCCACATAAAAGTTTATAGGTTATTTTATTGCAGAGTATTTTACAAACTTGTCAAGCTTGAATGTAAGTTATGTACTTTTCTTTTAATTAAAATGAATGTTCAGAAGTTTGTCATATTTTTGTCAGCAATTTATTTCCTACCAGTTATTAAATCAATCAATAAATTAAAGATGCTGACTATTCAGTGTAGACGTTATACTTTTACTTTAACAATGAAAATACAAGGTTTTCTTTAAATTTAGTAATTTTAAAATGGAGAGAACATTTCTAAAAAGTTGTTCTTGGAGTCATTTTCTTAGAAATATGATTTGACTGACAAAAATGATCAGTGTCATGACCTACAACTCTCCTATATACATGCTAAATACTGGAAAACTATAGAGAAAATATGAAGGCATGACCTGGCAGCCAGCCTATACTTTCAAATAAGAAGCCAGAACACTGAATTCTGAAGTAACATAAGTAGCAGGTAGCTTACCTGCTCACGAATCTGCACTCTCCATGTTTCCTTTAATGTGCTTCTTCCTCATAGAGCTCCTGTTGTTTTAAATGCTCGCTATCAAATCCAAGGTAATGTGCTAACTAATAACAGTCGAAAGGCTTCCATTATATAAGTGGTAGCTAACGTGTAAGAAAGCAGACACTGTTCCCTGAAACCATCTTCAGAGTGAGTTTATCTCTGTGCCCTTTTATCTCTGAGCCCTTTATCAACCGTGGGGTACTGCTGTCTTGTAGGAGTATGCCCCAGTAACAACAAAAGGAAACAAATTTACTAAACTCTAAGCTATGAAAAATTCTTCTACAAAAGAATTCCCAAATGTTAAAGTTATAATGAGAGTACCAATTAGTTGTACTAACAACCAATTGACTAAATGAAATATGAAAACTGATCAGCCAAATTTCAGCAAACAAATTTGCATGTTGAAAATGTGACTGGTGGAGGGAGTAAAGATGCTATTATCAAAACATTATATTCTTATATAAAATTTTTAATAAATATATAAAACTTAGAAAAACATTTATTAAGATTGTGTACTCATAAATTTCTGGACAAAAATATTGTTGGCATAACTAAATTCTTCAAATCATACTGGAGATGTATACTACCTTTAATAAATATTATTAAATAACTAGTTATTATATCTGAAAATTTGGCTAAACTATTTGACTAAATTGCCAAAACCATAGCAATTTCTAGAATTTATTTATTTATTTATTTATTTATTTATTCATGACTGTATGACATGCACACTTTGGATTTTTAAAAATTATCTTATATGTAAGGGTATTTTGCCTGCCTGCATGTCTGTGCATTACATGACATGCAGTGCCTGCAAAGGTCAGAAGAAGGCTACAAATTGCCTTAAAGTAGACTTACAATCTCTCCAGATCTCTCATATCAGACATTTAAGAAATTCATAAGGAGTAACATAGTAAATAAACATCATTCCAACTAGTAAAAACAATGGATTTTTGTGACTTTACAAGAAGAAATATTTAAGATCCATTGGGACATACTAAAAGTGCTTTTAAATGATGTAGATATCATGAAATTTTACAGTCTTGATTTGTAGAAAGAAAAAATTCAAAACTTCCAAATGATTTATGCATTTATGATGGATGCACAGGTGTCGGAGAACATGAATAGTTTTGACTTGCTCTTCTATTTTTACTTAATTGTGTTCATATAATGCATCTTGATCATGTTTTTCCCTTCCCACAATTCCTATCAGATGTACTCCACCTCTCTACCCACCAACTTCATGCTCACTGTTTCCCCTCCCACCCCCTGTCTTTCTTGTAATTTTTTTCCTTTTTCAGGAGAGACTTACTTGTCGACAGTCAAAGTGACAATGCAGTACTTACATAAGCAAAAGTTTGCATTTGAGGAAAGTTTTCATCTATGATCTTGTTGAAGATCTGATCTATGGCATCATAGACTTATTTAAAGGTTTAGTTTTATATAGTCTCACTCATATTTCCTGCATGTTTATTCCTGTGTTTTTTTAATGATTGTTTTATATACTTTGCTTCTTTAGTCTAGTTTCTATCTTTGAGTCTTGATAATCTCTCTTCTATTTGATGCTTTTGACTGGAATCCTTTCCCTTGAATTTTCTAGTAGGTTATTGAGTTCTTTAATTCTGTATTCACTTCAGTTTGCATTCTCTTCAGTGTATTTATTTCTTTGATAAATTTCTCTTTCAAATCCCGAGTCACTTTCACCACTTTGCTCAGACTTAGGTGTTTTTTTACTCATTTTCATCACTCAGGAGTTTATTAATTCTAAGTTCATTCTTTTTTTACTTCATTGAACTATTTCTATGTGACTTCTTGAAACTCCTTGAATTCTTCGAGAAATTTATGATTGTTCTTTCAATTTCATGTCCTGAAGTTTATCTAGGTAATTCTCACTGAGAGAACATTTCTATGAGGCTGGTGAAATTTTCAAGGGGGATACCATCTTGATCTTTCATACTGTTTATACTTTTTCCATGATACATTGGCATATTGATTTCTTATGTTAGTTCCTTGATTGACTTGGGCATAGCAGGATGTGACAGAGCACAGGAAGTTTGCATGGGATTCAGCCTGTATAAAATGTGTAAAATGAAGACAGGTATACGTGGAGGGGTAGGCTGATACACAGGATGTGCCTTCTGGAAAGAGCCTATAGGCCCCTAGCTGAAGTGTGGAGATTGGTGTCAGCAGAATAGACTAGGCCACGAGAAACTAGATTTTGGACTTGAGCTAGATATGGGGATTGTGTGGGGTGAGTGCAAATAAATTTAGCCTTCTTGGGTTGAAAACACTCCTCCTAAGAGCCACAGGCTCACAAAAACCCAATGCCAAGAATGAGAAAATTCCCTCCTGAGCTGTTAGGGGAGTTCAAGTAACTCTTCAAATAATATACATTATAGCTGTTGCTCCTGGTTGCCTCTTAGATGTTGAAGGCAAGCCCATATTTCTGAATATACCATGCAGTTAGGACACAAGTCCTAGAGGATATGATCTAGAGTTGACCTGAAAGCCTCCTCCTAGAGGACTAGCTTTCAAAGTACTGAAAAGTATTTTGCAAGATTTTCAACTGAGGGTGGCAACTAATAGTCATACCCAGCTGCAATGTCTGTGAATCACAGTGATGACTACTATGACACAATAACCCTAAAGATACAATAGTGGTACCCATGATACTGGTGGTAACCAACAGCTCTCTAATTGGACTTAAGGCCTATTGCACAAGAGGGAAATCATGCCTGGTACTGGAAACCTAACCAACTACCCAGAGATAGTTAAGTCATGTATCTTAGAGGAGAACCTACTACCATCACTTTGCTAAAACAATACAAATCCTAACAGCATTCTACATATATACCCTTATTCCCACACGTAAGTATAACTCTTGTATATCATCATCTTTTCAACAAAAGGAGACCATTAACAGAAAACTACAACTGGTCAAAATACAGAGAATAAGTGAATTCTGGGTTCTTGGCACCAACGGATACATCTACAACACAACCCCGGCATTCAGCTCAAGGAACATTGCAAAAGAAAACACAGAAAGATTGTAAGAGTTAGAAGACAAGGGAAGCTGCTCTGCCACTGTCTCAGGGACATTACAGGAAAAATCCACCCATGTTCCCTCAACAAATAGGTTGCCTAAGCAAGACCTGGAGAATGACAATATCAATAGACATATTAATATAGAAGGGGTAACTCTCACAGGGTCTCTCACATATACAAATAACTAAAGGCAACTAAAGAATACTGAGAGCTAGATAAATACTTCTCCCTGAATATGTTCTGATAATAATTGGTTATCCAATAACAATTGAAATTATATACATATAAGTAAAATTTGATGGATTGAATAGCTTGTATTTAGATATGTAGCCTTTAGATAAAGATTCCTTTGGTTTAAGAGATTTTATACCATATTTACTATCTATGGAAAGGATTACACACTCATACAACATAAAGGCAGGTGTATTTTTGTGTTATAGAGACATAGACAAACATACAGAGATAAATAAAAATCATACCTTCATTACTACAATTTCAGCCATGGGGGCAGGAGTAAACAAAGAATCAAATTCTTTGGTGTAAATGAAGGAGCTGTTCTTCTACCAGAGTGCATGAGAGCAAATATCTGATATGCAGATTATCGTAGGCAACCTCTGTGGAAGGGTTGTTTGAACTCAAAGAGGTCATGACCCAGAGGCTGAGAATCACTAACCTAGATTTATCTGAAAAAAAGTACTCTCAACTGAGAAAATGTCTCCATCAGATTGATCTTCGTGAAAATCTTTGGGGCATTTCCTTGATTATTGATGGGCCCAACATACTGTGGGCAGTGCATTTCCTGGGCAGGTAGATGTTCATGAGTTGTATAAGAAAGCAGGCTGATCAAGCCATGAAGAGCAAGTCAGTAAATACTGTTCCTTCATGGCCTCTGCATCAGTCCTGCCTCTGGGATGATGTACTGATCTATTTTCTGCATGACAGACTGTGAGCAGGACATGTAAGCCAAATAATCCTTTCCACCCTCAGGTTACTTTTGGTCATGGTCATCATCACAGCAACAGAGAAGTAACTAATATACTATTGAAAGTCACTTTCATTTTTATACCACATTAAGGTCAAGTTGACCGAGTTTCCTTGGACAGGAGATATGAAATCATGATAGATCTGGGGGCCTTGTAGGCCTGTTTGATCACCTCAGAGTCATTGTGATACTTGGAGCAGAGCTGAAAGCAATGACTGAGATGCTGAAGGATTAATTCATGATAGGAACACTCTAAATACAGAAAGTGGTTAACAACAGGTTTGGAGTGAAGAAAATAACATCATGGATTATTCAAGAAAACTGACAACAATGAGAGAAATAAAAAAATAAACAAACAGGAAATATGTATATGCTGATTTCATTTACTATTCAGTTATGTGCCACTTCAATATCAGGACATTAGTAATTTTAACTAGTTATTAATTATTAATGAAGGAATGTATTTGTAAATTCCTCAATGAAATGCAATGAGCAAACACAGTAATCAATCACATTCTAAAACAATGTCTATAATTTGCCTAAAAAGCATATATTTTAAAAAGTGAAATAGCAATACTTCAAAATGCCACAACAAAAAAGCTCATGGGAGATGGATACATCAGGCAGGACCCACTTTAGTTTCTTCTGTTTTTTTCTGTCTTGTGATTCTTCTTCTCTGTCTCTGTCACAGCAAAAGAAGCTGGCTTTGTCTTTTGGTAATTTCCAAGAGGATTCCAAGAATGGGGAAAATTCTTTCAGAGTTGCACTTAGGGCTCTTAGGAAAACATACTTATAAAAATGCAATAAGTATTTTCTGCAACATAATGACTACTAAACTTGATGTACATAGGAACATTATTCTTTATATGCTTAGTACCTGTATTTGTTACTTGTTTGTTGCTAATATAAATGGGAATTGAAGTTGGCTGGCGAGGTCTTTTCAGAGTCAAAGATGCTTAAAAAGATCAGCAGGAATACTACCATCCCTTTATGTTTATACTCAGCTGTGCCTGTGGGTTTTACAGGAAACATGGTGGCCGTGAGTAGCACAGCAAATATCTAATCCACCCCTTATGTCAAATGCCCTTCATCATGGAAGAATTCTCAACATGGGATTAAACACGGTAGTGTAAGTATTTCATCCCCAGGAAAGCATCTATCCATATAAGCATACTGCTCTTATGTCTTTCTGGTTAATGAATAATCCTAAAAGAACGCTATGCTGCTCCTTATTTAAGCTTGTAAAATTATTGTTACTGATTAATTTTGATAATTTCACACACACACACACACACACACACACACACACACACACACATGTTGTATAAATCTTAAATCTACCACCTGAGATTACAGTTCTCAAATTTATTGGGAGTCTCCTAGGTGATGTACTGTCCTAGACAATTAATGTGTATTATTTGACTTTATTCCATGAACTAACCCACAAGATTATGGTTTTAGGAGGATTGCTCAAATATATTAACTTTCCCAAAAGCCATACTGCTAGTAAACCATAATATATTCAGAGAAATTACTGAGTTCCGATTCAAAACAATATGCTACTTGAATCTTGATACAGCAAATTGTCTTCTTTTTCATGCTGCAAAAATCTGTAAATAATTAGAAACAGTGATCTGAGAGTAAATGCTGGTAAAAATAGTTTGATATGGAAAATATGATAAACTAAAACCTTCATTAAGTCAGGAATATTGTTTGTTGGGATCACACTCCTATACCAGAACCTAGACCAGTGATTGACAAGTGAAATGCTCAATAACTATGAGTATTTGTACTGAATGAAAAACAAAAATAAATGTGTCACCTTAAAGACTGTTTCTGAATCAAGTGTGTACCATAAGTTTAAAGTATGCTATTAACAATTGAACTGAGAAGTAAAGCACCACTGATATTAGAATCTTTGGCTTTGAGAAGACAAATTGAGATGTAAGAGCAAGTCCTTTTAAAAGACTTGTAATTACAAAACTTTAATACTCTTCCAAATAGCTAGAGATATAGCTAAGGTAAATCTGATTCTAGTGAGTGACCATATAATTCTGCATTATCTGTAGATAATGCTAGTGCTATAGATCCAATGGCCACAAGAAAAACAGAAATAGTTACCCCTGGGTGACATAAATCATTCTCAGAGTATCTTACCTTTAGCTTTCTCCACACAGTATTTAATTCAACTGGAATAAATGCTCAGACCTGATATTGTTTACTCAGATATACAAGTACTTTATTGAAGTATATGTGATATAATTCAGCTAGGGCCAGCTTTTACTTTTCTGCAACTCACCATACATTAACAACTTCTGATCATCTGCTAATGTCTATTTACCACTAGAAAAAAGCAATCAAGCAACAGTGGTCTAGCTTCTTTTTGCCCAATAATTGCTGTGTTTTCCAACTCTGTTTCTTACAATTTTCTCTTCCAACGCAGGGTAGTTTAATGAAATCCACCCACAAATATATTCTCTACTGAAAAACTTCACAGATCATCATTTTTCATCTTCCCCAAAGATTTTTTGGGACCATGCCACTCATTTGATGAGTTGAGACAGGAAAGCCTGGTGAAGGGTGAGGTCTAGTACACAGATGTGTGAAAATCAGTATATGAGTAAAACCTGTTGACATAGAGATAAGCTAGAAATCTTTCAGAAAAGGCTGTTTCAAACTGGTACCACAGAGACAGGTACAGATGGACCCTCAAATCATTTGAAAGTGACTTATACATTATTATAATATTATGTGCACACTCTTTAGTGGAAATTTAAAATGTTTATGAAACATGTGATCAATGAAGTCATATGGAGAGCTGCATATAAGAGACAGAACATACACAAGAAAGTCCTCATATACAAGCAAACTTCAAATATCTCTAAATGTGACATAAAAGCCTGTATCTTTTGCTCATCATGGTCGTTGAGCTTTTGAAGTTTTTTTTTTTTTTTTTTTTTTTTTTTTTTTTTTTCTGTCCCTGGCCAATTCCTCTCTTGGAAGCATATTCATTCTTAAAACTTATCTTATCTAACTTGCTACTAGCTACAAAACTCTGTACAATTCTTTGTTTAGGAACACAGGAAGCTGGAATTCTCAGGAATTTCACCAAACACCAATAGGTGCCAATATCACACAGTATTTTGGGTACTATTTTTTTTTCACTTGGAAAATGAAAATGATAAAAATGTATCACTTCCCAGGATAGATGCGAAATTAAAAACAAACAATAAGTGAGTATTGGTGAAGATGTGAAGAAATTAGAACCCTGGAGCACATTTGATAGGAATGAAAAATGGTACATCTTTTCAGGAAAATCGTATATAAGTGTCTCAACTATTTAAAAACAGATCTACCAAATGATCCATAAACCTCACCTCTGACTATTTACTTGAAAGAATTGGTATCAGAATCTTTACCACTGTCATATCATTACATTTTAAATTTTATTTGGAGTGTAGATATATTGTTTAATGTCAATAACTCAGTAAAATATAACTAAAAATAAAATGGGAAGCTGAAGAGAAACTAGAAAAGAAAAGAAAAGAAAAGAAAAGAAAAGAAAAGAAAAGAAAAGAAAAGAAAAGAAAAGAAAAGAAAAAAAACTTGGAAGCATTTAGAAATGAAAGGGTAAAATCGACATGTATGGTATCTTAGATACTGACTGCAGAGAAGAGATTGATCAGTTGTGTGTGAAGTGCTATTGAGATTTTAAGTATGATGAAGACTGTGAATTACTATGCATTTAACAGTGTGATAATCAAGGGTGACCTTGACCAGCATACTTTCAGCAGAGTAGTGGGGATGAAGGACTGATTGGAGTATATTCAGGTGAGAATAAGAGGAGAGAATTTAAAGTAATTAAAGAAATTTAAGGAAAGTTGCACTAATGAGATGAGATAATAGAGAATTAACTATAACTTGAATTAGAGTTGTGAGCTTTTCTTACGGGATAAGAGAAACAGTGGGCTATTTGCATACTTTAAGAAATATTCAGTGGAGGGAGACAAACTATAGGAGAAGGAAGAAGAAAATTGTGGGAATGACATTATTGAGCAGGAGTTACAGAATATACTATATGTCTCCTGGGCCAGTGATACAGGATTAGTATAGACAATTATCAGATACTGGAAAGATTAAAGGAATAGATTCACGTTGACATCACTGAAGCCATCTTGAATTGCTAGCATCATGGTTGTCTGTGAGGAGCAATAGTACAATTTCCCAGCATATACATAATAGACAAAACAATTGGCGTACTATCTAGGGCTTTTAAACTGGAACAGGAATGAGCCCTACCCTTTGACATTAGTTTGAGATCATCAAGGTATAGTCTAGGTTGGATGAAGTATTGTCCTAACCAATAGACATGTCTATTTCTCCTTCCAAGTCATAAGAAGATTATACCTGTATCAATAAGTTCAGTACATTGAAGTGCTTGATCCATCTGTCCCTTTTTCTTTGGTTTTGCGCTGCTTTGTGGCTGCTTTTCATAAATTGGGACTGGGTGATTCTAAGAGCTTGATGTAACAGAGTTACAAAACTGGGGATAGAAAGTGAAAGCAAGGATTAGGAGCGTGTATAAACTGTTGTCTGAGATCTAGTAGGAAGATGGAGGCCAACTATAAACAAGTAGGGAAGAAAACTGTCAATGAACAGCCTCAGATTTCATAGTTGAGCTCACTATGAAATTTAAGTAAAGCAAACTAGAAAACATGCCCCACAAGAGTGAGGATTTGCACAAAACATAAGCTGATGTATCAAGATTACTCTTCCAATTCTGAGATCCTTTTCAATGTCTTTTGCTCTTCTGGTTCCTGAATGTGAATTCTAAATTTGTCATTACCTTAAAAGAGTTTTATATGTAGATTTAAAAAAGATTTCTAATTTGTAGACTTTCTGAATGAAACTTTGTTTTTCTTGGTTTTATTTTTAGGATTATATAATGATGATCAACCAGGTACTATATATTGAAAACAGGTACCAGCATAGTTTCGATGCCAAAAATATTTTGTAGGATGTATGTTGTTCTTATTATCATATGAAAAAAATGCTAGATTTAAACAGATACATTTTAAAGATTTTTATTATTTTTTATTTTGAGATATTTGTATCATTTAACACCATTACATGCACATATGTATACATGGATATGCATATATAATATATGTATACACACATATATATATATAGTCCCTATGTAACCTGCTCAGTCTGTTGTCACTGTTATTGGTAAAAAGAAAAAGCTATGAAAAAACCAAATATTTTCTTGATCAAGACAAATAATTTATTCATCAATAAATATATCATAGTCCTTGTACAGTTGTGCTCAGCTATTCATGTCTATTACAATACAAACTCGGCTCAATCGTCAACCAGCCCTTCACATGGCATGGATCAGATTTTTTGCATATATCTAACTTTGTCAGGATTTATTTTACTTCACTGATCAGCTGGTTACTCTCTCCATTTTTTTTTAAGTTGACAATCAATGATATTAAACTGCCAAGCATGCTCTAATTCCTGTTAGTGGGTAAAAAGGGAGAAAACACAGGTTTTCTATCTTAAGTAACTTTGGTAATTGTTATACCTGCACAGATATCTGCTACAATTCAAAGACAAGAAATATTAGTCTCAAAAGCAGAGTTTTATGGATAGTTCAAGAAAGACTATGTAAAACTACTTTAGAAATTAAGTTTTAGAGATGTGTGTATATCAATTTGTATAATGACATTATCCACAATAGGTAAGTTGTGGAACTAATCTAAGTGTCTAACAATAGAAGACTGGATAAAGAAAATGAATCTATATACAAAATGGATCATTTTTCAGCTTTAAAGAAGAATGAAGCTATGTCATTTATAGGAAAATGGATGTAATAAGACACAATCATATTAAGTGAATTAATCTGCTCAGTCTCCAAATGACAAATATTGGATGTTTTTTCTTGTTTGTGATTGGTTAGATGTTACATAGACACATAAAGTCTTACATGAGTACATACTATGAAAGAAGAATTGAAAGAGGGAGTGATGAAGAATGCAAAGATAAAAGGTATTAAGGGAGAATATGATCAATGTACATTATATACATATATAAAAATGTATTTATATATCCCAGTGCCATATTTAATAAATATATTCTAGTGATGTTTTTTACAAAAATAGAAAATAGAAATTAAACACAGATTATAGTATTTCAACACAAATAAAACACCCAAGGAACACACATTTCTCATTTTTCAATCTTTGAGTTCCATTGGTGCTTTTGGCTAACAGGAACTCCAGAAGTAGGACATTAATATAAAAATACATCTCAATAGTTAAGAGAGATTGATTTTGTTTCCAGCTTGTGTTAGTTTGAGTTACTATTGCTATGATGAAACACCATGACCAAAAGGAAGTTAGAGAGTATAGGGTTTATTTGGCTTATATTTCCACATTCATAATCCATCACTGAAGAAAGTCAGGACAGGAACTCAAACAGGGCAGGAACCTGGAGGCAGGAGTTGATGCCGACAAAGGCCATGGAGGGTGCTGCTTACTGCCTTGTTTCTCCATGGCTTGCTCAGCCTGCTTTTCTTATAGAACCCAGGACCATCTGCCCATGGATGGCACCCCTCATAATGGGCTAGGTCCTTCCACAATGATCACTAATTAAGAACATACCCTACAGGTTTGTCTACAGCCTGATTTATGGAAGCATTTTCTTAATTGAGGTTCCCTCCCCTCAGATAACTCTAGCCTGTGTCAAGTTGACATAAAATTAGCCAAATAGTTAATAGCAGAACTTCTGAGAAACCACATGACACAGCCAAGTTGTAATCTTCATTATGACAAATGTGGGAGCAGAATTACATGATGTCTAAAAATCGTTTCCAGCTCCTGTAGACTAGAAATACACCTATCTTTAACATGAATGAAAATATTTTCAAAATTCCTTTCAAATCAGTGCAAGCAAAATCCTGACTGTAATATCAATTTGAAGTGTATTTTGTGACAGCATTTGTCCTCCATTTGCATTTATAAATGTCTATTTGTGAGATATATGCATCTCATATAAATGCTAAACTTGACAAAATAGTTCTGGAGAAAGTAGATGCATCTCAGACCTGCTTTGCTTGCTCAAGGAAAAGCATCCAATTTAACCTGTTTTAGAATACATTGAGATGGAACATGTTTCATTTAAACTTATTTCAGACTTAAATTAAGAGGGAATGAGTCAAACATAGATCCTACAAATTGATAGAGAAAGCACACTTTCACAAATAGAAAGGAGAATTCAATATTAAAAGGAAATGGAGCCACTTGTCATTTGTTTATAAGTCAATAAAGATATACTTGCATGTTATTTCCTGTATTTTATCTTGTATTTTGAGATACCAAGACATCTATTTTTGAAATGGCAAAAGATAAAATACACTGTCAGATTCATCTTCCTAAAAGTATGCCATGCTCTATACCTCTGTTATATCCAGGTATGACAAGTTATATGTAGTTCAGAATTAGACTCACTGTATAATGTGAGATTAATTCAGCTGAGCCCAATATAGTCCACTCAAGCTCCAGAAGATGCATAGGTGTGTAAATAATTAAGTGCTATTGTTTGAATCTACTGAGTTTTCAGATGCTTTACGATATGTACAAATACTTTGACATAACTGTGGGAGAAATAAAATAAAACAAGGGGATAAAAATAAATACTTTATCATGCCTGGGCTAGTAAGACAGGCAGTCCAGTAATATAGAAAAAAACATTCCTTGTGGATACATGTCAACCAGTTGGAGCTAAGCTCAAGTTGTGTAGGGACATGAAAAAAAATAATTTGTTCCATTTCTTAGAATCATACTTTAAGTGATAATAATAACAAATATTATAAATGATCATAAATCAAGGGTAAACACTGAGTTAAATACCATTGGATATGCTTAAGCTAAAGCTAAAGTATTTTAATTCATGAATATACTGTATTTTAAAAATACCTCTAATAATATACACCAAAATAAAAAAGAAATCATTTTGGAGCAAAATATTATAAAGGCAACAGTTGAGGCCATTTTGTTTTTCTATAATAAAATGATTCTGAATACTAAATATGGTGTATCTACCTTACTCTGAACTTTTTTTTAAGTCTGTATGACATGGTTACATAAGAATGAAGCTATTCCAATGTTTACTTCTGAGAGAAAACCTATAACAAAAGCCTGCAAAGATAACAGCCAAGTGCTACTGTTTCTTGCTAATTCTCAGATTTCCCTACATATATATTAAGTTGTTTCATAGAGTTTGTATCTAACATTTTGGTCTTGAAACTTCTAATGGCTTGCTTTGGAGTTTAGATTAAAGGCTCACTAGTTTCAGTACTAAGCTACATATGTTATTTATAATTTTGTTGGTATGCCAAGGGCTTATGAGTCTGCTAATAACTAAAATGTCTAATCTTTCATCTGAATTCTCCATTAATGAATTTTGAAATATGCTTTATTTTGGGGATAAAATCATTATAGTAACAAAGCAACTTCAGAAAACAAGTGCAATTGAGTGTTTTCTGTAAGAAATAACATGTGTGAGGTTTGGTCCCCTCTGCTACCTTCTTCTTCCTTTCCTACTAAAATCATCACAGTTCAATTCTCATAATTACTTAGACTGTCACATCCATTGATAGTTTTCCTGTCCCTCTCATATATACCTGTTCATTTACCAAAGCTTAGATCTAATAAGCCTTTATATATCAAATGGTATCATCTTCAGTCTGACCTCATTTCTGCTCACAGTCTATTTGAACAGGCTATTGCAAAGATTATAAAAAATCAGGGTAGCAATACCATCCACTTCCATCAAGTATGAGTGGAAGCTAATTTCATTCCCCTATTATATTAATAATAACTTGTGTAACTGCTGTGACAAAATACCTAACAAATGAAACTGAAGGAAGATTTTATTTCAGCTCACAGTTAGAGGGTAGGAAAGCCATGTGGGCAGATGCTTAAGACTTTGCATCTGCAGTCAGGAAACAGAGAACAATGAATACTCATGCTGAGTTCACCTCCCCCTTTTTATTGATTTAGGCATCCCAAAAGAAAGAATCCTGCTGTTTACAGCCAAGGTGTGTCTTTCCATATCAGTTAACCTAATAGAGATAATCCCTCACAGGGATGCTCACAGGCTTATTTCTTAGGTGAGTCTAGATCCTGTTGATTTCACAATATTAATCATCACGCTAGGATATAGGCTGGCCTTATGATGTCCTTTGACCAAAGGATTTCATAGAATCATCTGGTAGTATTTCTGAGATTTGACCTTAAAAGCTTTACTTTTCTATTCCTGGAAACTGCTTCTATCACACAAATAAGGCTAGGCAAACTTGCTTTTATAATGATAATCATGAGACACATTACTCAGGCATCACTGTCACCTTGTCATCTCCTACTTTTTCTAGCAACTTGATATAAACTGCTGCCTTTATGACCAATAGTTGACAAAGATGCACAACCAGCTCAGCAAAAACGTATCTAATATAACAGAACCCACAAAAAAATGAGACACCTATTGTGTGTGTATAGGCCAGAGGTCATTGTTAAGTGTCTTTCTCAATTGCTCCCTACCTTACTTTTAGAGACAGGATCTCTCATTGAGTCTGAGACTTATCAATTATGCTAGATTGTTGGCCAAACAAGCCCAGGAATCTTTCTGGCTTCACTTTCCTAGTGCTTGGGTTGCAGGCATACTCTGATATGGATTCTGAGGATTCAAACTCAGTAACGCCTGGTTGTGCTGTACGCACCTTACAGACAGCCATTGTTCCAGATCTGCAAAATCACTGCTTTAAGTAATAAAATAGTTATCATTGTTCTGAGTGATTACCTACACACATACATACAGACACACACACACACACACACACACACACACACACACACACACACAAACTGATAGAGGTAATTCATCCATTTATCATCTCATGTCATTTCCAATGTGTTGGAAATACCAAGAAATTGCAGATAAAAGAGCATAATAGAGCAAAGAAGAATAAGAGACCACAGAGTACTCAGCCCTAAATGAAATGCTTATATCACAATCTCTTTTTCCAAAGCTCAGGGATCATCACAGAAGAGGGGGCAGAAAGAGTGTAAGAGCCAGAGGTAGTAAGGAAACACTGACTTCTGGACACAGGAGAACAGCTGCATATTCACAGCAATTGTGACAGCATGTGTGAAGCATATGCAAGCCAAGGACAGACCAAATTTCAACATGGAGGCATGAGTTGAACAAAGAAGTCCCATCCTTAGCCATGGAGTCATTGTTCATTTTTAGTTTCTGGGACAGGGAGAGTCAAATTTCTTTAAGAGTATAGACCCTGGTAAGTCAACTATGCTTTAGTGGAAGGCCTCACACCCAAGAATATTTGGGCAAATTGGTCTTCAAGAATTTAAAGAAAAAGGAAACAAAATTGTATGGGTAAGGAAAGGGATATGAATCTGGGAAGACTTGAAGGGGGATAAACATGAGAAAAAACATTTTTGAAATTATCAAAGAACTGAAAAAATTATCGTTTTTAAAAGTATAATAGGGCAAAAAGTCAAAATACAAAGATATAAAACATATTTGCATGCTGAAGTTAGGGACAAGTAATAGAAGAGTAAGAAAAAATTTAAAATTACAAAGATCATCTTCAGAAACTTTCGGTTCACAACTCTGTAGCTTTTATTTGTTTTTATTCTTATATTGAAATCTAAACCACCACTACAAGAAGATAAGTGAATTCTAGTATTTCTGAGTTCATCATAATAAAACAGGAGAAATATATAAAATGTTTGCTATGTAGTTCAACATAAGGCTAAGTATCTTTTGTTTATAACTTCATTTAATCGTTACCACAACCTTAATAGATAGGTATAATTATCATACTCATTTTACTAATGAGAAAACTAAACCATAAAAAGTCACTTGCTGAAGCTCACCCAACAAAGAAGTATTTGAAGCTTAGGAGATCTTCTCCTGAAGCCTATACTTTTAACCCACTCACTTCCATGTTGCAAAGCTTCTTCTGTAGTCAATAGCCACTGCCTTTGCTTTCTAGTTTCTATAAATTTAATATTACTATTCTTACATGTCTTATAATTATGACAAAGATCCCCTGGATGCATTATCATAAGTTTATTGTGTTCCTCATCCTTATTTAGGTTGGTGACTCTTGCACATTTATCACTACACAGCTTTGTATACACTAAAGGCTGACTTTATTACATAGACTGTGATTTCACTGGTTTCTAGTATGGCCTGCCCAACAGGATGGTTAAAGCACTTGGAGATAACTCTATTGCACAAATAATGCTAGGGAATAATTTATATGAAAGAACCAGGGATTATTACTAGTCTACCTGCACACTCCTCTAACTCTTCTAAGAAGGATTCTTAAAAAAGGACCTTTTACATTAAAATTAAACAATTCAAGTTGTAATAAAACAGCAATAATTAGGAGCAGAAATGGAGGTGATCATTTTAGTGTCATTTCCAAAAATGTGTTTGTCATGTGGCACACTATCTGAAAGTCCAACATTGGGGATAATTAACATGTATGTGGCTTTCATTTTTCATCATTGCCTTTTAAATTCATAATACATCCCAGTGAAGTTAAATTAATTCTTGTTTGTGTTACAGCTGTTTCTCTTCATTTCTCAGATAATTCTGTTTTTAGGATAAGATCAGATTGGGGAACTGACAGAAAAGTTGCTCTCTCTGTTAGAGATAGGTGTAACTGAATGCTCCTGTTCTCTTGCCCCCAATTGTTACTGTGACACATTTCTAAGCTGAAACTGATTCCAAACTTGTTACTATTTCCTAATTTGTAACAGATTACCACTGTGTCTTTACCCTCTAACTCTAAAAAGATAAAGGAAAGATAGAAAGAAAGAGGTCTTCATTGCTTTTCAGGTGACCTTGAAAGATAGAGAGAAAGAATGAAATATTCACTGCCCTTTTTGGCTATCCTTAACTGTCTGAAGCTTGAAGATCAGGATCTGCTTAAAAAAACAAACAAAAAACCCAAAAAAAACAGGACATCCACTCATGTACTTTCAACTGCCAACTGGCAACATCCTCTTTCAAAACTTAAGCAAAGATCCCAGAAGTCCAAGTGACATGTAACCAGAAGGAGAGCTGCACAAGACAGAAAACTTCTTTGCAAAGTGTCCTGCTACAGACAGGGACATGTTGATTTGAACTGTGAGTTTGGGAAGACTGGGGAACAGAGAATGAAAGGATCTGAGGCATTCTGAAGGCTTATGTTTTAGGTAAGGGTGAGTAATGGAGCCAATTGGTTTCAGGTGGTGGAATAGATGGATTGCTGTTGCTTTGTTCCTTCATTGTGAAGCCTCATAATAGTACTTTTCCTATTTTATAACATTGATTTCACTCATTTGTAAAATACTTATGAAGTACTGAGAGTGTAAAAATACCATGGAGTTCAAAGATGTCAACACTATGTACCCACGAAAAGCATAATATCTAAAACAACTTTCAAGAATGTGAGGAAACAGAGAAACTAAAATCAAATCTCATTCACTTTTTGTAAGTTCAAGAGCCTAAAATGAATGCATAGATTTAGATGGTCTGGAATACTGTCTAATAATCTTCCATAAATCATAGTAGTTTTCCTATTTCACTGAGTATTTTAAGTCCTGAAATGAAACTAAATCACTGAGAAATGTCTCATTCTGCAATAAAACTGTGCCCTTGAAATAGAATTTACTACGGTTTTAATTGTGTAACCAACAAGATCCTAATAAACTCTAAATCAATATTATAAATCAAAAGTAAATTCACTGCCCCCAAAATTTAATCTAGACTAATGTAAGGGTGCATAACTTCAGCAGATCAACAAAATGATTTTTTTCATATTAAGTATGCATGAAACTTCATCTCCTAAATAGAGTGAAAATATTGATTTTTCTTTGTTTGGTAAGACTTAATACAATATCTAACTTTATACTAAATCACTACTTTAGAGTCAAGGCACCACTGACAATGGTGATAGCCAGCTGATAAAAGAGATCCAATAGTAGAAAAAAAAATATTATAGAGTGCTAATAAGCTATAAGTATTAGTAATCTAATGTATGATAGGAGACCAAAAGAGTCTTGAAAGAGGTGAATAATTTAAAAAAATGTCAAATATATGTCAAACCTATCTCATGTAAAAATATCTCCCTTAATCTGTTGTCATTTCTAAAATTTCCAGTTACGTAAACTTTCTGAAGAAATGAGGATGTTAACAATACAAAGACATTATGGAGAATAGCATCAAGAAATCATTGGAGTTATATGGTCATAGAATCATAAAATTCATGAAATCAATGCTGATGTTATAATCTAATCTAAAGAACTCAAATGTGTGGAAAATAATTTTTTAAAATGAAGATTATAAGGCCCTGTCACCAGATTGTTTGACACAGGTTGGGACCTGGGAATCTGTAACCATATGATTATTTTGAGTGCTCTTTGAAGTCCACATTTTTAGAAACTCTGCTTTCCACTTTATAAATCATGACATAGAGGACAAAGGTGAAGCTATATGTTAGTAGAGGAACGAAATACCATTCTAATGCTTTCAATGGGTAACCTTAGATTCAATAGAACAGAGAAGTTAGATAATAAAAGTTACCTGCAAAAGAGATTTTTGTGGAAGTTCGTGTGCATGACAGCTCACAGAGCTCTCTGGGAACCAATTTTTCCTTCTATGACACAGTTCAGTTTCAAGGAATCAGCTACACATCAGGCAGATAAGTCAAGTAGCCCTCACAGAAACATCCGGAGCAATTTCACTGACGGAGAGAGCTTCAAGTAGTCTTAAGGGACAAGTCCCACATTAAGAATCTTATGTGCTGGGAAGTCAAATTGGTGATTTCCCTTCAAATATGTGAGCTTTCTCTTATCTAAATCCATTATACCCCTAGCAAATATTTTTGTTAAGAGAGTTTATACACAGATACACACACACACACACACACACACACACATACACACACACACTCATATTTTCCTGGTTTGTAGGATAATGAAACTAAGCAGTTAGCAAAAGTCAATTTTTCCTGTAACATGTTTTGTAAATCATATCAATTATCATAAGTATGATTCTGAAAATGATAATCTTATGTGAACCTACATAAAGTGCTCTAGCTGATGGTATCTGACTTTTATAGCTCTATGTGGGAAAATAATGAAGTATCACAAAAGCTATAAAGATTGGTAACCCATTCACAAAATGAGGCAAATCATTATCGGGAATAGAAGATTCTCTGGATTATTTGTCGTAACTGTCTTTCCTCTTACAAAGAAGGAGTCTCTTTCTATTAGAGCCAAAAGTTTTCAAGAGACAACCAATTGTAAGGGATTTTATAAACATTGGTCACACAGACACATTTGCAGGAAAAATACTGATACACATAAGATTAAAAAACAAAGAAAAAATTTCTATTTTGTTTTCTCTTTTAACTTCTATTTTCTGGAGGGAGACAGACAAAAGATAAACAAGACTCCTATATTCTTTCTTCTACAGGGTCTTACTATGGAAACTAGGCTGGCCACAAGAACTCTATCTTCTGATTTGAATATCATCCCAGAGGTGGGATTACAGGTGCTTGCCATTATGCCCAACTTCATTCTTTAAGATTTTTTTTCTTGCTGGGTGGTGGTGATGCATGCGTTTAATCCCAGCACTTGGGAGGCAGATGCATGTGGATCACTGTGAATTTGAGTCCAGTCTGGTCTACAGAATCAATTCTAGGACAGCCAGAGTTAAAACAGAGAAACCCTGTCTCGAGAAACAAATTTTTTTTTGATATGAAAAATATTTATTTAAAAAGTAAGAAAACCTTTGAAAAATACTTATTTTAGTTTTTGTACATGCATGTATCTGGGCTTGTGCAGTCAAAGGACAACCTGCCTTCTACCATGCGAGTTGGAAGGGAGATCAAACTCACGTTGTCAGACTTGGCTACAAATGCCTTTATGCACTATTCCATTTTGCAATCTCGATTCCTTTTGTGAGCAGGACATTTGCTTTGCATAAAATTTGTAAAAAATATAGAACAGATATTTTATAGCCTGCCTGTACATTTCTCAAGAAACATTTACTGTGTGAACAAGCCAAGAATTATTTTAAAAAGTCAATTTTAAAAAATAAAAATTTCCTACTGTGTTTTTGAAAATGAAGAAATTAAAAAGGTCAAGACTACTCCTTACATAATAGTTTAAAAGAATAAAGATGGCTTCTATTAACAAGAAAGTGACTTTGGAGGTTTTCTTATGCAGTCTATGCAAAATGATACTGACTTTAATATTCAGTAAATTATACTTTATATCCTAAAATAGGTCTACAAATATCAGCTACATTTGAGTTAAATGATAATAAACCTTAATTTTCATTCTTGAGCATACAGAAAAGAAAAAAACAAAATGAAAATTCATTGTATTAAGTATTAACTCTATAATATTCTATTGGGAACTCAAAGACAATAATTATCATTGAACTTTTTTGACTATTTACAGGATAATGGGGCTGTGACCATGTAACTTTACCAAATTTTACAATAAAAAATGGTAGGTCCCTTATAATTGTTCAATAACTATTTGTTAAATTAACTAATGAGTAAAAAGAGACATTATCAACTCTTAAGACCTTCAGGTGCTATTACTTCTGGAGTATGAGTTACAGAAGATGTTGACATAGGAGCAGAAAATGACATCAATTCTGACATCAATGCTAACATCTTCACTGAAAGGATCATTCTTTCATCCATTTCCTATCCTTTTCCTTCTCCCAGAAATTAATAAGGAATTCTACAAACCACAACACAACTACTGAAATGCAATGGAGAGTGTTCTGCATTGCAATTACATGTAAGTGTCTTTGTGTATTACACAGAATATATGTTTGTTAAGGGAAGTGCACAAGAGAATAAATTCAGAGGATAATATCTGAAGGTTATGGAAATGATGATACGAATATATCTGCAAAGCATGAAGTGGGAATGTATTTTTGTAATATCAGTACAGGGGAGGTGTAGGCAGGAGGATCAGAAGTTCCCAAGCACCATCAACTATAGAGAGAGTTAGATGCCTGACTGGGCTACACAATACCTTATTTCAAAAGAAAATCTACCTATTTATATATCATCTATCTATTTATCTGACTGTCTATCTCTCTGTCTATCTTTCATCTACACACACACACACACACACACACACACACAGAACAAGAAAAATGCAATCTATCTGGAAATACGTTGTTCTATTTTCCTTGACATTAAATCTTCTCAGATCTTTTTCTAACATTAGCTGTAAACACTTACTACTAGGAGGTAATATTTATTTGATTCTAGGCTAAGAGCTTTTTGATTATCTCTAACTGTAAAATCCTTATTTTAACACATAATTTTAAAATCTAATTTTGGAAGAGTCACAGGTTTCAAATCAGCATTACAATGTGAAAAGTACACGCAAGAGCAACTGTATTTAGTCAATGATTTAAAATATATACTTTGGATGAAATAGGACTAAGATAATGTTTTTTATTTATATATTTTCTACAGCTTTCAGGTGTACAGCTACAACAAAGTAATTCAAGTATGAGATTAGAAGCTCTATCCAAATCTTTTGTGGCCAGGTAACACAGTGTCATGAAGTGCTCAATATTCTTTGTCAAGAGAAGCACAAGTGGCACAAGACTGGAATCTCCCTGGCTATTCTTTAATACTCATGCATAGTTATTATCCAAGTCCATAGTCTTAGGAAGTTGTAGTATTACATAAGCCTAGCATTTAGTAAGTAACACAAAGATTTTTATGTTTCACACTTATCAAGTCCTCTTAGAAACAGAGAAATAGAACATAAGAAACCACATAAAGGTAATAAAAGGCTATTCAACTTTACCCAAATTGTCAACTGTTTCTTATTGTTACTAATAATTTATGGGAAGAAAAATATTATGGTAAACTCCAGTAAAGGAAGCAGCATCAGTGCTAAGGCTAAACTGTCTACCTTTTTACTTTCAAATCACTTTCTAAGAAAAATACACTTGTCCATTGGTGATAATGCAGGAATTTGTTTGTATGTGTTGAAAACAACTTGAGGTAATTCATTTGTTAGGTTGCTTGACTTTTGTTTCTGGAAAGCTGGAATTTAGGTACTAAGCATGCATATATATTAGGTAGTTTTTTCTAACAAAATTCAATTTGATTACAAATTTTTCCATATGCTAAAGTGGAAATCTCATAGCTCTGAATATCAACTATATATGTTAAAAGTCAAAATTTATCTTCCATTAATAATATATCTGTCTGATGGTTTAAATAATAGTCATTTTTGTCATGCTATAGGATAGTGATATTGCTATAGCCTCACTAAAGCATGGAACATATTTTCATATAACAGATCATATTCAGACTTTTCAATTTCTATTTCTATTATATCTATTTCAATTACTATTTCTATATATATATTTCTATATATCTATTTCAATTACTATTCAAATGGTAATTTTAAGAAAATTTTAATTAGATTGTCTCATTGCCCTAGCAGCATAGTGTTGACACAAAATTATGAAATTAACAGTTAGTTCTTAAAATGATATAGTATTTTTATTTTCTGTAGTAGATATGAACATACTCATAATGAAAAGTATTTCTTTTTCTAAATATGAACATGTGCTTTGGTGCTAATATATCCTGAGGATATCATGCATTATTCTAGCCAAAAGACCTTGGGGAAGTTTCTTGGAATCTCAGAGATTGAGGGGGAAAATCATATTAAGAGGTACATGGAAACAACTGTCTAAATATAAAAGAAAAGTACCATGGTTAAATTATTTTTCTAGTCAAACGCTTGTCAGAACAATGCTAGAATTATGCTAGATTCCTACATCACATTCAGTGTTATACCTCAACAATATTATGAGGATAGTTTCTGTATGATTGATTTTGATAGGCTCTAGAATTACTTGAAAGGCAAACTTACAGGCGTACAAAGTTCATCATTTTTCTAGGAAAGGACTGTTTTTTATTTATTTTTATTTTTATTTTTAAATTTTAATTTGCATTTATGAGTGTTTTGCCTACATGTATGTCTATGTACCACATACATGCCTAATACTTGCAGAAGCTGGAAGACAATGTTGGATCCTCTGAAGCTAGAGATATATATGGTTATGAGTAATTATTTGTGTACTGGAAATCAAATCTGGGTCCTCTGGAAGAATAGACTGTCCTCCCAATCACTTGACTTTCTCTTTAGGGAAAGAAAACTGTGAACTAGAACAATCACTAGTACCTAATTATGAGTGAGTACGGTCTGTTAGGATGCCTAATTTAGCTACTAATCTTAAGTATCACAACATAATAAAACAATCATTAAATTAAACAATCACCCTTTTCTCAGAAAAAAATTGCCTATAAACATATTATTTAAATGTTAGAAAGTATTTTTGCCTGTATAAAAAACTGGTAATCCTTGGAGTATGAACATTTATCATGGGATCCATGTATTCTTGTTACTCTATTTTCTTATACATATCTTGATCTTTATTCATTATCTATAAGAGTAATCAATGATTTAGTAAATAATCCATTGTTCTTGATCATTACAATGTGTTTAAAGCCAAGAGCAAATATTGGTCACTAATTAAATATGATATTGTTGAGGACTTATTAGACATAGTCTGATAGATTTAAGTAATTTCAAAGAGATCATGTCAGAATTAAGAGCCATTTTACTCTTTAAATATACATTTGTATGAAAATGAAGACAACATCATAACTTTATCTTCATTTTTTTCTAATCACAATTTCCCTTGAAACTCCCAATTCCAATTCAGAATAAATGCTTTTGCCAACAGAACATGAAATGTAAGTATATCTTGATGATATACAAACAGATTGAGAATCTGTATATTCAAGAATCTGTATAGTCTTCTCAGTCTTAGGGAAGAAGAAAGAACATGTTCGTGTGAGTTTATATTGGTATTAAAAGCTTCCAGTTACTGTATACTCTCATGAAATTCATCAAGCTTTGTATGTTTCATCACATTTTATTATAAACAGGTTCAAAATATAAAAAATGTCGTTGTTTGGTTTGTTATTCAAGTGAAATACACTGGAAATATTGCTGATTGTTGAATAAGTTCGTTATCTATCTATTCACCTATCTGTCTATCTATCTATCTATCTATCTATCTATCTATCTATCTATCTATCTATCTATCTATCTACCCATCCATCTACCTATGTATCTATCTATGTATCTATGTATCTATGTATCTATGTATCTCTCTCTCTCTCTCTCTAATCTATCTTCACTATCATCATAATCATCATAATAATCATCTAACATCTGTTTATCTAATTATCATCCATCTATATCTGTTCTGTCTATCTTCATCATCATAATCATCATAATCATCATCTAACTAACGTCTATTTAACTACCTATCTAACCTATCTATCCTGTGTGTGTGTATATGTATGTATGTATGTATGTATGTATGTATGTATGTATGTATCTATCTATCTATCTATCTATCTATTTCTATATATATATCCACCTCTCTGGACGAACACTACCTTCATCTTTCATTGCAAGTCAATTTCTTTTCTTGCTCTAGTAATAATTTATCAGGACATAGAATTTGAGGTTGTTATATTTTTTTGTATTGATGTTTTCATGAAATCTCTGTTGTTTTTGGCATCTAACCTTGCTAATTAGAAGTTTGATGCTCTGTCTTTCTTTGATGATAGGCTGTCTTTTTCTTTCTGGTGTCTAATGAGATATTCACATCAACATTGATGCACTTAGGTAAGCATTAATTCATTTGATGCCTCTGGCCATTTGGTGTCCACTTTTAATCAGTGAGCTAACATGTTTTTCAGATCTGGGAAATACTTTGACATATCAATCCAAATATTGCTGCTCAGCTTTTCCCATTATATATTTCCCAAGTGCAATCTTTAGATTTTTTGGGTGGTGCTGGTAATTGAATCCATGGCATCTTATATGTTATGCAAATATTGAACCATTGAATAATATTCCATTAGATTTTTGCTGGACCCTCAAAAGCTGTGTTTGTCTTTTAATTGTCCCATTATATGTCTAAGTCTATTGATTTCCTTTCCTGATTTGGCTATAAAGTCCTCTGAATACTAATGTCATGTCAGTACTAGTTTGTGCTTTTTAGACTTAATTTACATTACTGAGTTACAGCCATATCCTTGTAATTTTTTTAATTGTTGTTTTTTAGTTATTTTTTTTGTATTTTGAAGACAAGGTTTCTCTGTGGTAGCTCTAGCTGTCCTGAAACTTACTCTGGAGACCATGCTAGCCTCAAACTCACAGAGATCCTCCTGTTGCCTCTCGAGGACTGGGATTAAAGGCATGTACCACCATGGCCCTACTGTTACGTTTTTAAAAGCATTTTTTGTATAATTAGTGTGATAAGGATTATGAACTCAGAAAGCACATAAAAATAAAATTAATGTATGTACCTAGTTGGTTTTACAATCAACCTTTGTTTACAGTTTAGTTTACTCATGAAAATTAACCTCTACTCAATTTTTATCTTCTATAAAATACTGAAAATAGAATACTGACTTATTTTGAAATAAAATAATTACAGAAATTGTTCACAAAGTTAGGTCATTTGAAATCAATATCTACATTGCTGATCTATCTAGCCTACTTACTAAAATAAACACAATTAAAAATTGATTTATAAATCTCTGTTAATTTTTTGCATATGATTGTTTTACCATGGAGTTTATCAGGATAAGGTTTTAATTTGTGTGATTATACTTTTCAGTTTTATCATTGACTCCTTAATTTTTAGAAAATGTTTCCATATAATGAATATATAAGTTTAACAGAATTAAGTTCAGTGTACCACCACATTAAACATTTTGCCATATTTTATTTACTTACTTCCCTTTTGATGGCTTATGTTTATTTGTTTTAATGTCACTTTTTCTATATTGCAAGAAACAATGAAAAATAATGATATCTTAATATTTTATTTATGCACATATGTATTTCTAAAGGATAAATACTAAAACTTGAATTTCTATGTGATATCATCAACTGATCCCAAATTAAATTTTGCATAAATACTTGCATGTAAAACTTTAGCTGTTTTTAATAAATCTTATTATTGTGTGGTAGCATAGTTTCAAATTCTTCCATTGTGATGAGAAAAAAATAGTGCATACATGTTGGTAAGTTTTTCTGATTAAGAATGAAAATCAATAATTCTTCATGTGTTTAGTGACTTGCTTGGTTATCTTCTTGAAGAATTTTCTCAAATTTCTGTAGTTGTTTCTTGTTAACAAGTAGAAGGTATTTACTGACTCAAAATAGGGAAGACCAATAAGGTAGTTCACACTTGCAATGCTAAAAAAAAAAAGTCAGAAAACTGAGGCAGGAGAACTGTGAATCTGAAATCAGTCTGTACTACATAATAAATTATTATTTTAATAAATGAGAGTCACTATTATTTTAAGAAGCATCATCAACTATCTCTATTTTATCATCATTCTTTCAGTAAATGAGAAAGAGGCATGAGATTCAGAAATTGCAGTAAAGAAAAGGTAGTGTGACAGCGAAATCAGTCTAGTACATATATTGACCTTACATTAATGTTTCAAAGATGGAAGATGGAGCCATGAATGAAGGAATGTTTTCAGTTTCTAGAGAGTGGGATGAGCAAAGAAATGAATTGTCCCACTGAAACATCTGGAGCAGAGGCATCCCTATCACCATTTGATTATCCCCATATCTGTGTTTTTCTTCTGAACTATAGAATGAAGTGTAATGTTTTATCGTTTTAAGCCATCAAATTTACTGTTACTTATTATAGCAAGAGTTATAAACTAATACAATTAATTATCTGCCCTCCTACAAGTTAGAGGTTGACAACAGGAATCCCATTTTAAATCATCCTGCACCTCATTCACTTATTTGCATAGAGAGACTATTTGAAGTTATATAACTTTTTAAGTGCAGTGTCCGTTTGGAGGCTCAGAGGATATGAATCAAGGATTACCCTTCCCAATTCCAGATTTTGATCCCAGCATCGTGTCATGTTGCTCTATATACAGTTGTGTTTCTGTTTTGTGTTTGGATATAGATGTTTATTTGTTCATTTATATCATCTATGTATTTTTTATTTTACCCATGACTGCTCACAGAACAGCAGTAATGTGATTAATTAAAATTTAGATGAATATACCTTTGTGAATTAATGTTTGAAGATTCACTACTATTCTAATAAAAATCTGTAGATATATTTGTAACTTCAAGTATTTTCTTCTCTACTTTTGCATTTGTTTCCTGTCTCGTCACCTTCATATGAACATACCTTCAAAATATGAGTTTGCAGAAACCTTTCAAACCAATGAACCCTGTATTATCCAAAACCAGGTTGTGAGATTCTCTTTCCTAATGTAGATGTTCCAAAAATGTCCAGATGCAGGTGTTATCCTAAAAGATTAAACTGGAAGGTTGAAATTCAACCCCAAAGATACCATCCCCAAGTTTAGTTATATATTTAACAAAACACATCCAAGTGGAAATAAATATATATCAGAAAATTATGTCATATTTAATCTATTCAGATGAACTATTTTAAAAAACAAATTTGTATCTAGAGAACAGAATTGTAATATCATTATAGTATTAAGTATCTATAATCTGGTTTATTTCCCATCTCAGTTAGTATACGAATCCACGGAAACCATTTATAAAATGAACATTTAATCATGGGGCAAGATCTGTTGTAGAACACATCTCCTTCAAATCTTGTATCTTAACTTAATTGCTCAAAGAGATAAGTTATAACCATAAGAAATAAAAATAAACCTTCAAAGGTTTAGAAAATGGTGTATGAACATTTTGCATAAGATATAGGCAAGAAAAGAGATTATGGGTGTCATCTAATGGAAAGATATTCCAACATAGTTCTCACAATGTTTGAATTGCAAGACTATACAAACATAAGTATTGTCACACTTCTTTCATTAAGGCAAATAACCATATCTAAAGCAACATGTAGACAATGATTATGTATATCACTGATGATTCTTAATGACATTTAACTATTATTCATATAATGGATGCTATTTATTATCAGGATAATACAAGTATTATATGTTTTTTGGTTTGAGACAGGATTTCTCTGTTGTAACTCTGGCTGTCCTAGAATTCACTCTATAGACCAGGCTGGCTTCAAACTCACAGGAGCCTTTGCCTCCTGAATACTGGGATTAAAGGCATGTGCTACCACTACCCAGCTTACATGTGACTTTCATTTTCTACTTTCCTTCATTTAAATTTCCCATCACATATATTTGAATCATTTTCACCAATATTACTCATATAGGTCAAACAGAGTACCTGTTGAAGTATAAGTTTTCTCTAATAATGCCTAATTGAGATTGCCATGACAACAGTCTCATTCTGAGAGGATCCTATCAAATCTTTGACTTTTATATGTACATTTATTTTACTCATGTTTATTATATTATTGGTATAGCTGATCTCTTACTAAAATCAAGATTCATAATCATAGTCCTTGTTAATTGAAATAACCTAGAATCTAGTTCTTCATGGCACAAAAAGAGAGGCTTTACTAATGTACATTGAATGAATAAATGAATGTTTTTCATCTTCACTACTGCCATGGAAATTGGATTTAGGCCAGGAACTTACCAAAGGCAATCATACCAGCTCTGGAGTAAGTCTTGTTCAACAAAGACCATGTCCTGAATAGTAACTAATTGATTTAAGAAATATCCCTGTTGGACAGTTTTTTAAAAAAAATATATATAGTTGGCTCAGCAGTAAAGGAACATGATCAGTAGGTAGTAACTTGAATTCCTAAGATAGCGCAAGTAGAGAAATGAAGTTTTGAAAAGAGGAGCAAAGGGAAAATTTAGTCAGCAGTGACAACAATGAGGTGAGTGGAAAGTTACCAGAATCATACAAAAGACCTAAGGATTCCACTCCTGAGAAGAGATATTTTGAAAACTACAGAAGTGACATAAGCAATATTCATTTTGTTTTCAGTGACAGCCAAGGGGCTTCACATTGTCAATTTTCCATGGGCCTTTATTGCCAACTCCATTAACCCAAATGTGACCATGCTGGTTGTGGCCAGAAAGGGCCCCAAACATTTCATCTAATGACTGCATTACTGCGTAAGTCCTTGTCATGTTTTTTCACAATATTCTCTTTACAAAAGGTTTTTCGCACATTACTCACTTATTTCACACTAAAGCCAAGGACATAATAGTTTATTCAATTGATCCTCTTTATACTAGTATGAATCTTGCCATAGTGACTTCTTTGTTTCATTGATTGCTGTCATCAGAGCCACAAAAGAGGAATTGGTCATTTTATATTTCAACCTTTAAGCAGCAGTGAATATTCCTTTTTGCTTAGTAGAGTAAGAATTTGGCATTTGCAATCACTGCAGGTTTTTTTTTTTTTTGCTTCTTTCAATCTCCCCTGGGTCTTGAAAGCCCTTTGACTACCTGTCAAACATTTTCTGATTGGTTGAGTCACCTTTGAAAGAGCTTGCCACCAGAGTTCTACAACACTGATTTTCCTTTGTGCCTATGTTATGGGTAGAACATTTGTCTCTCAAAATTTCAATTCATTAAATGAGGTCAGTTTAGAAGAGATTATCTCCTGATAGGAATAAAATTAATTTACAAAGAAATACAAAGGATTAAGGCTACAAAGCTGGATCACCTTGGTGTGTTTACCATGTAAGCAGGAGGACTAGAGATCAGATTGCCAGAACTCATATAAACAGGCCAGGTGTCTCAGCTGGCAACCAAACATATTAAGCAACATTTTTCAGAAATAATTTCTAAGTTTCCAAATATACACTGCTCTTAACAGTATTAAAAGCTCTCTATGTCTAACTGTGTCGACACTGGACTCAAATCATCCCTTTGCCTCACATGTCTACCCATGATGCAAATCATCCCTCTGTCACATATGTCCATGTGATGTGTGCTGCCTTAGGCAAGTTCCAGGTTGTCAGGCATATTGTAACAGTCTTGCAGCTCATGTCCAGTGTGGCCTCAGTCCCCAGAGTTGTGATGACAGCATCCACAAACACCAGGGAAACTTCAGTAGTTGTGTTGTTGCTCTTGTTGTTGTTGTTGTTGTTGTTGTTGTTATTATTATTATTATTATTATTATTATTATTATTATTATTATTATTATTTACCTGTGCTGGAGAACAATCTCATGGAGTATACATACTAGATAAACAAGCATTCTAGCACTCAACTGCATTTTCATGTCAATTCTAGTATTTTAGTATTAGTTATTGTAAGCTTCTTTGTGTAATTTATAAATTATAGTTTATCACAGGACTCAGTACTGTGTGGTTTGGGGCATTCATGGGGAGATTAGAAAGTATCCTTCTGATGCTGGAAATTTTGCTCAGAGGTTAAGAGTACTGGTTGTTTTTCCAGGTGACCCAGATTTGATTTCCAGCACCCACATAGTGGCTTACAACTGTTTATACCTTCTTCTGGCCTCTGAAGACAACAGGGGCATACAATCATGTACAGATATATGTATGCAGCCGAATCATTCATATATAGAAAATAAAATTAAATTAAAAATGAAAAAAATGTATCTTTTGTCATCTTCCCTCAAATTTTTGACTTACTTTGGTATAATAAATCAAGTTTTTAAAACTATAAAAAATCTGTGTATGACAGTACAATCTTGTAAGTCTGAAATTAGTTTGCAAAAGACATGAAGATACTGGGGGATCATTGACTAGCCAAGCTAGGCCAATTGGAGAGATCCAGGGGTTCAATAAAAGACCTTGTCTCAAAAATTAAAATGAAGAGAAGCCAAGAACATGACTCAGCTGGTATATGTGCTTGCCAGCAAGCCTGATGATTTGAGTTCTATTCCTGGGTCTCACATGGTAGAAGGAGATAATCAACTACTCTAAATTACATCTGACCTGCATATGTTTGCACACATACACATACACACACACACACACACACACACACACACACACACAAACATATGCACATGCACAAAACAAATAAATAAATGTAACAAACAAACTTTATGAAATATCATTAAGTTTAGGGAGTTTAGTGATAAAAAGAATAATGAGAGAAAATTTTTATATCTATAAGAAGTCAATTTAACTAATTACCAAGTTAGAAACATGAGCACATAAAAATACCATTGATTTTTTTATGCCAACAGGTTCTGAATCAATGAACCATAGATAAAAATACTCAGAAAATATTTCTCGTATATTGAACAGGTACAAAACTGACTTTGTCATTATTCCATAAGCAATGTAGTATATCAAAATATTTGCATAATATTTATATTATATTACAAATTAAAAGTAATATTAATCTGATCTGAAATGTATAGGATGATAAACATAATTTATATTCAATAGAATGTCATTAATATAAAGTTCTTGAGCATCTACTGAATTTAGTATATGCAGATGTCCTATAGAAATCTTACATATGAGTTTACTCTGACAAAATGAAAATGTAAATATTCATGTATGAGTAATTAGTTTACTTTCTTGAGACATATCATTAGTATTAATATACAGACTCAAGTCTTAACAATATGCCATTAATTCACCAATGAAAAGCCCAGTGCCCTTAGTGGTAAAGGCACTAACCTTTCCTCGGTTTAATGTCAAGTACTCGCTTTCTCATAAACCTCTCTGTTTAATGGCAAGAAATCACTTTCCCAGAAATCCTTGTTGCCGAATAACACTTAAGGAGCCAATCCAAGAGTTCTGACCAATCAGAGATACCCCCTTCCACCTTTAAATCTCTTGTAGTAAGCTGCTTGGGATTGGCCATCTTGTATGGTGGTGCCAGTCCTCAGTGCACTGGTTTGCTCTGCAGAATAAAGGCTCCTTGCTTTTGCATCAGAACTGGTGGTCTCCTGGTGGTACTTGGGGAGGAGAGGGATTTCAAAAACTGGGCACAACACCATGAGTTATATTTTTTCTTGTTCACAAATCTAATACTTGCTACTTGTGATGCTCTAGTATGGAGGATGTTCTTCTTTTTGCAATTCTCTCAGTTGTATCCTGGCACAGTCTTAAAAATGTCCTCTTCTATACATATATATTTTTGTGTATCTCTTCTCTACAAGAATGCCCGTTATTTGCCTGAGGAATCTAACATCTCTAGGTGGTATATAACTCCATTCCTTCAAGTTGTCCTTTCAGAATAATTCATAACTAACTTTTTACCTTAGAAGATTAGAAAACATAATTATATCTCCATATGGCAATATGCTGTACACCACATTGTTGATGGGGTGAAGGGTTGTTCTTTCTAAGGTAGTGGTCAGACAACATTAAGCAAAGTGGCTTGGTACTTTTCATTTATAATCGTCCTGAGATGGGCTGATTGGAACAACCACACATAAGTGAATGTTGCTATAGGGATGAAAATGTTCAGCACTCTTTGGGATAAAAACAACCAACCTAATATACAGATGAATGAAGAAAAAAAATCAAACCCCAAAAGCCCAAGCAATCTCCCCTGAAAAGGGGAAGGGCTTGCATTATGTAATTAGATGTGGTCTAACTCCTTCTGCTTAACATAAGTAGAGTATCTTATTGTGCAGAGCTAGCTCAGAAACATGAAAATTCAATATTCTCAATGTGAATTCTGCTGAGCATATTTGGATTTTATAAGATCTTTCCATCAAATCTATTGTAAATCAGTAACCATTTGTATCTTGGAAATAAGATTGCCATCAATAGAGTGGTCAATAACTTTGCTGCAAGAATATTTTGAGTTCTGATTGTCACTTACAGGAAAGTGTGTCCTACATACTTTCAATGAAGGGTTTAAGAAAAACAAGCACTATTTTCCTTAGGACATCTATTCCTTTCTTAGTAAATGGGGGCACTGATACTCAACCCTAAATCAAACACGTCATTTTTAAAAGTGCTCAAGGATTCTTCAGATGAAATGAACTATTCTCAAGAGTTAAAATTAGCCAAATTAAATACATATTTGCATTGATCAGAAATTCTACAAGCAATTCAGATTTGAAATCTTGATATAGAAGAACCAGTATTCTAAGGAATATTGAGTATATTCACATTTTTCTCAGTTATTTTCTTTTTTCCTAAATCTTTTATGGTTTTTGACATGTAATTCCTACACTGTAGAATTGTCAATATATACATATACCTTTGATTTAAAACTGTAAAAAATGTTTACCAGTCAGAAATACCTATTTAAATATCACTCTGGTATTATTTTATTTATTTGTTTGTTTTTTTTCCCTTTTTTTAGCCAATGGACACCACACAGAGATAAGGACAAAATCTACCTTACTTTCCTAACTCACTTCAGTCAAATATTGAGTGTTCACCTCAGAGGATGGAATCTCTTAATGGAAACATCATCCATATGTTCTCCAGACTAGACACAGTAGAGATTTCAGCTGTGTCTTTGAGTCTGCCTTGTGTTTCTACTTATGAGAGACAAGCAGAGGAGGAAAAAGTCTCCAATTCTGTGACTTAAGCAAAATATAAATGTACTGTGCAAATGAGAACAGAAAGGGGATGCTGTTTTACTTTCCTAGCACCAAAAGGCCCTGGTTAGAAGGCAGGAAGGCACTGGCTTATTCGTAGAACACATATTCTTGTAATTACAGTACTGACAAGATACTTTTATCTGCCCCATATGTTTTAGTCTTCCAAAATATTTTTCCTTAAGGAAAGTTGAAGTGTGACATACATATGGATCATTGAATTTTTCAATTACCGACTGAATAACACCATCAAATACCGATTATGTGTCAGGCTCCATACCAAGCTCTGAGGGATATAGAAATGACTCATTATAAAGCTGATCTCAACATGATCTCTTGCCATTGGAAGCACCAAATGAATGAATGTGCACACAATTAGGATTCAATGTGATGAGGACTAGGCTGAAATTTGCAGCATCACAAAAAATATAGCCAGCCATCTCTCCATTCAAGATTCCAGGATCAAACACCAAGAATGGAAGTAGGCATGAACAAGAAAAGAAGATAACTGTCTCTAAAATGTTCTTCTCAATTTTCTCTCCTTCTTTGTGCTAAAGTAAGAAGACAGTTGTCTGGTCTGAACCAAATGTGCCAGGAACACATCAGATATATAACGGTCTTCAAAGTCTCAGTTTTCCCTAACTTGCAAGCAGTTCCCGGTCTTTTATTTAGTTTTTCACTTTACTGACCAAAAAGCTCTTCAAGTTAAACAGGTAGTGTTACAGAAAACAATCAAACAAGCAAAATCTTTCAATAATTCTACAACATTGTCTGAAGTATAAAAAATGCGGGCATATGGTTAGAATGGCTTTGTTTCGAATCCAAATGCTTTATAACATGCCTCATTTAGGATTAGATTCCTGCCTGGCATGAATTAATGGGAAAAGCTGTTTCAGAATTATCCAGTTGTAACAGGTGGTCTGACAAACTCCATTAAGGGCTATTTTTTGTGCCAGTTTCACTGCCCCAGAGGATGACCTCTGTGGAGATTTGCAGGCTTACTTGGATATATATATCTCCAAGCATCATTTCTATTGGTGTTTTATCTGTAAAAAACAAACAAACAAACAAACAAACACTGTCAGAAATAATGGGCAAAGCTAGTAAATAGTTAAGTTAGGAATATGTAAGTACTCTAGAGTCCATGAGTCTACACCTGGGTTGGCTCTCAGTAATCAGTTTTATCGTAAGCTTGGATTCATATCACTGATTTCTGAGGCAACTTTTGAAGAAAGCCCAAGGCACATCATTATGTATTAGGAGTGTATTAGAGGGACAAGGCTAGTGCCTTCTGAAGCTAAAAATCATAAGAGACTTAATACAGATGTAGTGGTAAAACTTAGGATTCTAAGAGTCATGGGAGAACAAACATATGTCACCTGAGATCACACACATCAGTTTATTCACTTGGTGGGCAGTTGAAGGACTTAGCCAGCAGCTAGGCTAACATAATCTCTCTAAAGAAGGGCCTTGAAGATCGGTAAGCTTTTCTTTCTGGCTGAAAACAGATTTGGCCACTATTACATCTAGAAAAAGAAGTATTAGACTTGAAATTGAATGAAGAATAATGGCAAGCCATGTTATTACTTACATTCAAACTGAAACTTTCATTTGTGAGTTTATTACTAATAATTGTTATAAAGGGAACACCCCCCCCTGAAGTTTACAAGATAGGGTAATGTTTTTAGTTTTCTTTGAATGTTTATTATGTTATGCATATAGGCGTTTTGCCTGCATTTGAGTCTGTATATCTTGTATGTGTCTGGTGCCTGAGAGGCCAGAAAAAGGCATCAGATCCTCTGGAACAAGAGTTAGAGTTAGTTGTGAACCTGCATGTGGGTGCTGGGAATCAAACTCAGGTCCTCTGGAAGAGTTGCTAGTGCTCTTAATCAATGCACTATATCTTCAGCCAAATATATTTGTGTTTAACAGCACAAGAGGTCCCTTGCCTAATAGACACTGTTCCTCTTACACTGAATTACACTGAATTTTCAGGCCTACTTGGATACATGTATATATATATATATATCCAAGCATTATTTCTATTGGTTTTTTATCTGTAACAAACACCACTGTCAGAAATAATGGACAAAGCTAGTAAATAGTTAAATTATTTAAATTCTTACACTGAATTTAATTAGTATTCTATTATTTTTTGTTTGATCCTTTTTAAAAAAGTTTTTTCTTATAGTTCACTCTACTATTTAGTAGTTTAAATGGCAATTTAAGAGCTGCAACATCATCAAACAGGAGAGTGGAATGAAGAGGGAATCAGGGAAACAAGGACACCTAAAATTAAGGCCCAATTTGAGGGGTTGTATGGAAACCTCGTACAGTAGAAGCTTCCTAAATTATATACATATATGAAGGCAATCTAAATGAAATCACCAAATAACGGAAGGCAGAGCCACAACTAGACCTCTTGCATTACCAAATGAAGTTTCAGGACTCAGAATGGGTTACATCTAATTGAGTTGTTGGCCAAAGTAATTCCATAGAAAGCCACAAAGAACCCAGGCTGCTGCAAGGACAATAGATTGATTTCCACAAACTGATGGCAAGGTACTGTTGTTGGAAGTAGCAGCTACACAACACATTGAATATGGAGAAGTAGAGCTGGTGCTTCCTGAGACCCTTTACCCTTACTATCTAGTGTTCATTGTACCAGAAGGTACTCTGTGTGCTACCAAGGGAGAACCATAAACACTGAGCCAGCTACAAACCTTTTAATCTACAATGCTGTCTTGCCTACAAGATACACTAGTGCACAAATCTTGTGTGAATAACCAACAAATATCTGATTTAATATAAAGCCCACTCAATGAGATGTAAAGTATACCTGACACTACTTGGGAGACTACTCAAGACTAGATAGCCCAGAGACTTAGAAGAAAAGCAAATTCTATTTTACAAAAAGAACATACCAATTAAATGACCCCTAACGAAATTCTGCTATATTCATAGATCAGTGCCTTGCTGATCGTCAGAAAAGCTTCCTCCTGCAGAAGATAGGAACAAATACAGAGATCCACAGTCAGAAAATATGTAGAGAGAGACCTTGAGGGGTGGAAGGGTGTTGGAATATATTATGTGAGAGAAGAAAAATTGAAAAAAATAAATAGAAAATGAAACAAAATGAAACAAAACAGAACGTAACAGAAATGCACTCTCTAAAGGATCCTACAGAGCTGACTATATTTAATAAACCATCAGGATGTCACCATCTAATCCCTCCTGTCAGGGGTCAGGGAACCCTATGAAAGAAGAGGCAGAAAGCTAAATGAGACAGGATACCAAGGAATCAAGGCCTCCTAAACACAGCAGGACCAATGCACATATGAACTCAGAGCCTGAAGCACCCCATTCATGCCAAATTGGTCCATAGAGCTGAAAGAAGTAGACACGTGCTCCCATCCCTAACCCAGAAGCTATTTCCAATTAATAGCCACTGGCAAATAAAAACTTAGTTTTCTCTAAAGGTATCTCAATGGGGAAACAAATCACTCTTAAGCGTAGGTCCCATGCCCAGTGGTAGATAGCCAACAGAAAATGAACTCAAGTAAATATTTGGAGTGTCCATGTTCTATCATGTCTGGAACTTGTTAAATTTGTTTTTTATTTTTAATTTTATTTATTTACTCTGCAGTATATGTACACACACACACAAACACACACACTTCTGGTTTTGTGCTTTTATGCAATTCCTGAGTGTATGCATGAGTGAGTCTTTCTGGTTGAATATCTGTTTCTTGTGACTTTTCTTGTGCACTTTCTGTTCTATTTGTTTGTTTTATCCTATTCTGAATTGTTAGTTTTCGTTCTATCTTAATAAATTTATTTATTTTGTTATTATCCCTTAGATGTCTGTTTATTTTCTAATGAAAGACAGAAAGGAGATGGATTCAGATGGGAGAGGAGGTGGACAGGAACTGGAAGGAGTAGAGGGAGAAAAAATATAATCCGTATATGTATGAAAAAAATAGGTCTTCAATAAAAAAAATGCTCCAACATCTAAACAGCTTTTCTAGTAATCTTCACAAGACAATATAAACTGAAAAACAGTGATGAATCTTTGATCCATCAGAAAAGTGAGGTCCCAAAAAATGTCCACTCTGACTTATTGGCCCAACAAATTCAAAGTCAGAATCCAGAGGTTCCTGGAGTCACAAACTTGTAGGAATGCTTAAAAAGTGATTTTTGTGGTTTGTTTGAGGATATATACAAACTAGCAAAAGAACCAGAAATTTCTAGGTATTTCTATAGTTTCCTGCATATCCTCTCCAATAGCCCAGTATCACCCTTTCTCATAGTAATGAGCCAAGATAGATTTGTTGGTTCTGCTAAGCCAGGTGTTAAAAGAAGAGTAAATATGAACAAATACAGTGAAATCCACTCCAGTGTGAATGTTTTCAGGCACAAAGTTCTATTAGTGGGAAGAGTGGGAAGAAATCCTTACTATGTCATCTAAGAGTGAAAATAAATAAAAAACTAAGAAACACATGTGAATGCCACAGTCAAGGGACATGGTTCACAAAAAAACACCTATATTTAATTTAGGATATAGTATTTCTTCTTCTCTTAGTTAAATAGCAAATAGTAGCTATATTAGTATAAATCTTCACAGTAAAAATACAATCCAAAATACTCAACTTTCAAAAATGATTCAAGGTACAGAAAGATGAAGAGAAATCAGAGATGAATCAAAACTTGTTTCAGAACCAGAACCAGAGACACAGATATTGAAACTGTCAGAGAAGGAATTTAAATATTTATGATTGGGCAGGCAGGATGCCTCTGTAAGTAAAAGCTATTGTCCCTAAGTTTGATGATCAGTGTTCCATCCTCAAAACCTGCATGTTGGAAGGAGAGAACCAGCTCCTGCAAGTTGTTATGGCACCAACCTCTCCTACCACACATTAAATATATAAGAATTTTAAAAAGAACTATAATTAATGTAAAAGTGCTAATGGAAAAAGTAGACAATATTTAAGATCACTTGATAAATTTAAATAAAGAGGTAGAAATTCTAAGAAAAAACCTACGTGGAATACTGGAAATCAGGAATACTGTAGTTGAGATGAAGAAAGATTTTTATGGATTTCTCAGTGGATTCCCACATGGCCAAGGCACGTGTATTGGCTCTCAAATAGAAACTTCCCAAATCGCAATGCAAAGAAAGAAAAAGACTTCAAAGATGAATTAGTATACCAGAAATTTTAGCTTAAAATACTTTGTAAAGGAACTTAGTCATATAGCACATAAAAAATTGGAGCACTTTCAAGAAAGAATGATTAAACACGAGTGAAAAGAAATTCAATCAAGTCAACAAATTCTGGCTTGTGAGCCAAACATTTAATTTCATAATACAATTAAACCATCACACAAAGGGAATATAATTAAAGCCACAGAACTCTAGACTTGAATATTGTTAAAATGGCATATCTTATGCTACTTAAACTCAACCACTGAAAAAATATTTCAAAATGTCTAGCCTTTCAAATAATACAGCACATTTCAGCTACAGTTATCTTAGTAGGCAATGGAACATCAGAACTTCTCACTTGGATCCCAGCATAACTTAATATCCATTTTTCAACATTTTCCTGTACCTTTATTCCTTCTACTCTCCTCAGTCCCTAGAAACTACCATTCTCTTTTCAACTTTTATGAGGATAACATTTTACATTCCATGTGTTTGAGATGTTATATATTTTCATGTGTGTTCTTTTCACTTAACATAATGATCTCATGTCTCATGCATATTGTCACAAATAACAGGATTTCACTATTTTCTGAGTGGGTGTGCTCCATTGTACATATGTCCCAGGTTTTCTTTATTTATTGATCACTTGACAGATACTTATGTTGTTTCCATTTCTTGGGTGTCGTAAAATAGTGATACAATGATTATGAGATTGAATACATCTTTACACATTGAATTTATTTCCTTTCAATATGTACCTACAAATAGGATTTCTTGAATATATAGTAGTTCTAGCTTTAACATTTTGAAAAGTTAACCATATTAAGATCTACAATAGGTAGGCTTATTTACCTTCCCACAAACAATGTTCAAGCTTTCCATGTAGTCTACATTTATGTTGGATTTTTTTTTAAAAAAACTATTATGCTTTGCAGGTTTCTTATATATTCTAGTATTCAATCCCTTGCCAAATATATAGTTTGCAAAGATCTTCAATCTTACAAGTTGTCTCTTCTCTATTTTGAGTTTAGTTTAATATGATTCCAATTTGATAGTATTTTTTTTCAAAACAGTGCTTCTCTATTGTGACCCTGGCTATCCTGAAACTTACTCTGTAGTCCAGGCTGGCCTCTATCTCACAGAGATCTGCCTGCCTCTACAACCTGAGTGCTGGGATTAAAGACTTGGACCACTACCACCCAGCTTGATAGATTTTTTTTTGTTTGCTTTCATTTTGCAACAGGACAATGCTCTGTAGCCTAGACTGGCCTGGAACTTACTATGCAGTAGAGTGAAATTAAACAAAACAGAATGATGAATGGCTGTTGGTATGAGCTGGCAGAAGAAACAGTAGGGAAGTGTTGTTTAATGGTTCCTTAGTTTCTTTTCTTCAAAGTGTAAAAATTTACAAATATGATAGTGGTGATGTTTGTATGGAATGAGAATGTAGTTAACACTACTGACCAAAACTCAGATATTCATGCCAGTAACAGAAAAACAATTAACATGCACAAATGCAATTTCTTCCCATATTTTCATTTCTAAGTGATCATTGTGCTTTGTTTAATGAATAAAAAGACTTTAATTATGCTAAACCCATTTATATGATTTTATATTGATGGTACTAGTAAACTATTAATTATTATTACCTAGCTAATCCAAGGTTTTACAGAAAACTTTGGTGGTTATGATTTATAAAAATCGAGAATATGATTTACATTTTAATATAGAGCATATGTATTTTGCTTTGATGGAAGAGGATTTCAAACATTAAGTTAGTGATGCTTTTTAGACACTGAAGTTTATTATATTTAAGAAAGTTGTAAAATCATAACTTAGTATATTGAAAATTTTATACATCTTCTTACACTGAAGTGAATTTTATACTTTAGGTAGTCATGAAAGTTTTTATATACAGAAATATATAACACTACAAGATTACAGCTTAGAATTTTTCCTACTATTTAATGTGCTGGAAATACCTAGAGGTTTTAAGTTTCTAGGAAGAAATTGTTATAGAATGAATTATTTTGTGTCTGTAATAATTTTTAAATGGTCATTTGAATATTTTAAATATTCTTGATAAGCTGAAAAAGTAGTTTCAAATTTGTTTTTCTTATTTAAATGGTGTTATAAAAATGAAAAGATTAAGAATTTTAAGGCTTCATTTGTATTTAAAGTAGTCAATTTTTTTCTCTGAATCTATTTAAAATTCCCCCAAAGGCATTCTTTTACCTAGAAAACACACACATAAAAAACACATTTTCTATTGTTACATGAAATAATTTGCTCTGCTTTCTCTTTGTTAAAACATTTCAAATAAAAGAGATCATTACTAATTCTCTACAAATATATGAATAGGAAAACCTACAATAAATATCAATTCTCTTTTCTAGCAAGAATCACAATAAAAGTTTTTCAAGGTGATAACTATCCATTTTAAAGATGCTTCATCTACAATACAATTTGTTGATAACAAGAACCTGGTAATAATATTTAAGGAACTCATTGAAAAATCAAGGCAAACATTAATGTACTCAACAGTTATAGTCTTTATTTCTCATTGGACTTCTACTGCTACCTTATCTGAACAGCAATAATCTTTTCTATTGCTTCTGAAATAATCATCACAGAAGTTCAGCTATACAACTTATCCTAGAGAATTTCATTTTCTTTGAATTGCTTTCAAATAATGAGTGTACTTATTATGATATTCAGGGGTCATTACAAAGAAATTTAGGAGAGAAAATTCAACTATTCAGTGGTTACAAAGTTAGTAGAAAGTTGGCAAAAAGCTTTTAAGTTTGTAGTGACAAAAATATATTTCATTTAAATATTTTAATATTTTATTATTATTATTATCAATTATTAAATTATGTGGAAGCAGGGTCTCACTGTGTAGTCCACACTGTCCTGGAGAAATCAGGATTCTCTTGATTCAGGATTGCAAGTGGTTAAGATTATAGGTGTTTGTTATCATGCTTCTCTTAATTTCCTTTTTAAAACTAATGGTTTATATTAATCATGAGAATAGTCAATGTTACCATCATGATATCTGTAGTCCATAAACTATCTGAACATATTGATAAATTATAGTAGATCTATCTCCATTTTTTTTGTAGTACAGGAGATTGACTAAAGGCATCACATATGCTGGCTAGAGCTTTAGATTAGAGCTATAGCCTCAACTATTTCCTCTTTATTTATTTTTACATATTTATTTTATTTAAATTATGTTTGTGTCTGTATGCAAGAACTTGTACACGATTGCAGTTGTCCTCAGAGACCGGAAAAAGATGAAGTATTCCCTGGAGGTAAAGTTACAGGCACTCGTGAGCCACCTGGTATGGTGCTAAGAACTGAATCCAGACCCTCTGTAAAGCAATGATTGCTCTTTCCTCTCAGTTACTTCTCTAGTTCCCTCTGATCTATTTTTGAAGTCATTCAAACAGCTAAACTTGACCCCAACCTTCTTTATGCAACCTCTATCTACTGTTCAGATAAAAAGAAACTGAGAGCTTTGAAGATCTGTCTGGTAAATAAGAAGCTTAAAGTAGATTATGAAAGCTAGGTTTACATACCTCAAGTGGCCCTTTGGAGGAATAAAAATTGAAGCATTATAACAGAAATAAAACATATAAAGTGCTTTAACTGTTCTCTACATTTTTATAAGGAAGAGTAAGTTAGAGTCAAAGGATAGATGATTTCAGATATCATTTGCCAGACCTTTAACACTAAAAAAACTAAGGTTATCAGGTACCATTTGACTTGACATGCACTAAATATATCCCTTGTTTAGGTAAGGTCTCTGTAAGGGAAATTTAAGAAAAATATCTTCATTATAATATAGAGGCAAATGAATATGAATATGATTATTCTAACATTCTATTATATAGACATTGTATAGAATGTAATTTGAGACTTTTCATTAAGAACAATGCCATATACAGTGACTGTTAAGATGGAATAGACTTTTGTTTCTCCTATTTTTAAATGAAAAATTTCAAGATGATTTAAATAGAATTTTATAAATACTGCTCTGCCCAGATTATTGATTCTAATGACTTATAGAGTTTTATATTTTTACCTCACATTTAAATTCTTGTTTAATAAATTTTTTACTTAATATTCATCACAACAGTGTAAATTGTCTTTATATTAAGAGACAACCTTAACAAAGAAGATAATGTTGAAGAATCTGGTTTCATCATATAATTTGGAACATAGATCCAAGTAGGAAGGTTGTGTCACAGAGCCTTTTAGAATAACATAAAACATTAAAGTCTTTAATCTCTTCAGAAAAAGATCTGACTTGTGAATATTATTTTTAAGTTCAATCTGGAATTAAAAAAAATAAGTGTTACTATATATTTTGTCATCAAATGCTCATTTTCTAAATTGAGTTCCACAGAACTTTAACTTACATGATATTGCTTGAGGTTACATATAAAACATACCCTAGAGTCCTATACATTAAAAAATGACTTAAACAGGGTTTCTTAAAGCTTTAATATAGTAATCTGAATAGCTAAGCTGGAATATATGTATGGGGATGATGAAAATGGTTTGCAGAATTGTAGAATTTAATTAATTTGTGACACCAGGAAGGTTTTTTTTTTAATCAATGGGCACATAACAGATTTAGAGTTTAGTTTATGATGTTTCAAATGAAAGAAAAATTCTTATTTTTCAATCAGCAAAATATAGACCTTCCTATGTAATAGTGATTGACAATTTAAAGAACATATTTATTGGAAGCTTGGGTATAGAGGATTTATCATGATTTTTAAGATCATAGAAAGCAGCATTTTTCCTGAAAATCATTTTGTAAAGGTACCTATTCTATTCTTTAACAACATTGTATTAGATTTTCTCAAATGCATTACTAACTTAAACATCATATAGCAAGAAAAATGACTTTCCCAAGGAAAGCATAGCATTAGATGGCACTAATTTTACAAAATAACTAATTCACCAAAATTTAACTTTGCAAAGGCTATATAGATAGGAACACACACACACAGACACACACACACACTAAAGAAATGAGTATGCAGCACCAAATATCTAGTTTTGGGAATCAAGATAGCCAACAACATCATCTTAATTTTCTAGTTTCAGGTAGTGGAAGTTCTGGCTGTCACCCCAAAATATAGCACATTATATGTGTTTCAAGCCCAAAGCCAACAAGTACCATTCTTTATTTCAATGTCTCTGAAAGAAATGAACCTAATAAAATCAGGTGGAAGCCGAATGCCTATTTGAAAACCTAAGTAATCACCTTGGTCAGACCTGTAGCTAGATGGATGATATGAAATCAGCCAAAAGTCTAAGTTATAGAATAGCCTTTAAGATCAAGTTTCAGAAATAAAGATTGGCAAGAGTGCAGGAGAGGAGGTTTGGCACCATGAAAGCAGAAATAACGTATTCCTTTTTTTGTTTTAGGGATTTCTTATAAGTAAATAAATAGATCTCCAGTTATTTTGAAAGTGAAAAGTTTGATGGAGAAAACAATGAATTATGTATTGTCATGGGAATGGGTTGATATCAGATTTTAGAGACTGATAGGAGAAACTCTTAGAATCTTGTGCAGATGTTATGAAATAGAATAAATATATTTCTGGATATCATAGCTAGTTCAAACAGGGATAAGGGGGTTTAAATCATATGCATATGCATATATAAATGAATTATTTTTCACAGAATGCATTTTCAGTAGATTAAAGAGACATCATGCTGTTTCTCTTCTGGAAATTTATTGAAAAAAGTTAAATTCAAGTATTTTAGGCTCACTAAAGTTATGACACACAGGTGTTGAGAGTTAATATTCCAAAGAGAAGAATATGAATGATATCTCTACCATGAATCCTTTCAAGTGTCCTAAGTGTGATAGACATAGAAAGATGATAGATAGATAGATAGATAGATAGATAGATAGATAGATAGAGAGAGAGAGAGAGAGAGAGAGAGAGAGAGAGAGAGAGAGAGAGAGAGATAATTATTTTGTTATATGACAGTAAGGACATGGAAGAACGGGCTAGAAAGATTAAACTACAATTTATTTATGAAATTTCTAGAATATGAACGTTTCAAGAAATTCTTTTGTTTGAGAGGGCTCTCCTTTTGGCTTATATATGGCTACCCTCCTGTCATGCATTCATATAGACTTTCCTCTGGATATGTTCCCTTGGATTCTATGTGTTTTAATTTTGTCTTTTTATAAGGATACCAGTCAAAGTATAGTAGGTCCATATTAAAACTCCCCTTCTAATTATTTCTTGAAAGTCTTTGTTTTCAAATACTGTGATATTTGAAGATACTATCCTTACCATTATTAATCTTAAGTGGATTCAATTTAGTGAACATGTGTTATGCTATACATATGACTATATCACATCCACATTTTTAAATACTGATAGGCCTATGTAAGTGTTTTAAATGTCAGCACATGTTTGTGATAGACAATTGAAATATAGTGTTATCATTTTAATGATATTCTTGAAAATTTACTGTTTGTCAGGCCTAGTTTACAGATGGGAAAACAGATGCAAATCAATAAGTAACTTTTCCATCAACAATTACAGTTAATCTAGTAAATTTATAGTTGAATTCCAGGTTTCTTTTAATTCTTAAAGCTCTATTTTTAGTTTATCATTCTATTTTATTCATGCATGTGCAAACATGTGTGTGCTCACACACTGTTTAAAGGTAGTACTATGGTAATTCTAAACTGATATTTTAAAGATTTATTTTAAGATTATGTGTATATCTGTGAGCCTGTTCATGCAATGCTGGTAGAGGCTATTAGATCCTTCTGGAGCTGAAGTAAGAGGTGGTTGGGAGCTACCAAAGGTGTGTTCTAGGAACTGAACTCCATTCCTCTGAAAGAGCGTCAACTACTATTAAATATTGAGCTCTTATTCCAGATCTGTGTTTTTATATTTTTAATTGGCACAAATAAGTAAAAATACAGTAAATGTGTACCCATATATTATAAATTAAGTATTATTTTGATTCGGGAATTTTTTATTAATTTAGAAATAGAACCATAGAAACAGAACTGGTTTAAACCAAATTCCTATCGAATATAACTTCTAGTTAGAAATAGATTTTATAAACCTTCTGCATGTCCAGAGAGAGGAAACAAAAGGCTGGGTGATAAATTAAAAATAATGAATTAGCCAATTTTCCAAACCTACACCATAGGAGAATTTAGGTAAAAAATACCCAGAAGGATCAAAATTTTGTAAATATTACTATTATAAAAAAGTGAATGTGACATGTAAACAAATAATTTTAAATTAGTTTAGAGTGTGAATTTTGAATCTCAATATTATTTATTTCTACTATTACTTATCCTTTGGGAACTTCACTAAATTCTTTAGATTCCTGCTCTCATTGTAACAGTAATGTTTTCCCAGGTCTACTCTTCATTGTCTCATTGTAGGTACCTCACTAGACCATTTAAAATTGCATTTTCCATGGTCTTTTTATCTTAGGTTAGGATTAGCAGCAAAATGTTGAAGAGCTACAGGATATGTAATATGACTATAATGAAGGTACAAAGAAACAATTGAGTTTATAATAAATGAGTGTACAGATGAGAAAACCGAGAATGACAAAAGTAAATGATTACCTAATTTTAAAAAATCTCTTGCAATATTAAATATCATTTAAAGTAAATGATTACCACATTTTAAATCCATCTCTGACTTATCAGCAACATTAAAAACCATTCTAAACTGAATATGGCAGTTAGATTCAATTTTTTTAAAAGTTGAATTCTTCAGTTCTTGTGCTTATAAGGTGAGAAAATCTAGATCAGGTTTAATCTCTAATATGACCTTTAAAAATATAAATTAACACAGTCAAATAAAGTATGATATGTATATATATGAGACTAAGAATTAATTTCATTAAATCTCAGCCATCCACTCATCTATCCATTCTCCTGTATATATATATATATATTCAGCATGAAATGTTTCTCATTATATGCAGGACATCATAGGAAACTCTACAGGTTAACACAATAAAGAAACATAAAAGTATGTGCACTACGAGTTAGTATCTAACCCATAAATGCACATATTGCTGTGGACTGAAAAAGCACTGTTTGCATTTGCCAACTCATTGACATAAGTGGATTAAGTATTCATAGGCCAATAATTGCAAACATGAACTAACAGTTCTGCTGTTTGATTATTACATAATTATTTCTTTATTTGTTCTGAGTAATATTCCTGTAGAGATGTAAAACTCTAGTTTTCTTCTAAATATATTCTATTTGAATCATTTGAATCAAAAGCATTAATATAATTCAGTGGAGCCTAGAGACCAGTTTAGAAAGGTTGTATAAATGTTAAGGATTTTCATATGTGTAGTTATTTGTTGACTTGACGAAAAGGAGCCAGAATCTTTGGTTCTGTCTTACTGTCTTAAAACTATTAACAACTAGTTACTAAGTATGTTCATTAATTTCTGGAATAGTATTGGATCAATATTATTTGTACTCAGAGAATTTATAATAGAGTTAATAAGGTAAAATCATTGCATGGGACATAATTAGAAAATTAATTATTAATTACTGCACTGTGTAGTATTACCAGAAGTTATAAACTACTTGTGAACTGTATGACGTGAAGTTTATTTAGATAAAAAAGAGTTTAGAAGAAATGGTATTTCAGATAGAAGAACTATGTAAGAAATGATATGGAATTAAAGAAATACATCATTACATCTATACAGGAGTAGACTTTTGCTGAGATGCCAGGAAACAACAGAGACATTGGGGCATATATACACCATCACACCGTGATTTTACCTTGTTAACTCTATTGAAAATTCTTTGAGTACAGTAAGTATTAATGTGCTTGAAAATATATATGGCTGCCAATCAAATATCTAATCCAGATAGCTGACCTGAATCATGGGGCAAAATGGATAAGTGAATAAAATTAACATCACGAGCATGACAAGAATGTGTTAGTTTTATCTCAATTTGAATTATTCCTCTACATCATTGATCTAAACATACTTTTTATTACCTAATTTTGGATAATAAACTCAGAAGAGGTTACTGTAAAGTACATTCCTATTGAAAGTAAAAAACTCATGCTTTGAAGCCCCAATCATAATTATGGGCTGCATGGACTGCTAACCAGAGACCTGGTAAGAAAGTAAGAAGTGAAAAGAAATGATGCAGAGCAAGTTTTCCAAGGTTGATAATAACAGATATGCCAAGTTCCAGTCACACTATTTGAACTAATCTTATATGAAGATGCAGAGTATGTAGAATATTTGATGTAGATTATATTATCTCACTCTAGTGAAAAGGCAGCTTTCAGGTGAACTCATCCTCAAAATGAACTATTACTTGCTAACATGTATCATATGCTTTACATTTAGAAAGCTTTTATGTTAGAATTCTGTGGACTAGCTGAGGTCTATGATAGTAATTGTTTTTATAATGGAAAGTACAGTTGAAACAAGGGGTGAAGTTTACATAAAATACTAGTGATGAGTTGACATATTAAACTTTTGTTTAAAATACTTTGAAGTTTATACACTAGACACCATATTTTTCTAGAATATATATGAAATTTAAAACAACTGTGTTTTAAAATGATTTTGTATAAAGCTGTACTGATTCTCATGTTACTTTTACTAATTACCTCTTTCTTGAAGTGTTTATTTTATTTTACAAAATATTTATGCCAGGCAGTGGTTGACACATTCCTTTAATCCCAGCACTCAGGAGGAAGAGGCAGGTGGATATAAATATATTTCTAGAGTATAAAATAAGCTATATTAAAAACTAAAAGATTATAAAAACAAAAAGCAGGTAACAATCATCACTTTAGTCTTTATAATTCATACATAGAAATAAACATGATTCTAAGAGAAAAAGATTATATTAAACATGGTTAATATCATAATAAAATTCAGTTAATGTAATTTTATTTGTGTATAAATTAAGAGATAAATTGAAGTAAAACAAAGAGTAGTTTCATCACAATCCATTTATATGTCTTAGGATTTCAAGTAAATCAACATAAACTGTAATTAAGAAGTGGCTTCACAGTACTTATGATATTTTAAAATAAGCATTTCTGGTCTGGATGAATGTGAGCTGCTCAAATGTTACATAAAATTTGCTGAACCAGTTTGCAGGGCCATTTGAGAATCATCCATACTCTGTCATGTAGTGCAAAGTTGCAGTGGGCAGCAGATCTGAAGATTAACATTGTGAATTTGGTCATTAAAGTCTTATTGTTGATGCATATATTACATCTGATTTCTACACTTGAGGTCTAAGAGTATTTGCTTATGTTCACCTTGACAATGTTTGTGATGTTGAAGACACTTTATGGAAGTAGAAGAGAAAATGGTGTGGGCATCGATTCAAAACAGTTTGGACAGGGGGAGGAGAAGAGATAAAACCAAGTGACAGCCAAGAAAGGGAGGAATGTGCATGGCTCTTCACACTATGAGGACTATGACAGATAAGGACCTTCTAGACTCCAGAGTTAAGAGAGGAGAAGATCAAGAAGTAGGTTTTTGATTAGACATAGAAGAGATTTTAGTCACAGAAACAGTAGACTGACTGGAAGGCCATGGCACAGCAGAAGCCAATCTGACAGTAACAGAAGAAACTGCAGCTGGAATACCCAGCATAGTTCTGCTTGCTACACCTCAAGATCTGAAGCTGGAAAAAGAACCAAAAATTTGCAGTTCAAGTGACCAAAGGTATGCGGAAGGTACTACCAAGTGTTTTGACCTGGTCTGAAATGATAAAGGAATTATTGAAAACTATCTTTGAAGTCCCTTCAAATTTAAAAATGAGTAATTTAGGACAAATAAAGGGAAATTGAACTTTGCATTTGTTGAAAATAATTTCCAAATAGGAACAAGTTTATACTGACTTGTAGGTAATAGGTCCATAATAAGTTATTGTAACCTAGACTGCGTAAATATCGAGGAGGAATGCTAGAGCCTTTATCTATGTTATCTTTCTCTGTACCAAACTGACTCTATGTATGGGAAAAAGTATGGTCCAATATCATGTGTTTCTGAGTTGTCTTTTAAGAATCAGTACTACTTAAGCTTTTGTTGGCAGGTCTTATCTTCATTTGTGTCAGTGCTAGGTTTTTCAGCTTACTTCGTTGTTAGCAACTGAGTTTACTTGTATACCATGTGCAATTTAAATCTTTAATCACTCTTTATCAGAATAACTCCAATTATCCTTGACCTCCATCGTAGAGGGGTCATCTCTTCTCACCTCTTCCTTAGTAAGTATGTTCAGTGGGTATTTATTGAACTTTTATTACAAAAAACATTATACTTGGTAATAGGAGAGAAAACAATAACTTCTTTATTTAGTAAATATCTGGACAGCGCAATTTAGGGATTCATCATAATATAGGCTCATTGTTTTGTTAAAGGCTTACTATGATAATATTTTCTATGATTCTAATGTAATTATAAAACCCAACAAGTGATCAAAGAAAAGTAATTTTATGGTTCTTTGTCATTTAAAGTATCTAGTATTGGGCTAGAATGGTGGCTCAATTGTTGAGTGTTTGAATTTGCATTAAAGCAGAGGCTGAGTTTTACAATTAGATTATTATCCTCAATGAACTTATTATGTTCTGTAACAGAAAGAAATGTTCACCAAATTATACTTTTAGTGATGTAAATGTTTTATAGGTGGAATATTCAATGTATCATGAATAAATAACTTTTATACTGTAAAGAAAATAAAAATCAAATGTTTGAATTTTAAATCAGATGACTTATCTTCTAATATGAAAAATGAGAAAATGAGCTCCTAATTTTTATGAGTTTGTAGTAGTTGCATTATGTTCTGAAAGTATGAACCTCACAGTCTTTACTTTTAGTTCTGTACTTATTTGTATTTCAAGCTTTTCACTGATTCTTTTATATTCACCAATTCTTCAATAGTTATGAGATTTTAGCTTTTTGTTTGGATTTGATTTTTTTTTAATTGATCTTAGTAATTCAGATTTTTTCATCATCTTCTCCACATTCTGATTAAGAGGCCTTCTCTCTTTGAGGAAGGATAAATTCTTCCTTCCTTAAGTTTTTATTCCTCTAAGGTATGTTATCAGAGCAAAAAGGAAAAAAAAAATAACAGAAAATGGAGCAATATTACTCTTTGTCAAAAATGACATCTTAACAACAACAACAACAAAAAGAATCAAGTATTGTCTGCTTCATTAACTGGCCTGTAAAAACAGTTCTAATGGGGAGAATCTTGAAGAATGCTAAAACTAATGAAATCCAGTAACAGTGTATTCCTTTCTTGAGATGCTCCTACTGTTTTGGATATGTGTTTTCTAGTTAGTATCCTGATTTGCTTGTAGGACTAATCAATTAATAACTCATTTGCCATAAGGCCTCCTCCAGTAGACGGAGCTCATACTTGGCACTCCCTGGGTGACCAAGGACCAGAGACTAAATAGGACAAGGTAAAACCAAATAATACTTGTCTTAAAAGGAAAAAAAAATGTAGTGATAAAATGACTCCTAATGACATTCTGCTATACTTATAGATCAGTGCCTTGCTCAACCATCATCAGAAAAACTTCCTTCTGCAGCAGGTAGGTACAAGTATAGAAACCCACAACAGACTTTATGTAGAGTAAGAGACCTTGGAACATTAGGCCCTAAATGGGATGTCTCCATCAAATCCTTCCCCTTAAAGTTCAGGAAGCCCCACAGAAGAGGAGGCACAAAAAAGTATAAGAGCCACAGGGGAAGTAGGACACTAAGAAAACAAGGCTCTCTAAACATGATCAAGGCTCATATGAACTCACAGAGACTGAAGCAGTATATATAGGGCCTGAACAGGTCTCCAACAGTTCCAAAGCATATATATTGGCTTCAGATTAAGTGTGAGAATGGGTGTGTCTCTGATTCTGTGCCTTCTCTAGGGCTCTTTTCCTTCTTTTGGTTTGTCTTGTCCAACTTCGATGTGATATATTTTGTGTTATCATAATTTACCTTATTTTGTCATATTTAAAAAAATGAGTGACTGAATAAATGAATGAAAACTTAGCCACTAAGGTAAAGTTTAATAAGTGAACTGTCACTTATATATACCTACTGGGACTGGGAAAATCAGTTCCCTGCAATGGAATAATACTGGGTTTATCAACCACTGCAAGGTAGGCCACATGTTCAGCAGTTCTCAAACATATAATGGACTCCACAGTTGTTTTATTTATTTATTTATCTACTTATTTATTCATTTAACTATTATTTGTGTGTGTGTGCTTTTGTTTGGTTGTAATTTTGTATTTTTTTTCCTGTTTGAATGTTGTTTTATTTTGTTTTCTTGGTTTGCAGGGGTGTATGGTTTTATATATATATATGTATGAAAGAACTTAAACTTGGATGGGTAAGGAGGGGGAGAGGATCTGGAAGGACTTGGGAGAGGAAGAATATGATTAAAATATACTTAAATTTAAAAATTGTTTTAAATAATAAAAAATATTACAAAGAAGAAAAAATTATTTAAAAGCAATAAATGTGCTTGCCATTTTGCAACTGTAGCCCAAAGTGAAATTCTACTTGTTATTACTCAGTGTTAAATGCTTCTGGCTTTATACTGATAGGTATGTAAATGTACACAAACTTAGTTATAATTATGACAGTCAGAGAAAATCCACAGACTGAAAACCAGAAATTTGTCTTAAAAGGCCTTTTTGAAAGCAACCTTAAGATACTCATTCAACCTTACTCTACTGCTTTACAGAGATGTAACCATGCTTCTCACGAACTTACATAAAATGAGAGCATCTATATATAATTTGACGTTTAAAGATATTATAACAGTCTATGAAAAAATTTGCTCGTGTATTCTCATTTCTCTTCTTAGCTCCCTGTTTAAAAAAAGTGTATTAACGACTTAGCCCCCAAAAAATGTTTTTAATAGTCATAAAAACTTTTGTGAAAGAATACAAAATTTATCAGGACCAGATAAAAAAGTATTTTCAAGATCAATCTACAATGAAAATTCTCAATTAAAACAGTTAAACTTACATACAGATTTCTGTATAATTGTTTTGCATATTGCAATTACATTTGATATAGAATTTAATCAATCTTCATAATGATATTCAGACTGTTAAGGGTTTATGAGATTAATACATCATCTATTGAACTTTGAACTAAAATAAGCTTCATTTAATCTTGTCCTACTGTAATAGTTAAACTGTGTTAAAGCCATTTTTACAGCACAATTAATACTTTAAAGAGAAAGGGGGAAGATGTAGAGGAACAGATAGTCCTTTAATCCAGCAGCATGGCTGCTCTAGCAAAGGATGGTGTTTAGAGGCTTGTGTGATCCAGCTGGAAATGCAGAAAGAATGTTAGTCAGGCTAAGCCTGTCCTAGGGCATGCCTTTAGTCCCAACTCTTAGAATATAGAGGCAGAGGTAAAAGCAGACAGGAAGCAGATGTGGAAGCAGATCTCAGACAGAAGAAGCAGAGTGTAAAAGCAGAGCTCAGAGAGAAAAACAAGATAGAAGCAAACAAGAAGCAGAGAATTAGTTCAGTCAGGCAGTTTAAGTGCAGTCAGCTCACAGTTCAATTCAGAAGAAGAAACCTAGAAAGCAGAGCCAGTGGAGAATAAGCTAAGATAGAAAGTAGAGAGTCAAAAGCAGTCAGTTTATGATTTATGGTTCAGTGTTCAGAAGATAGCCAGTCAACTTGAGCTCAGTCAGCAGTAAGTCCCAGAGGCTGAAACATTCTAGGTTTAGGTTTGAAGTTTAGATTTTATGAAGACTGAAGTCTTCTAGTTCCAGGCTAGCATCTTGAGATGTTATGGAAGCTAAAACCTTCTAAGACCAAGGATTGAAATATAAATAAACTGTCCTCTGCAATGAATCCACTAGAATAATTAATAAAATATCAATGTACACATCTATGTCTACAAAAGGCCACAATATATACTCCAAGAAATTTAATAAATGTGTGTACATGTGCAGATGCACATATATATAACTGAATGCAAAATAAAAAAATTCTAAAATATGTAGTAGATACTTATGATATGGTTCAGTTAACTTACATAAATGTGACTAATGAATTATTTTAATGATATTTGAAATAAAATATTCTAAATATGTGAAATTGAACTTAAATTAGAAAAAGTATATTGAAATCATTGTCCTGCCTTATATATTTTGAAACATTCAGAACCAACACCATTTTAGTACTGAATCCATTATCACATGAGACATTTCTGCATATTATTATTAAGATACTTATTTAATTTTCATCAGAGAGTTTTTGATACATAAACTCATCTTTGTTTTCAACCATGAGAGGAAGGAAAGAGAAGATATCAGGATGAAACATCATATGAAAAAGTAAAAGAAAATGTTGAGAATTTAGGAATAATTTTCTTGCCATGGGTATATTTGAAGGAAATTTACCAAAGAAACAAGGATGATTCTTGTCTGTAAAATGCACAGTTAGAACTAAAGCAGCTAGCAAATTAAGCTGTCATAGGAAATCAACTGGAATAGTTAAAAAGTATGATACCTGGCTAATTACACAGAAAAATGTAATCAGGACAAACCAAAACATAAAGTATCAGTCAAATAATTTAAAACTTAGATTCAACTGTGATTTTTCTCTGTTGTATTTTAATTCTCTTAAGTTATATCTTCTACCTAGCAAGAAAAAGCAAGAGTTAAATGTACTTAATCAGTGAAACTATTGTCAATGTAATTACTGAAGACAGTTGAAGATAGGATGATATTTTTATTAATAACCAATTTAGTCTGAGATATCCATTTGTTACTTGTGAAATAATATAATTTTCAACTTAAGTCTAAATCAAAAACTTTATTTTGAGAATAGTTACATTCAAGTAGTATGGACCGAAGGATATTCATTAAAAATGGACAATGCTGTTACTATTAAACTATTAACAATCAAGATGTACACCAAGAGTGTAGGTTCTCTACTAAAACATAAGCTAAATTACATCTGGCACATTAAAATATTGAGTTAACTAATATTTTCAAATGCCTATGGCATTTTTGCTCTCTACTCTTACCACAAAAAACATATTTTAGTGGATATAAAATCCAAATTATGATAGTATAAATATGTATATTAAGTTTTCTTAAGAGAAATATGGACTAAGAATATGACATATAAAGTAGTAATAGTAAATATTTACAATTGGTTTAGAAATCAGTTATAATTGTTTAAGTGTGAGAAACGACTGCTTACAATAACATTGAATACATTTAGGTAATTTTATGACTAGCTACATATAATTGAATATTGAAAAAAATCCATTCTTCTTAAGTAAATGTACTAGACATTTAATCTTTGTCATTATAGGGACGTATAGGATAACATAAGTTTCAACATTTGTGTTCTTTCTCTTTTTCTCTCTGTCTCTCTCTTTCTCTCTCACTTTCTTCCTGTGTATGTGTGTGTGTGTGCGTGTGTTTGTCTGTGTGTCTGTGTATGTGTGTGTATGTAGATATTTCTTTGAATTTTAATAGTCTTATGATACATCAAAATGGAGGTTGTATGTGCACCATGCTTAATGCCAGAAATTCAGTTCAACAAATGTACAGTTTAATGAAAATTGCCCATAAGAAATACAACAGATTCTGAATAATTTTCATTATTCTTAGTTTCTTTGAAAAAAAATACTGTGAACAAAGGACTATCATGGAAAATGGACTCTTCGTGTTTTGGTGTGATTAACTCCATTGGACAATAAACATTCTTATTTAAGATTGTCATATTTAACAAAGCCCAGTGGCTTACCAGATATGGAGGAATAACAGCTATGTCTGTGACAGAGAATTAATTTGTCATGGTAATGGTGTTGGACTGCCATGGCATGGATTGCAAGTCTAAATGAATGATCAAATTAATCTAAAATATGTGGAGACTGATAAACACTATATCAGCCTCTTAACAGCTATATACTTCTTTTGTATAGACATAACAGCTTTAATTAGATGATGTTAATATTGCAAATTGTTAGCTTGGTACCTTATCTCTTTTAAAAGAAAGAAAACATACACAACACTGCAAACTGCAGTAAAAGTTAACTTGTATTAACTGGAAATATGCAAAAAGAGTAAATAGGATAGGACATAAAAGATAATGTATTGAGATAAGAAAATTTGTATCTATCTCTTGAACATTATTAGGCAATGAAGAATATAGAATAGACTTTAAAATACTATAAAAACCTCAAACTGACTTAATATTTGAGTGAAAATAGTAAATTCTTTAGAATTTTTGGAACTCCTGGGCATAATATTGAAGATATCTCCAAAAACTTGAGCCAAGACTACAGTATGATGTATAATATCACATCAGAACTGAGTGATGCAGGTCCTGCTGCTTTTTTTTGCCACACTTATCTTTGAGGTGTGTGGGTGTGAGTCTGACAGTTCAAGGTATTCATATTTTCACAGCATCATGTTTTGTATTGTACTTTGATTTTCTTATTACAATGAATCAAAAAGAATGAGATACTAAAAAAACAAGAAAAGAAAAGAAAAAAATCTGGCAACAGTGAGATTATACCAAATTAATAGCTAAAGTCTTTTTAAGGTACATAATCATGCTGGTGCTAATGCAGTGGTGGGGTGAAAGTTTGGTCCAGCACAATAGAATGGAAACAGAACTAAGAAGATCTAAAATATGCCAATGGTAAAAATTTTAGCTATAATGTCTAGTGGTATACTAAAATTGCAATTTTTAAGTTTATTTAAAAACTCTAGTTCAGTGTGTTTGTTTATGCTGGCATTGAGCTGGGCTCAAAGAACCAAGATTTTTAAAAAGTAAATATTCCCTTATTTTAAACATATTAAATATACTGCTTTGGATACTCTTTGGAGTTGTTATTTAATAAAATGATTTTGGAGTTTATTTTTAATGTATGTATCTATCAATCTCTGGGTTTAATTACAAACCATTAGAGCAATACAAAGGAATGTCCAAAGGGTAGTCTGACCTCTAAACATTCTAGCATATACAGCATATATTATCTTTCTTCCATCTACATGGAAACTGCATGCTTGTCAAGATTTAGGAATAAATAAATAGAAGGTCAAAAATATGCTTCATATGTAGAACTCAAAATGATAAGTCTGAGTGAAAATAGTGATATAATTACATGTATAAATTTATGTAATTTAAGTGTCAAAGTCATACACACAGGGACTTGTTGTACATTTACAAAATCTTGTGAACATTTGCTTTGGAAAAGTAAGGAAGGGCATAATATTGGTAGAGGAGATGAAGGGACTGACCTTCATAATCTTCAGATTACATTCACCTAAAATAACAATTGCACAACTACTGATATGATGTCACAATCATTAAGGAAACTTAAAGTCATTCTTGGCTCTAATAAGTACTTTTTAAGACTCTGACAGACAATATTTCAGAAATAAGCACATTTTGCATTAACATTTCTCTTTATTTAGCCAGAAGAACAAACTCTAGTGCAAACATTTTCTTGTGAGTTGATTTCAAACAGAAGTGAAGAACAAAAAGTGGGGCAAGAAAACAAAGGAAAGCAATGCCCATCGTATTGCTCTGTATACATGGAGTTTGATTTTGCTGCTGGGGATTTCTGAGACATCATTTAATCATTTAGTACATGCCTTGTAACTATCCCACTGGTACAGAGTAAAGCCACAATATTCATTTTACTCCTCCCTATTGTTTCAAGTCCTCAGAAAGCACAGACTTCTTTAACCCATATCAGTAACCCTGTGCTTTTCTTAGTTATAATTAGCCATGTCCAAAGTGAGTGAATTAAAAATAAAAAAAAGTCACAATCAGATGAGCATGCCCTTTCTAGAACAAAAGGAAAGCTGCCAAGGACTTAAAGGAATCTGTCTATAGAAGCCAAGTAAGGCAGCTAAAATGATGAACTGTCAACTCAATTTTTCTGCCTAAAAGCATTTTTAACTTGCTCTTATTAGGTGTATAACATGTTCCAGTGATCTGTAGTGATTCTTTAACAATTGTGTGGCCTTTGGAGCAAAGTTGATGATGTTTGGAGTTTCTAGTCTACAACTGACCATCTAAATCAGTTTATTAATTCTCTAACCATATTTTACCTATTTAAAAGAAGGAGAGGGAAATGAACTGTAAAATATTATCGCGAAAATATGACAGAAAGATTCAGCCTTTCACATTGTCTTCTCCTCTGAACTACATGCTTTCTCATCCAGACCGTCACCTAGTCCATATCTCTCTTTGAAAGACCTGCATAGTAACAATAAAACAGGTACCGGTTGGTTTTAGTTCCCTATAAATATTAGCTAATATCCCTCACCTCCTTTGTCCAATTCTCACTTCACAAAGAAACCAACCATAGTCATCACATAACCACAAATTTCTGTCACTTCCCCTCCCATTCTTTACTCTTGATTCCCATTCCACTGACTGTACTTTGCTTCTAAAACAATGTTCCCAAACTACTAGAACAGGCATTCTTGAAGAACTTGGCAGAAGCTTAGACTCTCAGCTCCCCACACAAAAGACTGACTTAATCACTATTCCTTGAATTAAAATCCCTAGGTGATTCACAGGCAGGTTGAAGTTGAAGAAGCAGGACATATGCTATTTTCTACAGCATTTCTCAATTTTCAGATACTTGGAAGGCAGTAGTCTGTCATATTTATTGCTTCAGGTCTTCCAAAATGAAGATTTTGATCTTTTTGTCTAGTTGATTCACTGCTTTGTCTCAATTCTTAGAAAGAGCTTGTCATAAGGAACATTATCGAAATGTTTGCTGAATAAATGAATAAAATAACAGAGTATATGTAAGCTCACATAGCACAAACACTGTTTTATGTACATGGAGTACCTAGCCAATGGAAATTCATCTTCCTCATTTTCCTGGGCAAATGATAGTTATTAGTTAAGCCTTCAAAGCATTTTTAATAACCATGGATGTACTCATAAGAAACTACCAGCAAGAGTTCATAAATTTCTATTTCTTCACTTTGGAAATACAGACAAATGACCTTCTGATCTGTTCTTCCTCACCAACTGCCCAAGGACTAACAGCTGTACTTTTTAAAAAGGGATAAAGACATTATCACTCATGGAAGGAGCTTTCTGAAAGCAAATTTTTACTTATACAGTCAAGTTATTGTTACATACAATTGTTTGTTAAGGCTTTTTGCCCTGGATGTGTTATTTTACTTCATAGGACATTTGGGGTTGAGTTAGTATTTCAAAGAACAGTAAATTATAAACAATATGATGTCTTATAAAATAAAAATCCTATATTTTCATGCCACTGAATATAAACATAGTGACTATCAAAGACAAATAGCAAAAAGTCACAGCTATCCATTGTTCCTTGAAATAAAGGTGTTTGGGGGATATGGTTGCAACAATAAGTAAAGTAGGGAGCCATAACACAAATTAAGTTAAATTAAATTAAATTATATTAAAATACTTGAAGAGAAAGTTGTGTGTGTGTGTGTGTGTGTGTGTGTGTGTGTGTGTGTATAAACTCATGTATGATATACACATAACACTTCATTATATATCTTAAGTTTTAGGTAAATGAATGTTATAATTTGAGATAGACACCATTATATTGGTATTTTACTGATAGAAAAAAGCTGCACACACACACACTAATAGCAAAATTTAAGTATATTCCCAAAGTGCAAAGCAGAAAAATGAAAGGATACTTTTTTGATTAGATTAAAATTAAGAATTTTTTGTTTATCATAGATACTTTAGAGTGAAATGATAAGCCATGAACATTTATGGTACAGATTTTTGTAACACTTTTTTGTGTGCATAACTCTGAGACTTCTCTTAAAGTCAGAACTATCTCTTGGTCTTCAGTATAACATATAATTGACATTATATGAGGATCTTACATCTCTAGGCCACTGTTATAGCTAAAAATATGCTGATTTTGTTAGTCATTTTTGATATTATTTTTACATTTATTTTCTTATTTATTTAACTTACATGTATACATATCTGCATTTCTGTATGTGTGTGTACATGTGCTTGCATTCATGTATGTTTGTATGCGTTTGTGTGTGCATGTGTGTAAGTATATTGATGCCATGACGCACCTGTGCAGGTAGGTCATAGTACAACTTTCAAAAGTTGGTTTTGTTCTACTGTGTTGGTCCTAGAGATGGAACTTAGGTCATCATTGTGCTTGGTGGCTATTCACCACATACACTGAGCCATCTCATTGGCCCCCCACTTTTCATATTCTTATAGATATCTGATTTTTTCACTCTTTCAATATTCTTAAATATAATTTATTAGTATTTTATTCACTTTAAATATTTATTTAATGAATATGAACAAAATACAACACAGATTCATAACCTGTATCCAATATGCATTTGAGGTACTGGGGAACACACTCAGCACTACTAGATTCTTAGGCAATTTCTCTCCCACTGGGTAATATTCACAAATCTCTTGTAAAAAAAATTTTGGGGGGGAGTACTTGAGACAGGGTATCTGTTTTGGAATTCCATAGACCAGGCTGGCCTCAAACTCACAGAGATCCTCATGCCTCTGCCTCCCGAGTGCTGGGATTAAAGGAGTGTGCTACCAGTGCCCAGCTTCAACTCCCTTGCAAACATTTTGCAGACAACATTATTAAGAGAATTTTAGGGAACTAGGAAGATGGGATTGATCTGAGAGGAGTTGAAGGAAATACTGGGGATTGAATGTAATCAAAATATGTTGTATAAAATTATCAAAAATGGGTTAAATATCATTATATCATTACAATAAATAATTGAGAAATATAATTGCTGGAGTTTTATCCTCCATTTTTTTCCATGGAGCAGTTCCAATACCTAAAAGAAAAAAACATACTTATGCATTATACAAAATATGTACAAATATTTCCATAGAAGTGGAATCTGAAAGGTGATCTTAGTTAGGAGGTGTTAGGAGCAAATTCATCAGGTCTTGTCAAAGTGCGTTACCTGGTTATTTTAATCAAACTCAGTCATTAGACTATACCTATAATTACAGCACTTGGGAAGTAGAAGCCAGAAAGTACAGAATGCAAGGTCATCTTAGGCTATATGCTGAGTTTGAGATCAGTCTGGGCTATGTGAAACCTTGACTCAATTCTCCACTCCAGCAACAAAGAACAATGCAAAAAGCAATCACTAGGACATCAAAGTCATTAATTATTCTGCTTTTATGAGTAGAATACACATTTTGTATAAAAAGCTTTTAAAATATCACCAACTAGTAAATATCTACCATAATAAGAATGCATTTCTCCCAAATATGTGGCATTGATTATATAAAATGTATCTTCAGTAAAATTAATATTGTTCCTACAAGGAGACTGATATATATGAACCAAAAGGTATGCAATCACATAAAAATATCTGTCAGAAATCATAAGCAGGCCTTCAAAATTAATGTACACATCCAAACAACAACTTTTTGGCTAGTGTTTCAAGATTCATGTTTTCACCCAGGAAAAATTGACTGAGTATAATTCTTATTCAACCCGTGTAAAATGAGAAGTTTTTGTTAGAAAATATGCTGACACTGTGTATACACTGAAATGACAGTGCCTACTACATTGGCTTGGATTTGAAAACATAAAGGTGAAAAAATAGCATTGTGCTTTCCAAGAATATCAAGGTTGCTACAATAAAAAAGTCAGTTAAGTTAAATTAATGACCAGCTTCACAACTTATTTATAATTAAATACTGGTTTTCATTAATTTACAAAGGAACAGCTTTCCTTATAATATTTTCTTACATACTCAGATATGCTTGGTCTCACTATCATTCTTTCTCTCTTCTATCTCCCTGTTCTCTAGCCATGCTTATATCCACTTACCACCAATATTCCTCATTCAATTTTCATATAACTAAACTCTATTACTATCCCCATACTTCTCACTTCAAGCATCTTTTGCCCCTTCTCACAGGTTCCTTTCTGCTTTCCTGAGCATGCATATATTCACTCCCACATAAATAAACATGTATAAATATTAGGAAGCTAAGATCATCATATTAGAGAGTATATACAGTGTTTATTTTTCTGAGATTGGGCTATCCTCAGTTAGTATAATATTTTCCAATTCTGTCCATTGACCAGCAAATTTTATTTTCCTATATGGTTAAATAAAGTTCCCCATTATTTGTACAATATTTTGATTACCCATTCATCATTTGATAGACATTTAGCTGAGTCCATTTCCTTGCTATTGTGAATGTAGTGACAGTAAGCATGATTAAGTATCTCTCGGGTAGGAAGCAGGGTGGTATATATCTATCTATATCTATATCTATATCCATATCCATATCCATATCCATATCCATATCCATATCCATATCCATATCCATATCCATATCCATATCCATCTGCATCTACATCCATACCTATATCTATCTATATCTATATATCACTAACAAGCATGTCAAAGAAGTCAGGGAAATGATCCCATTCTCAATTGCCTAGAACTTATTTTAGAATAACACCAACCAAAGAAGTGAAAGAATTATATAATAAAATACTCAAGAAAAATTGAAGAGGACTCTAGGAGATAAAATGTTCTCCCATGCTCAAGATTGGAAGAATCCATTTTGTGAAAATGGCTGTCTTTCCAGAAGCAATCGACAAATCCAGTGTAATTCCAATCAAAATTCCAGTGCCATTCTTCATAGAAATAGAAATATATCTTGAAATCAATTGGTATTCACTATGATTCTTTCAGTTCTACAATTTGATATTGATCTTTAAACAATTATATTGTACTTATATGCTGTAGACACTTGGATAAATACTGCGCAAATTCTGTATTCACAATCCCTTATTTTTAAAAGTAAAAATGTTTTTAAAATGAAAGAATACAATTTATTTTTTGTTAAACATGCTATTTGAAAGTGTTTCAACTGAAAACAAAGTCAGATATATTTGAAGAAAATTTTGAAGTCATATATGTTGTGATATTCAATTTCTTCTTTTTAGGAAAAGCTAAGACAATTATTTTATGGATCAACAAGTTGATTCTATGAAATTTATAGAGTTTTGACATAAATCAAGCTTACCAAATAGTACCCATATGTACAAAGTTCTTATACTGTAAGATTATCATCACCTTCCATGTGTGGTCAACTGCACTTTGTAAAAATTGTGATAGTAGTATAATCTTTGGATATCACCCACTTTTAAATAAATAGAAAGGATGTATATCTCTCTACATGATACAGAAACATTTACAAATATTAAGTCAAATTATGAAAGATACACACACCTTAAAGAAGTTTCCAGAAATTATAGAAGATTGTGTTTGACCTAAAGAAATTTGGTGAAGTTTAGGCACAGATTTTATGCTTTTAATTCTCTTGGAATCAACTTAGTCCAAAATATTTTTACGTTAGTTGAGGATAAGAATGCTGTTTTATAAAGTTCTCAGTTCCTTACAAAAGAATCAACGAATAGTTCTGGCTGATATTTTACAACAGCAAATCTCATGCTAAGGAATGTCAATCAGTAGCAGTTATTTCAAGATTCAAATTTCAGATTTAATGCAGGCATCTACTCATTTCCTCCAGAATGCATTAAAATTATTTTAGCTAACCACTGTATAATTACATTAACATGATTCTACAATTTTAAAAGACTAGAAGATATGTTTGCTTGAAGTGATATAAAAATATATACATTCCCTTGGACCAATATTAGGTTATGAAATACATGCATTCATTTTCAAAAAGGCACTTTAGTAACATCAAGCTTTCACTTCCATCAATATATCAAAATCAACTTAAATGTTCACCAATTGAAGATTGATTGGTTAAATAAATTAGACTGTAATGTAGAATTTTATTCGTTTAAATTGATGTGTTAGATTACTTAACAAAAAACACTCAGAATGTATTGGTAATATAAAAGTAGTTTTAGCAAATGGTATAAGTATTACAATAAAATCACATTAAATTTAGATAATGATAAGGGCATTTATTTATTTACTTATTCATTCATTTATTTATTTTCTACTTGGTGATCCTACATCACAAAGTGACAACAGTTTTTTTGTCTTTTTAAATTTCTATGGTTTTAAATTTTCCCCAATGAAAACTATTACTTTTAAATAAGAATGAAAATATAGATTTTATACGTGATGTTCTCTGCCAAATCCTAACAGGCTACTGTTAACTGAAACAGTTAAGACAAGAGGGCAGAGTTTCTTACCTACAAGTACAAATCATTAATCAGAATTGACTATACCACTATTGATGCAATGCCATTATTTATGTTATTATGCTCTCAACATTTTTCCATTACATTAAAATTTTCTGAATAATGATATCAGATAAACAGCATTTTTTATATTATAGTATAATTACATCATTTCCTCCTTCCCTCTCCTCTCTTCAAACCCTCCCACACATTCCTTCTTGATCTCTTTCAAATTCATGGCCTCTTTTGTCATTAATTATTGTTATATAAATTTGTGTGGTATGTGTGTGTGCATGTATTTATAAATGCATAAATATAATCTTCTCTGTACAATGTTACCTGTATGTATATGTTTCAAGGCTGATTGTCTGGGATTGGATAATCAATTGGAATATTCTTTACCGGAGAAGACTTTCTGAGGCAACAACCCCTACACTAATAACTACCAACAACTAAGAAATGCTGAGAGAAATATAGTGTTAGTAATATATGAAAGTCTCATAGAGTATGAAGCTATGTATAAAATATAAATATTTAGTTTTACTGCACTTTATAATATAGCATTTTCTATGACAGGACAATTAAATCTGTTTATTTTGCTAATCTGTGATGTATAAAATGATTTATGTATGAAAATATTCATTATTAATCACTGAATCACAGGAAGAGAATCAGTAACAAATGACTCTTAGATTTATTTAAAAATTAAGGATTATGTGATTTTTCCCAACACTGCTAGCACACATTTATATAATTGTGAAATCACTGAATTAATGATCTCCCCAGTCTGTATGTTTGTCCTCAAAATAATGAAACAGCCTTAACAATAAGACAGTACAATGAAAACATTTTTTGAAGAATTGAATTAAATTTTAGAAACATTAAGCAGCATTGATCATTTATTAATTATTGAGAGTAACGGTTAGTAATTAATTTAATTTTATTAAATAGATTTTCAGGTGATATTGTAGAATAAGGAATAATAAGATAATAATAATAATAGCAATAATGAAAATTCATTAAATTTGAACTCCTTTTTAATATATAGTGCAATTAATTATTGAAGAACTTTATGAAATATATTTTCATCATATTCACCGTCTACTCTTCCTAACTCCCAGATCCATTCTCATTTCCCCACCTCCACCTAATTCAGTGTCCTCATTTCTTTTTTAATATCCTGCTGTGTTCAAATCATTTTTCCTGTATACTTATGGGTACTGGGCCATCGACTGGAACAAGAATCATCAACCAACTAGGAGCTACATTCTTGAGGAAAACCGATTCTCCCACCTGGAGAAGCCATCAATTGTCAGTACTAGAATGTTGACTGGCTTCATCCTGCGCAGTTCATGTAAAGACAAACATAGCTATTGAGTTCATGAATGTAGTGGTCCTAACATGTCCAGCAGACACTGTTTCTCTGTGGTCCTCCCAGACTTCTGGCACTTATTGTCTTTCTGTCTCCTTTTATTTGATAGTCCCTGAGCCTTGGAAAGGGCTAGGGGCAGTATGATATTGATATGCAATTGTAACTGAGCACTCTAGTGGCACTTATTTTCTGCACTTTGCTCAGTTGTAAATTTTTGTATTAAACATGATCTACCACTCAAATAACCTCTCTGATGAGGCATGGTAGTTTCACTAATCTATGTGTATAGGAATAGGAATTTAGAGGGCAGTTTGATCCTATGTAGATGATTCACCCTTGGTACCTGTATGGTCCCATACCATGGGATGTTGGCCAGATTTACAGCACTAAGCATTCATATATTCCAGTGGAGTGGGGCCTTAAATCAAATCAGAAAATAGTTGGTCATTTTTATCTGGTATCTATGAAACTTTATTGAGAAAACATTTGATGATATTTACAGTAATGTGCAAATGCAAAGCAGGTCACTGGGTTTCTTGGAGCTTCTAATCTTCTGGGTAAAACAGAATACACATAACCAACTTTCTTAACTTCCCAATAACTGGAAATGCAAATGGTATTTCAGTTAAAATATAAGGTGGTTTATGTAAGAATTGAAAAATATATTCATTCTTTTAAATTACAGATGCTTCAAGATTCAAAATATACCATACTAGAGTGAGAGATGCATAAGACAATATAGTCATAACCATCTGAGTAATATTTATTTGTTCTTCATATTGAGAGATAAATTACATATTACAATTATACAAAACTGTAACCATAAGTTACATGATTTTAATTTTTTATTTCACCATAAATTTAGGAGAGGAACTCTATAGGCCTATAACTTTATTTTCACCCAATTTGTCAGTTTAATATAGAACTTCCTATATGTTGATCATATATTTGCTTTGTCCTTTTGTGTACTTTTGTCTCTTATGCTGTGTTTTGCTTTTTTGTTTTGGAATGCGTAGGTACAAACACATATCTAATTTTGCTCATGGTATGGTCATACTCAGCAATTTTTAAGATATTTAATATGCCATTTAATTGAATTTTCTTATTAAGAATTGCTACCTCCTAAATTTAATAAGAAGATTGAGTTAGAATAATTGTTGACAGTAATTAATATTCGTGTATAGCAGCTATTCAACAATTAATTATTTTCAGAAAATCATTTTCCATGCTATTTTGTTAGGAATGTTTCATTATATTATTTTTCAGCACTGTCAGTTTGCTAACATTGAAATAACTATTAATTTATTCATAACCTGGATTCATTTTCAGTGTCATTTACACGAAAGCTTTTGTTTTTCTTCAAATTGCTTATATTATTTACCATATAAAGAATAAATAAAATTGTATCAGACTTGTTTCTCTTTAAGTAAAATCTGTGTAACACTGTTTCATGACTCTGGAGAAAATGTAATATTTTTTATTTTAAGAAGACATGTTATACTGTTGATTTTTACATACTTTAGGAGAGTTTCAATTTGTGGTATGTAAATTGCTAAGTGTTTGCCAAGTTACCAAAGCTCTATTTGAATAAACAAGGGTAAAGCAGTCATGTCACAATCTTCTTATAAGAGGAGGGTATGGGGGAAGGAAAGAGGGAGGGATGGAGAGAGAGAGAGAGAAGGAGAGAAAGGGGGAGGAAGGGAAGGAGGGAGGGAGGGAGGGAGAGAGAGGGGGAGGAAGGGAAGGAGGGAGGCAGGGAGAAGGGAGGAAGGAAGGGAGAGAGAGAGGGAGAGTGAGAGGGAGAGAGAGAGAGGGAGAGTGAGAGGGAGAGAGAGAGAGGGAGGGAGAGGGTGAGGGAGAGAGAGAGTAAGTTTAGTGAGAAGTGACTGGAAATAATTTTTGACTAGATATTTGGCAGGCATCATGGCTATCCCTGTCAATGATACTAACCATGCTGACAGGTTCAATCAAGAATTAACCATTTACATCAATAAAGATTCAGCTTCTCTATTATCTGTTTCTATATTATCTCCCCCTTGAGTGTCATGATTTCTCTGTCAGCCTGTATCACTACTGTTTCAAGAGATGAGGCCCACTTAGTCTGACTATCTGACATGCTCAAACTAATCCTTCTCTATTCAGGGTGATTGAAAATACTATCTCTTACTCAAAAGCACATGTGAAGGGTCCTAGGGTGAAATTCCTGTGAAACCTCTTTCTTTTGTCAGTTCTAATTAATTAATTCATTAACTTTCCCCCTCAGTTCTGTATTCTTTTTCTCATTGTTGCCTTTTTGTCTTCTTTTCCCATTTTCCTTATTTTCAGTTTTAATTATATAAAAGGAATTATTCCATATGGTATATTCCTTAGGGTTTTTATAATTATTAAGCATTTCATGAAAAATTGCTACTTTATACTCCCTTAAGTCATTAATGTTATAAAGTACTGTTCTACAAATTTTGGACATTCTCTATTTATTCATTCATAAAAATTCACCTTACAAGTTTCAAAATACATAGTAATAAATGATATATTTAACACAGAGTATTATTAAAAACCAAATATTCTCCTAAGAAAACATCTAATATTGAGAAAAAGAAAAAGAATTTATTGATTTTACGTTTAAAAAACATAATCAAAGCTTTGAGAAGCACAGGTAAATTAGGATCCTTAATAAAAATCAAACCACAATGGTTTTTTATTAATGGAAATACTAGTTAACTTGGAGATAGAAAATTTTCTTCTATAAATTTATTCTTTTGTATATTATTCTAAACAATAGTTATGTACACAATTTAAAAATATCTTGAAAATTATTTATAACTGATAATTTATTTTTATAAAAACACATGCACAGATTAGTACCATTACAGTAGCATCTAACTGAATTTGCAAGAATCTGGAAATGGTTTGTATTTTGGTGAGTGTGCCGATATATATTAAAACAAAATGACTTTTGTATGGAAGAATTATGTTTTTTAGTGATAGCCAAATCACTTATAAAGTTCAAATGTTTGTCATCTACTCTGGTTTTTTGTGTTGTGAAACGGCTTTCTTCTCACATTTTTTTTTTCTTTCCCCTAGGACGTTTAGTGTGGTATGTATTTATTTTAGCCTTGTGAATTTGTCAAGGATGATGTTTATGTTTTATTCATTTTGGAAGTTCTCCTAGAACTGTGATTCACTCTTTCTGCTGGTACATACACATCAGATAGAATTCACAGTAGCACATACAACTTTAAGCTGTAGGTCAAATACAACTATAAAATACACATACAAATGTGTACATACATCCATCTATCAATCACATTTAACTCTGGAGGCATTAATATAATCAATTTTGAAACCACAGTACAACTATCCCCAAACATCATTCATTCAATCTCTCTTGCTCTCTCATCCCCCCTGTGTGTGTGTGTGTGTGTGTGTGTGTGTATGTGTCATGTCAATTTCCTTAGAATAATGAAAAGAAATTTAAATGTATGCTATTTTTAACTTTTTGTTTGTTGGTTTATAAAGCTTAGCTGTTTCTTATTTTAAAAAACATGCAGGGTTGGATAACTTATTAGGGGTCTCATCTCTGGAGAAGACTGATTCTCCTTCTCTCAAAAGCCATTAAATACCTATAAGTCTTCATTTATGTGTGAGGTGTTGTGAGATTTCCCCACCTGTGCCAGTTAGCATGCCAACTGGTACTTGGCAGGTTTTGTTCAGATAGTCTTGAGCTCTAATATGTGTACAATTCCTGTCATATGTAAGAGACACTATCTCAAAGCATAACTCCTCATTCTCTGGCTCTTACAATCTTTCTGACCTCTTTTCTATGATGTTCCCTCAAACTTAGGTGTACGGGTTGTGCTGTAGATTTATCATATGGGGCTCAGCACCCTATGATCAGTTGTTCTCTGCATTTTGATCAGTGGCGCTCTGTAGTTTCCATTTGCTACAAAACAAAGCTTCTTTCATGCAGAGTGCCCACTTGAGTGGGCTAAGTATTTATGGTGCATTTAGAAACTATACTGGCTTAGAAAAGTGGCTATAGTACTTTCTCCTCTAGGGCTCGTGATCTCAACGGTGACAAATAGTTGGATAAGTCTACAGTACCAGGTATGAATTACCTTCTACTGAATGGGCCTTAAGTCCAATTAGATAGCTATTGATTATACTCAAGATCAAGTGTTACATTGCTCTTTTGGGGATATTTTTCCAGGCTGGTCACTTTTGTATTTTGTATGCTTTATAGCTTGGTAAGACTATTAATTGCTTTCTGTTTTTTATTTTTACACATTGAGCAGGATAGGTATTAGCTATGACTGTTTCAATACTGACTAAACTTAAACACATTGAACTATTATAGGAAACTATATTGAAGTTATAAGTTGAAATTTTTATTTATTTGGTTTCAGATTCAGTTCGTTTTCTAAGAATCACTTGACAATTATTTTCCACAAAACCAGAGCATACCCCTTAATTTCTAAGAAAAGCTGTAAAATTGAAGGCCTCTAAAAATCATTTTTCTACACAGCAGATAACAATTGTATGAAAAATATTTTTCATATCCTGTACTGGCCCCTTCTTGTCATTGTTTTTTATATTTTGTGACTTTCAAAATGTAGTCAATATTGATTTATTGGGCAGGAAGGAAATGGATGGCATGATACTATTGCGGTGTATATATGTATGAAATTCCTAATAATTAATAAAGAAAATAATTTTTAATGTGAAAATATAACTCAAAAGCACTTGTTAGTATGAAGGAATGCTTGTGTAAGCACAACATAAATGCACTGCATTAGTCACTAGAATCGTTAACACTGTAATTTGTGGATTTGAGTCTCATATGAACTGTTAGGAAGGTGATCTAAGCCTATGTAGAGATTATTGTTCTCAATTGTCTAAGAGCTAGATTAAATCCAGCAGCTATGGAAAATATAGATACTTGTATACTATGTTCTCTATAAGGTATACAGTTTATACCTAACAGATTATGGTCTTAAACCACAGTTATAAAATATTTTCACAGCTGCACCTAGATTAGGGTTCAACACTATGGACAATCTGGATTGTGATTTTATTCTTCTAGTTTTCCATCTTTAAGAAACTGTCATTGAGAAAAATAAAATGCTATAAGTCATAATTTAAAAAACTGATATGAAACAGTGTTTATCCAAGTCCCAAGTCCCAATATTATAAACAATATGCTAAGTAAGGAAAGTGGTATTTGACTACTCATACACTAATGAAGTAAATGATGCATGTGCACATGTACACACCACTACCACCACCACAACCACTGTTACTATACCACTATTCAAGTAAATAATTGTAATACAAAGGGCATTTGTAACACATTTATGAATATTGTGGGGATTGACCAGTGTCTTCATCAGTTAAGTTAGGTTACGTTCTTTGAAAAACCAAGAAAGATGATCTTTTCATTATAAATTATAGAATGATCTTGGAAATAATTTGACAGTCAATGATAATTTAATAAAAGTGAAGTAAAATGTCAAAAATAAACTGTAAATGATTACTCATAGTAATTGCTGTCAGTTTCAACTGACGAAAACAGAATCTGATTTCTATCATTATGAGAATTAGATAGCAAATGAGCTACAAATGTGAATTTAAAAAATGTATTCTGAGCCTGTGAGTTTGACCTGCCAGCAAAAGCACCTTCCATAAAGACTAAGGACCAGAATTTTGTTCCTGAGACCCACATGGTAAAAGGGCAAAAAACTCGTATCCTAAAGTTATCTTCTGATTTCCACATGCACACTGTTGGACACACATGTCCACATGGATGAATCATTTGCATGCAGAAATTAAAATAAAAATATGCAATAAAAAATTTTAAAGACTAATATACTGCATTCTTGCATATTGTATTAATGGATGAATGACAGAAATTTATAAAAATGTCATTCTAAAACATTTTTGTGGTAGACAATAACACCAAGAACATAATTATTATTGTTGCTAGTCAAATGGGTAATATATATTTTATGTTATTGCACATAATTAGAGAAAATACTCTTATTCAACTTTGATCCATGTATCTAGTTTTGAAAAGTATGGGAGAATAATTAGGTAGGTTATATTGATTCTTCCACAGAAGACTTGTGTAAAGAGAAGAAAGTTGGAAAAACATTACAAATCTCCTGTTCTAGCTTCACATTGTGCTATGATTTCATTTGTCATCTTAAATAACGCACGCAGTTTAAATAATTCATGTATGTCACATTTTATAATGTCACAATTTTATTTTTTCTTAAAATATTGGAATATCTCTCAATTAGAGTATAAATGTATTTGAATGATAGTTTTACTTTTCTTATTTGTTTTTAAAATCAGCCTCAGATAATAAGATAACGTCCTGTCTTGCAAGAGATCGTGTTCTTTATACATTGGTGAGTTTTTCCTCACTTAGGAGTGGTGTCCACAGCTAGCAGGAAAATCCTATCTTTCATAGATCTTATATTAGTATGTTATCCTCATATACTGTTATTTTCCTAATGCAAACGCCTGCTAATCATGATACAGTCTCATCACATCCTATACATTCACATTCCCCACTTCTGGTCATATTGTTGGCCTAGCAGTATAACATCAACATTTCATCTTCATAATTTCATTCCATATCTTGTTTGTTTTCAAGTCAAATTATATGAAATTTCTTTTGTCTGTGTCCTTCCATCTCCTCAACTAAGATAAGAGTTTAAATATGAAAAGGGCTTGAAGATATAGCAGGCATCTGATTCATGATTCCTTTTTAACTTTTTTCAAATTATAGGATCTATTTACATAGAGATTAGTTTGACAACCCCTAACAATAACAAAGCATAGATCTTTTTCCACACGTGGTATATAGTCTTTGAACAATTTTGGAATGTAGAATGTTCCTTCATTGGTTTAAGGACTTTATAACAGCATGTCACTATTCCTTCTTCATTGTTGCTCCTCCTATCTGACTGTAAACATCTCCATATCATCAGTGACTTTTTAGTCTACAATGCTTAACTAAATGCATGTCTTATATTTTAATTTCATAAATGAAATGTAAACTGTTTTTGATTATTTTGATTTCTTACCCATTTATCTGTCTATGAACTATTGTTTTATATAAGTGTCTTGGAGGAAAAGCACTGGTATATTCTGACCGTTATAATCCAGAATAGATTATGTATCCTAAAAGTTCTTTTGTTTTCGAGAAAAACAACTTATGTTCCAATTGTCTAATTTTTCGGAGTCTTAGCCTTTTGCTTGGACTTATTCAGCTCTAAACTCATGTTAATCCTAAATTAGTCTTTTGTACCCTATTTTTGTATGAAATTGGTGCTGTGATTGATGATTATGTGTAGAATATGTTTTATCCTTTTGAAATTTATGCTACCATATTAGCCTTCTGATTCCTTTCACTGAGGATTTTAACTTTGTTCTTCCATATTCAGTAGCCCAGTCAGAGTCACACTGCTGGAAAATTACATAATTATTTCTTACATAATACTGACTTAAAATATTAAATAAAATTTGAGAAAAACTGGATATTTCATACTACTAACCAGTTTCCCTCTTTATGAACCTGAATTTTGTAGACTTCTAGCTCATTTCCGTCAGAGGAATAAAATTTGTGGGATGAGATTCATTATATGAGTATATTAGTATAAAATTCAACTTTATAAAATAAGTAGCTTGATATATAAGTATAGTAATTTTAGTACAACTGTACACTTGGTGAGATGTGGGTAACAATACATGAATACTGAAAGCATAATTTTTCATTTAGTTACATTTCCTCTTTCAATTATTCTACCAATTGTTTATTTAAAATTTTTATATAAATGTCTATTCCAGTTACATGCAACAGTACACCTATGCAAACCGGTAAGCATTAGATTGTTGTTTTATATACTAGGAGTCAAAGGTAAAAAAGAAAAATACTATTCAGCTAATTTAAAACCATAACTCTCAGAAAGAAAAAAATAGGAGAAGTACTAACAACAACTTTGTAAAAATTAGACAGGGAGGAAAGGAGGGGAGAGAGAGAAAAAATAGAGATAAAGAATGCATGAAATAGTGTAGTATTAATAAAAATGAGTAAATTAAACTGAGTGAACCTAAGAGCTAGAATAAAAGTTATATGATCTTGAGAAATTATCCAAGAGCTCTAAATCATATGAAAGAAGAACTCAAGTTTGCAATTAGAAGAAAGTATGGGAATAGGAATGATTATTATTGGGTTATTGGCCTGCCAAACCTTATCCCTAACACACTAAAGCAGGATTAGAGGTTAGCAAATGGATTTAGACATGTATGCAGGAAAAAGCAACTTTGCCTGAATCTAGAGCTGTAGTTGTAAAAGGTATTTGAAAGTAAAAATACCTATCACTGATGTCCATAAACAACACTAATAAATTCCTTCTGACATCTGAGTACTCATTTTTAGTCTGCCTTGAACCATGGCATTACTGTAACCTGCATTTCTGGCAATAAGCAAACAAATATTAAATTTGTAACTGAGCATTTATCTCTTATTTTACCTAAATGCATGTAAATCCCAATTCATATTCACTTTCTATGAGTGGTGGTAAAACTATAGTTATGTTTTCAAACTGAATTTGAAAGTGTTAAAATCAGGTTACAAGGAATTACTATGGAGATGGTATACAAAGAAAAGTAATGAGGCATTTGAAATTGATGTAATTATCAGATAGATAGACTTAGCATATGGGAACAGGGAATTGAAAGAACTCAATGACTATAACTTGGAATAAGAACAGTGCTTAGGTTTTGCAGTATACCATATGCCCCAGAAGACCCAAACTTCTTTTTTTCTTTTGAAACCTGAAATGTACTTTTAGATGACTTTTTCAGTTCATCTGAAGTTTCCCAGGTTAGAAGAATTTCATTAGTGTACTGAAACACATGAACTCAAGCACTAAGACATAAGCAAATGTAAATGGAAATTGAGGCTTAGTGAAGTGTAGTCCAAATAAAGACAGTATAAAATGAACATTTAAACGAAAGTTAAACCACAAATGATGATTGTTTCTTAAGAATGGAGTAAAGCTAAGTTCAATTTTCTGCATTTGGTAAGTTTAGAGGCATATGGCTTTCTTTGTCTGTCTAAAAAGAAGTCACTGATGATATATTGAGAAAGCTAGATATGCAAAAATGCATTAACTTTGCATCATGTAGGAATCAGCATGAGAAAAAAACAAGTCAATCTACAGTTGTAATTTTACAAATTCATAAGCCAACCTGGTACTATCTTTTTACACAAAACATCTATAGTTATTAATTAAGTAATTAATTAATAAAAGATAATGGTACCCATTTTTTACATTGCATGAAACTTAAGATAAAGTTAAAATTTTTGTTATAATTTTTAAAAACTATTTGTTTTAGTCCATAAAGGGACACATTATACTATGTTTTCTACAACTATCTAAAAAGTATAAAAACATTCTATCCTTGTGGATGCATTACTATAATGTGGTTACAATAAATCATGTGTGTTTTCATTTTTATTTATTTAAAAAATGCATAAGGCATGTGAGAAAGTAGGAAACACTAAAATGCTACAACATATGGTGTATATATATATATCTTTAAAGATAGTCATTTATTAAGAATGCCAGAATAGATAAATCATATTTAAAGTTTAATTTTATATATAAATGACACACTAAATATTCACCTTAAATAAATATATCTTTATGTAAATTTCTAACAGCTTGCTAATATATGTTGATGGTATTCTGAAATTAGTTGCCAAGAGTTGTCTAGAGATATGGGCTCCATTCTAGCTAGACAATGCATTTCTCCTTCCATAACTCTGGATGTGCGTTAGAAACATGATGCAGGAAGAAGAATTTGCAAGTGAGAAACACCAGAGCTCTCCTTAATACATATTCATACATATTTAACTGAATCCCCCATCTTCTTTATACAGAAGTAGAATTGGTGATTTCTTTAATACTATAATGCACTGATTCTATTGCAAAAAGACTAAAAGTGAAAGCTTTGCTATCTGTTCTCATTGAAAAAAATAACAAATGAAGAGTAATAGGAGAACTTTGGGAGCCTGTATAAGATATCTAGTTGTATAATAAGCTTTTTCTAAAACCAACATGTAATAATTATACTGCTTGAAACATAAAACCTAATGTGATATCCTAAGGTCAGCATTCACATCCATAGGAATCATGCAAGTATATTGGTTATACTGAGCAGTGTACTATATGAAGCAGGCAGAAAAATGCCCTTCCCCTAAACACAAATGATTTTATTATTCCATTCAATTAATATGCTCTTGGCATGATGTATTACTTACTTTTCTATTGCCATAGAAACAAAACAAAAAAAACAACAAAACAAGACATGAGCAATACAACTTATATAGAAGGAAGGGTTTATTTCTGGCCTATGGTTTCAAAGTGAGCAGAGTCTGTGACCATTACAGAAGGAAGGCATGGCAGTAGGCAGGGATCTCATATTTAGCAGCTCCTAAAATACCCAGAGTGGCAGCAAGTATTCCACACCCAAGACTAGGGGTGACATCTCACTCCAACTACATTCCACTTCCTGGTTTATACAGGCTCGTGAGCATATCACAATGAGAAATGCATTTAGTCCAACTTTAAAAGTCCCCGGAATCTTTCACGGGTCTCAACAGTTTAAAATTCAAAAGTCTCCTCTAAGACTGAAGGCAATCTTTTTACTGTATCACCCAGTAAAACTAAAAAGAAAATTGACACACTTCCAATATAAAATGACATAGAATATACATTAACCATTCTAAAAGAGAGGAATGGGGACATAATGAAGACAAACTGGACCAAAATGTTAGGTCTCAAATCCAGAAATACCACTGAGAGGCGTATTAACATTTCAGAGTGGACCTGGCTGCCAGGTTTTCCCAGCATCCCTCAGTACCTACCTGTTATAGAGTATGGCTGGCAAACCCTGCCCACTACCCTGATTTTCCAGCCCAGGGGCTGGACTACCCCCCACGCTCTTCTCTATATAATCCAGCCATTTTGATTACCCACCCCTTTTACATTTTTGCCCTCTTGGCTGTGGTACCAGGTTCCTCCCTCCCATCACCCCTCCCCGCTCAAGGTCATGTTTGCTCTGGACTCTCCCAGATGTCTCTGTCTCAGACTATGCTCTCCTTTTTATCTACAATAAAATCTCTCTTCCACTTTACCTAGCATCAGTCATTTCCTCCTATTTTATTTCTTTTTTCGTTCACAAAGCATGACCAAACACCAGCAGGGCAAATGCCAATTTTCCCAGCTCCATAAACAGACTTACATGTCTCTGCCTTTCCATATTTGCTGCATGCAAAATACATCTTACTTTCTCTCAGGCTCCTTCCACCCACTGTGTGAAGCTCTTCTTTGTCAGATATCACAGGTATTTAGTATCTCTTTGGAGATTCTCCAAAGCAACCTAGCTTCATTTCCATATAGCTTCAGACACAGCTAGCTTTAGCAGTTCTCTGAAACAATGAAGGGCAGTTCCATATAACCCATTTACTCATATATCCTTCATGATTCTGAAGTCATGGATGGTGCTGTCAAGTTCAGCTTCCAGCTTGGGATAGACTGTGGCAACACTGAATCACATTCGAAGTAGCTTTTCATTTATAGGAGCAGAAAATTTCTTAGTCCTTTTCCTTAAACAAGTTGGAAGATTAGCTGGCTGGGGTCTTGCCAGGAGGGAACCCTGCCCTTTATTACAATGCAGATTCCAAAGGCCAGGCCTCTCCTTAATTACCTTTTCTCTTTTAGCATAGTGCTTTGCTGTAGCAACAAAGCTGTTGTTTTTTATTTCTTCAAACTGTACATTTTGTACTTCTTCTGACCTACTTGCTTTTTGAAATTGCAAAACTACAGATTTGCATAGTAGTTATTACTAATAACTGTCTCTTAATTGGACTTTGTATAACTTTGTGTGTTATGGTAAGTGACTCCTAACTACCAACTCATGATAAATTTTTATTCCCTTATGCTATGTTGAGGAAGTTTGAGGGAAGTAATGAACTCTCTGAAGGCTCTGACTTAATCAGCAGAATAATCCAAATCCTGAAATATTTTTCTCAAAAAATGAAGATTTATTTATTTATTGTTATTTATGTGTATATATGTTTTGCTTGCATGCAATAGTGCTTCGGAGGGTCAGAAGAGGGCTGTAGATTCCCTGGGACTGGAGTTAAGATGGTTGTGTGAGGCTTCATGTGGATGCTGGAAATTGAACCCCAGTCCTGCACAAAAGCAACAAGTACTCTTAACCACTGAGAGGATTATCTAACCACACTTAAAGATGCTTAATTTGATGACATTATCGGCATGTGATGAAAATTAGGAAGAAGGTTGTAACTGGCAAAAGTAGGTCATTAAGAGTACACCAATGAAGACTATGCATTGTCCTCTGTCCCTCTCTCCCTCACAGATTCCAGTTGCTTTGTGCTTAAGAAGCATTTCTCTATCAGGCCTTTCCACTGTGCTGTGCTGCATCACCACAGCTCGAGAAACTGGAACTAGCTAGCATGGATCCAAACCTCTGAAACTAGAAACTTAAGTGATTTAATTTCCTTTTTAAAGCTGATTTCATTAGCTGTTTTGTCAGTGACAAACACATGACTAATACAAGTGTACGTGTATTGCCAAGTGTTAGCCTTCCTTTACTGTAGCATATACCTGAAACAATGCACTTACTAAGGATAAAAAAGTTAATTTGACTTGGGGTTTCAGAAGTTTCAGTTCATAGTTAATTTTGCTTTGTTGCTTTTCAGTCTATGATGACGCAGAACATTGTGAAGTGTACATGATAAAGTAGAAGGCTGCTTTCTTTTGAGGCTAGCATGCAAAGGGCAAAGAGGAGAAGGAATAGGGCTTTAATGTCTCCTTCAATGACATCCCCTGTGGCATAATTTATGCCCACTGAGCTCCATTTGTTATAGATCCTATAACCTCTCCATGGTAACTCCTGATGGAGATCAAGCTTTTAAAATAGGAACATTTAAAAAGCAGTCTAGATTCAAAATATAGCACACCAATGCAGGCATATAAAGTGAGAAACAAAGGCTAATATAGTAGGTTGGGATGTGAGGTTAAACAATGCAAGTTTTATAATGACACTTCTACAGAATAGTAAAGCTATTAGCTAGCTAAGCTTATTAAGCTAATAGTTTGACCACAAGTAAGATTATATACACGATACAGATTTATCGAAAATGTTCCCATTTGGCCATTATGAGTAGAAAATCAGATTTTCATTGCAACTAAAACTCTTGAGTGGTTTGCTTAGAGAAGGATAATAAGTGATTACAATCTAAATGCATCATTCAACATCTTAAAAAGGGAATGTGCTATTATTCTAGTGATGGAAACAATGCAATTAAACACAGATAAATGAGATGCAATTGTCTTATAACAAGAAATTAAGAAACTAACTACAGACATTACCTGTATAATTTTAGGCAAATGAGCTCTGTATGTGTAATGTTTACTTGTTCTATACAATTAGCCTCTTCTGTTAAATCAATTTCATTCATCAGTGAGCTGTCATTGGGAGAAAATCAAATCTATGGGAGTCTTACTTTTTCTTAAAAATTATAGTGTCATATACTGAAGTCAATGTTTAATATTAAAGGCAAATCTTTAAAAATCAACCTTGTAGAAATAAATTGGGTATTCCATGTATCATTTAAATGAGGAGCAATATTGATCAAAATAGCCTTACCATAAGTAATTGACCTTTGGAAGAAGGTAGTGTTCTATTTATAGCTAGTGATAGCACATTTGAATATCAGGGAATTTCAATGTTTCCACTAAATGCAGGATACGTTAGACACTCAGTAAGTCATTTCAAATTGCTGAAGGCATCTAGATAAGGTGATGTGTCTGCTAAAATTATATTTTAATTAGAATAGTGAGGTGAATGTTCAAGACTATATTTGAAATCATCATGCTTTCATGTAATGGCTCTGATTTTAAAATTTTCTTCATTTTAAGAAGGTTGTCACCTACAGGAAATTCATAACCCAATGATGGAAATATAATGCTAGAATACCTATTTATAACCAGTAACAATAGCGATAAATATATAAAATGACTACAAATGGTATATTATAAACATATTTATGAACAATTATATACATACAAGTATGAATGTAAAGGTTTGATATATGTATGCATGGGCAAATATTTGTGATTTGTAGGAAATGTGTAAGATTCTTTTTCTAAAGGAAAAGATATTTTTCTTGGGCATAAAAGGGAGATATTCAAAATGAAAAATTAATGAAGAGGGATATTTATTCACGTATATTGAATTTTGAAATGTAAAGCATAGCAGGTCCAAATAATTTGATGGGTTACTTTTATTTTTTTAAGTTATCTAAATTATGATTTTATTTTTAAACGTCCACTTTCAATATAATGATCATATATATTCATGAATTAATTAAACACTATTTATTAAATTGTTATGAAATATGCCTGGAACGGCTCTACATATGGAGGACACAGTAATAAGTCACAGTGAATCTTTTGTTTTCTTGATTTGATGTTGAGGGAGCTTGAGAAACAATTAAGCAAGAATGAACCAGTCACATCGTATTAGAGATTAATAGGCACTCCACAGAGAATTAAATTAGGTGATCTTTGAACTTTGTTAAGTGTCAGTGGACTTCTCTCTAACAACATAACAATTAAGTTGAGGCTTGAGTGACAGTGACATAAGAAAATAGAACCCCAGCATTAGCTAATCAAATCCTCGTCTACTAGCTCTAAACATCTTTGAGTCAGAAACCTATAGGAGAAAATAGAAGCCTACATGAATTGTCTACTACACAGAATAAAGCCTGCTCTAGTAAATATGCTTACAAGCACTATGCCACATGCATTTTCACTATGAAATTACAGTATTAGACATGACAACCAAATATTATTAGGGGTTAATCGATGTTAGGCAAGTTCTCTTTAACTAAGCTATATTCATACATATGAGTAAATCAGTAAGATTATAATGATGTAATTGGGTAAAGAATTCATAATTATATTTATTATATCATACTACTATTATTATTATTATCTATATTTGTAGTACAGAGGATGGGACACATGGGCTTATAAATGATAGCCAAACTATATCCCCCAAACCAGATAAATGATTAAATATAATTTTATTTATAATTTATAATTTAAATATAATTATACTTTTTTTCTGTGTGTGGTATCCTGTGTATATGTATGGTATGTGTTTGTGTGTGAAAGAGAGAGAAAGGGGGGGGTAGATGTAGATGTTGATTTAGTGCAAAGGCTTTTTAATTTTTGTCTAATGAAATCACCAGTTCTTGCCCAGAGCTCTAGAGCCCTAGATCACTTTATCCTCTTTATCATCTCCTTAAACTGACAGGCTTTAAACCTTCGTATAATCTAGAATGTTTAAACTGGGAACCTGGACCTAGAAGGCTTCAGCCTCAGCCTCGGTGACCTACTGCTGACTGAGTCTATCCCTAACCTTAACCCTAACCCTAACTCTGATTAGCTCCTTAACTCTGACTCTTCTGGTTCAGGCTCAAACTGTTCTCTAAGCTGTCTCAGTCAGCCTCTCTGCCTTATCCTTAGGCAGACCACTTCATTGTCTGTTTTGTCTTGTCCCCTGTCTGTCTACTCAGACTGCTCAAGTCATACTGAGTCAGGCTTGTCCTTACTCTGATCCACTCTGCTAACTCTTCCTCTGATTAGTCACTTTGCCTGTCCTTCAATCTGTCTCTGACACTGAATTCTGAGCTCTGATTCCAGTCTTCTTCCACAGTCTCTGTTTTAGAGATTAAAGGTGGACCCACCATTGCCTTCTGAATACTAGGATTAAAGGTGTTTACCAACATATATAACATTCCTTATACATTCCATTTGGACCACATAGGCTTCTAAATTATATCCCTCAAATAGATCCCTGGAATATAGACCCTTCCTAGCTTTCACACAGGTCTATTCCTGTACAGAGAGAGAGGGAGAGAGAGGGGGGAGGGAGGGGGAGAGAGGATGCAGAAAAAGATGCATTTATGTTTAGGTGTGAGTGAGTACTCATGTATACACATGCTGATGCCAGAGGAAGCTTACCTGTTACCTGTTTTACAGGGCTGGCCAGCCAATAGATTTTTGAGATCTGCCTGCCTCCACCATCTAATGCAGTAAGGGGCACAAGCAGCCATTCCCAATATTTTACATGGGTACTGGGGGTTCAAATGCAGCTCCTGATGCTTGCACATTAAGCACTTTAACTCATTACATAATTTCCTCACTCTCAACTCTATATTTTGTATACAATATTTTTTGATAAAAAATAATGAATACATTATTTATTCATCTTGTTAAATACAATAAATAGCAAATTTATGATCTCATAGAAATAAAAAAAATCATACATGAACAGAAATCTAGTATTTTAAATTGTTAAGTCTGATATTTTCTAAAACCATATTTCTCTATTAACATATTAAACTTACCAAAGCAGACATTACATTATATATGTTGCACTGTACAAAATGACATTTTGATATAAACATACACTGAGTGCTTACCACTACCAGGCTAATTAAGGTATCATTTTAAAGAGAGTTTTCATTTATGTTTGAGCTTTAAAACCAATTCTCTAATGATATTCAAATGTACATTATCATTAACTACAATCACCTTATGTAATCACCAGGATTTATTCATTAGATTGCACCATTTCTGTGTGGACATGTATCATAAGATCTATGTTCTGATGTATGGAGTTGGGATATGTGACTCAATACTCTTTCATTCTGTTGAATTGTGCAGTGAAGCCTGGCTTAGGAAGAACTGGACTACTGTACACCCTTGTGAAAAAGAGGAAAGCACTTTAAAAACTTAGAAGGATAGTAGAAAAACAAGTCTACAAAAAAGAGACAAGAGCAAGCATTAAAGTGGTACAAAAGAAAACAAACAAAAGGAATTTAGATAATGTCTTATGGTTTCTATTGCTGTGATAAAGCACCATGACCAAAGCAACTTGGAGAGGAATGTTTATGTCAGGTTACACTTCCACACCACAGTCCATCACTGAGGGAAATCAGGACAAGAACTTAAGCAGAAACCTGGTGACAGGAACTGAAGCAGAAGCATGGAGAAATGCCGCTTATTGATTTGTTCCTCATGGCTTTATTGTGGGACCCAGGGCAACCAGCCCAGGGATGGCACCACCCAGAGTGAGGTGGAACTTCCTATATCAATCATCAGTGAAGGAAATGCAACATAGGCTTGTCCACAGGCCAATCTGTTACGGTCATTTTTTCAATTAAGTTTCCCTATTTCAAAAGGGCTCTAGCTTGTGTCAAGTTGACACAAAATTAGCCAGATAATGATATCAGGCTTGAAGTTCATATCCTGTACAAGAAAACTAATGGAAGAGAAATAGAAATGGAAATCCAGTCCATGCCACACTTAACTACATCTACCCTTTAGAGACCCCCCCCGAAATGTACATAAGATCATCATTTGTAATTCTTAATTACTTTATCATCATGGACTAAATGGACCACATTTATCTTCCCTCAAACATCATATAAGGTTGATTTTTACTGTTCTGTAACTAACTCAAAACATATTGCCATATTTTGCCACAAAGAAAGCATAATAGCAAGTTGTAAATGGTTGCAACTATGTATTACCCAACTATGTATTTTGCCCCTGAATCTAGAACTATCACAGTTACAAATAGCTTCAGACACAGTAACCAGTGTGATGTTAAGATTCCATATTAATCAATAACATGCAATTTGTCTTCCTTTTCTTCACAGAGCAAACCCTCACGAAGGCATGATGCAGCATATAAGAGACCTATTTGATTGATTCAATCTAGCAAGAGTAGAAAGTCCACAGGCCAATACAAACATGTCAAAGGAATTTTAGAGATTAGGAAGTGTTGGGAGAGGCAGTTTTATGATATGAATAGATGCTGAAACTCTATGTATGAGTATATAAAATATAACCTATATATGCAATTACTAGAGAATAAGCACAGATAATGTGTGAACTAAACAGTAGAAAAAGTGCTGGCAAATTAATAAATATGAACATGTAATGGCTTCATTAATTAGCATCTGTTTGATTATTGTGAATTTTCTAAATACTCACTACTTAAAGTGAGATCTGTAGGGCAGCTTTGTCATCACTGAGCAGCTTGTTTGAAGACTAATATCTCAGTGTCATCCTTGATTTGTCAAGATAGGAAGTGAAAAGGCTCATGCCTATGATAAGGTTTGAGGAACATGTCTTTGGAATTCCTGAACTGTTAGTCACAACAAACATCCCATCTTCTAAAATTTCATGGGGAATTTCTTTTTCATGAGATGTGCACACTGTATCTAATTAGAACTTTTGCACCTGGTTCTTTGAAGAAGTAAAAGCTCTAGTCTCCATATCTGATCACTCCTGGCCACATGTTCATAATTACATCAGAGAAAAGCTGAGTCTAATCCCATATATACTCCCATTGTTTGAGAAAGTGTAAAAGCAGATACAATAAATTCGAAACCACATATTTGTATAGCATACAAAAATTCTCAAAATGTTATTTTCACATTAAATTTTTCATCGCAATAGAAAGATGTTATTGCTTAACCTAATTTTTGCAATTTCTTAGAAGAAGAAACAAAATCAAAGAGACACAGTGTGATGCAAGAAGGCACAAGTGGCAGTCATATAGCCATAGAAGATGAATTTGCTGATGATATTAATGTTCCTTGTATTACATTGGGAAGGATCAAATTTTACTAAAACGTAAATGTTTTTAGCAGAGTGGCACATTGATCAAGTAATTCAGTAGCAGTGGTTTCTAACACTGGGATATTCAGAGGAAAACAAACACACACTACCCATTCATTTAATAGGCCCATCCTTCAGAGACTGGGATACATTTGGTTCAAATAGATCCTGGGTATTCACGTGCTCTACAAATTACCCACACAATTCTCACATGAACACAAGAGACTGAGAACCAGCACTCTATTGTAATGCATTGATATTGCTGACCTCAGTTCCTAGGGAGCAAGAGAAGAAGGGCATCAAAATCACCTAGAGGAAATTAAAAAAACACAGATTGCTGGGCTACCCTACCACAGGTTCTCCTATAAATAATGAAGTTTTGCAAAGTCCCAAGAGATTCTGTTGCTGACTTAATGCAGGGCTTCTCAAACTTAAATGTGCCTGAAGAACCACTGGGGATCTCGTTAACATAAAAAATCATTCTGTAAATTTGTAACTATTGCCTATGGTGCTGATCCCTGCATTTAATTGGAGTAGCCAGACCCTTGATTGCCTAATGTCAGGTAACCATTTGGTGACTTTTAAGAAGTGGGATGATGTCAAGGAGACGATCATCCTAATTCAGGACAAACACTGTGAACCAGGAACAGAGGGTATAAGTGGCAAGGATTCCATTTTTAAATGCTATTTAGTAGAAAATAGATTCATTTAGGGTACATGTAAAACTGAAGTGTAGTGGATGGAATAGATAAAGGGATCATAGGAAGGAAAGTGTTCTATGATGTAGAATTCCATGAGTAGGAATTAGGCTAAAGAAACAAGGATTTAGATTTTACATAGACAAAGAACTTAGGCACTTACTTATGCAATTTAAGAATAAGGGTAGTATTACACAATTTGCAGAGACGTTTTAGTTCCTAGTACTCCACCTGACATATACACAATATCCAAACATTACAAGATATATTTTAATGTGCAATAGGTGTTTTGCCTGCAGATATTCCAATGTATCATGTGTGTGTGCCTGTTGAGGCCACCAGTAGAGGACATTTATCATGTGGCTGCTGGAAATTGAACTCAGGACCTTTGGAAGAGCAATAAGTGCTCTAAACTTCTGAGCTACCTCTCCAGCCCTTAGATAGTACTCTTTACTCACTTAATGTTAATTATTCTTCATTATTTAGCAAACAGGGTCTTATATATCTTGTCAGTTGCATCATCACCTTTCTATTCATTTGGGGATAATGAAACAAAAAGTATAGACAACGGAATATTTTTCTTTAATTTCATGATGCATATCACAAATTTTATTATATTAAGGTAAAATACTTCTAAAGTCCATTTTCAAAATTTACTTAAAGTATATTTAAAGTTGAGTTAAAAATAGACTTCAGAAAACATCTTTTGATCACTTTTTGTATAAAGTACTATTCTCAGCCAGGTGGTGGAGGCACATGCCTTTAATCCCAGCACTCTAGAGGCAGAGGCAGGTGGGATCTTGAAAATTCAAGGCGAGCCTAGTTTACAGAGTAAGTTCCAGACAGTCAGAGCTGTAACAGAGAAATCCTGTCTCAAAGAAAACCAAAACCAAACAAAAACAAATCAAAAACAAACAAAGTACTATTCTCTAGCAATAAAAAAGTTCCAACATGATTTCCTATATTAAAATAATTTCAAAATAATAAATACCTTTCAGACAATAGAATGACAAAAAAAAGGTTCATTCTTTGTGAACTAATCCTCCTAATCCTTCTGTGCTCTGCATGTGTCTATTTTTGCAGAAAATCATTTAGTTTCAGATACGAGATTATCTTACCTAATGTTTCGTCGTCTATTTTTCTTTTTCTTTCTTATTTTTTGTTTTCTTTTTACAACAAGAGTTCCAGGCTGTCCTGAAACTTGCTTTATAGACCAGGCTGGCTTCAAACTCACAGAGATCCACCTGACTCTGCCTCCTGAGTGCTGGGATTAAAGGCATGCACTACCACCGCAGGACTCTATTCCCTATTATTCATTCCATTCCTCAGCACTTCAATCAGATTTTTTTTTTAAAATTTTGCATTTGTATTTTTTTGTCTTCCTCATTAAAAGGGAACTGCTGTGAGAACATTGTCCTTTTCTGGGATATGTTGGGTTGTGTTTATTCATCAGGATGCTCACATTCTCTTTTTCTTCTGCTCATGGTTCACTTGTTTATTTTCTTTAAGGCCATATTTAGATGTGAATATATTTCTGGAACACCACATCTAAAATAACAATACCCATTTCTCCTCCCTGATACCTTTCACCCTATTTATGCTTCTTCATTATACTTTACTGCATGTATCATGATCTATTTATGTTAGTAGGCATGGTGTGCCTACACTTCTCTAGGGAAAAGATCTATTTGGAGAAGTATATGTTATTTTCAATTCAGACCCTTAAAACAGTACAGTGCCCTTTAGAAAGTAGTTGCTTAGTATGTATTTTAAAGTAGATTAATATAATATTCTCAACTAGAGAAGATATTAGATGGTTATATTCTGACATAAGAGTAAATGTAATTTATTTTTACAAATTTATCTATAGTTGAAATATCATTTAAAATTTTTTTCATAGAATATATTTTGCTCATATTCTTTATTTCTCTCCCCCAACTCCTCCAAGATCCTTCCAATTCCTCCATACCCACCCAGCTTTGTGTTCTTTCCTCTCTTAAAAAATACTCAAATAAAACAAAAAAGAATAAAAAATAGCATAGTCTGATTTGTGTTGGTCAACTACTCTTAAGTATTAGGCCCAAACTAGAGTGTGTTTGATATACTCAGTGTTGTCACTCCATAGAAGAAATTTGATTTTCCTTTTCCCAGCAGCTATCAATTGTGCAATGCTTCTTGGTTAAGGGTGAGGCATTGTGCCCAATTCCCCTTCTCCATGTTGGGATTTTTGTCTGACTTGAATTTATACAGGTCTTATGTATGCTGTCATTGTCTCTGTAATTTCATATGTACATCAGTCATACTGTGTCTGGAAAACACTATTTTCTTGATGTTGTCCATCATCTCTGGCTCTTATAATCTTTTTCTCTCCTCTGCCCCTGAACCTCAAGGGGCAGTTTGTTATAAAGGCTGTGTTCCAAAGTTTCACTGTCTGCACATGTTCATTTTTGGTCTCTATGGTAAGTACCATGTACTACAAGAAACTTCTCTGATGAGGGTTTAGGGATGTACTGATCTATGATATAGTAATATGTCACTAAGAGTCATTAGTGATATGTTCCATTAAGCAGAATAGTAATAGTAGGTTTTCTCCTAGGTTCCATGACCCAGCTATTCTGAGATTCTAGGTCTCAATAACAGTGCTGAGACAGGATCCTTCTCATGGAGCAGGCCTTACATCCTATAGAAAAGTGGTTAGTCCTATAATATTTTTGCCACTATTTCACCAGTGAGCATAACTTGCTGGCAGGTCACTATTGTAGCTTGGAAGGTTTTAAGCTGAGTACGATTAATGATTACTTTTCTCCTTCAAACATCTTTTTTTAGTACAATGACTAGTGAAGTTAATTTGCATTCTCTAATTTCATTTGGTACTGAACATAGTACTACAACTCCAAAAAAAACACATCTTCCTACAACATCTAGGAATATATAAATATAAGTAAAATGTGATAGCATAAGTAGTAAGTCACTGGAATATTTTTCATACTGGCTACCATAATACTGTAATTTCTGGAATAGATAGTGCTATCAATCCATGTGGAAGAACATAAATGCTTCTTTAAGTTCACTGAAGGTTTTGCATTATAATACAATTTTATTACTCTCCCTGAAGTTCCAGAGACTTCTACCATTTTGGAAAGAGATTTTTTACTCTAAGCATATTTGATTTCAAATGTCAGTTCAGGATAAGGGGATTTTAATTACACCAACTGAAATATTTCTGACAGTTGCACTATGCTGAAGAATATAGTTTTATTCTACCGGTACATCCCAGATTGTTTCATTTTATTCTCTGGCATGTCGGAAGGAAATAAAATAAAGTTTGTTTAGTAAATATCAATAAGGAAAACTGAGTATTAAAGTTTGGCATTGGGTAAAAAATTGACTTCTAGAGAGGAGGTTTCCTATGTGAACACGAATGTGTAATATTTGTTCAATACATGGAGTTTTTGAATAGCCAATAAGATAATTATAGTTTTATCAGATTTACTGCTTAAAATGAATATTGCTTATATATTATAAAGGATACATATGTATCTCTCTCTCTCTCTTCATTGAGACAGGGTATTTCTGTTATAATTCTGGCTGTCCTAAAACTCACTCTGTAGAACAAGCTGGCCTCGAACTCACAAAGATCTATCTACGTCTGCTTTAATGTATGTGTTTCTAATTATTGAATTTTTGTGATGGGTATGTGGTTCTGATACAAAGTTTTATTTTCCTTTGTATACACAAGTAAAACATGTATCATGAACAAAACATGGAATAGGGTAAACATCTGAAAGTAGTGAACTATGTTATAGCCCTATAATAGGATTCCTGCAGTTTTTTAACATTAATACCATACATCATGCATTACTTATATAGTAAGGAAACATTTAAAATATAAAATGAATATTAGATAAGTTCTTGGTTAGTTTTTCTAAAAATTTTCAGTGTATAAACATGTCATATATGATCACTTCTTCCTTTCCTTGGTTGTTCTTACATCTTAAGAGTCCAGGTTTCTTGAATTAGTTTATCTGTTATGATAGAGGGCATAATGAAATAATTCACACTGATTTTGTGACTTAGCTACCTATTGTTAATAGAGTATAAGCAGGCTTCTTATAGCATTGTTGTGATTTCAGTTTGAAAATGTATTGCATATAAAATTCACTGAACTACCAAAAGCACCATGTTTTAAGGATAAACATTTGCTTTCACAAATAAAGTATAACTAAGAAAAGCAATGTAACAAGTTAAAAAAATATTAAGAATGGCATTTATTTTTCAATCCTCAATATCATATGATGGAAGTATATGTGATAAAAATTATTATACTAATGTAAAAATATTACATACTAATTTCAGAAATCAGCCTAGAAGACATATTTTTGTTAGTGGAAATAAGGAAGCACACAGAAAAATGCCAATATAGAAACCATGAAATTGCAACGAACACTTTAAATTTTTTTTACTAATTTTATACTTAAAATATGGATTACTTTTATTCAGTCTGCCTTCCCCCAAATAAGTAATTCTGAGAACATTGGCATTTGCAGCACATAATCTTAGGATTAAAATTATATCTCTCAAAGTCAAAGGTGCCAGTATAATGGTTGCATTAAATAATAACAATGAGTAGAGATTTTGCTTCCAAAATAATTTATTTCTTAATGAAAATATGTATAAGAAATATCAGAAAAGGATTAGACATTTCTTTTGTTCTTAACTGATACTGCAGATATGGATTCTACTGGTACCATTATTGTACAGGTAGCCTATAGAAAGACAAATTTGTATAATTATATTAATGACTCAATTATCCATTAAAAGTCTCCCCAGTTTTATTACTTGTCCCCAAATAAATATCATGACCATTGGTGCTAAATGAAGCTTCAAGAAAAAAAAATTACTACATTCATGAACCTACTGGTTTTATGAAGTTGTCCATGAGCACTTGTTAGAAAATTGTGAAGGGCAAAGAAATAATAATTGAGTGTGGCTGACACAGAAGTCAGTCTAGAGTTGAGATTTGTCAAATAGAAACCATAGTAAAATAAAACTATTTTGTAGACGTTTTTAATGAAGAAAATTGTGAATAGATAATAATGATACCACAACTTCTTGAAACTATACACAAGGTAAATCATTTGGCAAAACTGGAAGTATTCACAGACAAAGAATATAGATCATTAAACATTATTTAAATATTAAAATTATTTAATTATTTAAATATTAAAAGAAGGGAAACTATTCTATATTAGTTATTTTAACTTAAAAATACATTGTTGGAATTCCTTTATAACAATACACAGAGATTTGCCTCATTCTTTTCAATGTTGAGGCATATTTTGTTAAATAATTGATTACTTAGTCTTTAACTATCCATTAAGACTCATTGACCATTTTCTTATTGAGAACAAATGCCAAAGAATGTAATATTGGGCATTCATCTTCTAATTGCTGTGTGGTTTCCACAAAGATTTTTTTTTTAGTGAAATCTTTTCGTCAATGTTTTAAGCATTTTAAATTGTAATCAATAATGCCCAGAAATCGTTCGAGATTCTTGTGAAGTTATTCTAATATACATTTGCAATATTTGTGATGCTGAATAATTATTATTTTGTTAATTTAAAAGATAGTATGAGCTAAAGGCTGAGGCTGATAATTTGTGAGGGAAACAAACAAGTAACCTACTACCCCCGGATACCATAGCCTCAGGAAAGTTGCAGAATAAAGAAAAAATTAAGTATACAAAAATTCAAGCAGGCTAAAGCAAAATAATGTAGATAGAATTAGGTTGGCAGTAAATTTACAGTGTGAGGAAAGGACACTGTCATAGTAGGAAAAATCCTGCTCAGGTGGCAATACTTAAGAAACCTCAGACATGGAGCCAGTAATGAGAACATCATGACTCTCTAACACTAGGATAGTCCTGGTAAAAAGATGAACAAGTAAGATGACAACTAAGAAAAAAAGAAAGTCAATTATGTGCGTGGAGTGAAGGACCTGGGAGAAGAATTAGAAACTTTACAGTAAGAATGGAAGAGGCATGACCAGTGGAAAGAGAGGCACACATAAATGAGAGCTATTATAATAATTGGTTTGCTCTATTGAACAAATTATTTTAAATCCTTAACTATTATAGATTCAGAGTTAAGTTGAGGGATACAGTTTAATACAGCTCTTATACTATGATAACTTTCTTGGAAGTTAATGAATTGCAAAATTAGTTAATGTAAAGGGATCAAGTATTTTATATAATTGATGTTTTGGGGCATATTCATTTTCAATGTGATGAAACATTTTCTATTTTCAAATTATTAGTTCAATAATCTACTGAGTATTGATAACTGCTTTACCAGGTGTACTTAATACCCTAATAGATCTTACTGAAAACAGAAAAGATTTTCTACACTTTATGTTACAATAATGTAATTTGTCAAGTGTGTTAATGGAGCCATATGTACATAACTATATAGAAAAAAATGCATGAGGTTACTTAGCAAAAGATAAGTGATAGCATTCAGTAAATAATATTAGCTCTACTCATTACTTCTGGGAAACATATCACTTTCATTTTTCTTCAGGGTTAGATTATAATTCTATGTGACTTTTAGTCACATGAATATTTTGTCTCATATTACACTAAATAGTCTCAGAACCATAGCGTTATAGAGCTCATGCATACCTGGATATAACTTTTAAATTTAGCCATCAAGCAATTGGATGGTTAGTCCATGTACATCAGATAAAGACCTTGATGTTAGCTTTTACATTTTATGTTTACTTTTTCTGCTTGCTTCATTGTTTAAGGCTCACTTACCCTCACGAGTTCAAAAAGTATTTAAATAATTGAATATCGTTTCAAAGGATCACAGCAAGTGCACAATGGATCATTCTTAAATTTAATTTTTAATTTTTTTATTGCAATAAAGTTAAAATATAGTCAGTGTTTCCAAAGGAAAATTCAGCAATGTGTAGGCATCTATCATCAGATTATACTAAAAAAAAAAAAACAGAACAAACTATTTATGTAAAGCAACACTTCAGAATGTGTGATGAATTATTACAGGAAAAATGACTAACAGTAGGGACATAACACATCTGAAGCAGAAATAACTATTGTGTCTTTCTCATCATGTCAATTGAAAGACCAAATAGAGACTATGCCCATATGTTGTAAGAACTCATACTTGCTTCAAAATGCACATTTTGAAGTACTGTCAACATTTTTAATAAAAAGACAATATGTGATATTTTATAATTAAAAGTTTCAGTTCAGAGAGAACATTAATGGTATTAAATTCATTGGTGCTTTCCTATCATATCGAGGCAGAATTTTAGTAAAGGAATATTTTTTCCATGCCTTATCTGCAGGCTCACAGGGAGAAAGCTATGACAAACCTAATTGAATTCAGAATGAAGTCAGAGTAAAGTGGTGCTGAGACAAAATTTTCATTAAAACAATTACTTATATCATTACATGTTAATTCACACATAGATGTTAAAATGCAGGAGTACCTCAAGTTATAAAATACATATCAACTATATTTGCATACTAATGAATATACTACATACTTGAGTAAAGTAGTCTTTCAGAGTTAGCAAGTCTTGATGACAAATCAAGATTCAAATTAAATTAAAATGCAATATTCTTGCAGAACAACAGTACAATTTGAATGCCTACCAATCCAACAAAATGAAGTATTAAATCTAAAAGTGGAGGCAACTTCTTATAGAAAAAATAAGAAATGAAAGAATGAATTGTTGAATTAATATTCTTTCATCAATTTTTTATTGATTTGTATATGGTACAAGTTCATAAGGAATTGAAAGTGACCAAAAGAAATTTCTTTTTCATGAAACATATTGCAGGGTTAAACATGTTACTCAAAATTGGTGATACACTTTTAAAATATTTTTTAAAATGTTATTTAATCCATAATCTTATGTTCATTAGTGTGAGGGTGTCAGATATCCTGGAACTGCAGTTACAGGCAGTTGTGAGCTGCCATGTGGGTGCTGGAAATTGAACCTGGGTCCTTTGGAAGAGCAACCAGTACTCTTAAACACTGAGCCATCTCACCAGCCCCAGAGAAACATTTTTATAATGATAATACTTCTATTTCTAGAATTCTTCCTCCTCCTCTTTCTCCTCCTTTGCCTTCTTTCCCTCCTCCCCTTCTTTTTCTGAATGTCATTTATTCGTTGCTTGGCACATGAGGAACAATTTTTAACTCATACAATTCTTAAAATAATACTACAAAGGAAAATATTATTTAAATAGATAGTTTACTTCATGTTAATAACCTTATTGCTTAGAATTTAAACTAATGTATTTATTGAGGCCACTGTGCCTGTAGGTAGAAATTTCACCCATACTTTCAGTTTTGGATACTTAACAGTATGTGTCTCTGAGAAAGGGAAATCATACACATACCTAAACCATGATACATGGTCAGAATCCCAAAGGATAGAAATAATGACCATATTTTTGTTCGTTGTTTTTGAAAATTACCTTGAACATAGCATAATAATCATCCAATGTTATAAATCTCTAACAAAGAACAATTTCATCAACTTTTCTATGCAAAATATGTCCTTTGCAAACTTTCCTCATGCAAAATATGCAGTCAAGTAAAAGAATTTCAAGGCAAACATACTATTATTTGAGGATCTGAGGTGTTAAAGCATCAGGTAATGTGTCTATGCACAGAGAATACTAAAATAACTTGATTTGTCAAAATAGTAACATTGTAGCAATGTTTTGATTTTAGGAATATTGATTGAATTTCTATTGTGTGCTAATATGAACTGCATATCAAAGTGAGAAATAAGCCACTCATGAAAAAAATAGGCATTGGTAGAACAAAAGACAAGAAAAGATATATAATGAATGTGCAATTATGAAGCATGTAAGTGCTAAAGGGGATCATATTACATGGTATATTAATAATCCAACTGACAGAGATTGTGTATGTCATCTTGACTGATGATGAACAAAAATAAGCCAGTTTAAAAGGCTTATATGTGTTTGTATATAGAATGGAATGGTCAAGTTTTAGAAATTGATTCTAAAAATGATTTTAGGAAGGTGAGAAGTTAATGGCTCATTTATCAAAAGCCCAATATGTGGCTACCAGGTAAAGGGCCTTAGAAAGTGTAGGAATATAAATGTGGCTGAAGCAGTGGGCCAGATGTATATATCCAATTATGTACCACATCTCTCACATATCTCATGTCTCAGCTATTAGTACCTCAATACATGACCTTATTTGGAAATAAGGTAATTACAGATATCAATAGATAAGATGAGGTCACAATAGAGTATGGCAGATCCCTAAACCTAAATGATCTGTGTCTTTTAAAAGGAGAAAATTTGAGAAATGATATACAAGTGTGTGGTGAAGTGGGAAGGATCTGGGAGGAGTGTTGGAAGGGAAACCATGATCAGAATATATTGTGTGAAAAAATTATTTTTAATAAAAAAAGTAAAAGAAAAAGTAAAGAAGCAAAGTAAGAAGACCAATGGACAGTCCTGGGACACAATATTCATCCTGACCTTCATAAAAAAACTACCTTATCAATTTCAGAATCATAGCTTTTGGAACTGTGACAAAATGAATGTCTGTATTATAAGCAGTTCAGCCTGTGCTATTTTGTTATGGTAGGCTTATCAAAGTAATATAGCAAACAGGGCTATTTGTTTTCATTTTATTTTTGATGCAGTAGGACTGTATACGTGTGTGTGTGTGTGTGTGTGTGTGTGTGTGTGTGTGTGTGAGTATGTGTGTCCCTATAGATATGGCTATCTGGTTGAGAGTTTTTAATATAATAAGATCTATGTTTTCAATATACATGGACAAAATTTAAAGAACATTTGAGAGGACCTCCAAGATTCTAAGTACTATAGAGGTATCATTTAGTATGATTGAATAACTGTTGAAAAAGTCAAGTGTGTGAGTCAAAACTATTAATCCTGTTTTTCATGACCATGCCAGCATATCATTTACTATGAACACAGACTCTGAAGAAAAGACTCTAATTTAAGTCATAAGCTCTCTGCCAATAAATGATCACTTGGAGACATGTGAGAAAGAGATACATTTTTTTTTAGCAAGATGATGATGAAATGACTAGAAACAGCAAGAGTTGTTCTCTTTACTATGACCAAATTAGCAGTACAAAGACTCCTACATCTTTTTTTGAGAAACAAGCCACAAACCTACTTGATAAAATAGCATTTTCCAACTATGTTGTTCTAAGCAAGGCCATGAACTTGGAAGGTGTCACATTTTGACAAATAAATAAGTATTAGCTGCAATACACTGAACAAGACTTCTTAAAAGTAAAGAAACTCTTTCACTGAAAGTCATCTTTAGATGAAGCCATTCTGTTCTTATTAGAGTAAAACAAACGTCAAACATGTGGTTAATATAAAATGATATAGTGCTTATGCCTTTTTTCAGAGGACTGGAATTTGATTCCCAGAAACCACATTAGGCAGCTCACAAGTACCTGTTAATCTAGCCCCACGGAGATCTAAAGTCTTTGTCCTCCTTGAGCATGTTTGTGCTTGTGTGTGTGTGTGTGTGTGTGGGTGTGGGTGCAAACACAAGAATAGGTGCACAAGCACATATAGTTATACTTAAAAAGTACCAGATAATTATGATTTGATTTTTGATTAACAAAAGCTACTAGGAAGTGGATATGCTGAGATATTAAAATAATATAGAACAGAATATTTTTAGTCTGTGACACCACTGTTAGTTGCATTGTGTAATACGTGGCTTTGCACTGTATTTTTTTAGTGGAGTTTGGAAACTGTCATCATTTCAGAGATGTATTGTGCTTCAGAGGCAATCATGTTCAGGATAGAGATGTTAGGAAAGGTATACCTGGGGAATAGAGAGCAAGTAATAAAATAAATCTTTAAAAAATGATTTCTATGGTAGCTGCATGCAAACTTCCAATTTTATGCTAGTAAATAGAATATTTTACAAAACGTGTTCCATCTACAGTTACTATACACACACACACACACACACACACACACACACACACACACACACACACACGGTGGTGAGAGGAGGAAGAGAGAGAGTGTATATTCCTGGATTTTTAAAATATGAATGGTGCACTGACCTGTAAATCTCAGCTTTGTCAGCACTGACAGGTTTTCCTAGTTCATCTGGCAAAATCAATTGATAACACAGCACATTGTATGGTTTATGAAACAAACATTTGCCATTTTGCTAAACTACTAAGGTATACTATCACATGCTAAGCAGTACAGAACCTTAAATGCTTCATATTTTCTAGTACATCAGAATCCCCCAAGAAATTTTGAGGATTCATGCAAACAGATAGACAGAGAAAAATCTGGCATAAGTTCAAAGAAGAAAACAGAAACTTTTCTCTTAAACCATGGAGACATAACTGAGAAGTACAAAACGTTGGTGGCAGATGTCATCTTTTTAGATTGGCTTTCTCTTACTATTTTTTTCAAATCCTCTCTCAATCCTGTCTGAGGAGGACCAATGCTATATGGCTTACAAAGATGTTGTTCTTTAGGGGTATCTGAAGACCAAGAAAAGTGATTTTGTACAACCTCACTAGGGATCCCTAATAGGAGCTTAGGAAAGTCTGTGTAAGCCAAGCAGTTCCTATAGAGAAACTTACATGAGAGGAAAAGTTGTTTGAGATTTGGAACTTGGTTAAATGATTCTTGGGCATTAGGGGAAACCACAAATGTGCTCATCTTCATCAAGTATTCCAGCTATGAAATAACCAATTATTAATCTTGATTCTAAAAGTCACCCTGTGATTAATTGACTTCAGCTCAATAGACATCACGTTTCATAGTGTCTGCAAAGCAGACCAGACAAGTGAAAATGAATTAAAGGTCACCGTGGTGAGCTGAGATAGCAAATAAAGAAATAAAATAATTGTTGTCCTGATGCCTCTGAAGACCGTTTTCAATGAAATTTACTGTAATTAGTGTTATACCTTTAGTGGTAGATTAAATAGGAAAAAAATTAATAGTTCAGAATTCCCAAGGCATCTTTCCAAATAAACATAACTGCAATACTTGAATAGGAGATTTGCTTATGTTTCCCTTTACTTATGTGTTGATATATTCCTTTCCCTGCTTTGAAGAATAAAATAATACTTTCCTTTAGAAGTGAGTAGTTTGTCTTAAAATATATTTGCTTATAAACACAAATTGCATTTTTATAATAATCACTCAATATAAGATTTTGAAATTTTGAAACAAAAGTAGGTAAACTTAGTAAAGGTTATAATACAAAATAAAGAGAAATTGAACTGGTCATAGTGCTCATGATTTGATTCCCAACATTCTTCATAGGACATTGTACTCAAATTTTCCCTTCCATTATAGAGGGTAAAAGAATTAGTACACCAGAGTTGTAGGCCTGACTCTTCAAGTAGTTTATTGTTTAGGTACAAACTTCATCTTTGCAAATTTAGCTTCTTTACATGGGCAACAAAAAGCCTAAAGTACATAAACCAAAGGGACCTTCCAGGTAATATGAGGTACATTTTATTCTCAGAACAGCACAATATAAATGAAAATCCTTGAAAAACATGAACCTCATTTTAAGAAAAACAGGAAGGAGGAAACAGTTAATAGCCATCCTTGAAGGCACACTAGGAAGGAAGTGGCCAAGGGCTAACCCAGGATTTTTGAAAATGACAGAAATAGAAAATGAGCCTAAGTAGTCTATGTCAGAATATTTCCTACGGTATAGGCATTTATTCAGTTCAAACACTTTGTTTTCCTCCAACATTTCTAATGTTCTGATCACAAACAATAAAATACATTTTGATCAAAGTTTTAAAGTTCAGAAAAAAAGTAACAAATAACTAAAAGTACTTATCATCTCTCTATCCAGATACAATCTTATTATGAATAATGATTATTAGAATATGTGAAGGTGCCCAGGATTGTCTTTTGTGCTTTTTATAAGAAGCTCACTCAAGCTTTAAAACAACCAAATGGAATATGTACAATAATCATTGCCCCATTTTACATGTAAGAAAAATACTCATAAAGTCTTTAAGCTTATATACTTTAAAACAAGCACAGTGATGGTGCATGCCTGTACCCTAACTATATACATATATACAGCAACTATATACAGTAACATTAAAAGAGTCTCAGCAGAGCGCATTTGTATATTTACTCAAATTATTTATTTGTTTGTTATATATGTATACACCAAGACAAAAACCATGAATTTGAAAGGGAGTAGTGGTAAGGATATGGTATGGGAGGAATTTAAGGGAAAAGAGGGTGGAGAGCAAATTACGTGATTATATTTTAATTAAAAAATGTTCTTTGACAAAAAGAGAAAAAATTTCATTTAAATTCTGATTAATAATAAATTTAATGACACCTATGTCTTCAGGTGACTCCATCAGCAAATATCTTTCCATTGGCAAAAGGAGAACGAACATTTTGCTATGTTAAAGCAATTGACAGTCTTATTTTTTCTATCTTTTGAGACAGGGTTTCTCTGTTGTAACTTTGGCTGTCCTGGAACTCATTCTGTAGACCAGGCTGGTCTCAAACTCACAGAAATCCACCTGCCTCTGCCTCCTGAGTGCTGAGATTAAAAGCATGTGTCACCATCACCTGGCTTTATAGTCTATTTTTGATAAGGCTAAAGTCAACCATTGAAGAAGCTCATGTGTGGGTTAATTATTTGTTCTGGGATTCATTCATTCATTTTTCAACAATTGTCACATATTCGTGATGTGTTCACATGTGACAGTGTCTTCCACTTCCCAGAGTTCAAAATCTGGTCAGAGATGTGGAATCAGAAATTAAATAAGTAAACACCAAGGGCAACATTTGAGGTGAAACCATAAATTCTGGGTAAGAGATGTCAAGTTTGAAGATACAAAAGAATCACATGGAAGCTTGCTAAGACACAAATGATGGCTCACTCCATAGTTTTTGAGACAATAAATCTGGGGTAGGACCTGTGAATTTTCATCACTAATGTGTTTCCACATAATACTAAGGTTGTAGTTCCAGGGATGACACATAAAGAATTACTGTGCTAGGTACAAGTAATATTTTTCTCACTCACATTTTCTATACTTCTACAGATTGAGCATTAAATAACTTCTTTGCTTACCTTACAGAAGAACCAATAGGAAGATGAGCTTGGAAAATGAAGCAATGATAACAAGAGATTGCATTTTCTGCAGTTACATTGTAAATCTAAGGGGATGGATTGTTATTATAAAAATAAGAATAAGTCAATTCATGGTTGGTGCTTAAACTGTAAAATAACGTCACTGATGGGATTATAAAGGTGTAAACAGAGAAGAGTTGGAGAGGGTAAGGAAGAGTGGTTGAGATAAAACTCAGGATATATAAAAAAGCCATATGGAAACCTAAAATTTTATAAGTTTATTAAAATTTTAGTCTTGAAAAACAAAGTTTTAATGGTGGTTAACACCTATGCATGCGGATAATGCTTCTCTCAGAAGCCATGGGTTATTAAAAGAAAATCTCAGTGCCAGGTGTGGAACACTTCTCTGTGAATTGTTGACCAGTGAGGTCCCAGAGGCTCCAAACAACTATTGATTTTGCTCTTCATTGTTTTCCAGATTCTAATTACTAAAGATACCTCATACTTTGGTCATAGGAAGAAGATAAATCAGGCTGGAGCCGAACCGGAAACTTCCAGTGTGCTACGTAACCTCTATAGTTCAAAAAGATGTCATTTAGGGTATGAGGAAGAAAAGCCACCAGCAATATTACCTAGCTATGAATAGTTGAAGCTATAATAATGGCCTTCCAGCCAAGATGTACCTTCTAGTAAATAGTGGCTTGACTGATATGTGAATTACCAACTGTTTTTTTTTTCTTGGATTTGAGGCCCACTCCACTAGAGGGAACTCAAACTTGATTCTGTAATCCTGATCAAGCAACTATGGCTGGGGAGGTCATCAGCCCTAGAGGAGAAAATACTACTATTGTTTTGCTAAATGATCATGTTGCCAAACTGCCTTCTAAATATTCATGCTTATTCTAGCATATTAGTGCTGTACTCAGCCTTCATCTGAGAAGCTTCTTTTTGTAGCAGGCATCAGTTAAATCCAAAATACATAACCGACCTAAATGCCTAGAATAAATGATGTTAGAGTGCTTGACTGTCAATAGGACATTTAAATTATCCCCTCCAAAGCTCAGAACATAGTAAAAGAGTGAGCTGAAAGAACAGAAGAACCAAAGTATGGAGATATATGCAGAAAAATATGTCTCTTGAATATGACCTAGGGATTCTGTTTGTGAACTCATTGAAGATGAGGTTATATGCACAAGATTGGACAAATCAGCATTTCATCATGGATTATCTGAGAGGCATATAAACCTCATCTCCCTCCAAGGGACTATTAGAAGTTAAATTGAGGGAGTGGTGTCATCATTGGTAGTGTAGTCATGAGAAACTAGGTTGCCTTTGTGCCAGTGAATAACTGCTAACTCCCTCAGAGGTAAGAAACTCTATTAAATTCAGTGGGCCACACTCAAAAGATGACATAAAAGTAGGAGGGAAACTTGTTGAGAACAAAAGTTAGCAGCAGGGATGGAAACAGAGAGAAATGGAGGTAAAAATGACTAAAATTCATTATATAAATGTGTAAAACTCTCAAATTGTAACACAAAATTTGAAAATCAGAAACTAAAATAACTGTCACTGAAAATACATGACTTTGTGTATTTTTTATCATGATATTCAGTCTTGCTATTTTATCATATTCATTTTCTATTCCCAATAGATTATAAACTTTTTTATCTGTCCATTGCTTTTCCTTAGTAAATCATAATTATGCTATTGATAAGCCCAACTAGAAGAATAGAATTATATGATACAAAGCTTTCTTTGTAGTAATTAGAGAATGATGAGAATCTCTTAGCTGTATTCAAGAAAATGGATTCCACTTCATTGGGTGCTTGGGCTTAATTCTGTCTCCTGTCTAATTTCTACAATGGCTAGGGTTGCCAGATAAAATACAGAATCCCTGGACTACAGACATTATAATTCGGATGAGATGGAATATCAAAGCATTTGCAATTTACATTTTTCTGATAACTAAAGAATTCTAACATTAATGAAATACTTAATGCAATTTGAGTTTCTTTGTGTTGAAAATTCTTCATATAATTAACATATTCATTGATTAGCAGTTTTATGATTTTGTTGTCTAATTTTTGTAGTCTTTATATATGCTACTTATAAACTCTTTATCTGAGGTATAGCTGGCAAAGAATTTTTCCATTTTTGTGTGCTATTTACTCTGCTGATAGCTTATTTTGCATAAACTTTTAAATTTGATATAGTCCTCCTCCCATTTTAATTCTTGGGACTATTTTCTGCACTGTTAGAGACCTGTCCAGAAACTTCTTGCCTATATGACTTATGATTTCAAGTGTATCCCTTATATTTTCCTTTAGCGCTTTTAGTATTTTAGGTTTAAAGTTAAGTTTTTTTTTAATTTATTTGAACGTATTTTTTATGCAGGGTGAGAGATGTGTGTCTATGTTTATTCTTCTTCAAATATATATTTAACTTTTCCAGCACCATTTGTTGAAAAGGCTGTCTTTTGTCAAATGTTAGTCTCCCATACCAAATTGATTGTTTCTAGGTACTCTGTCATATTACAATACTGACAAAAAATGCTAACAAGGCCATGAGGAAAAATGATCCATTATCTATTGATGGTGGTAGTGTAAATTAGAAATAGTATAACCACTAGGAATCCAGTATGGACGTTCCACAAAAATAAAAAAAAATAGAAGTAAAAAAAATGAAAAAAACTTAAAAGTTGAAATGTCATATGACCTAGCTATAACACACATGAGCATATACTCAATGAACAATCATATCTATCACCACACTATTCACAAAAGCAAGGAAATGGAACCAGCTTAGATGTCCTTCCATAGAATAATGAATGATGAAAATGGAGTTTTGTTTAACTCATAAGAAAAACAGATGATGGCAATTGTATGGCAATGAATGTAAGTGGAAAGAATCCAACTAAGTGAGATGACCAAGATTCAGAACACGAAAATTACATATTTGATTTCATAAGTATATCTTAACTTTTAATATTTGTATGTAAGCCATTTTGAGACTGGGTATAGACTACGAAACTTGATAGAAGAACATAAGAAGAGAGTATAAAACGCTGAGAAAGGAGATAAAGAGGGTGAAAGGTCATACATGACCTGAAAATATGAAGGAGGCTACTGGAAGTGGGAGGGCACAATGAAAGGACCATAAATAATGAAAACATGGGTAAACAGGAAAAATAAATTCTATTAAAAATGCTATCATGAGACTACAGCCACATCATCCTGAATGTGTCTGATCTTATATGAAAATTTTATAATGAAACTTAATTTTTTGTTAGCTAATAAAAAATTTACGTATGAGATATGATTCCATTTGAATTCCAGTTCATAAACTGATTCTTACCTGTCTGTTCCAAGTATTTATGAGTCTTTCTTATGATGAAAAAAAGTTCCATTTATTTATCTGAAATTCACATTTACCATGGAAGCTTATATTTCTTTTCTTTGTTAGACCATACAAATGTAACTGTGCATCATTATTAATGATGTGGTAATAATATTGGCTCAGACACGTATGTGTGTAGAGAAAATTTTTCTTTTGCAAGTCCAGAATAAGCAACCAATTGCTTTATCTACAGAAACAAGGGAAATATATGGATTTTTCTTTAAATTGATTTTAAAGTATATTTTTAGATTTATATACCTTATTTTCTGTGTTTTGTTTGTATCTATTACATGCACCACATGTGTTTCCAGTATCTGTGGAGATTAGAAGTGGGCATCCAGGTCTTCTGCAAGAATAGTATGTGCTTCTGATTGCTATTTAGTTCCTAAATTTTTGATAGGTTCTTACTTGTATCTAATGCATTGTGATCATATCCCCTCCCTAACTGCCTTCTCTTATTTCCTCCCACTTCTATTGACATTTCCAAAGTATTTCTTTTTCTGAAATTTACCAAGATATCAAATGAAAGTTTCTTTACTTCACAAGAAATCTAAATCATTCAATTACTATAAACACTGCAAAGATTATTCGTTTAACATATTCTGTATTGTTAATGTGCATATTTGCATAAAACCTATAGCATTCCTTTAATATTGCTCATGCGACTATCAACTTGTCTTGAAATAATAGAAAATAAATGCTAATTATTTTCATCAGGTATAAACTGTTTTTTAAATAGAGCCCAAAGATATCATCAAAAATTTAAATATTAGCAATGTACAGTACATTGATTAACAGAATATCCTTAGTCCAAAGGCTGACTATTATTTCATGTCTGTCATCAACAGTGGTTGCAGATGCCAAAGTTCATAGTAAATGTCCACTTCTTGTAGAGTATTCTCTTTATCCCCAAGGGAAAGATCTTTAATTTACCCCAGAACTGTTAGATCAATTGTCCCCCAAATACCAACAGACACATATACACATGGCTGTAGAGAAACCATTTATTTTCTCTGTACTAGGGAGTCTCTTGTGATATGATTCAAGTCCATCTATCACTTTGCTAAGGAAGTGTTTTAAGGGCAAACTAACTAGGAGGAAAGAAACTGATGGGAAGGCAGTCAATACCCATTGTGGCTGGTCTTCACCAGCTGGGTGTGCTTCAGCTGGCCTGGAACTGTCAACCAAAACTGCAATTATTGACCTTGCTAGAGGCTTTGGCTCCCAGGAGGCAGCAAGAGAGAGAAAGGATGATGGATGTACATGGTGTTTTCTACAAACAGGAGGAATAATTTGAAGCATCTATGCTGTCACAGACCACAGTGCCAGGTCTCAGGAGTACCATAAGATTAAAATCATAAGATTTTGGAATGAAAATAGGTTCATTGAGAGTTCAGTTCTAGTTCTCATTAAAATGTTTATAAGAGAGGAGGAAAAGCACAGGCCTTTATCACAAAGCAATAATAACTTATCAGCCAGGGAGAACGCTGTGACAAGCAGTATGAGAAAACTCTCTAAGCAATATTTTATTCCACAGAGCTGTTTATTCTTTAAAAAAGGACTAGGGATACGCTTTCACTGTAAAAGTTCCATTCCAATGGCCATAAAGTAAACCACACAATTTTACAATATACATGGCTATGAAAAAATGTTTTACCCATATGTGCTAAAGCCTATACCTATTTTATGTTTTAGATGTCATAAGACCTTGATGATTGCATTTTACCAAAATTTTGCTTTTTATACAAAAATTATCTTTTAAATAAAATATCTCCTCATATGAAATGCTCTCTACTTTATACCTTAATAGCTTTTCTAGGGTACAACTTCTGTGATATAAAATTTGCTTGAGTACTCAGTGTGTTGAATGAATCTTAAATTCATATGTACAAGCTTTGTCATCATTGTCCAGTTTTTAGCACTTTTATCACTCTCAAATATTTTCACACAAATTGTATTCAATAACTATTCCTACCTATGGGCCTAAGTACCCATAGGTAATGTCACCGCATGTATAATTTTGATTTTTCTGGAAGTACCCTATAAATGAATTAGCAAATTATGTACAATTTTCTATCTTGATTATTTTTACTTTATATAGCTCCTTTGACCTTCCTTCGTGTCATTATGTACTTATACTTTATCTGTATTTTATGAAGTAACATTACAATGTATGCATATAACACATTTTATTTATTCATTCATAAGTTAATGAACAATTCCAAATTATGTCATGGCTGCTCTGGGGTAGAAACAAGTTTGAGAGAAGTCAGCTCACAGTTCAGTTCAAAAGGAGAAGCCAAGAAGAGCAGAGCCAGTCCAGAATAAGCTAAGAGAGAAAGCAGAGAGCCAGAAGCAGACAGTTTACGATTTACAGTTTAGAGTTCAGAAAACAGCTAGTCAGAGTGAGCTCAGTCAGCAGTATGTCTCAGAGGCTTAAACATTCTAGGTTTTGGTTTGAAGATTAGATTGTATGGAGGCTAAAGTCTTTTAGGTCTAGACTTAAGATTAGATTGTACCTCATTCTTCCTTGAACTGCCCACAAATAAAAATGTGGCTACAGTTCTGAGTACTTATAGTCTGAGTATTAAATTATAAGAACATGTATCTCTATTCTATAGGTGTGTATTACATAATTATTATAAATAGCATATGCCTTGAATGTTTTGAAAAGGATTTTTCAAAGCATTAATATGAATTAATATTTCAGTCCAGCACTGTGTGACCATTAGTTTTTATACCTTATTGTCAATATTTACTAGATAATAGCACAATTTTCTGTCTTTTGGGTTTTAGACATTTTATGATGTGTTCCTTGACATATCAATTTGAAGTATCCTAATGAGTAACGTTGAACATCATTTCATTTGTGTCATAGTTATTTGCATATATTCTTTCATAAAACTTCTACTTAACTATTTTACCTATTCTTCAAATATAGTATTTTATTTATCAGAATACATTTTCTATGCTTTATATAAAAGACCTATGAATTCTATATTTTTAAAATATCTTTTTCAAATCTGTAATGTAGTTTTTCATATGAATATGATCATCTTTTCAAAAGAAGGTTCAATAGTATGAGGTTTAATTTATTAATATTTTATTTTGTGGTTCATGTTTTTTATATCACATTTAAGAAATTTTGACCCACTCCAAGATCACAAACTAACTCCTGTATCTTTTTTGAGACTTTTCTTAAGTTTCACTCATATTTCTAGTGTTCTTCTTAAGATTTATAGATGTGTCAGTAGGGTTGATATTTCTAGGTGGTAGGCAAGCAAATAATTATGATTGATAGCTGTTTATGATATGTACTGGATGAGTATATATAAACAATTTTGAATAAAATTTCCCCTTGCATATCATCATCTTAAGAGAAAAGCCTTACACTAGTATTAGTACAGCTAAAAGTGAGACTAATTCAAGTATCTGTTATTATTTCCCAGCTTTAAAAAAGAACCAAGGTATTTGGAATCAATCAGTGTTAAGATTTATGCTTCTAATGTTCGTTGATAGGGTCCTGGAGTAAATAGAGGTGTTCTCACAATTGTTCAATAATTCAATAATAGGTCTTATTGTCTAAGATGAATATGATGAACCAAGCAAAAATACCCAATCAACATGACCATCTGTAAGGGCACTTGAAGCAAAACTCAAGATGGATTAGGCTCCAAGTGGATATTTGAAAACTTTGGTTAGGGGTGAATTCTCTGATACTTAGAATCCATGGAGGCAAATATTATGCAACATAAAATCTGAAATACTGGATTGTACTTCTAGTAACCAAGGAGTGACTTGGCAAGAAGACAAATTTCATAGAAAATTCTGTATTTATTGAATATATTTCTAGAAACTGAGATTCATCAGGCTCACTCAAAGGGATTGGTGCACGTGATGGGACACAGATTTGGAGAAGTAATTAAAATTCTTACTTGTTAGTCATAGAAATGTTAAACTCATAGAAAGGAAGATACCACATAATATGTTATATGTGTGCAATCTAAAACAGAGAAATAGGAAGTACAAGAGTGGTAGCCAAGGAAAGGGAGCAAGAGTTAGAGAGATATTAGTTAAAAGATACAAAATTTTAGTTAATGTGAAATATATCTCAGCTATCACATAATGATATTTGATAACAGTGTGCTATATATTGAAAATTGTGAAGAAAAGATCGCATGTGTATAATTATTTTGTACACTGTTGAGGGGCTGCCTCAAAAACTTGTGGCATTTTGTATTATTTGCAGGTGTTGGATTTATGTGGGGGATGTTTGATTGCTAATGATCTGCACATGCTCTCAGTAGAAAACCTGAGGAGATCTGAATCAATAAAAACACCTGAGCTGGGATGCTCAGTGTTCCACTGTCCAGTATCATGCTGGCCATAATGGTGATTCCCTCTGCAGCATCTGGCAGAGTTTTCACATATGACTATGTCTCCATGTCTTCCTTGGTGAGCTCCCACAGGAGTCTAACAACTACAAATGGCACCAGATGTGGCAGGCAGAAAGTAAAGAAGTGCACAACTTCACCCTAGCTGCATCAAATGTGGAGACAAAGAAGAGAAACTCAAGACCTCACAGAGTCCAGTAAAGTACACTCAGGGCATTCTCCAGAAGATATAGATTAAGGTATTAATAAAAGGATAGTTATAAATGAGAAAGAAGCTCCTAGATGAGCGTTATGTTTTGGACAAATGTTTGGGATGAATTTTCATGATGAAAACAGTTCAGCTGGGAGCAGGGAAGAAACAAGGTTTCAACTGCTTTTCCTGATTATGGAGCTGATGTTCCATCTGCAGCTGGCAGCAACCAGGGCACAGGAAACAGAAACCAGAGTATATTGTTCCATAAACTGAGTTTGTTGGTGGCTTTTTGTATGTGAAGCCCAAGCGGGTCTTGTGTTTGAGGTCTATGAAGAAGGGTGCATGTTTACCTATCATGGTGATGAAAAAGAATTCCAAACTGCCAGAATGTTTCAACTGGAGATTCTTCCCACTGGCCCAGGAACCCCTGCTGTTGTGGAAGCCTCAATTTTTTTTCTGCAAACTTGACTATAAGTGGTCAAGATACTGGCAATTATGATGATAACTCCACCCATGAAAGGACACTTCCTGCAGATAAACTGACAAATTGTTTTCCTGCAAACCAGACTCTATCTTAAAATCTGTAAAGTGTTTCCTCAGGATCAGCACACAGATGCTGTCTTCTAGAACTGGCCAAGTTTGTATCTCCTGCTGGTAGCCAAACTTGGTACTATCAGAGTCACCCAGGTGGTGCTGGTTTCAAAGGCATGAAAGGGGTCATGAAGAGGAACTGAGGTGTGGCACTTTGAAGAGAGCTCAGGAGAGGCCACTGGTGAGGGTACAGCCTCAGTACTAGTTGAAGGCCCAGACTGAAGGTGTCATGTAAAGAAGTTGAGGCTTGGCACCATGACAAGACCTCAGGAGAGTCTATTGGTGAAACTTCAGCCCAGTTACTGTAGAAGACCCCAGTGTTTTGAAAATTTCAGCACCATAGAACAACTACCAAGAACAGCAGCAGTGGAATGGAGCTAGTGGATCCTGGAGGACAAATTGAGCATGTTTCCAAGGGCAGAGAATTGATCCAAGCCCTTTGGAGGAGACTAGAAGATCATGAGTGAATTACAGGTAACTGGACATTGATAGTGTTTTTCTGCTGTCCAAAGACATTGAGTAAAGCTTGATAGATGTTTGGTTTCATTTGGTCCTGTACTTTTGATTGTTTCTTTTGTAAATAGTTTTGCGGATGTAGTGTTAAATTGTGTTGTAGAGATGAAGCATTTTTTTTTTTTTGGATTGGTTTGTGGAGAAAAGGGGAAATGTTGTGGAAGTTTATTTTTTTAATTATGTACAAAAATTTTTTTTGTGCACTGTTGGGTGAGCGGCTGCATTTTGTACTGTCTGCAAGTGTTGGATTTCTGTGGGAGATGTTAGATTACTTATGATCTACACCTGAGGAGTTCTGAATCAATAAAAACACCTGATCTCAGATGCTCAATGATCCACTGTTGAGTATGGTGCTAACCAGGAGGATGGTGGTTCCCTCTGCTGAGGTCTGGCAGAGTTTTATATCTATAAAAAATGCCCTGTGTCTTCTTTGCTGAGCAACGCCGTAGGTGTAGTACTACAGACAAGTATGATTACCTATGTGACAGTTAACTATCAATAGCCATTGTGTAGTATACTCACACTTCAAAAAAGATTGTCTACAATAATTATATACAAATTGTGTTAATTTAAAAATTAAGAAACAATATAATACCATAATAGTGCCTTATTCACAATTCTTATCACACTAAGTTAAGGTATTCATTTCTGCTTTCTAAACTTCAGTGATACTATTCATTTGTTCCTTATTCATTGCTCTCAATCCTCTAATTTCTTCCATGTACCACTCCTATGAAAGAATAAGATTGATCAAATCCCTCTATGATATAAACTATTTAATGGTTTAATTGCTTAACAAATTAAGTGCAAATTTCTCATTCCGGTATTGCAAACACTATAAAACAGCATATTTATACTCTTACTTTGTCTAGAGTTGTATAAAGAACCAATATATGTGTAATATCAAAATTCTTCATGTTTATTGCAATTTTATTCATAAATAATTCCTAGTATTCCCATAAAAACTACTTTACTCTCTCAGAATACCAAAATCTTTCCAGTCTTCAAGAATGCTACTTCTTCAATAAAATACACTTTCATTGTTCCATTTTGATACTGTATCTTTCTTTTTTGAAACTTTGAGTAGTGACAAACTAAGGCCCACTAGCCCAATCTATCCCATCATGTCTTATGAGTATGCCACCGTGCTCATTCATTTACTATGCTTGGCTCCTTTCATGCTGTGATGACATGATTGTGAATATACTCATCCATTGGTGTCTGCAGAATGCTAGTGCCAGTATTTTTGTGGATAATGAATCTAGGAATGTTCAAGTCTCAGATATTGTAAGAGATAAAAATCATTTACATAACTTCCTCTCGTTATTCATTTATTTTAATTATTTATTTTATTTTTGGAATTTTAATATAATTGTATCACTTCCCCTTCTTGATCCTCTTCCAAACTCTCCTATATACCCCTCCTTGCTCCCTTTGAAATTCATACTTTTTAAATAATTGCTGCTACAAACAATATATGTACACACATATATTTCTAAATACATAAATACACATTGATCATTCCTTTTAATGTTACTTGTATCAGTGTGGTCCAAAAACTGATTTGAATACTATATAACTTGATAGCCCTAATAGTACTACTGTCTTTTCCCATGTTCTTATAACATTTTGGCAGTGCTCCATATTCTAGTCATTCAGATATATTAACTAGCTTACTGCAATTATATATTCACAGTATAAGACTGAACTTTTTAGGAGAGAGACAAATAAAAGTTGACATAAATTGCATAATAAAATTTTTATTTTCATTGAGTTCTTTGAACTCAGTAGTCTTTCATAACAGTTTCAATTCCATTTCATTACTGTAGAATATTTATCATATGTAAATAATGATAAAATATGCATGGAAACATTCTTTTGTACCATTTTGATAATTAAAGTGCATCAATAAAATTTCAATTAAAAGTGTATGGTATTAAAAGGCTTTAGCGATATTGGGATTTCTATGAGATAAAGGCCTTTCCAATGGACTAACCAAGAGTATTATATTCTCCTCATTGTATACTCTGTATCTAGCCCAAATCACCACATTTAGTTTATGTCCAATAAACTCATTTTAAAATAAATGTTTGATTTTTCTTTTTCCTATTTGTGAATGGGAAGTTCTTGTTGAAACACTTCAATGTAAAATACTTTTTCAATGCAAGTCAAGTTTTAATCCATATCCAATTATAAGCCACCTGAGCTGTATTGATGCCACTTTTATAACAGTCATATTAGCAGCAACCCAATTTATCTGCACCTCTATCCAGAAAACTTCCATGCAGGGTTAATGGTTAGAATTCAAGTTCTATTTGCCTCTTCTGTTATTCGATGCTGAGATTTCCAAAAGGAAAGATATTGTGTCACTTCACATGTATAAAACAAAATACCTTAATATAATTCAATTTAGAAGTAGTGGCAAAATATTCTAACCAAGGGTTTCTAAAAAGCATTTTCTCTTATTTGTCGTGAACATGGGCTATGGATTGTAAGAATTTTGTTGTCTAATTTTTAATAGAGTTTTATCAAAAGTAATGTTGTATTTTGGACTGTTCTCAATTACTTCTTTCAAACTAAGTAAATCTGTTTTTTATAGTGTTCCGTTGTCTTTAAAGAGAATAAATCAATTTCAGTTGATGTCTAATCTACAATTTTGAAAAGGCTCATTATTATCCAGTGAGTGGTATCACTGGATTATTTTAGAGAGAACTTCATTAATGATGTAGATAATTAAGGAAGGAAGACTGATGACTCAGACTTTTCTTTAACTTTTTCCACCCTCTCATAATTTTCACATTTTTAATTAAATTAAGAGAAGAAATGAAATTACTTTTAAATAAGAAATTAAATGAAAAACCCCAAGGCAATGCAAGAGAAATGTGTTTTTTCTTAATTAAAAAGACAAATGCAATGTAATATAAAAATGCATGGGCCTCAAGTGTGAAACACATATTAGGTATTTGTGGTAGCACATTGGATAAATACTTAATTAAATTAATATTTTGTTATTTTTTCATTAACCCTTATCCAGATTTTCTTGGAAGGACCTATTTAAGATACCATCTGCTAAATATCTCAGGACTTTTTCACTTATTCTGAGGCTAATAGTTTGTAAGGTAGACGTTCTACTGCTTCAACACTTTCATATAATTAATAATTAACACTCAACTTCTTTTCCCTTCAAAACAGCCACTGAAGTGTATATTATGATCTCACTGAGTCCGGGGAAGAATCATCATCAAAAATTTCAAGGAGCACTTAAAGCCAGAGATGCTTTCAGTTATTCAAAAGACAACTGTCAGAACTCAAGGTTAAAACAAGAACTAAGAGGATTTATTGAAAAGGAAAAGTCTCTTCAAAAACTTCTGTTTTTAAATACTTTAGAAATAATACCTACAAAATACTTCATTAGCCATGATACTTTTGTAACTAATGGTCTATATACCTGGATTCTGTATGTATTGTCTCTTAATATCAGTAATCATTTCATGAACTCATAATGCTTCAGGTGTCAGGATTTATCCCAATTTGCACTGCAACACATTTATATTTTCAATGGTAGAACTACTATATTGCTGATTTTTGGCTGCAGATCACTACTGTGTCAGAGAAATTGTTCCTACTTTAAAATGCAAAGATCATAAGTGTTTTGATATACATGCGTATAAATATATTTTGGTCATATCTACCCACCATTGCATCTTTTCCAATACTTCCTCTATCTCCCACCACTCGTCTCCCAAATATCGTATAGTTTCTCTATCTATTTCAACCCACGGTGTCCATTTAGTGGTGCCAGAATTTTCATGAGTGTAGGAGCATCTACTTGAGTATGAGTAGCCTCTCAGGGACTAACTACATCACTGAAGAAAATTCACTGTCCCTGTTCCAGCAGCCATCAGTTGTTAAAAGTTCCTCAGCTAGAGATGGGATTTCTTCCTGAATACTTCCCACTTCCATGCTGGGAGTTTGCCTGGACTGATCTTGTGCAGGTTTTGGGCACATAGCACATTCATTAATAGGTGCAACTTCAAACACTGCTTCGGGCCTTTACAACCATTCTGCTGCCTTTTCTGTGATGATTCCTGAGCCATGGAGGAAAGGAATATAATATAGATGTCCATTTTTAGGTATGATGATTCCATAATATCCTTATTCTCTCTGCACTTTGATCAGATGTGAATTTCGCTGTTAGTTATCATCTACTACATAAAGTTTCTCTTGATGGAGATTGAGATAGGCTCTTATCTAAGTGAGTGACAGATTTCAAATGTTGTCAGCTCCTTAATGATAGCTACTGTTGATTTATAGCAATGATCATCATATATTTATATTGTGTTGAGTGTCTAGGATGTAACTCAGGGCCTTATGAAAGCTTGGTAAACACTCTGCCATTACAATACATAAACAGCCCTTGGAGTTTTGATTCAGACTCTCAGTATGTAGAACAGGACAGTCACAAATTCATGATCCAATTGTTTTCACCTCTTGAGTGCTGGATTTACAAAAAATGCCATTGTGCATGGCATGATCATAGCTTTAATTTCCTCGTATTTTGCTTATTTTGAACAATTTCTATATTTGATTTCTTCAGAATTACCTTGTCCTTCTAAACTCATTTCTTCAGTGTTCCCGGTTATTTTCCTGATTTCTTCCCCAATATTGCTCTCTTATTGGAATGGACGTGTGCTTAGATTGCAGATTGTCTGTTTAGTTTTGAAACTTGTATCTTGCTCTGACCTTTGATACTCATATGCCCTAATTTGAAACTATCTCATTGCTAGTCAGCAATTCAATATGGAATAACTGAAGCAGACATTCGCCCATTGTCATGTCTGTTCCCAAGTCTTTGTCTTTTACAAATGGACAGATACATGTATATCCCAGCTCTCTTGCAATTGGAAAACATTTATTGGTAAATAAGAATGTGGGAAAGTATAACATAGGAAGAACATAGGTTCCATAGGAAGTATATAGGTATGCCATTCCCATGTCTTTGATTTCAGATATATCTAAAATTGATTGACAATGTGCCTGCAGTAAGTTTCTCTTCCCCAATCTTTTTTTTCTTACTATGAGGATAAATTCAGATCTCACTCTGGCTAATATTATAAAATGAATTTGTTCCATAGAATAAAACTCATGGGGATATAAAATAGAGGAATTATTAAATAATACTCAGGTCCTCTGGAACAATTTTTGGAGATCCCAATAAAGAAAATATTCAAAGTAAAAGTTTCTTATTTCAGTTTTATTATGCCCTCTTAGTGTAAGTTTTTAAACAAACTGACTAAATTATCTAGGTTCCAAATTTCAAGAAAAATGTAAGGCATATATGAAATACACAAAGTAATTATATTGTCTTTTTTTTAATGGAAAAATATTTTATATTTAAAATAAACAATGAAAAATTTTTCAAAATTCCTTCAAGAGTTGTTAGAAAAAAATTGAAGGCCACTAGAGGTTCCTTAGCCATAATTTTACAGTACTAGAATCATGTCAGTTACTTAAAAAAGTAAAGTGATATCCAGGGCACTATTTGAAAATTTTGAAGGTGGAGCACAGTTTTGCAATTTTCTAAAAATCTCTCCAATTAATGCGAACATGTAGCCAGGTTTGAATGTTTACAATCTGTGGCTAAGGATGGTTTCCAAATCCTGTACTGAGATCAACAATCTAACTATTTCCTTGTGAAAAGTTTTTCTTTTTATCTTGGAATTTGTTTACTAAACTTGAAAGTAGTGTACAAACAAAGTAACAGTGATGATAATTTTGCTTCTTGAGAGTTTTTACATTATTAATGAGTCCCTAACACTTCGTTATATGGTCATTTACACATGTAAGCCAAATATGCAAGTTATATCACAGATAAATATGTGAAGTAAAGATATCTTTAATTTCTATTATTCAGTAGATCCATAATAATAATGAAGAAAATACTGTGTAAAGATAGATGATTTTGCCAGGATTTACACTATGTTCTACTTTTCATCATGTGGGGAAGAAACAAAACCTATAACTCACAAATTTTTCTCACAGTTTTACAAGGAAGATTCAATATCATTGTAACCATGGCATAGTGACTGTGTACTTATCATTGTTCTTACCATTTACTTTATAGAGACATGATGGCTTTATCTTAAGTTTTTGCTGGTATTGTTAAGCATAAGTCTTCTATTACCATAGATTTACACATCACTTGTACCTATGTTGGCTAGCACAGTTCTAGATATTTCTGATATGGGAAGAATAAAACTGACAAAAATCTGTATTCTCATTGAGCTAAAAAAAATGAGAGGGTGTCCCCTACCAGACAGCATCATAAAACACAATGTTAACACTAGTAAATCTGCAAGGGAAAGAAATGCTAAGGGAAGTGTTAGGATTGATAAATCACAAATCACTTTTATTCATTATATTATAAATTGTTATATAAAATATATAGTGTGCTCCCCAAAAGACTCAAAAGGAACTGTTTTTCTAAACGGAGAATTAGCTGAAGAACATATATATATATATATATATATATATATATATATATATATATATATATATATATATATATATATATAAATAAAATGTATATAATGTATATAATGTCATGTATATATATACATGTATATATAATATATGTATACATTATATATGTATGTATGTATGTGTGTGTGTGTGTGTGTGTGTGTGTATATATATATATATATATATATATATACACATACATATATAATGTTATCCAGAAATATTATGGTGATCTCAATAGAATGGACACATTCTCTATTTGGAACTGAGTAAGAATACTATTTAAAGAAGAAAACAAACACTAAGAAATAGTTGAGTTGAGGCAAGCTCTATGCATGTTTTGTAACAAATTTAACATCTGGTAGAAAAAAGTATAGTGCTGCTTTATTTATAACAATAGTTCTTTCCAGATTGAAATAATTGATTTTAGATATATTTATAAGCTCAATTTGTTATTTTCATTGTAATGCTACCAAGTTATAATTATTTTCTTGATATTTCTTATCTAAACTCAGCCTAGCTAAATAATCATTACACTGACAGTATTACTCTTTAAATTTTAACAACCTTTTTTCTTGTTCTTAATAAAGGGCCTCAGAACATTGTTGAATTAAGATTTGTACCAATTTTCATTAAAATAATAAAATAAATAAATTGTTGAACTAATAAGAAAAATCATATTTTTATTTTTTACTATTCATTATAATTATTTTTTCTGTTATTGTTATGTACAAGTTTTATTTATTTTGGGTAATCATAAAAATCAGAACTCCTTTTTATATGAATCACTGTTAAACAAGTACTATTAAAAAGCTATATATTGCTATGCATATAAATGAATAAGCCATGTAGTGAAGCGGAGACAAGGACAAAGGGAGGAGGGAGGGAGTGAGGGAGGGAGGAGGAAGGAAGAGGGAGAGAGAATCAATTCCAGTTCCTTGGTAAAACAAAAAAGAATTCTGTAGAAAAAAGTTCATAAAATATTTCAATTATACATTTTACATCACTGCAACACTGCTGATTAAAATGCTTTTGAAAATCTGATAGTATTTTCCTATTGGGCATATGTCGACTCCATCATTTTCCATTGTGTATCTAAATAAATGTTGTTTATCTTCACAGTCTTACATTCTTTGAACATGAGTAATTATGACTGATGATATGATCGATTGCATAGATAATATCAAAACTTCTTAACCCAATTTGCTCTTATGCACCACCTTTATGAACTATATACAAGAACTGGTACATACATATTCTGCATGTGTTCTTCAAGTTTATTTGGCACAATTCAGGATCATTTTCATAAGGCTTTTTCCCAGGTTCTTTTTCAGGCATTGGCAAGTATGCACATATTTAAAGCAGTTTGGATTATAAGACACAATTTCATTTAAATGACTTGTTTGAATTAAATATCAATAATATAGTTATATCAGATAAAGTATAACATGCATAAAAATTGAATTTAAAAATTGGCATGTTTTGCTATGTATTCAGCTATATGACTGCTAAAATTCATATGTACATCAATTATTACTACTTGCTACCAAAATATTCCCATGTATATAATATATGAATATGCATTTACTTAGAGGTCAGAAAAGTTTAGTCCATGGATAGCATCTGGCTTATCCCTATTTGTGGCTGTAACAATAGTTGGCTGAGACTCAGTCATACTCAATTACTTATATTATATCCATGACTATTTTTATGCTACAATAGCAAAGATGAGCTGTTGCAATAAAGACCATATTATCCATAAAAGCCTAAAATGGTAACTCCGGTTCTTTTTAGATAACTAGAATTTGATGAGTATGTAGATCTATGTATAACTCCATACTAGAAGCCTTCAAAGACATGTCAAACTTTTATAAAACTGTCAGCACATTGCAGTCATTTCCGAATTAGGTTGTGAATTACTAATTGTTATTCAGACATTAGCTAAATGTTCCTAATTAATATCATGTATTTTCATTTTGTAAAATGGCCTTAGATTTTTCAACTTAAGCTCTCATTAAAGAGCTAAAAACTGGAAAAAAATATTCCTCTCTACTTTGCCACTTTCTATTTAGTTTGCCTTCCCCAAGTCAATAAACCTATTAGAGTAAAACCGTCTGGTGTTACCAAGGAAGTAGAATTAGGACAGTGAAAAAGAATGTCCTCTGTCAAGCATGTTCCCACATTATTACTGCCTTTCTCAGGCTATTTTCTCTTGATAATTCCTATTGTTTCTCTTCTTTTTAAAATTGTATAAAAAATACAAATATTTTCTGATTTTCAATAGCTGGAACACAGCAAAAATAGTTTTATAAAATGAAATTATTCCTCCTTATAGATTTACTCTGTGTATGTAGGTATTTACTTAATTTACTCTCATTTAAAACAAGCCTTCTTTATTGATCAACATTGTGAACAGTATTTTCCCCTGCTGTTAGAGTTTTGTAGAAGGAAAGGGATGCACTTCACTCATGAAGTTCAAAATAGATTTAGCAAGAACTTTTTCACTGATCAGAAATATTATCAAAAGAGCTATGAGCTGTGAATATTTGCAAAATAGCAATCTGGTGGGTATGTTTAAAAATCAGAATAAAATCAATCCTTTTAGCTACATCTCTTAGTACAACACATCCACACCGCACAGTGAGAATGGGGATTAACCACAAAATGTATTTTCTTTTGATGTTCTCTATCTCTGTGTCTCTATTTTCATTTCTCAGAAGGCCAGAAAAATGCATCCACACAGTCATCCTTACTCATTAGTGCCCCAGTCATCATTTTGTTTCCAAACTGTATTTCTACTCAGAGCATGGGCATAGCATCCTTGCTAAGAATCTGAGTTCAAATCTTAACAACTTCCTACTCACCTTGTAGTCATAGATTAGAGATATATTGTTTACTTATCTCAATCTTTGTTTCCTTATTTGTAAAATGAGAAGGATATTAAATGTCATTGCAGTGTTAGCAATGGAATGTTAATGTTAAATGATGTCTGGCTATAGAAGAAATGTTTATACTCCATCAATATTCATATACTAAATCTAGTTCTTTGGGACTTGTCCTTTTCCAATTTATGATAAAATTTAGAATGTTCACTATATTCAACTATATTCAATTTAATAATAAAGGCACAAATTTTTGATTTTTTTCCTAAAAGATGGTGTAAAAGAATTGAGTATTTGCAAAGATTTTGGCTTAGAATTAGTCTTTAGATGTGTGGGAGGAAATTCATAGTGTTCTATCACTGTAACAAAATATCTGAGAGTATATTTTTAAAAGAAGAAAAGTTTCTTTGGGCTCTTAGTTTAAGTGGTTTTAATTCACAGTCACCTGTCCATGTTGCTTTGAGATTGTGGGAAAATGCTATACCATAACAGGAGCAGATGGTAGAATAAACTTGTTCAACCAATCATGGCCTGAAAGCAACCTGAAGGAGAAATGCCCTTAAATAAAGCTATTCTGGGTTTGGATATTTTAAGTGAGATGTGTTATATGAGTTACATGCTGTATGAGACTTCATCATGTGGATATTTTTTTTGGGTTGAATCCTGTAGGAAAATGATTATAAGGCAATGCTTTGTGATCTATAGCCATTCTTCACTCCATAGTATCAGTTCCATATACCAAATTATTCTAGGTAGTTATTTATGTTATCTTTTTATGAAAAACATTTTGAGTGCAATTACAATGTATACATACACAAAACCTCTGATACGTGATGAAAACATACACACATTGGTAGGGACTACAGTAGCTACATATTATAAAGATAATTTAAATAATTTACTTCAATCATTAAAAGAGGTAAAAAGAGCAATAAAAGATAAATATTTATTCAAAATATGGACCCTGCAGAATTTATCAATTTTTAATCTATATGTAGATTAAACTTCAGCAGCCACATCCTTTTTGATTCTTAATATTTCTTTGGTCAGACTGTGATTTGAACCAGCTTTAACACACCACTGCTTTATACATTGTGAGACTATTTCAAGTAATATATATAAAACTGGATTTTTGGAGGCTACCATATGTGCAAATCCTTTGTTTCTTACTAAATATTGATTAATATATGCACTGTAATGAACTGCCACATGCTTCATTATCATTAAGGAAGCACTTCTGTAATCCCACAACAGAAAAACTGATACTTAAAGTAAGGATATGTGTGAGTCCATAAGAGGCAAATGAGATTGAATATGTATGGTTTGAATTAAGTGTTTTTATTTATTATTATTATTATTATTATTATTATTATTTTGTTGAGACAGGGTTTCTCTGTTGTAACTGACTGTCCTGGAACTCACTCTATAGACCAGGCTGGCCTCAAAATCACAGAGATCAGCCTGGCTCTGCCTCCCAAGTGCTGGGATTAAAGGCATGCTCCACCACTGTCTGGCTTGAATTAAGTATTTAAAATGTTAGAACTGAAACTGCTTATTTTCAGACAACTAATTAACATAATATATATCAGTTTGTTTTTTCTCTCAAATGGCTTTATTAGTTTCTAAATGTAATAGTCTAAAGATAGCTTGATAGGCTCTAATTTAAAGGTCAAAATATATGACATAATTTATTAAAACAAAGTATAAAAATTTCCATTAAAAATAATTATTCAAGCTGGGCAGTGGTGATGCATATCTTTAATCCAAGCATTTGAAAGGCAGAGGCAGGGAGATTTCTGTGAGTTCAAGGTCTACAGAATGAATTCCAGGACAGCAAGAATAACAAGAATAACAACAGAGAAAACCCTTTCTTGAAAAACCAATAACAATAATAATTATTATTATTCAAGATATAATGAAATTATATTCTTTCATAATTACATAATTCTTCACTGTTTAGTCTCATGTTTTAACAAGACATTTTTTCATGTAATTTACATTATTCAAGGCAAAATATTTAAAAAAACTAGTTGGTATTATATTACAAACTTTGAGCAATTGTACTCTTTCAACTACTATCTCAAAGTAATAAATGTACTTATTAAGTTGAAAATTACTTAATGTTCATCTTTTCTTCCAATTGAAAATTTTTCTTTAGTTTACTCTAAAAGTACTCAACTGTTCTTCAAATTGATTTTGAAATTAATAAATGATATTTGAAAAATTGAAAATTTTACATGGGATTTTATCAATGCAAAAGAACCTATTCTATGTTATTTTAAATTTTAGTTTAGACTTTTATATATGGCTACTCTATTTATATCATTTTACAACTTCATTATCCCCCTCCACCTTCTGCCATGTCCCGTTCACTCCCACTTAATTTCATGATATATTCCTCTATGTGTATATATACATATATGCATATATAACCTACTAAGCCCACATACTGTTGCTCTATGTGTATATGTTTAGGACTGACAACTTGGGATTCTATAATCTATGAATGGGCTCATCCCTGGAGAAACTTGGGTCTTCAATTCTCAAAAGCCATTGATTATCTATAGTTTTTCATCACTTAAGAGTGGAGCCTTCTGAAATTTTTCATATTCACATTGTCTTACTAACCAAAGTTGTCTATAAAGACAGATATTGTTTAAGCAACTTATTGTTGACAATTCATGTATGTTGTAATCCTGTCAAGTGTAGAAGACAGTATCTAGCAGCTGGTGTTCAAGTCATCATATTCTTAAAACCTTTCTTTCCTGTTTTTCCTTTTGTTCTCTAAATCTTAAATGTATGTGCTGCATTTTAGATATGTCTATTAGGGCTAAGAACCCGTAGTTACTTATTCTATGCATTTTAACTAGTTTTTGATATCTTTAGAAATTCTGTCTACTGTAAAATGAAGTTTCTTTGATCAGGCATGAGAGCAACACTTTCCCGTGGGTAAAAGAATAAAGATTTAGAATGTAGCAAAAAATTATATTGTTTAAAGGAAATGACAATAGTAGTTTCTCCACCAGGGTCTATGATATCACCAACCATGAACATCTGTGGATGTCCTCTGAATCTGTAGGTGTGTGTATATAGCTTGAAAATAACATCAGAAGCCAGGAAAGAAGGAAAAAGACCTTAGGTTATAGGGAAGAAGAAGCTCTAGAGAGGGAGAAAGTGGGAAAATGGAGATTGATGGTTGATTATAACTGGGATAGGGCAAGAGGTTATTACACTGGGAGAAGGAGAAATGAATGTTTAATATCGCTAAGGATGTTTGTAAATGGGAAACATTTTATAAGCATGTTCAGAATTTTATATATATATATATATATATATATATATATATATATATATATATATATATTATATATATATATATATATATATATAATTATATTATATTATATTCCAGTGCCAGGCACAGGAAATCTCCCTTGTAAACTATTGGTTTGGGGGATCAAGGAAACTCCTCAAACAATATAAACTACCCATTCCTTAAGTCAAAGGAATATTACCCCCTTTTTAATAAGAACTCAAAATCATTAAGTCACACATTTTTCATGTGACCATATCAGGAAAAGAGAATAACTAAATTATTTCACTTGAATAAAGTTACATAGATATTTTTAACATTCTAATCTACTACAATAATTTTATAGAGACTAGAATCTAAGTAGCCAAATAACAGTCAAGCAAGAGTCAATTCTGTGCTATGCTGTTTAAAGTTTTATCTTACCAATGATCTTTATAGAATGCAAACCCATTTATATATGCAATTCTATTTTTAAAATTAAGGACATTCCTGTATAGTGTATGGAACTCTTAACTCTGAAACAGTGAAGGCTTGACCCTGATTTTGAAAGTAGAGCTAATGGGTAGGCCAGCAGGATTCTAAAGGGGATAATGGTGTCCTACTGGTAAGTCAAACTTAATGCAGCTCCAGAAAGTCAGCAATTGATTTTCTGCAAACTAGTGAGGTCCATTCTCTCCCTGAGAGTGAATGTAGGCATAGTGAAGATGGAGTGTTCAGCTTTTGAAACAATATTAATGCCCCAAGTATGAATGCCCAGATAAAGAATAGCATCCAACTGACCTCACAGTGAACTCTGTCTCAAGGTTTCATCTAATGCTAGTATTTATTTCTTATGAATATTCTACAAAATAGAAGATGTATATATTTAGATTGCCCACTTACCACAGCAAAGCATTGTTTACTGGAAAAATACTGCTTCTGTTTATCTATTACAAAAGCACAACATGGTCTTTCTTTGGAACTTCCAAGAAAAAAATATACATATACAACTCCAGGCAAAAAGTCTACTGTCAAGAAAGAAAGCTAGAATATATTCCTATCTTTGGTATCATTTCCAATTACAATTAATTTTCATGAAGCTTTTTTTCTTATTTACTAGTATATATCCTTCACACTAGTTTACCTATCAACTTTTAATATGAGTATACTACACAACCTTCTCAACTCTAATTAGATGACAACCAAGTAGTTGACTGCACAGGTTGGGTGGTTCTACTATATACATTCCTCAATCTATTTCTTCACTCCCTTGAAATCATTTTTATTTACCTATTAAAAAAAGAACTAAGTCCATGTAGATGTGTTATAGCTACCTACTGACCTCATTGTATTGTCCATATTCTAGGGTTGTTTAATATAATCCTGACTAGGTAAATATGTGCCTATATCCTTTTTTGTCCAAAATAGTTAACCTCTGTTTTAAAATATACTAATCCTTTCGATCAGTATGTGTCCAGACATATATGTATACAGAGAGACAGATCTTATTAAGTACTCGATAAGGCAGCTTTTTTACAACTGAGAATGAGTGCAGGATAAAGAAAAACACATAGAGAGCAGAGGGCGGGTATACTTTAGGTTCTAACAAATTTCTACGCCCAGTTTCACTACAAATGAGATATATTATACTTCGGTTTCCTGTGCAACATTCTGTACCAAATTCTACTAAAAATTTATAGTTCAAGTTACAAAGAACAAAAACCTATTAATCTCTGATCACATAAAGGCAATAAATGGTATTTGCAGTGAAAAAAATCAAGTAGAGTATCTACTAGATAAGTAAAAGAAAGTGTGGCTGTTTTTCTTTATTTTTTTTGAAATTAGAATATAATTGAAAATTTTCTATTTTATTTTACTTAATAATAATATGACCAATAGTTTTCAATTTCAAAATCTCTATGTAATACAAAATAATCAGGATGCAAATAAAACATTAGATGAATATGCTCAATATACCAGTAGTTGAACATTATATTTGTAGTTATTTTTCTGTCTCAGAACAAAATATTTAAATATAAGTTAAGGCAGGAATGGGTTTTTTGGGCTCAGTTTCTGATAGTCTCAGTTTAATGTGCAGGGGAATCATGACAAGGCAGTTCATCACAAGTGGGTGCATGGGACAGAAGTTGTTCACTAGAATGGTCAAAAAGCATGAAGTAAGACAAATCAGCCCTTACAGGCCCACTCCAAGTGATATGCTTTTGTCAGCTTGCCCTTACTACATATTGGTTTCATAACCTCCAAAATTGGTACTACTAGTTGACAAAAAAAGTGTTTAAACATAAGCATATGGGAAACATAACATGCCAATGTATGACTATCCTATAGAATAATTAAAAGCACGTGCTCTGATGGTTGATATTTTCAAATTATTGGATTTTAAAACATGTTCTGGATGTATCTGTGAGGGCATTTCAAGATAATTAGCCAAGGGAGAGGATCTGACTTCTAACAGTCTAACAGTTTAACAGTCTAACAGTCATGCACTTTCCAAAGGTTATACAAACCTCTGAAGAGAAGATGGTGGATGCTTGGCTGCCTTTGACTATTCTTTTTGAATGAATGAGTGATCACTACACCTGATATTAGACTCTAGCTTATTTGACCTTTATGGATTCAATACCAGCAATTCTCAAACAAACTTCCAGGCTCACAGTATTAGACTGTGATTTGTGGGATACTAGCTCCATTATCTGGTCAGATACTGAGTTTCCTGCCTCACTTGTAAGCAGACAGTCATTGTTAATACTACTCACTCCCTATCATGTAAGCAAAGCCAGTAAATTCCCTTTTTATAATATATGTGCCTTCTTTTGGTTCTGTTTCTATAGAAAACTCTGCCTCATACAGACTCTAACCTCTTTCAATAAGATTATACAAGTTGGAGGTATTTGGACAAGACTTTAACAAGGCTTCCATGTACTATTTTAGAATTTGTGTCTAAGTTAAAATTTATTTCAAATAAACTGTATTAAAACACATAAAATTCTAGAATAATAATGCTGCTTTATCTTAAATTCTTTCCATTCAAAATCTTACTGAAATGACAGAAACCATACAAGAGAGTTTTCGATTTTCACATTAAAATAATGAGGTGCCATCAACTAACAAAAACATGAAAATTTCGAAGACAGAGTAAACAGGATTATTTTTCTGAGTCACAGTAGCTGAGAAAAATATCTATTCCAAACAGAAGAGGGAGAAGTCTACCGACCAGAGAATAACTTTTCATTCTAACCAGATCTCTGGAGACCTACTCAGACTAGCATTACTTAGTGCAGAAACCCAGTCTGGAAATAAACACATGACTTGTGGGTTCTCAAAATATTTCCATGTCCCAATTTGTACAAACAATGATAACATTACTGTTGAATGGGGAAATGAAGTAGTGAGAATGGTGCTATAGGTAAATTTACATGCTATTCATTTGTATGAGATATTAATAGCAGTAATATTGGCAGCCAAGAAGTCTTTTACAGAGGGTTGTGGTACTACACACCAAAATTGTAGACATATTTTGTTCTGTGCCAATTCTGGCTTAACTGATTTTGACTTTCTAAGACATTCTCTTGAACCTCTAACACATTTACAGAAACATTAATGGAATGCTAAGGTCAAATAAAACATCTGCTGAGAAGCATGCGTCACGTATTCTGATAGTGTATCAGACAGTGAAGATTTCAAGCAGATTAATTCCGTGGAATTTTTATGCTCTAGACACAAATCTTGAATGCTAATGTCTTTTACCTATTTGGCGCAGAATAAAAATAAATAAATATTTGAGTTGAAGAACATCTGAAGAGCCAAAACAGTAGTAATTATGACTTATATGTCAGAATTAATTAATGGGTAATTGAAGAAATGATAGATTGTTGGGATTACTTAAATAGAGAAAAAGAGAGAAGACAGAAATGCGAGGTAAGGTAGGGTAGATGAGAAAGAAACATGGGGTAATCCAGTGCTGGATTCTAATAGGTGAATGTATTTGATAAGTTCTTTGGAAGAGAGGCTAACACAAGGTTATCATTAAAATTTAAATGCAAAGGGAAGAGGAGGCAAAGGGGCAATGAAGAAAGATGAGAAGCAAATAACAATAGGTTTGTTCTCACTCATTACCTTCATTGATTTTCTTACAGAAATGTATTCCTTTTAATTGACAAGTGCTGGGAAAGTTCTAATTGAATTCTAATTTAGCTGCACTTATTTTGTTCTTATAATTGTGTTTCAATGTCACTTACATGAACACTTGCAAACACAAATAATTTTTAATATGACTTTTATTTTTTCTTGATCTTGACCTAAGGAAACTATTAATGAACAAGCACATCTCCTTTGGAAAATTTGTTTGATTTCAACGAGCCTGACAAGAAGTGATTGAAAATCACCCTTCTGTGTGAAACAAAGTGTTAGGATGTGGGTGGCCTCAGATCACTCTTGGGGGAACAAGTGTCTATATCATTAAAATCATGAATTTAACCATAACCAAATTTGTATCCTAAATGCATTGTGAATGCCTTTTGATGTTATTCTTTGTAGACAGAATAACTATTTATGACCCAATGAAAAAAAAAACACTCTGAATATTTGATACCAGCTCTCTACTCTGAATTCAAGTGAAAATTACATTCCCAGTGTTATTTATTTCTGTATTTTAAATGGCTGTCATGTCTCTTCCATAAAAGTTCAATTTATGACCTGAAAAATTCAAGGTATGTATTACCTAATAAGATTCTGTAATAATTCTATGATGTGTATACCAATTAAATTATATAATTCTAATTCACAAAAGTCTTTTCTAGGTTTCTAAAGATTATAACAAACACAAATGTGGGATCATATTTATTTTCACTATTTGCATATCAAAATATGATTAAATTTTTTTGACAAAAGATTACTAAAAAATTCCTTTCAACAAAGTATCTTCTTTAGATCAAGGCAAAAGAATCAGAATATTGCCTCTATTTTAAAATAGATTGACTTTAACATACTTTGATTTTCATTGCAAATATATTCCCATTGATGTATTAAAAGCATCTCTTCATAATAAAAATGTGATTCTTAAATTCATATAGAAGAATAACACTCTTTATAATTTGCACTCTATATAATTTCCAAGTGGATAGTTAATTTTCATTTCTCCCCCAAACTGTGTGTAATAAAATATACAGGAAGAGCCCTGTATGAAAGCTAAGGACTACATTCCAGGGGCAAAATTTAGGGGCCTGTGTGGTCTGGATGGAATGTAGACACACCTTTAATCCCAGGATTCAGAAATCAGTGCTAGTCCACACCTTTAATCTACAGAAAAATCAGTAGAAGCAGACAGAGGAAGCAGAACTCAGAAAGTGTCAGTGTCACACAGGAAGTGACATCTGAGATGTGTCAGAGTGAATGGCGGTCAAAGTGACTAACCAGAGGAAGAGTTAGCACAGTAAGGACATGTCTAACTCTTGGGAGAAAGAGTGGGCTCTCAACTCAGTTAAAGAGAGTTACATAGGAGTTATAGAAATGAGTTGAAGCAGTCACTCAGTTAAGGAGTGGTCATAGAAGAACAGTCTGTTAGAAGAGTCAGTTAAGAAGTAGGCTGAAGAGTAAGTTGAGGAGCAATTACAGAATTAATTTCAGAGGCAGTTACAGAGGCATTACAAAAGCTGAGGCTGGAATGAGTTACAAAGCAGTTGCAGCAGAGTCAGTTATAGAGGCAGCATGGAGCAGTAATAGCTCAGGAAGGGACATGGAGATACAGCAAAGCTTGGCAGAAGAAGCCCAGAACAGAGAGTGAGTTCAACCAGAACAGTAAGAGCTCAGAGGAGCTAGTCTGAGTGGCTCAGTCAGTAATAAGTCTTGGAAGGCTATGGCTGAAGCATTCTAGATCCAGACTAGGAGGTTAAGTGTTCTAGATTCTACAAAAGGTGAAGCCTTTAGTTCAAGGATTAAGACTAGTTTGTAAAGAGGCCGAAAATTGGAATAATCCTTTGCACCCTATCACCACCAGGGATTAAAACTGGGTATCAACAACAGCAGAAGCAACAGAAAACCTACAAATTCATGAAAACTAAACAACTCTCTACTGAATGACTATTGGGTAAAATTAAACACTTTCTTTCAATGAAAATGAATACACGACATACCCAATACTATGGTACACAACGAAAATGGTGCTAAGAGCAAAGTGCCTGCATAAATAAATTGGATATCTCATACTAGCAACTTAACACCACACCTGAAAGCTTTCGAACAAATAAAAGTAACCACACTCAAGAGGAATAGAAAGCAGGAAACTATTCAAAGTGAGTGCCAAAATCAATAAAATAGAGACAAAGAGAACAATAAAAAGAATCAATGAAACAAAGAGTTGGTCCTTTGAGAAAATCAGCATGATACACAAACCCTTATCCAAAATAACTAAAAGACATAGAGAAAATATCCAAAATAACAAAATCAGAAACTAAAATGTGGTCTAACAATAGACACTGAGGAAATCCAAAGAATCATTAGGTTATACTTTAAAAATCTGTACTCCTCAGAGAAACCGTCTCTCAAAAAAACCAAAGGAGGGGGAAATCTGTACTCCACAAAATCCGAAAATCTAAAAGAAATGGATTATTTTCTCTATAGATATCACTTACCAATGATAAATCAATAATATATAAACAATTTTAATAAGCCTATAAACCCTTCGGAAAAAGAAGCAATCATTAAAACTCCCCCAACCAAAAAAGCCTTAGGGACAGTTGGGTTCAGCTCAGAACTCTACCAGATTTTCAAAGTAGAGTTAATACCAATACTCCTCAATGTATTTCAAAAATTAGAAACAGAAGAAACATTGCCATGTTCATTTGATTAGGCAACAGTCACTCTGATATTCAAACCACACAAAGATTCAACAAAGAGAATTCAAAGAAAGAGAATTCCAGACCAATTTCCTTATGAGCATTGATCATCCATCATGATCAAGATGGCTTCATCCCAGACATGCAGGGATAGTTCAACACACAAAAATCAGTCCATGTAATCCACCATATAAGCAAACTGAAAGTAAAAAAAAACAAAAAAAAACATGTGATCATTTCACTAGATGCCAAAAAGCTTTTGACCAAATCCAACCGCCTAACATGATGAAAGTCTTGGAGATACTAGAAATACAAAGGACACATCTAAACATAATAAAGGCAATTTACAGCAAGCCCATAGCCAACATCAAATTAAAAGGAAAGAAAATCAAAATACTTCCACCTAAATCAAGACCAAAACAAGGTTTTCCACTCTCTCCACATCTATTAATACAGTGTTTGAATTTCTAGCTAGAGAAATAAGACAATTGAAGGAGATCAAGAGAATATAAATTGGATAGGAAGAAGTCAAGATATCATTGTTTGCAAAATATATGTTAATTTATGTCAGTGATCCATAAAATTCTACCTGGGAAACTCCTACAGCTGATAAACACCTTAAGCAAAATGACTTGATAAAAGATTTACTTCAAACAAACAAACAAACAAAAACCCCAAACAGTAAACCTCCTATATACAAATGATAAACAGCCTGAGAAAGGAATCAGGACACAACACCCTTCACAGCAGCCACAAATAATATAAAATAGCTTGCGGTAACTCTAACCAAGCAAGCAAAATACTTGAATGATGAAAACTTCAAGTCTTTGAAAAATAATATTGAAGAAGATATAAGAAGATGGAAAGAACTCCCATGCTTCTGGATTGGTAGAATTAGCATTGTAAAAATGCCATCTTACCAAAAGCAATCTACAGATTCAACACAATCCGTGTCAAAATACAAACACAATTCTTTACAGACCTTTGAAGAACAATACTCAACTTCATATGGAAAAAAAAAATCCCAGGATAGCTAAAATCATCCTGAAAAACAAAAGAACTCATAGAGGTACCACGATTCCTGACTACAAGCTGTACTACAGAGCTATAGTAATAAAAACTTCATGACATTGGCATAAAAACAGGCATGTTGATCAATGGATCTGAATCAAAGATCCAGACATAAATCCACACACTTAAGGGCACCTGATTTTCAATATAGAAGACAGAAATATACAATAGAAAAAAGAAAGCATCTTCATCAAATGGAGCTGGTCTAATTGGATGTCTGCATGTACAAGAATGCAAATAGATCCATGTTTATCACCCTGTACAAAACTCAAGTCCAAGTGGATCAAGATCTCAACATAAAACCTGATACACTGAACTTGATAGATGAGAAACTGTGGAATAGCCCAGAACTCATTAACACAGGAGGCAACTTGAATGGAACACTGATAGCATAGGCATTAAGATCAACAATTAACAAATGGGACCTCATAAAAGTGAACAGCTTCTGTAAGGCAAAGGACACCATCAATAGGACAAAACAGCATCCTACACAATGGAAAAATATTTTCATTAACGCCACATCTGATGGAGGACTAATATTTAAATTATATAAAGAACTCAAGAAACTAGATTTCAACAAAACAAATAACTCAATTAAAAATTGGGTACAGATCTAAACAGAATTATCAATAGAGGAATCTCAAATTGCTGAGAAACACTTAAGGAACTATTTAACATCCTTAGCCATAAGGGAAATGCAAAGCTACTTTGAGGTTCCATTTTACACCTGTCAGAGTACTAAGGTTAATAACACAAGTTAAAGCTCATACTGGTGAGGATGTGGAGCAAGTAGAACACTCCTTCATTGCTGGTGGGAGTGCAAACTTGTACAGCCACTATGGAAATCAATATGGCAATTCATCAGGAATTTGGGAATAGACCTACCTCAAGACCCAGCTATACCACTCTTGGGCATATACCCAAAGGATGTTCCATCCTACCACAAGGACATTTGTTCAACTATGTTCATAGCAGCTTTATTCATAATAGCCAGAAATTAGAAACAACCTAGATGCCCCTCAGTTGAAGAACGGATAAAGAAAATGTGGTACATACATACAATGGAGTATTACTCAGCTCTTTAAAAAATGACATTATGAAATTTATAGACAAATAGATAAAACTAGAAATAAATCATCCTGAGTGAGCTTATAGAGTCCCAGAATGACAAACATGGTAAATATTAGCTGTTAAATGACGAACAATCATGCTACAATTCACAAACCCAGAGTGGCTAGGTAACAAGGAGGGCTCTAGGGTTGATGCATAGATATCCTTGGGAAGGGGAAATAGAAAAGATTTTGCAGGTAGATTTGGGGTAGGAGGGGATGGCAACAGGAGGGATCTGTCCTTCCTGTAAGATGTGTTGGGGCAATGGTAATGCAGAACTAGGGGGAGTGGACAGCCAATGACTAGTCTGACAGCCATGCCATGAAAGATAGTCCAAGCTTGACACTGCCTGGGTGGCCAGAAACCAGAGGCTGAATAGCTCTTGGACCTAAGGTAGAACCAAATATGACTGGAGAAAGTCATTAAAATGACTTAATGATATTCTGCTATACTCATAGATTGGTACCTCGCCCAATATTCTCCAGAAAGGCTCCTGCTAGCAGCTAAAGGGAGCAGATGCAGAATCCCGTAGCCTAAAATTTGGTGGAGAGAAATTCCAAATTGGAGATCTCCACTGGATCCCTCCTAGGGATCTCCACAGATGAGGAAGAGAAAGGATTATACAAACTAGAGGGTCAAGACCATCAGGAGAGCATGGCCCACAGAATCAACTAAACAGGGCTCATAGGGGCTCACAGACTGAAGCTGCAATCATACAGCTTTCATGGTTCTGCACTAGGTCCTCTGCATATGTGTTGTGGTTGATAGCTGAGTGTTTTTGTGGGACTCCTAACAATAGGAGTGAGTGTGCCTCTGAATATGTTTACTGGCTCTTGTGACACTTTTCTTCCCACTGGGATTACCATGTCTAGCCTTGACATGAGGGTTGGCTCCTAACCTGATTGCATCCTATTATGCCATATATGGCTGATATTCTTGGGAAGCCTGTTCATTTCTAAACGGAAGCAGAGTAGGAGAGGAAATGGGAGAAAGGGGAAGTTGGGGAGGGGGGACTGGGTGGAATGGAGGGAGAGGCAATGGGTCAGGAAGTGTTGTAGAAGAATAAAGAAAGAAAGAAAGAAAGAAAGAAAGAAAGAAAGAAAGAAAGAAAGAAAGAAAGAAAGAAAGAAAGAAAGAAAGAAAGAAAGAAAGAGAAAGAAAGAAAGAAAGAAAGAAAGAAAAAGAAAGAGCATATTATGGATGTTGCATGTGTTAATTCATCCATTGTTGCTTCTTGAATATGAATGTAATGTAAGCTATTGTCCTGAAATACAGTTGGTGTGACCTCTCTGATATGATGGATTTAAGCCTGGAATTATGAGGTAAAATCAACCCCTTCTCCCCTAAGTGCTTTTGTTAAGGTATTTTACCACTGCAACATGGAAAAATAAAACAAAGTCAGTGCAAGGTAAATATTTCTTGGTCTATATACCACACTTCAACACCCTGAAAGTAACGAAAATCAAACAAATTATGAAACACATAATTTTAAGTAATACGGTATGTGAATATAATGTGTATTTAAAATCTTTCTTGCGACCTTGAAGAATAATCTGTATGCTTCCTACTTTTATATCATTTTAATTCATGACTTTAACTTTGATAGTCTAGAAAATTTAAATTTTATTTTCAATGAGTTTTGTAGAGGAACATTTGATCCTTGATATAGCAACCTGGCTACTCTAAGAAAGGATCACCATTCAAGGACCTGTGTAATAGACATTTGATCTCTAATATGACAGCATGGTGACTCTAGAGCAGAAAGACTGTTTCAGGTTAATCTTCTCTGTGCTAATGCTAAATGAAAGAAAATTCTGTGGTTTCTCCCCACTGAGTAACATGGAGATATGAACAACACCCTGTGTCTCTCAGTCTGATCTTCACCTGTTGCAGCAAGACTGACTGGCCTGGCATTTGGAAAATGAATTATAGGAGTCTCTTCATAAATGCAAAATAAGATTTTTTAGTTGAAGGCAACATAGCACACACTTTTAAGTAAGCCAACTCAGAAGGTAACGGTCGCCCACCCCTTCAATATAAATAGAAACAGTCAGTAGAAACAGAGGAGCTGAGAAGAAGCAGAAGGGGATGCAAGGTAGAAGCAGAGGTAGAAACTGAGTCAGAAGCAAGAGAATCAGAAGAAGGAGATTGAAGAAGCAAGTATGTAAAGAAGAAGCAGTTGAGAAGGCAGTTAGTCAGAATTCAGTTCAGTCTCAGAGGCTGAAGCCCTCTCAGTAGAGGCTTGATACATCTTGAGATTGTATCTTGTTCTTCCTTGAACCCTCACAAATAAAAATACTTTTACAGAATTTTGATCATTGTTTTCAGAACTAAGAAAAGTTATTGAGATTGTATCTTGTTCTTCCTTGAACCCTCACAAATAAAAATACTTTTACAGAATTCTGATCATTGTTTTCAGAACTAAGAAAAGTTAGGTTGTCTGTGAAGGTGGCTCTTCTTCATCAATAGATTAGAAGAAATTCTTTCACCATCTCTTCCCCAGTCTTGTCTCTTACAAAAGTGAAGAAGAGAAAAGCGTTCACGGGAACTATTATGATGTTGTTATGATCTTTTGTATTTTTTCAAGAATCTTCAAAACTTTGGCAAATACTAATTTGGATACACTCTTGGCTAGATACTTGACAACTCAGGGAGCATCTTTCTACTAAATAAAATAAAAGATGAGCTTGACAAATTTGCAAAATATATCATTAAGAAAATTCCTAAGGAAATGGCAGGCTCATTTTGTAATGAAAAATATCAATTTATAGAAAGCTTTATACAATTTAAAAATAATCATGTAATATAGGCAAAATCTAAACTATAATCTTCATGCAACTTTCCTTTTCCCTATTTCTCTATATTGTTTCAGAGGAGCAAAATGTTTCATGAAGGAGGAAAATGCTTCATGAAGATACATTTAATTTCCAGATGAGCAAAACATTTCATGAAGATACATTTAATTTAATGAAAATAAATGCAATGGAATTAATGGAATTGCTACATGTGTTTAGCTTCCCCTGAAACTATGGTTTATATATTAGTACTATGTAAATATGTCTTCAGTGCATACTTATGTGTTTTTCTCCTAATGGAAGTTCAGGTCAATAAAGGTTATAAATAAGCATGACTTTTTCCCCCTTTTCTGAGCATTTTAGATATTATACTTGAAAAGCTAAAATTTCCATTCCATTAGAATATAAATCCATCACTACAATTCTTTTAAACTACTTTTGTAAATTTAACAAGGGCAGGGCATCAGAAGTTGAAATATTCTGATATAAACAATGACTTAGGTCAGGTCACTAAGTGTGTCAAAATATTATTCTTTCAAAACTGTAATAGAGAAATATTCTTATTTCCTTGTAGTATGTCACAACACAAATGACTATAGTATAACATGGCTTACCTACTTTTAATATAAACAATTATATTAACACTTATAACACTTATAAAATTATGAATGAATTTGAAAATTGAACATTTAAAAACAAATATATGAAACCTGAATCAAATACTGCTATATGCTCACTAGGTTAGTTAAAAATAACTAACAGAAAAGCAATTTTGGTGACGATGTGGAGAAACAAATCTTCATGTTCTGTAAACACATTGTAATGTTTGAAAATGGAAACAATAGCACTGTTGTGGAAAATATGCAGGCATTTACTCAAGAAAATAAAAATATTTTATGCTATAGTACATAACTAAGTACATACTAGAGTACATAAAAACATGCTGATGCAAAAAAGTAAGCCTATGTTTATAGCAGTGATATTCTTAGCAACACTCAAATAGAAATAACTAATATTTTGATGTACTGAATAGATAAATATAAAGGGGTACGTCCTTAAGATGGAGTATCATTTAGTCAAGGAAAGGAACAGAGTTCTTACACATACTACAGGTTAGAAGGACATTGAAAATTGATTAGTGAAAGAATCTATTAATAGAAGACCACTTACTGTATAATTGTATTCATATGAAATGTCCAGAGGAGTCAAATCTACAAAGCTAAAATGCAGATTACTTGTTACCAAGAAACAGAGGCACGAAATTGAAGCATGAAAAGGTTTTGAGATTCTGCTCTTGAGTAATGAAAACAGCCTGGTTATATATTATTGTGAATATATTAAAATTCACCAAATTTTACAACTTAAAATAGTTAAGATTATAAACTTCCATGTCATATGTAATCTATATGAATTTTAAAACAATTGTATTTGCAAACCTCAAGCATAAATTTAAATAATAATTAAATTTTTAGGTAAATTCAGAATTTATGAAATGCTGGTCAATGATATCAAAGTGTCTGCAAAAAAAAAGCCATCAAATACAAAATATAGTTGATAATCTTCACTTTACTTTCCAAGTATAGATTATTACATCCAAATTATTAGGATATGGCATTTATAGGAACAAACTATTAAAATGTGTAAGAAAATGCTCTGTGAACAAATTTGAGATCATGAGCCACAGATGATATAAAGTTAAGTTTCAACTACAAAAATGAGGTCTGCCTCTCATTTTAAACACTGAAAAATGTTTGGAATGCACATGACTGGAAGTAGAGAAATGATCATGTTAATAAGCTGTATTCATAGTCCCTTTGCTGTCTCTTGGATTTTTTAATCTTTCAGTAAAATATTTTTTTGATTCCTTCTTCATAATTTTCTGAGACAGGGTCTTCCTATGGAACTTAAGTTGGCCTTGAACTTTCTTTTTCCTCCTTATCCTCTCTGGTGACCCACAACCATATCTGCTTTAAAAATTGCTTTTTAAAAATTACTTTTTGAGAAAGATTTATTTTTATTTTTAAGTGTGTGTGTGTGTGTGTGTGTGTGTGTGTATGAGTGTACATGTACACAAGTAAGTTCAGGTGCTCATAGCTCATGGATTCCAGGAAAAAGGTGTTGGCTCCTCTGGAACAAGATTTCTGTATGAGAACTGCCTAATGTGGGTTCTGAGAACCAATCTCAGGTCCTCTGCAAGAGCAGTATATACTCTTAACTGTTAATCCCCTGAAAGAGCAAACATTATGTTTTAAATTTTAATTACTGTGCCTAAGAAATCTATAAAACAAACAGACAAATAACTCCCTATAACGGTGGGGCCATTCATGTGAGATAAAGAAAGATATAATCCTGTAATCCCACTTGCCCAAGGACAGATAACTCCTGGAATGTTGGGTGGGGGCTGTTCAAATTCCATGCAGTTAATTCAACTGCACCAGATGTGCTCCAAATGCAGAATATACTTAGCCACTTGTAGGTGGGAGATAACCCAATAGGAAGTACATCAGTATATATATTTGTCCTTGATTTGACCAGGTGGGAAGTACGTAGCCTTATGGGTTCTGCCTTTATAAGCATCTGTTTCACATGAGTTGGGGCCATTTTGCAGGAACTCCAACGTGTGGCAGGACTATTCCTTGGAAACCACAGAATGGCCCTTGTTAGAGTTCATCTTCCTCACCTGTATTTAATTAATTTAATTAAAGCTTGCTTCAAATTTGGCTCAATTGTAGTGATGGTCTTATTCTTGACCAGTGGGATTTACACAATCTGTCCAACCTCTAAAAAAAATAAAACAAAACAAAAAACTAGTTCTTAATGGAAATATATTTTTCTCAGAATAATATTTTACAATTTCAAGAAGATAGAAGGATGAAGGGAAATTAACAGTATCAATTCAAAATGATAGAGTTTATTAATTGGGAAGTGAAAGAATAAAAAGTTTAAATATTAACATGAAAAATATATAGTATATATCCTTTTTATATAAGAGAATTGGTTCATATATAAAAAGGAAAAGTGCCATTATTTAAATAATTTTTCTAAAATGTTAATTCATATAAATATAATTATGTATTTTCATGAGATACATTACCTATATAATTTATATGTATTCTTATACTCATAACCTTCATTTATGTTGAAATTCCATTCAGAAGGAAGCAAAAATAATTTGCAAAGTGAATTGGCACACTTGCTTATATGTTTCACAGGAACCACAGTGCAATACACTATTTTTCATGGCAATTATATTTTGGGCAATTGAAATTTAAAAAGTTGAAAAGTGACAAAATGTTATCAGATAATGTAAATTGTTTTTAAGATATTCCAATACTCAATATTCTTGTTTCAAGAACAATCAAGGTAATTATAAAAGAATAAATAGTTAAAACAAGGCTGAGAGTTCACTTTGTTACTATTAATATGTCCAAGAGTAAACAAATTATTAATGTCTTATATTTTACACAAGTATTCTCAAGCATTATGCAAAAGCATGTGAACTGAGAATATCTTATTGGAAGAAAAATTCAAATTTTTAGTAAATATATATTAATTGGACATTCTTGCTGTTTAATCTCAAAAATCACATTTTCATAAATTATCACCAAATATATCACCCAAAATATACAAATGTTAAATTACATGGTAGATATGATAGCATTAGTTAAAGTACAAAATAGAAAACAAATGTTTGTCATAGGAAAACAGTTAAGCAGACTATGATACAGATGTGAAAATAAAAACGTCTACATTAATATGAAAATATTTGCCTGTTATACTAACAAAGCAAAATAACAAATAAAAGAATGTTAACATTGTTAATAAGATTTAAGGATGAATATTGTACTATCCATGCATCTGGAATATAGCCAACTTTAATGGTAGATGATATTTTTGATGTATTTTTAAATTTGGTTTACAAGTATTTTATTAAGGAATTTTGTTTTACGACTGATGAAATTGTCCTGTGATATGCTAAAATAAGTGTTTTATTACTACTCTGTGGATAATAATATCCTACAACAACTCTAAAAGTGAGCTTAGATTGTATATTAAAAAGAGTTGTAATATTCCCCCATACATTTTAATACATGACACAAGAAAGTATTCAGTTAAAACCTTAGTAAATATTTTTGTCCATTTAAAAGAACATTCTATGTCTGATGTGGTAGTGTGCATCTGTGATTACATTAATTGAGATGCTAATATAAGAAAATCCCAAATTTGAGGCCAATTTGAGCTAAAAAGTAAGTTCTAAAACACTCAAAGCTCTATACTGAGGTACCTTCTTTAAAAAAAACAAAAACAAAAACAAGAACAAAAAAACCAAACAAACAAAACATCCAGCATCGAGCTGGAGAGATGGCTCAGTTGGTAAGATTACTGGCTTCTCTTCCAAACTGTCCAGATTTAATTTCCTGCACATATATGGAACTCACGACCACCAGGAACTCTAGTTCCAGGGGATATGACTCCATCTTCTGGTATGTGTGGCACCACATTCATGTGGTAAAGAGACATAAATGCAAGAAAAATACCCATACACATAAAAAAAATTATAACGGCAGCATGTTGAATTTATATGGACTCAGTTCCCAGTAAATATAATTTGTTGTAGTTTTATTTAGCATTATAGTTATTAGTAAAACTTAAATCTTTTTTCATATTTCAAACCCTCTGCAACTCTATCTAAAATAAATATATTAGAAAAAAAGGATAATATTAACAGTAAAAGGTAGAAAAATCACAGCTATTTTGAGAGCCTTTAAAAGTAATTGTGCTATTTAAGTATCAATTGTGTGAATTAATTTCACTAATACTTTGGACACACACTTAGATAATAAGTAGTCAAATATCAAGAATCAAGAGAAAAGAGATATTTTATTTTTATTTCAAAGTGGTAATTGATTAGGTAAATACTGATAACTCTGATTTCACTGGAATGACACCCAGACTCTCGGTGAAATGTGAAGTACTTATTTATATATTATTTATATGTGTACTGCAGCACAAGAAAGTTCTTGGATATAAGTATTATTAGTATACTTGGACTTCTATTTAGTAATTAGTTCATGATGGGTACTTATTCTCAATATCTTATGTGCTCTTTATTAACATGCTTTTCAGATGAAAAGGGAAGTGTAAATACTTTGAAATAAGAATTACTGTGGTGGAGCGCATTCAATTCAGATTTCATACACCATAAAATCTGAATACTCAAATGCAAAATTGCTGAAAACAGCACTCTGAATCTTCATGACAGTTCATTATGGTAAGCTCTGCTGCCAATGTGATCTTGAAGGCAGTAGAAAAACCGAATTGTACCGTATTATAGACTGCTTCACAATTAAGTGTGGCTGCGGTATTTGTGGCTTTCAGTAAAGTTATTAACAATAAAAACTGTCAGATAATTAGAAACATGTATCATGCATATTTTTTTAATTTGTTAGAATTCACACTCAAATATAATTGCTCTATTCTCTTGGTATTTAGATGATGTTGTCTTTCTATAAAATTAATATTATATTTAGCACATTGTTAACAGACACATGTATTCTTTATCAAAAATTTTTCTTCGGATACTGTTGTGGTGTATTTGAACATATCTCCAGATATTACTTTTACTGAAGATAATCATTGCACTGTTTTCCTGAAGCCTGGCAGGATGTGATTTCCGTAGCTGAAATGGCCTGCTTTCTAAAACATATAAAAGTTACTCCCTGTTAGCTCAATGTAAACACAGTTGCTGATAAATAGATCATTTGGATATCCCACCAGGCCAGAGGCAAAAAAGGGCCTGGCCTGATCTCTCCCAATTGTCTTGCTGTTACCCCACTATAAATGTGGACATGGCTTGGACAGGGTGTGGCCTAGTCCCTAGTTGGATGGCACCCCATTATAAACAGGGATAAACCCTGAAGGCCAAAGGTTTGGGAGGAGTAAAACCACTGTATCACTATCATGCAAATAGACTTCTAAGGGAAAAAAGAGGGTCTTTTAAGATAAGAATAAACTGCCAGGTAAGAAGCAGTTGGAGCTGGAAGAGAGCATGCTGGACTCTTTGTTGAGTTCTGTCAGGCTTGTACCTTTAAAAATGTCACTTGTATCTTTATTACTATATTGCTGGATTTAATAAATACTGACATACTTAAAAAAATATAGGTATCCATGTGTGTCTACATATACACATGTGTGTATATATACTTACATTAATGAAAAATGAAGATTCAAGTAATACATTATATTTTCAGATACATAAATAGTATATTGATGCCATGTAGCTATCGACTACACCATTATAATTTATATATGTATGTATATGTATGAAACTAAAAGAAACTGAGGCTGAATAAAAATATTTATGTACCAGTAATATAATCCTCTTGGCTTTAACAATATGAGTTATATCTAATTTTACAAACAATTTTTTCTGTAGTTTTGCCTGATCAGAAATATGTTGAAATTTAAAAGTACTGCATATATTATTAAAATTATTTACATATAGTTCTGACACTGTGGACTGGGAAAAAAAGGAAGAGGGATAAGCCCAGCCTTGGCTACATAGTGAGCACTTGGTTCAAAAAATAAAAGAAATAATGGGGAAGAGAGGAAGAGATGGAGAGTGGAGGGGAGGAAGAGAAAAGAGTAGGAAGAAAAAGGCAGTGGACTATCATTTGGTGAAAGATTTTTACCCATTTCTATTACAGGTACAGGACTGCTCGTAGCCCTTGTTCTCTAAGATCATATATTTATATTTGGTGAGATAAGGTCTGAAATCATTGGCAGTAATAGGACCACTAGAAGTTTGTGTTATTTTCAGTCTTCTATTTTCACAAACCAAGCAGCTAAACAAAAAAACGCAATTAAATGTACATGTTTCCTCTCTTCCTAGACAAAGTTCTTTCTCTTCTTCTTCTCTCCTCCCTTTGTGTCTATATCAAAAAAATTAAGTCTCAAATATTAAAACAAATGACTGGTATAAAATGTCTTTCATGTTTTGGTAATTCTCAACAGTTCTGAGAATGACAATTACCCTAATGGATCCCAATTCTAGAGAAAGAAGGAAGTTACTCACTGATGACTGAAGAAAATAATAGGAACAGGTTCTCTTCATCTCTTTCCTGTGGATTTTAGCTTTTCATTTTTAGAAGTGCCACTATTGTGAATGCCTCTAGGGCATTAAATGAATGGATAATTAAGGAAAGACTCCAGGAAGAAGTTTCAGAAACTAAGGAACATTGAAACGAGGAAGAAAAAATAAAATTCAGAACACCAAGCAACAGAAGGAAGTAAGGAAACCAAGAAATTGCTTCATAGTTATTCAAAGTACTGCCTGAATTACGAAGTAATTTTTATCCTAGTAATACTACATTGTTTATTAAAGTCACCCAGTAGCATTTAATTTAAGGCTTACTATATATAGATAAACACAAAGGTCTACCCAAGCAGGTGGATCTTTATTCAGTTTCTAATCTGGAAATCAGTGCCATCATCATGAATCAGAATCTGCAAATATCAAGATCTTCAGCACTCACATTCAAATCTTAATACCCACATTTAAATCTCAGCACCCATATGGTGGCTCACTACCATTTGTAATTTCAGTTTCATGGGATCTTATGCCGTCCTCTGGCCTCCTTAGTTACCAGGAAGGCATGCTGTGCACAGATATACATGAAAGCAAAACATCCATACACATAAAATGAAGATGCTGACACCATTAAGGTGACCTGAGTTTGAGTCCTAGAACTTATGCAGTAGAAAGAGACAAATGACTCCCACAGGTTGTCATCTCATGTGAGATCAGATGTCTGTCATATCACATACATACCCACACCTAAACTCTCATGCAAAAAATAAACAAATAAGTACATTAAAATTTAAAGATATGGTAGTGTTCTTATTTTAATATAACTTAAAATATCTGTATGATACAATTAAGAACAGTTTAAAGACATTTTTCACAATATCCCATGAAATGCCTATTGCAAAAGTCTATTGCCATAAACCTGAAATATCAGCCACTTCAGATACAGAAAGAGAAAGATCCCAAGTGCATGGCTTGTCTGGGCTACAGAGTTAGTTCAATTCTAGCCAGGACAACTTAGTGAGATCCTGACACAAAATCACAGATGTCATGGTACATGCCTTTAATGTTGGCACTCAAATGACAAAGGCAGACTGATGTCTGTCATTTTGATGTCATCTTGGTATACACAGTAAGTTCTGGGACAGTTATGGCTACGTAGGGATATACTGTCTCAAAATAAAACAGCAAATATATAATTATTTTGAAGAGTAAAAGAGGAACTAGGAATGTTGCTCAGTGACAGACTACTTGGCTAGCATGTGTGAGCATAGGTTAACACTCTCTGGTACTAAACAGTAATAGTAACAAGACTAACTAAAGAGATTCTCTTTCTCCTCACAAATGTTCCTTAGCAGCTGTCTAAAGAATAGGCTAGCTTCAGCATCAACATTCACTTGGAATTTTACTAATTCTGCTTCCCCTCATGTCCCTAGTCTTGAATCTTTCTAGCTTGGTTTTCTATCCATATGAAACAAAACCCCTTGCCTAACTCTTGAGAGACGTACGTGTAGTTCTTACTGTCAGAATATTCTTTCTCCTTTACAATAATCTACTCAAGTAGAGTCTCTTTACAAAGCCTAGACTTCCATATACACACACACCCACATACACACAAACCAAATTTGACATCTTAGTTCAAATTCTTTCTAGTAATACAATTTAAAATCCATCTCTATGGGAAACTTTCCATGGCCAACTCAGAACTCCTAGAAACTTTTATGATCCTTCCTCATATACCTCTTATATTTTCATTTTGTATCTTTTTTCATAATTCACATTTTTTTTGTAGGAGCTATTTTTCCCTAGGAGGTCCCACAGAGATATGCATAGAATAAATAAAAGAGCTATGTGGAGCACAGGTATAGAGTTTATCCAAAAGTCCCTGGTAAAATGCTACTACAATAGACTATTTTAAGATATATTATGCATAAGTCAGTTTAAATCAGATGCTACATGCAATATGTTTAGTGTGGTGTACACACTGGATATCTAACAAATGTAAGAAATCCTCACAGTTATCAGATTTTTCTTTCCTTATTATCTACATTAAAATAGTGCTCACTAAACTAAGGATAGTCAACTTACGTTGTATTCATGGCTCAAATTAAGCAAGGGATATTAATTGAATTATTTTATTTATCATGTGAATGTTTTTAATTATAATTTACCATAGTTTGAATCGTACTAATGAAAATTGACTGTGACAAATTCATCTTGTATCAAACAACCCCTTGACATCAGAACAGATGTGGAGTTAACCTGTTTTTGCATTTTTCCTGTTGTTTTATTCACCCAAGGGAGGAAACAGCATATATAGCGTTTTGCAGGCCAAGTACTATATCAGTGCCTAAATAACTTTCATCATAATTTTCCATCTGTGAATGGAATTTACTCTGAAAAGTTAACTTGCCCATGACACTATATTGAAGGGAAAAAATCTAATTTACATTGCATCCAATACATTTAGCAAACATTTATTGAAAGAATAAATGATGATTTATTACATTTTAGAAAATTTGATAGTTTCAAGAATGTTTTGCTGTCCTTACCAATACTGAAGAAATTCAGTCTTTTGGAACTTGTTATGAAGAATACTGTAAAACGGTCAAATTGTGTGTTTGTGTTTATGTTTTAGGGTTCTTTATCTTTGGACGAAATCCCAGAATATAACTAAGAGTTCAGATATTTGCTCAATAAGGTGTTACCATATAAATTATGTGAGACAATATTATAGAATAGATGGAGTCTCTGACATGTATTTTTCCATTCATTGTTATTTATTCAAAGACATTTAAATTCCTTTAGCATGATTTTATTACAAAGAATACTACAGAATATAAAAAGACAACATAATGAGAATGTTAGATTAACACACAGCAGTCCTTTCTCACAAAGACTTGTAATTATTCTCACTAATAGTGTTTCCTTCTCTTCTTCAAACTTCAATATATATATATATATATATATATATATATATATATATATATATACATATATTTTCCCTAGTGTTCTTTTAGTTTTCCTCTGTGTGTTCTGTTAGCATTAGTCGTCCAATACTTATTTTTCCACATTGTAATTACTTTTGGGACTTTAAAACTTAAAATATTTTGCTATGTGTATTTTGAATGAATTACCAGAAATATGAATGTTTATATGAATGTTTATAAAAATACTTCAATTGCCTTAAAAAAGAAGATAATTTGTGCTAATTTTAAATGAAAATCACATCATGAAAACTATTTTGAAGAAAACTTTTGTAATTCATTTGCATAGATAATACTAATTTGTTAATAATGAATATACAAATAACTTCAAATAAAAGAGTTACATTTTAAAATTATTTTATAAATAAACAAAGAACCATTAAGTACTTATTAATGTAAACTTATCATTAAGACTAAAAGTATTTAGTTGAGGTATTTACAGTGGAATACATTCTTATAACACATACCAAATTCAATTTTTGTTCATTCAATATTTCAAAAAATGTTTTTTAATCATCTTTGCACTATATGCTAAATGACGTGAAATGTACTTGATAACAACATAAACTAAACAAGCCACATCTTATCTCAAATAATTTAAGGCAAACATCGAAGAGAGAGTATGTGGTGATGTAGCCAAATAACTAACTGTAGGGGTGACAAAGTGTGAAAAACAGAACTGATTTCTGTGGCAAAGCAGCTGCCCAGAGCTATGCAATTGTCTGGTAGCTGACTGGAGGAGCTAGATATTCATCTTGTTTTTGAAAGCAAGGTAGAGTCTGAACACATAGATATCTAATACATGAGCAGGAGATAATATAAGAAGAGAGTGTCTGGGCTGGAAGGTGGCAGCTGTAGAGATGAACAATTTGTTTTAAACCTTTTCAAACATGACAATAGTCTCTGTCTTATGTCTTTGCATTGGTAAAGCTTACTTAATTACGATTAGAGTAAGACTATCTGCTAAAGAGGTAGGCCCCACAATTTCAGTAGTTAGATAAAGCATATGGCTATTCTTCACTAAGCAAGCCATACAGTAAGAGTCTTCCAGTTCAGTGACCTACTTTCTGTTGTCTTTATACTAGTTAGGGCCTTCTATGCTCTGGATTTAAAAATTGAAGTAACGACAGGGATAAACATAATCACTTCTTTCCTACTTTGGTTCAGAAATCATCTTTTCCCTCATATTCATTGGTGATAACTAGCCAAATGATTCTACTTAGAAGTAAGCAGTCATGTAGGAAATACAATTCTTGTTAGGACAACTTCCTAGTAACATTCATATTAGAGAAACAGGTCTATATTTTGTCTCAATTACACAGTAAGAATTATTCGGCAAAGTACAGAAACACATATACAGAAAATACCTCCAACTCCAAAAGAATGTCTATTTGGCATGTTTAGTTTATGGCTTATTATCTGGTGATTGCTGATCCAACCGCTACAGTATTTCTGTTAAACTGATTACCCTTTTCATATTATCTTCCTTGTCTTTTATTTCAGCCTTTTGTCTGCCATCCAGAAAAGGGCTCCTCAATCTACCTGGAGTAAATATTCAGTTCAATAAAATTTTCCAATTTACAACCTGAATAACATCAATCCAAACATCAGATATTACTTATTAACTACATCAAAAAGAACAAGTAGGGATCTGAGGACTAAGAAGCACTCATTTAAACAATTAGATACTATGAGTTGCTTATGTAAGTAAAAATTGCTGCTGTCAGGTTAATTCTGTTTCTTACAAATATTTATCTAGTGATCATGCTCAAAGGAAATCAACACATGAAAAGACACGTCAGCACAATTTGATTTATTTAATTCAAAAAGAAAGTAGATTAACATAAAATGATCTGATTATGTACCCAAAAGGAAGACATCATCTAAAACATTGCATTATATTTGTCTTCTGCCTTTTTAATAGAATTTTAGAATGTCCCAATCAACTAGTGAAGAGTAAATAATTTATTACCTAGTTGCTATACAATAAGATATAGTTTTAACATTGATAGATGTTTTTCACATATCTTATACTTTATATCTTTTAGGTTTGATATTAACAATTATTAGTAACTTTAGTATTTTGAAAAGTTTTGGCATTAATAATTTCACTAATAGTATTAAAATAATATTGTTACAGACATTCTGTTTTCAGGTATAACTTTAAGAAGGTGCTTATTGAACTTGATGTTATATATTGTTGACACCTACCAGTCATACTTTTCTGTAAATAATTATTCAAAAACATTTATTTTACTCAAATAAAACAAGTTTCCATGTTTCTATTGCACGCTTAATTTTACAACACAGTGTGCAGCTTTTTTCAACTTAATATTTTTATTAACTAGAAGTAGCAGCAGCAGTAGTGGCTCCATGTCTCAGACTGCGCAGGTGGGTCTGGCAGTAGTGTTCGCCTAGCCAGCAAAAAAAATGCTTGAGAAATTCATACAATTAATCCCAATCACATGCACTCCCAGGCCCACCCTCCCACTCCTGTGCCTTTCTTTAAAAAAGAAAGAAAACTCTAATTCGTGTTGCCATAGGCTCATTGGAGTATGGTCAGACTCCCAGTGGCCAGATCCTTAAAGAAAATTGACTCCTTCCCCACCCCAACCCCTGCCAAAAGCATCAACTGAGAAGAGCTATACTTCAGAATCTTTATCACAGTTTTTTAAGGGTTCTCTTCAATAGCTTCATGTTTAAACTGTTTGGGGAAGGATTCGTACAGAAGCCTTCAATATCTATCATTCTCAGTTATGAATCTGTGGTCATGTGCCTTCATCATCATCCTGAATATTCATCCTGCCTGCAGCAGAGATCACAGACATCAACAAAGTTTCACGGAGCAGTACCTATCACTAAACTCTTACAAGGAAACTGAACCCAGAAAATGGAACGTTCTTCGGCTTGTATATCTGTTTATTGCTCAGAATCAGAGTGATCCCAGAGTTGAGCAGCATGTCCGCAGGCAGGACCTGTGCAAGCTCCAGGATGCTACACATGACCTCACCTTCCACACCAGCCACCCTGTCAGGAACCTGGCAGACATAAATCCCTTGGGCAGCAAAGCAGCCCAGTGCTCTCATACCAGCAGCAGTTGCTCCATGTCGCAGACTGGGCCTGTGGGTCTAGCAGTAGTGCTGGCCTAGCAAGCAGGGACAGAATTCTCCTGGCAGCTAGAGGACAGGCATCTCTCTGAACTGATTTGTTGCACCATCTCAGTCTTCTCACCCAGCTTGTTTTCTCCATGGCACAAGCTGGGCCTGCATGCTAAGCAGTGGCACCAGCTTAGCTATCAGTGATGGGACAAGGTAAGCTCCGAGATTGCCTGAGCCTTCCAGCAGCTCAAAGACAGTCCCTAACGAACTACAGCTTTAAATCAAGGTTTATCATGTGCTTTGTAATCATAAGTGATGTGTTTAAGAGAAAAATGTGTATGTAGACACTATATGTGATGAGATTTGAAGGAAGATAATAGTAATAGTAGTTATATTTGTGCTTAGAGTATATGTCAAGGTTTAATTACAAAGAGAATAATTATAGTATGTAACCAAAATATTACCAACATTGAATATTCATTAATGATTCTAAAATGTCCATTGTTGACTCTAGAATATAAATATATTGCTTCTGTATTTTTAGTTACTACATATTAGGTGTATGTATTTTTTTTCTTTTCCTGGAAAATATATTGCGCTAGATTATTTCAGATAAGGCATATCACATTACTAAAGAATATTTGGTGCCATTTATACTACAGAAAGTTCTGGTTGATTTGCTGAAATGGAACCCAATGCTCAATCCAGCAGATGATGAAGAAATTATATATATATATATATAAAGGTCTTCTACTTAAGGCATGGAAGAAGAAACTTCTTTAAATTTTATACATAAGTCATGAAATATCATTAATTTGCATATTCATGTTGAACTATCCATTTAGAATACATTGGATTTTTTAGTTTTACCAGATGGAACAACAGATGCTAATATAATGACTAAAAACCTTGGTCAAGCATTTTGAGAAATGAAAATGCAAAATATTCTTATGATGCAAAAGTCCTATATTTTTACATGGAGAATAAAATGTCTATTTTCAGGATGCTTAACAAACTCATCAAAGCATATATCATAAAATATTCTTATTAGTTGGAAATTAAGAATTAGCATTTTTTTTCAAAAAGAAAGCATTTCACATTACAGGAAAGACAAGTCAAAGTCTGGAATATACTTTTTTGTCATTCCTAAAGAACACAAAATAATAAAAATGCTTTCAAATTGTTAAAACATTTTGGAACACACTTCATTATTTAAACACTTATTTTATTAACTTCTCATAGCAAAACACAATATCTAGATTTTCATACTCATTTACAGTTTCTTGAATTATAAAATATGTAGAAATTAGAATAAAATTTTACATAAGTGAAAAAAATCACTGTATCCCTAAATTGCCTCATGTAGGACTTTGTCATATGTTCAAAACCTCCAAAGAAGACAGCATTAGAAATCTTCCTCAAAATTGAGTCTTGTTTTTTTCCAGGAATGATTGTTAAATTCTAAACATATGAAGATGCCTGAATTCTGACATAGTATCAGCAATTAAATGATGGCAAAATCACTCTGATAATTCTGTTGCTGAAACTATGTATTGTTTTACTGATACTATGTATTGTTATTCATTTTGAAACACAATATGAGTTTACTCAAACTAAATTTGAGATGTTATAATGTTATCAGTTTCAATAGATATCTCTTGTTCAATCAAATCATTTTGGACTTATTTATACTGAGTAAGAAATGTTTGGTATATTTTGTATTTCTTTATGACATTTATATATGTGTTGGTTTAGTAAAGTGGCAGTTGTCGTCTTTCCCTCAAGATCCACTAGCCCTGGAAATTTGGCAAGGACTCTAGTACCAGATACGATTTCTTTCTTGTTGAACAGGCCTTAAATCCAATTAGAGAGCTGTTGATTGTCACCAATACATGCATGCTGGTTATTGCCATAGTTCATAGGCATTATAGCTAAGTAGGACTGTTTGGTTCTTCTCTTCTTGGGAAGCTTTCATGGAAACTTCTCGTTTCATGAAACCTAGTCCTCAGAGAGGAAGCTTTCAGATTATATCCAGATTAGGTCCTCTGGGTCATATGTCTAAAGTGCATGGTGTCTTCAGCAATACTTACCTGACACCTCTGAGAGACAAACAAGGAAAACAACAAAACTTGTGTTTGGGAGTCTTCATCATGATCTCTACTTACATTCTAAATATTTGTCCTTATACCCACAAATAAATGTAGCTCTCACCCCTCATCAAGAAATGTTCCTTGGACTAGATAGAGAACATTACAGAAAACCACAACCAGTCAAAATGCAGATTTATGTAGCCCAGTCTCAACTGATATATTTGCAACACAACCCCTGCACCTTAGGTTTAGGGATATTGCTGAAAATAGGGTAGAAATATTGTAAAAGTCAGAGGAACAGAAAGTTTGCTGTGAGATTATGTCTCCTAAAAGTGCCAGAAAAGCTTTACTCATCAACATGGTTACCTAAGCAAGGCCTAAACAAAGAAGACACCAATAGACATTGCTAAAGTGAAATGATGAAAGCCCAGGAATGATAGGGGATATGAGAAATCTTCTTCTCCATGTGGGGGATCGGGGCGGGTGGTGGTGAACACAGCAATTGGTTATCCAATACCAACTGGTGTATATATGTAAGTAACATATGGACTGTACAGGCTGTACTTATATATTTAGGAATATATGTGTAAAACAATAATTAAAGAAAAAGAGGCCATGAATTTGAGAGAGAGCTGGAGAGAAGTGTTGGAAGGAAGGAAATGAACAGGAAAAATGAAGTAATTATACTATCATTTGAAAAAATTATATTAAATTATAGTAAGACAAATATGGGGAGGCACAAGGTACAGTGAGTCCCAGGGATTGAACTCTGATTATCAATTATGCAGGAAAACACTTAAACTTGCTTAGCTATTGCACCCACTCAATGATAATAATAAAATTAGAAATATAAGGATGTGTATGAAATTGGCTTTATAATTCTGTAAGAAAATAAATTGGGGTATGTAAGTAGATGTATAAATATATTAAAACATATAATTAATTTAGCAAATTAATATGAAATATATTTTGACTCAATTAAAACATATTTTAAGCAGGTTTTGATAGTGACATTATATGCTGTTAAGTCTTATAGATTTAGCATGGAATAAAATACTGTTTTGTAGCACTGAAGTTTCCACCATCTTTATTGGCAATACTCAGGCTTAAGTCTCATAAATACATTGCAATTTTTGCTTAATCTTTTGAGATTTGGCATTATATTATATTCTCTTTAATCTATTCTCACCAGAACTGTATTGTCCTAGCCTGCATTTTCAATCTCTCATTTAATAAGACTGAAAAAACATATTAGTGGAGGATTTCTTTAACCTGTCCTGTGAAACCTTCCACCCCAGTTTCTGTATTGAAATAGACACAACATTGAGCACACAGTCTGTTTTGCTGATGTGAAAACTAAAGGTATTTAATGTAAAGTGCTGACATAAAGTGGGAGCTTCAAAGCCTTATAGAAAAATCATTGCTTGTCAAATTACAGAGCCAACATAAAGTGGTAGAAAAGAGAGTCATATAAAATATCTTTGATATGGTAATGAAAATTACACTGTTAAAAATACACATTTTCAAATTGTTTGTATAGTGAAAGATATGTGATTTAACCTTCACAACTTCATCCAATTCTAAGCATAAAACTTATTGGTATGAAGTATATTTACAGTAGCTATCAGTACATCTATTTGTAGAACTTTTTCATCATTCATCCTGAATTAAAACTTTTATGCCCATTATTACTGCATCTCACAAGCTCTGTTACCTCTATTTCACTTGTCTCTGACTTATTCTAGGCACTTCCTATAAATAGGATCACATGTAAACAGATCTTTGGTATGTAAACGACAAACAAATAAACAAACCTAGGTTTATAGGGTAGCAAATAGGATCTAAGCATATCAAATTTTACACTGGATTATTGGAAGTAAAGAAGTGATATTAATAAATCAATAAAATATAGATTTGCTTTGAGAGATGAAGAGCTATAGAAAATTGATGGCTGCCAAGAGACAGAGAATCAATCTTCTCCAGGAATACGCTCTTTGGGTTATCTAAACCCAAGTGGTCAGCCTTAAACACATGTACAAATGAGAAACACTAAATGGATTCAAAAGGCATCAAAATAAAAGGGAATGCATTTGAGAAGGAATGGAGGTCAGAAAAGGAGTTAGACGTGGAAGTGAAGAGTGTAAATGAAATGAACATAGAACTTATGTATCCATTACTCAAAAAATTAAAGACACAAATTTAAATTAAAAATATCCAAAAAAAATATTAAAAAACGAATACATAAATTTAGATATATGGTGAGGCATGTGCATGCATATTTGCTTATAAATATGTATAGGTATACATACTCATAGTCACATGAAAAGTAGAAATGCATAAATTCATTATTTAACCTGTTTATACACACTGTGCTTTACTTTTTAATCAACAGCATAAAATAAAGATATGTTGAAAGTACTTCACATATATAAACTACTATACATTAATCAATGAAATTTAACAGGCTATATTCACATGTAATTACTCCCTTTGCATTACCAATTCCCAAAGGGGACAGAGGATACCAGAAGAATAAGGGCCTTTAAATCAACTGAGCACAGGCCATATGAACTCACAGAGACTGAAACAGCATGCACAGGACCTGCAAGGGTCTGTACCAGGTCCTCTGAGTTTATAATACGGCTTCCAGTTTAGTGTTTTTATGGGATTCCTGAGTGTGTGAATTGGAGGGTCTCTGATTCTTGGGCCTTCTTCTGGGCTCCTTTAATTTTTCTGTTGGCTTGGCTTGTACAACACTGATAGCAAATATCTTTAATCCCAGTATTCAGAAGGCAGTGGTGGTCCATGACTTTAATCTCTAAGACAGAAACAGAATATGGAAACAGACACAGGAGGCAGAGCTCAGAAGTCAGTGTCAGATTGGAAGTGACATCTGAGATTAGTCAGAGTGAAGGAAAAGAGTGAAGGACAAGAAAAGTAACTAATCAGAGAAAAAGTTAGCAGAGTGAGTCACAGTGAGGACATGCTCACTATAGAAATGCACAAAGCAGAGTTACAGCAGAGTTAGTTTCAACTGTCAGTTACAGCAGGCAGATGGAAGACAAGACACAGAAACAATGTAGAAGTCTGAGTGAGGAACAGAGAAGCTGACTGAGGCAATGTGGAGCAATGTGAGCTCAGGGAGAGACACAGAGACACAGAGGCAGCTCAGTAGAAGTCAGTATCAGATGGGAAGAGTGAGTCAGTTTGAAGCCTAACAAAGCAATTCAGTCTGAGGCAGTCAGAGAGTCAGCCAGAGTCTGCCAGACTCTAAAGAGTTCAGTCCAAAGCAGTCAGTTGGCTCAGAAGGTCAGTTTGAACTAGTCAGCTTGGAGGAGAGTTGGGGCCAGAACAACAAATGAATTGAGTTGAACCAGAATAGAGTTCAGAAGGCAAAAAAGTTGCTCAGTCAGCAGTAAGTCTCAAAGGTTAACTAGCTTGTACAGAGGTTTAAATGTTCTGGATTGTGCTGTGCCTGAGTCTGAAGCCTTCCAATTCCAGGTTTAAGATTATATGGAGGCTGAAATGCCCCAGGGATCCAGGACTAGGACTGGTGACTGAATTAGACAAAGAATAAACAGCTTTTTGCCCCTAAACAATGACTATAGATATTCCTTGTTCCTCAGTATCTATGATACACTCAATAACACATAACAATTCAGTCTAACCACATTTTAGTACACAATTGAAAGAATTGGTCATGAGCAGATCTAGATCCTAAATATATTTCTCTCAGTATATCAATCACTCTTCCAGTAAGTATTGGATAACTCTTCTACCCCTATACCTGAGTTTGTTACCATAGCATAGGACCATCAAAAATTATAGCAATAAAATAAAAGAAAAAAATTTCACTGTAAATAACTGCAACTAATTTCTTTAAAATTCTTAGCACATGTCCAAAATTGTACTTATATTTTCTTCTCTAGTGATTGTAGATAGTAGCGCCTATAAATCAGTTTACATGGTGCCTGTCTTATACTGTTTTAAAAAATAGGTTTTTCAAATAATCTCATTTAAAAATGGAATTCAGATCTAAACAAAGAATTCTCAAAAGAGAAATCTCAAATTACCAAGAAACACATAAAGAAACATTCATCATCATTAGCCATCCAGAGATAACACAAGTGACAGCACATGCTGGTGATGATGTGGAACAAGGGGAACACTCTTTCATTGCTTGTGGGAATGCAAACTTGTAAGCTCCATCCTACCACAAGGATACTTGCTCAGTTATGTATATAGCACCTTTGTTCATATTAGCCAGAAATAAGAAACAACCATGATGCCCCTCAACTGAAGAATGGATAAAGAAATTGTGATACATTTGCACAATGAAGTATTACTTAGCTATTTTGAAAAATGACTATGTGAATTTTGCCAGCAAATGAATGAAGCTAGAAAAAAAATACAACCTGAGTGAGGTAACAGTCCCAGAAAGAAAAACATGGAATGTACTCACTTATATGTGAATATTAACTGTTAAGCAAGTGATACTACAATCCACAGACCCCAAAACACTATGCAACAAGGTGAACCCCAGTGGGAACACAGGGATCTCCCTGGTAAAGGAGAAATAGAGCAGATGGTTCAGGTGGGCTGGGAGAGGATACGGATGGGAAGAGAAGGGACTAGAGAATGGGAGAGGTATGCAAGGTAAGAATATATAGAGAGGTGATTGTAATTAGAAGACATTTAGGGATGAAAACTCACAGGAATCAAAGACTGAGACCCTGGCAGACACCTCTAGCAATGGTGGATGGGGAGCCTGAACAGGCCATCTCCTATAACTGGGCAAGGCTCCCAGTGTTGGTACAGGGACACCAACCCTTCCACAAAACATGTGACCTATAACTATTCTTCCTACAGGATTCACTGGGAAAATGAAAGGGCAGAATCCCATGCCAAAGGAGGAAATTTGTGCCTGATACTGCAGAGTATGCCAGAAATTAGACTGGATAGTCAGCAGATGATTTCTAATGATATCCTGCCCTACTTATAAATCAGTGCCTTGCCAAATATTCAAGACAATCTTCAAGGCTTACCCTGGCTGCTGATGGGAATATATGGAGATGAAGGGGAGGTGGGATTGTGAAGATCAGAGGGGCCTAGGACACCAGGAAAACAAGTCAGACAGAATGAACTGACATGCACTCTTGGGGTTCATGGATTCTAAATCAGAAAACATAGAAGCTACAAGTTCCCCTAGATATGTCTTAGGGTTATCTGGCTTAGTTTTCTTACGGAGATCCTATAGGCTAGAGTGTTTGCTGGGGGTGTTTGCTACTTTTCCCTGCCCTTGGGACTCATTTCCTCCCGTTGGGTTGTCTAGTTCACCCTTGATGTATGGATTAGAGTCCCAGCCTTGTTTCATCTTGTTGTGCCTTGTTTGAGCAGTAACCCTGGGAGGACTGCTTTTTTGAGGGGAGGGGTGGGGTGTGGGTTGGAAGGGTAGATTTGAGGGAAAGCAGATGTAGGTTTGGAGTAGGGGGAAGCTGGAAGGAGTGGAAGGAAGGGAAGAAGGGGTATTGGGATGTATTATTCAAGAGAAGAAAAATAAAGTAAAAAAAAATCCAAAATAAATGTTTTGTCTTCCATAAAAATAGTAGGTTTCTGTTGTTACTGTTGTTTTTGTTTTAGGGATTAAACTTCAAATCGCGATTAGATAGTCTAATATTTTAAACTCACAGTTTACTACAGAAGGGTTTACCTTTTAACAACAAAGTTTAAATGTATTTACAGGAAAATTTTAATATTTTTAGAGATGTGGTTCTGCTAAGTAATCCAGGCTGGTGTTGAACTAGAGATGCTCCTGTCTCAGCCTCCTGAATGTTGGCTTTACAAGCATATGCTACTATGCATGGTATAAATGATAATTGAGCTTTGAAATATGATAGCTTTTTACATATAAAAACAACTATACTTTATTTTACCAAAAACAATATGCATGCTGGTTTTCAAAGTCATTGATTATGGAATGTTATCAAATATGCAAAGGAATGTTTATAAATATATATATATATATATATATATATATATATATATATATAATCTTATGACCATTTTAATCAATTCGTGGGAGGTGCAAGTTGGTAAAGTGTGGTTGTTTCACTGAAGTATTCAACAAAAACAATTTTCCTAATAGGAAGATAAAATATACCACTTTGAAAGAAAAAGACAGAGAGGATAAAAGTAACAAAAACAAAAAACAATCCCTCTACCCTTAAGCTAGACCCAGAAATACACTATTTAATTACATCACTGGCAGAAGAATTAAATGTCTCAGTAAAATATGTTTCAGTTGAACCTAAACAATAAATCTTCATTGCGATCAGCAGAGCTAATATGAAAACTACAATGTCTTACTATTAACTATCTGGTAGAGTAAATTATAGACTGAAGTTCAGGGAATTAAATTTATTCTTACATTTGTCACCATGATGCTTTGTGACCTTGATAAAGCCACCTAATCTTTCTTTGCCTCAGCTTTCTTACCCATAAAAAGGAGAGGAAATTGTACCTTTTGAAAACATAAATTTTGCCCATCATTGATTGGAAAGTAGTTTAAAAATATATTACTATATTAACTCTGTTAAAAATGTTGTTCCAAGTAGAAAACTGTTACAAACACTCTCATCATTCTAGCACTTTCGTCATTCTTTTTTCTTTCATTTTTTTTCAGGTAAATTTTACTTTTCTTAGTTCCTGACTAATCTGCTTAAGTGTCACATTTAGTTGGGAAAAATTTTCAAGATAGACACTTTCATAATCCATTCTCGTATTCTGTTTCTAGTCCTAGAAATTACATGTCAGTAACTGGTCTGAAAGTATACAACACATAGTTGTCACTTCGTTTAATAGCTTCCTTTGGAAAATCATTTTTAAAAAGGTTTTGGCAAGAAATATAAATTAAAATGTGTGGCTAGAGAGGTAGCCTAGCAGTCAAGAGCACATGTTACTATTACAGAGGGCTCAATTAAGGTTCCAGCACCAACTAAGTGACTCACAACCATTTGTAACTCTCAATCCAGGGAATCCATCCGATGTCCTTTTCTGGCCTCCATGGGCACCAGGAGCCTATGTGGTACACAGACATACATACAGGAAGAATACCGAAATATAGAAAATAAAAATGAATAAATTTTTTAAAAAATAATGAAGTCTTGTCATAATAATATATCAGAAAGAACATTATTATATGGTCCATACTTATGGTCTATACTTATTTTTTAGACCAAATAAAATATATTTATCATGTACATACTCTGAACAAATAAATATTTTTCTATTTAAAAATTCCACAAAATATAGGAAAAAAGGAGAGAGAGAGAGAGAGAAGAGAGGGGGAGGGTTTCAGAGGATGTGAGCCAACTCTGGAGCTGTGGACAGTTTGCTCTATTAGCAATGCTAACCAATAATAATGTTGTTTCTGTCCTGTCCAACTACTTTTGCCCTGCCACCCCTCAACACCAACACTTCTCTGTTCCTCAAGAACCTGGTAGACAATACCAGGTCTGAAAATTTACAGTTGGAATTTTGAAATTATGTTCATACAATTGCTGTATATATTCCACATGATGTTTATTTACATCATGAGTCGATTTACTCATGTTAAATTTGAGGAGGTATGTGATACTGAAGATGCTTTACAAAATTTGGATGGAAAATTGATTTGGGTATTGAATCAAAACACTGTTCCAACTGCAAAAAGCAAAGACACCAAAACAAACTAAAGCCAAAGAAGAATGGAATGTGAACATCATTTCAAGTTATAAGGATCTAGCAGATAAAAGCCAAAGTTATGAAAAGAAGTCATCTTTTGACTAGATGTATAGATCTTAAAGTCCAAGAAACAATAGACAGACTGGAAGACCATGGCCATGGCACAGCAGAAGCTAATCTGACAATGACAGACCAAACTACAGCTGGAAGACACAGTACATATTTCTTGAAGTGTTTGCTATACTTCAAGAAAGATTGGAATGTGGAATAAGAACTAAAGAAGTGAAGTTCAAGCAACTAAATGGTGTACGATGGTGCTGATGAGTCTTTTCACCCTGGTCAGAAACAATAACAGCATTATCAAGAACTGCATGGAACAATTGAAATCCCTTCAAATTTGCAAATCAGAATCTTAGGATAACTAAAAGGAGATTCAACTTTGTACTTGTGGAACCTAACCTGCAAATAGACACAAGTTTGTATTGAATTGTGGGTAGCAGATCTATTATAAGTTATTAGAAACTACAAAGTCTGAATATCAAGAAAGACAGCCAGAGAGTCTACCTGTGCCTCTCTTGGTCTTTCACAAACTGACTGTATGGGAAGAGGTATGGCCCAATATCAAGTTTTTTTGAGTTGTCTTTGAAGAGTCAGTACTCCTTAAGCCATTTTTGACAGGTCTTATCTTTTTTTTTTTTAATTCAAGTGCAATTTACATTTTTAACCACTCTTTCCCAGATAACTCCACTTATACTTGGCATTCACTTCAGAGGGCCTATCTCTTCTCACCATTTGCCTTGTCGGTAAGTTCAACAGTTGAACATTGAACCCTTCAGGTCGGTAAAAACATTATACTAGATAATTGGAGAGAAGTATAGATAATTTCTTTATTAAATGATTACTGAAAACAATATAGTGAATCATGGAGTATGATTCATGGAGTATGACCTCCATGTCTTGATGTATACTGTGACCATGTTTCATAATTGTAAAATCCAATATAGTATCAAAGATAAGTAAAAGTATCTTGTATTTGTTGTACCCCTTCCTATAAATAGTGATAAAATTAATCTGTGATTCTTTGCACAGTAACTATAATACACTAGAACAATATTAAAGGGTTATCTCTGCCTTACTCAAACACGTACTAAAAGGGAGTCCCTCAAATAATAAGCATTTAATTTCCTTAACGCAGATTCTAGGTACTATAATAGACTATTTGGGAGCAGACAACTTTCATCCCAATGGATTTAGTATGATCTATTTTAAAAATGTTCACAAACTAAAACTTTATAGTGGTGTACATGTACATGTTATAGGGAACATATTCTGAGTATAGTGAATAAATAACTTTTTATAATATCACAAATGTTTTAGATTCCTTAGTTTCTTATTAGGATATGAAGCTTGTTTTCTTATTGATTTCATTGTATTTGAATTTTGTCATTTTTTTAAATTTAAAACTGTGTCAAAATATAAGCACTGGATAAAAAGGAAAATCCTTTTTTATAACAATTTTAATGTAGTAGAATACACAAAAATGAAGAGAAGGAAAATGAAGCTTATTTTATCTGTGTTAACAAAAAATTGAACCTGAACCAAATCATACAGAAAACAAGTATAAGATTTGAGCTCATAAATCTTGACTTTATTCATTTTTGTTACTGCTTTTATTTTTAATCTGGTAGGAAATACTTTTATAGGTTTATTTTCAAAGATACAATAAAAATTGATTAAATTTAAAAAGTTACAAAATTCCTGCTCGTGTTTTCAAGAAAATGTATGTGTATGTGTGTCTGTGCATAAGCACATGTATGTGTGTACATTAGCAAGATTCAACTGAAACAAAATATTTTACCCATAAAATGTTTAAGAAAATTCATTGAAATCTCATTTACTTCAGGATGATCAGGTTTAATGTAGATCATTTTCCACATACAACATTTTCTCCATATCCACATTTTCAGAAATAATTTGCAAAAGGGCTAGTGTTAAATTTATACTTTAAGTATAACATAGTCTCATGTAAGGAATTTAAATATACGCCATTTGTCTATTTATATCAATAGAAATTTAACTAGTTTCACATTTTTTCTTGCCACTACTTTTCAGAAAATTATAATACAATCCAAAATAGAAGCCTATAAATAAAAATATTGCAAAAACTTTTTTTTCTTCAGTAAAATCGTATAATCACTAAGGATTCATCAAATGTATGTATAATGGATCTCTACTCTGTATTCTTCCTTAAAAAATGTGTTTACTATTTTGGTATCTCTAATTTTATTGGATTTCCTTCATGAATCACCACTTTGGTTTTCTTCTTCTCATACCATAGGCCTGTGCAGTTACTCCAAGACAATCCTTCTTCATGCCACTTAGTAAGGTGGTTCTGTACTATCCTAGGCAGTCTATCTCCTTTGTAATTTTACTTCTATGAGCTGCTATTCAGGTATCATTCTGCCTCATGTGACCTACGCAGCTTTTGGATCTTGCCTCCAAGTGCTTCCCAATTTCACAGTCCCTCTGGGATCTCTCACCAACATGCCTTAGACTAGGCCCACTCATTCCTACTTTATAAGTGGCCTGCTCTACATCTCTTTCCAGTGCTCCCAGTTAGGCTATTTTCCTTCTGACTCCATAGGCCTTCTCATTACATACCTAGCTTCCCCAGATCTCTACTGACCTGCCACCAGTTAATCAGAACATCCTCAACATAAGGCAATTAGACTTGCAGAGCCACATCAGAAGGTAGCAGAGGAAAGGATTAGCCAAGCCATTGACTCTTGGATAGGGTCTCTTTATAGAGAGTAGCAAGCTCTCAGAAGAAGACTAGAGATAGAAACTGCAGGCCTCAATACCAGTTACACACACCCACAAAAACACACACACTCCAATATTTCAACCGTCTTACAACTTAATTTTCTCATGTATGGTATAGCCCTACATTAAAAGAGGTAATTGGAATAAAAATAGAAATATAGATTACAAACTATTTCAGATGCACAAATCTCAATTCAGAAATGAAAGTAATACAAAGACATGCCCCCAAAATTAGTAGCCTAATAATAACGAAACATAATGAGAACCATCTAGAAGATCTTTTAGAAAAGAATTCAAAGAATTAAAGCCATGTATAAACAACTTAAAGAGGATATGAATATACTATAAAAGAACAAAAACAAAGAGCTTAATGAAATGTGGAGATCAATCCATGATATGAAAATACAGTACAATAAAGATGTAGAATTACTGAGGAAAAAGCAAACTAAAATGATAGTGGATATAAAAAGTTAAATAAGTCACAAAAAACTTCAGAGATCATCTCATCAACATAATCCATCATGTGGGGGAGGGAAGCAGAACTATATGACAAAGTAGAAAATTTGATCATTCGGTAAAAGTTGACGAAAATTTATTTTTTTAAAACATAATAAAAGTATTTTGGACATTGCAGAAAGAGTTAATTTCCAAATTATAAGCATGGAGGAAGGAGAAGACTATGGCAGAGGTGTATAGAACAATTTCAATTGTATCATACAAGAAAATTTTACAATCCTAGAGAAAAAGTTGCCTATACATGTATGAAATATAAATAACACAAAATAGACAGCCATAGAAAAGGAACTCCCTGTGACATATTGTGGTAAAAAACATTAAAAGATAGAGAATAAAGAAAGGGTATTGAAAACTGAAGAGAGAAAGATCATTCACTTATAAAGGAAGGTCCATTAGAATAACAAATGATTATTTAACACAAACTTTTACATCTAGCAGGTCTTAGAAAGATGTACAGAATGTTTCAAAATATCACAAGTGCTAACTCAGACTATTATACCCAGCAAAACTAATGAATTATAAATTTTCTGTTCTTGTGATAAAATATTATGACCAAAAACAAATTGAGAAATAAGAATTTATATAGGCTATGATTCAAGAGGGACAGAGTCCATTATGGTGGGAAATGCATAGGAATATCAGAAGCTATACTCATAAATTTCACCAACATGTTTCACCAACATGACTGCCAAAATTTGATTTTAAGAAGGACAACAACAATAGATATGTTAACAAGAATGGTAGAAAGCCCATGAGGTCATAACCTGTTGTAGAAGTTTATTTTTAAGTTATGCTTAAAATGTTTTTATGCATTGTTGGGTGAGGGGCTACCCCAGGTCTTTGCATTTTGTATTGTCTGCAGGTGTTGGTTTATATGGGGGATGTTAATTGGTAATGATCTGCATATGGTATCAGTAGAACACATGAGGAGATCTGAATCAAATAAAATAACAGCTCAGACGCTCGAGGGCCCACTGTAAAGTATGGCACTGGTCATGACAATGGCTCCCTCTGCTGAGGTCTGGCAGAGGTTGCCCCTATGAAATTGCCTCCTTGTCTTCTTGTCTGAACCACCACAGCAGCAAACTGCTATAATAACCCTTCACAATGAGCTACAGGCAGCTAAAGAATTCTGAAACCAAGAGAAATACTTTTCCCCAAGGACTACCATAACAATTGGTTATCCAATAACAAATGACCAGCCCTGAAAACATACACACAAATCATATTACACAGACTGAGCAGGTTGTATTTGTAAACCTAGGAATAGATACACATATATTAATATGATATGATATATCATATATATATATATATGTATACACACACACACACACACACACACACACACACACACACACACACATATATATACATGTATGTAAAACATGAATTTGAAAGAGAGGAAAGAAGAATATAAAGAAGGGCTTGGAGGGAGAAAAGAGGAAAAGATAGAATTATAATACAATATTTTAAAAAATGAAAGAAATAATTTTTAAATGAGGCAAGGACTTCTCAACAGAGAAAATGCAAATGCTTGAGAAATATCTTTTGGATATTCAATATCCTTAGGCTCTCAGGGAAATGCAAATTGAAAATATATTAAGATGTTAGCTTACTTCAGTCAGAATGATTAAGATTGGGGGGTGGTGGAAAATTCTGACTTCAATGTGAGGAAAGGATGTGAGGAAAGGAGAATACTTATGTACCAATTAGTATGAAAATTGCTGAAACAAAACAAAACTCTAGTAGAATTATGAGCTAATCAAGATCATTCCTGGGTACATGACCAAAGGAAATAAACATATATATGCTTAATTTGGCATTTTATTAAATAGATAAGGTACAGAATGAGCATAGGTACTTATCAAGAGATAAGTAGATATGTAGATATACATGTATGGGTAACATAAACCCATATGCATTGTTAACTTAAAGGGGAATGAAATCTTGTCATTTTCAGGAAAATGAATAAAATGAAAATCATCATATTAAGAAAGATCAGTCAGTGTTAGTATTACACACTTTCTCTCCCATGAAGAAAGTATCTGAAAATAGAAGAGGGACTATTAGAAAATATTATGAGATGGTATGACAGGTTAAAAGTATAGTAGAAGGGAGTTTATTTATGATGAATGCATAATACAGACATACATAGAAATATCACTGAGACCTTCTTATTTATAAATTAATTTGTGACACTAATTATAATAAATTCCTCTTAGGTATCTGTACTTAAGTATTATTCATTCCCATATGAAGAAAATGAGAAGCTTTTGCACAAATAAATTATAGAAACTTTTAAGGCAATTTAAGATTAAACAGTTCTTCTCTCAGGTGTACCAAATGTTTTCATGTATTTTTTTAAAATCAGTCAAGACACAGTGGTTTGTTTTGAACTACTTCAATTGGGTAATATTTATAAATCCCAGTGTTTCTATAGAAAGAAAGATTGTTTATTTTGGATAAATTTCCCTTAATCAAAAGTTCAGAAAAGAAAGAAGTACTATTTTTATTAAGACTATATCAATTTCATTCCTAATTTTAAGTTCTCTTTTTGAAAAATCTAATGTTTAAAAAAGCTACTTCATTCTACTTTGTAAGCTAAAAATTGAACAGAAAAATTTCAATATTTATTGTTTTCATGGGCATAATTTTATTAGACTGTTAAAAACAATGGGAATAAAAGTGATAAAGTGATTTTTTTCTGTACACTGATCTATGACACACAGCCCAACTGCAAACCAAATGATTGCAAATCATGCACATACTGATGAAAGGTATATAATACACACCAGAGTGTAAATGTTTGATATTCAAGTCTACCATAAATTGGTAATGTCAGTTGTTTGCTGTGTATAATATGTATCAAAAGCTTTTCCAAAGAGCATATTGTGGAGTAAATGTCCCCCTTGTCAAAATAATTGCTATTCAGCAAATGAGTCCTATGAAACGATGTAGTTTTGAGTCAAATTATATCATACTTTAAGATTTAAAAGAAATGGATTCTTATATCATAATATGCCTATCAAATATATGTTACTCATATAGGAGAAAGATATTTACAAGCATTAGTGAAGGCATGAAACTACAGTTGTTAATATTATCCTGTTCTATAAATGTTTCATAAATATGCCCACCAAAAGTCATCAAGGATTTTTTCCAGTGAGAATGTGCAAATATCTATAATTTCCTATTTTTTTGGCCCTGGGTTCCCTTCTCCCTCTTATAAGGAACATTTTGCAAAATTTGTTGGTTTGATTTAAGAAATTAAATTGATTGTTGGCATTATTTAAAAATAATCATGGATATGATTCTTGATATAACTAAATTGCTAAACATACAAAATTTCTCATTGAAAGGTTAGTTTATACATATTACCTGAATTCATTTGATACTTGCAAATCTCCTATAAGGCAAATTTCACTATCATCATTTTTTACATGAGTAAAATAAGATTATGGACCTTGTGATAATTCAACTAAGCTTATAATACTGGTGAATTGTACATTGTTTATAATAAGCAGAACTCTGATACTGTTCTGTTGACTTTTTGCATTAACAACTTTTAAGGATGATTCTATGAACCCTAAATAAAACAACCCTCACTTTCTAAACTTTGATTTTGCATGAAATTATGTTTTTCTTAGCCTAGGTGATCATATATATCATCTATATAATGATAGATAACTCCACCAGAAAAATGATTTTTCTATTGTGAAGCAAGACAAATACAGAGGTAGATTTCATGTACTCCATCCGAATGCTCTAGAAAAATTTTCTAAAAACAGCTCCCCTACAAAATACGAGCATAATCTCCAGAAATTGTAAACTAATTATTTCAAGTACCTTCAAAAGCTAACATTTGTATAATTCCCTAAACAGATTCTATTTAACCTTTCAAATGTATTTCAGCACAAGATGATTTAAAAACAAGGAGGAATAAATTTCACCTATAGGAACCCACTTAGCATTTGTTGGATGCTTCTTTCATTACTAAGGTTGAAAAAACATTAATATGCAGCCCTGAAATGGGATCAAAGGGCATATGCTTTACTTACAAAAAAAAATACTGAAGACTGTGATTACCTGTGACAGTTAACTCAGTGGTTCTTCTCACAACAAAGCCTCCATATTTTAATTCACAGGTATAGTTTCCAATGTCATCTTCTTTGACTTCTCTTATGAGCAAGGTATCTTTTTTGAAGACAATACTGGGTCTCCATGTCTTTGTTCTACATTCCTATACAAAGAATATTAAATTCTGTAATACATATAGTAACTAAAAAGTAAAATAATTTTAACCACTAAAGCAATAATTTTGGTTCCATTTCTTTAAAACAAACCAAGAAGATGAAAACAACAACAACAACAACAACAAAAAACCGAACCAAACAAAACAAAACAAAACAAAACCCAAAAAACTATTTCTTCTATAGATCAAGTTGGCTTTGAAGTTGCTATGTTAAGCTATAAGTCCTGATTGCCCTGTCTCATGGTGGGATAATGCACGTGTACTACAATGCCTGATGTATAACAGTAATTTTTGGGGGGATGGTTTCAAGAAAGGGTTTCTCTATTGTAACTCTGGCTGTCCTGGAACTCACTCTGTAGACCAGATTGACCTCAAACTCACAGAGATCTGCCTGCCTCTGCCTCCTGGGTCCTGGGATTAAAGGCATGAGCCACCACTGCCAGGCTATATAACAATGCTTTATACTTTAAGATATTAGAGGGGCTGAAGATTAGGAATTAGTACTAAATAATTTCGTTCTTTTTCCAAATCTAGAAATCAGGAACATCTCCTTAAAGCTTAGTTTTAAGGGCACATTACCTTGTAATTTTGCTACCTCTGTTGTAGATATATATTGATTTCTTAGATACCATAACAGGTATGTTTTTTATCACACTCAACATACAATTTTAAAGAAAATAATTTATAGATAATTGTGAAATTGACTATATTGGTATTAATAAGAGAAAATGTACAATGTCCTATATAAACAGTGGGAAATAGTTTTATAACATAAATGTTTCTCTTCCAATATTTTATCAAAATAATAATGCTGCATTTATTAAAAAGTAATACTCTACATATCATGTGCATTCTACAATTTATTGAAGAAACAGTTAACATCTATATACAGGTCTTTTTATTTTCTATTAGCACACGAAAATCTAATTTTCATTATGACATTTTACAAACAAAATTTGTTTTTATTGTTTCTCTTGTATACTCTTCTCCATCTCTCTCATTCCTCCTTGTGCCCTTGCATGCTCAGTAGCTTCTTTTGATATTCTCATGTCACCTGTATTCTTTTACCTTGACTGCCCTCATTGGCTTTAGAAATACCTCATCCTTCTTGTGCTCTTCTATCTAGTTTGATAATATATTCTTACTATCACAGCCTCTTATTTGATTATACATAGACATGAACATAATCAGCATATGTGAGAAACGTGATGTTTTTCTTTCTGAGTCTAGATAACTTCATTTAATATACTTTTCAGATCCATCTATTTTCCTGCAGAGTGTGTGTATGTGTGTGTGTGTGTGTGTGTGTGCACGCGTGCACACGTGTATGTGTTTTGCTTTATGGTTGAGCAAAATTCCATTGTTTATATGAACCACATTTTCTCTAGCCATTAAACTGTTGATGAACATCTATATTTGATCCATTTTCTTTCTGTTGTGAAAATTTGGCAATCAAAATTTGGCCCAAGAGTGGTGTGATTGTGTCATATGAAAGTTCTATTTTTAACATTTCAAAAAATATCTATAACAATGTCCATAAGAACTATACTAGATTATACTTCTATTAGTACTGAATGTGGGTTCTTATTTTCCCACATCCCATAAATATCCATTCTCATCATCAATTGAAATATCAAATTTTGATCTCTTTTATTGTAATATTATTGGCTCAAGAGATTTCTGGTTTTGCCAAAACATAAATCCCTATTCTCAGACTAGTATTTAAACTAATGGAATGAGTTCCTTTAAATTCCTTTAAATCTTTTGAAACTGTGGACAGGTAAAAACTACTTACTGGCAAGTCAAACTGTTAAAAATCTATAATATATGTGGGTTAGTGCTTCTGAGTAATTATGAATAGAGGAGATTTTTCAGTTATTTCAGAATAAAATATACATATTATTTGCTTATTTTAGTTTCATTAGCAATCATAATTGCATAAATTGTGCATTAAAATATTATACTTTAGAATTATCCTCTTAATGTCTGCTATATATATGGTAGAGTTTAAGTATTGGCTAGAGAAAAATCAATTTAAAATCTCATACAATACTTACAGCATCTCTACCTACCACTCTTTATGATACTTTTTATATCTTAAATGACTATTGCAATGTTGGAAACTCATCTAAAGGAACAACATGAAACCAGGAAATTGCAATTGAAGTTTAATTAATTGACTTAAATTTAATTGAAAAGTACATATGCATGAGTGTTATATTTCATATTTCAGAAACACTTGAGATGTTCACTGCAAATTGTAAGGAAAAATATATATCCCCAAATCAAGCATTTAGTGAAAAAAAAAAGAACCTTCAAGTCTAGAATTTTCACACACAACAGCTAGAAAAATGTGGCTTTAGAAAATTTGAGTCTCATTATAGTCTCAAAAGTCTCCTGTGGAAGACAGGCAAACTTCACCATGTCACAAAAGAGAAATTCTCAATTATCAAAATTGAAACAACAAAACTCATTCCCACATGAACAGAAGCCAGTGGGGCTATTAATTTAGTGATGTTTGACATTTTCTAGGATTTAAAACCAAGGGAAAAGTTAAAAAAATATTTCAATAGTTCTCTTGACGTTCTGAATATCCATTGCTTGCTATCCAGAATCAACATTAAGTCTTTTAGAAAAATATTGCTAATTTTGAATAAATGTTTTTCAACCTGTTCAGATTTATTGTTTTATTTTTAATGGATTTTAAAATTCATGAGCAACTAATTACAAGGGTTGACATTCTGATTCTGACAGGTGTACACTAGGTACTAGGAGACTCAATTTCTTAAAGTCCAACTCTTAACCAATTGGAAAAAAGAAATGAATAATTAGGCATTTTAAATCTTTAAACAAACTATTCCATATAAACATTCCCAGTTTCTCTATGCACTTTTGGTATATCCAAAACTCAAGTTACTCTTAGGTGGTACAAATACGCTTAAAAACACAAGCAGTTTTAGAAGATCAATTAATATCAGTGATGTGATAGCAAAATGAGGACTGGCTTATTTTTTTGAAGAAATTACTATTATTGTAATGTTATCTGTTTTCTCATATGCTATTTATTATGCATATATATAATATTAAAATATAGGCCAAATTATGACATTGAATATAATATTCTATTGAAATGAGGATGTCATTATATAACAGAATATAATAACCATTATTTCTCTCTTGCCATAGAATATGCTAGAATGCTAAGCCTAGATGATTGTTTAACACAATTATTTTCCAAATTTGTCAAACAGATGTCTGTATAATCAAGGTTTAGATATAAACACAACAGCTTATATAGTAGACTAACAGTATAAATACTAACCAATATTTTATTTATCAAAGCAGCTTATTTTTAAACCTTACAATGACCAGGAGCTTTTGAGATGATTAAGGAATAGAGAGCATTGGATGCTCTTCTAAAGGATCCAGGTCCATTTCCTAGCACCCACATGGCCACACACAATCATTTATTGCTCTAGTCCTAGGGATCAGATGTCTTCTAATTGCCTCTATAAGTTCTCCATGTACATGGTTCACAGACATACATTGAGGCAAACATTCATACATAAAAAATAAAAATAAATAAATTCTCTTTAACTTATAATGACTGGCACAACTTGTTATAATACTCTATAAGATACGAGTTATATCTTAGTTAATCTCACATCCAGATTTCCTAGAATAAGATGCACATTAAATTATCTGTAGGTAATAAAAAATGTCCATACCTTGTACCAAAGTATTTCAGGTTCCCTGGTTGGTAATAAAAAGTCCTCTATGTCACGGCATGAAATTTCCTTGCTTTTGCTAAGTTCAGCTTTTTCAAAGTACTTCATCTTGGAATTGTAGCAGAGTCCAGTATCATTTTCTCCTACTGTCAGTGAGATGGATACTTTCATACAATATGTGGAGTTCCTGTAACAAAATAGATTTTGTATGTTACCTACTGTGAATGGAAAGTAAATGATGCCAATGCAGAATTTTTGACTTTATAAATAAATAAATAAGTAAAAGAGAAAACCTTCATTGTTTAATGCTTTTTCTTTTGGTACCTTAGCTTATTTCAAGGGATTGTCTGTTGTCTACCAACTAAACTATACCTGGTCTTATAAAACGTGATACATATATTATATTCATTTTCAACAAAAATTATATCGAGATTAAGTTGGTAAAGTATTTTAAGATGTATTTTTTATGGAGAACAATGAAAAGAATAAAAGAAGATTTAGAACAGAAGAAAGGTAAAGAGTGGGTTTAGGTAAAATTATTGAATTAAACAAGAGAGAGGGGAACAACTGACCCATTAAGTTTAATGGACGGATAAGAATAATGCTTTGTAGCTCTTATAGCACTTTTAGACTTGACAAATGGAGAATTGGTTGATGAGTATGGGGCAAAAACAAGATTGGGTGAAAGTATTGAAGTAAATCAATGTGTTTATACATACATATTTATTTGGTTTAAGATCTGGATACTGTTGCATCAAAGATCAATTTACTGATGGATTCTACAGAATGGGTGAAATACCTCAGCATCTATGTTTTTTTCATGCTGAATCCTAAATCATAGTTAAAATTTAGTATAATTTAGAATAGAAATGATGACCAAAGATTTTTTGAATAATTGGGAACAAATGAAGATGTAGATAAATTATTATATTTTGCTTGGTATTTATATGACTAGATATTCAATACAGTTTATTTTATGTGATGCTGAAGAATAGAAATAAGAAATTAAAGCATTATGTTCAAAGCTTGGTAAAGAATTTTTTTGGTAAGTGTCCAAAAACTTATTGAATGTCTGATTATTAAAATATTGTATGTGAATGTCATTGCTTATTATCTTTGTAGTATAGTGTAGGGAGATGATAATAATTGTCATGAGGGTAGACAGAACATAGCTATATTAGTACTTATTGTTATATTGAAGAACAATATTTATAATAACTTGGATGATTTTTTTGAGTGTAGACACTACTATCGACATGTAATAACTGCCTTACAAGTTGATTTAAACAATAAATAAAAACAATGAACTTTACAAACATCTATCCAAAGTCCTAAAAGATAACAGGTATATTTGCTCAAGAATTTTGTTTCATGGGTAAAATATATTTTCTGTTCTCAGCCTCTCAGATCAAGAAAGAATGGTGTACATTGTAAACAACTGAAATTTAGCATAATATGTAATAGAAAATTATATAAACTACTGATATCAAAGAAAGAAACAAGAAGGTTCCCTAGCTATTTGTATTGTCTTCAAGGGTGAATGACAATTCGACAGTCTTCAAAATGGCAATTTCAAGTAATAGTGTGCACAAAGCCTTGAAGGAATGAAAACTGGATATTTTTTAAAGGACTCAAGAAAGAGAGATTCCCAGAAGCCAGGATGAAAGTCATGTGACCTATTTCCAGGAGTTATACTTGATATTGGATGATAATGAAATTTGTATTTTGGAAACTTTTTTCCTATTGATAAGATGGGAAGAATGGAAAACTAAATATAATGTAACAAAATAGAAAAGAACTGCATTCATATAGGGAATATGAAAACCTAAAATAGTTTACATTGCCATAGGAAAGAAGAGTCAAGTTCAAAATATATTTAAGACATTAAGTCAATATAATAGTAAGGAACCAAGCAAAGAGCAACAAAAAATGTAGAATTTTTCTTAATTGAGTATATGAAAAGTAGACTCAATATTTTAGCACGGGAAAAATGAAACAGAAAGAATTCTTAAAGAAAATAACTGTGTAAAATTTTACCTCAGCTATATACCAAAGTGAAAAAGTTACTCGTTTTGAGACCTGTTAGAAGTGTGACATATATTATTTGATGTTATTCAAGTATACTCTTTTCAAATCATTGTAAGATATTTTTGTATGAAAAAGTAATTATCTAAGTTAAGTGATTATATTATCATACAATGTATCTCAAGAAAATATTAAGGTTTCATGTTAACATATATTTAGAGAACACATTATAGATGTTTTGAGGAATACAGACAATAATACATATTCTAAGCCCATCTATATTTATGCAAATTTTGTGATATAATTTTTATTTATAAAATGGCATTCTATTTTATAAATACACATATTTTCATTATTCATTTATCTACTGATGGATAACTAAATTCATTCTGTTTCTTGATATAGTGAATCAAACAGCAATAAACATAGGCTGGCCTTAAACTCACAGAGAATCTGCCTGCCTCTGCCTCCTGAGTGCTGGGATTACAGGTGTGCGCCACCATTGCCCACAATACAACTTGGAATATTTTTTCCCGAAAATTTAGGCTGTTAAATTCTCTAAAATCTAATAAAACTGAAAGAAAGCAAGTGGGAGTTCTTAATAAAATATTGACATATCTTTTTACTAATATACAGTCTTACATATTTATAAAATGACTGACTTCTGAAAGAAATGACTTTTGAGTCCTAACTTGTAAATGAAAAGATTCTACACTGGAATCCTGCATAATCATTAGGAACTAATAATTGTTTTAGAGATAATATAATAATAGATTAAGAAACCAATATGAAACAAAATTGAAAATAATTTCTTTATATATTGTCTCTGAAAGTCAATAGAGTGTATGGATATCTCCACAAAATTTCTCAGCAGTATACTACTTTGAAGTAGAGTTCAATTTTGAGCTGGATGGTATGGGGATTTTTAAAAATATTTTTTCTTAAAGAGTGAGCATATTGGAAAAAGTACATATTCAGGTGTAGAAATTATCATTGTACAGGTAAGAGGTAAAAACAAAATGTAAAAGTGAAGGAGATTTTTTGCATATATCTGTTTAGCTGAAGAAGTATATTAAAAATCAATTTATATAATATCTTAGCATAGCACAATTACAGTCATTTTGTAATCACTTTCTCTATGCATGATAATGTATAATTTGGTGTCTCTCTTCTAACAAAATTACCAGTAACACGGTTATTAAATGCATGCTCTAAGAACATAACTAAATATTTGACTTGCATATTATGGTAGTTCCCTAGTTTTCTAGGGAAATAATACCATTTTCACAAAGCTTGGTAATCTTTTCTCACTTCATGAAATGCTGTACAAAAAAAATCAGCGATTTGACCAGTATCTTTAAAGAATCAAATGAGTTTATTCCTCTCCATTTTATATGGTTAAATATCTTAAATTCATTGACCAGTTTTAAAGTCATAATCTCTCATTTTTTTACAATTTTAAGGCACGTAATATTTTTACATTTTCATTTATTTCATTATTATTGTATATATAGTGTCTATGTATGTGTGTATATATATATGACACGTGTGATTATGCACATGCCATAGTGTGTGTGTGTATGTGTGTGTGTGTGTGTGTGTGTGTGTGTGTGTGTGTGTGTGTGTGTGTGTGCATGGTTTAGAGATCAGAAAACAACTTTGCAGAGTTACCTCTCTCTTTTAACCTTTACATAGTTCCAGGGATCAAACTCATGTTATCAGGCATGTACAAAAAGTGCCTTTATATATTTAAATCATCTTGCTGGACCTGGCACATAATATTTTTAAAGTGCCACAAATATGTGGACATTGAAGCAGATACTACAGATATGAACATAACCCAAGTATCTGGAAGGCAGATTAACCATAAATTTGACCCTTGGGTATGACTATTAGCTGTTATAATGAACCAATGCAAAAAAAGTCAAGATTCAATTGTGGACTTAGTATTCAAAGTTTATTAATCCTTAAGTATATGTTGATGCTTTATTTCTAATCTGAAAGCCTTCTACTTTTTTTCTTTTTTGTTTCTTTCTTTTTTGTATTGTCCCAACAGTCTTTATGGTAGTGCCTGAAGCTACTTACCTGGCCCTTCTCTTACATCTTATCTTTCTTAAACAACTATGCTTGTAGCTACTGACACTAAATGTGAGATTTAATTGGATTAGTTTTTCTTCTCAAAGGATTCTGAAGGACCTATTGATTTAATTGTGGTTGAAATCAGACCTTGCTGAAAAGATTAGAACAAAAGCATCCAGCAGCTAAGACCTAAAAATGCTGGCTTATTGCCTTCTCATTTCGAATTCTATTCTTTCACTTAACTGGTCAATTGAACTCCATCTATAGTCTTCAGAAAAGGATAAATTTAAAATCATCTTCCTCATTTTTCATGGAAAGCAATCAATATAATATTACCATTTTAAATTTAGCTTATATTACTTGAATATTACAGTTAAAGAAGCTCCAGCACAGAAAATTTCAGCCTTATATTTCTCCATGTTATTCTTTGGAACTATTCTTTTTAGGCCTTATCTCTGAAGAATCTCAGAGTAATGTAGATTAAAAGAGGGAAAGAGAGTAAGTCCAGCTATCTGATGGAAATTCGGGCCCAGAATACTAGCTCAAAGACTAGTGCATTACTAACAATTTTTCTTCATGAATGCCTATGGAAAGAATCCTTAATATTTACCCATTTGTTCCTTTATTTTCTTCATGACAACCACAGTTAATATTTATTTCTACTTCTAATTGATCCTCATAAAATGTATGCTGCTTGGAATATACAAAGTAAATGATTAATATATATGATGTTTAATTTCTAAGGCAGACGTTTGATTAGCTGAAGTAAATTCTGCACAAGGTGAGATGAACCATTTTAAAATATACAGTGAAGTAGCATGTAGGACATACTGTGTAATCACCACCTCTATCTAAATCTGGGACATTTTGTCCCTTCAAAAGTAGTGCATTCTTATTAGTGAGCATTCACCATTTCCTTCTTTGTAAAGTTTGTGGCAACCAATCTGTTTCATGCCTCCAAGGATCCCCCTAATCTGGACATATAATAAAATTTTGGCATTTTATATCTGGCATTTTTACTTAACATAATGGCAAGGTTCATCCACATTTTGGCATGCATCAGTAATTACATTATTTCATTCTTATGGCTGAGCAGCCATCTGTTATATTTATGATGCTACATTCTGGTGATCCAATCATAAGTGGTGGCATTTGAGTTCATTTCTACATTTCAACTTTTGGGAACCATACTGCTGCAAACATTCATGCCAAGGTGTGTAAGTCTTTGCCTTTGAATTTTGGAGATATATATTTGGGTTTTGAACTGGGAGCTCATGTGGCTCTTCTATACTGAACTGTTTGAGGAATCAGAAAATTGCTTTTTAAAAATCTCGGTTTTTTTTTCCCCCCTTCAAACACTCCAATATCTGATGAGGCATGAATAATAAATAACCTATTACAGAATTTGTTTGCTGATAGTTTGTAGTTTGAAGATTCTCTAGGTCTAATGATCTATCTATAAGTTCTTCGTGCCATGCTAAGCAAATAGTAGGTTCTCCCAACAATTATGATAAGTAAATGTAAGAAGAAACCATTACTTAATGGATACTCAATACTTACTACATTTCTTTTGCTTTAATTATGTAAGAAGTCACTAAGGACCCCTCTTACTGAGCCTTGCAACTCACATGGGTTTTATTGTCGTTTGTTTCATGTTTCTTTGAAATTGTATACCTTTTGACAGCAGATGTACCTTTCTAGACCAACAAAATGTTAAAATAGTCCTGCAAAGATGAATAGTGATTTGCTACATCTAATAATCTGATCAACTTTTTATCCTGCCTTACAATCTGCAGTCTTTATTCTAGGTGTAGTTGTCTTTGATGTAAAAGGTAAGGTACAAAACAGGAAAAATGTGTAAAGCCACAGTTGTGTCAGTATAAACCATGTTTTGCTCTGCAAAGTTCACATAGACAGTATATATATACATACATATGTATATATATATGTATATATTACTGTTAATTTTGCAAATGAGTGAGAACATCTGAACTATTGTGAATAAGTATCATATCCTGGGCTGTATGTAATCAGCTCCTTGTGTACTTCACACAATTATTTTATAGTGAAAATTCCAGAAAGACCTCCAACAGAACAAACAAAAGTCATACTGTCTCTTAAAAAAGAGAAACCTGTCAGGAGCTATCTACAATATTATTTATTCAAAATACATTTCTCAGAAATATCTCAATTTTTAAAATTCTTATCATATATAAACCCAGTCTAGATTAGTTAAGGAAACATCACCCTGAGTTATTTTTTTCTACTAGTGTTTCTGTAAATATTTTTCAGTGTCATAATAGTGCAAAAGTTATTGATTTGTTCTATTCAGGTTAAAGTATTTCCTGAAAATAACCTTGTTTTTCTTGACTGTAAATGAAAAAATAACTTCAATGAATGAGTAAAATGATCTGTGAAGATGAAAAATAACATTCATCATGATGAACATTTGTATCACTTTCCCAATTATACATAAAAGTAAAATGTATTAAATTCTGTTAAAGAAGTAGAGATTTGGATCTCATTTGGAAAGTCATTTTTATATTGTATCTTATTTGTGTAGGCCTCCTAATATTCATTTCTTTCATATTCTCTCCCTATAGAAACACACAGGTGCGCATACACACACACACACACACACACACACACACACACACACACACACACACACACACAAACATACTTATTTTCCCTTGAAATCTACCTACCATGGCCTCATATAAGTCTTCTGCCTTCAATGGGTAGTCTAATTCAAACACACATAACTGAAGATTCAAAGCTAGTATTCACATATGAGAAAGAAAATTTGTTTTTCTGAATTTGGGATACTTCACTCAGAATGATAATTTCTAGATACCTTCATTTATATGAAAATTTAATAATTTAATTGTTCTTTATGTCACAATTTATTCCACTGAGTATATGGACTTTATGTTTATCCATTAGTCAGTTGATGGACACCAAGCTTGTTTCCAATTTCTGAGTATTGTGAATAGAGCAGAAATGCAAATGGATGAGCAAGTATCTGGAATTGGACATAAGTTTCTTTGGGAGTATGCCCAGGAGTTGTGCAGTTGGATCATATGGTAGACCTATTTCATTACAGGCTTTTGCCATTGTTCTTGATTATCCTCAAAAACTTGAAGGTAAGACTCTGTTGTTGAAGACATTTCATAATGAATATGTATTTTAAATGAATTAGTTATTATAATATATTTATAATCTATTTATTATGTTAAATTCCCACTGTTTAAATATTTTGAATGAATTTGCTTTTGTTAATTAGTTCCTGATGCAAATATAAAGTATCAAGTGCTTCAGTGTTTACTTATCATTATATATAAATTCTTAAAGGTCTTCTATGTGGGAAAACAAAGAGACAAACATATTACATAGACGTATACTTGGAAATATTATTAATAAACCTGGTTAAATCTAAAATGTGTAATAAATTAAGATACATTTTCATTTTATTTTCTATGATGATTTTCATACAAAGACACGCTGAAGGTTTAATACTGCTATTAAGAATTTATGTCAGGGTTGGAACAGTGGCTCAGCACTGGTTGAGAATATATACCATGTTCGTCTTTCTGGGTCTGGTTTATGTCACTGAGGATGATTTCTTTTCTAGTTTCATCCATTTACCTGCAATTTTCATGATTTAGTTTTTGTTTTGTTTTGTTTGTTTTGTTTTTTCATATATTATTGTATTTAATGCTCAGTACAGTCAGATTATCCTCATCATTAGTCCTTTTACACATAAATAAACTGATATACAGAGAAATTACTCATCTGGTGATGTCTAGTTAGTGTTACCCTGGTCTAGCTCTTGATTTTCTTTTTTAATTTATTTATGCTTCTCTCATATGATACATCCTGATCACAGTTTTCCCTCCTTCCACTCCTCCCAATTTCCCCATACATACCTCCCCTCTCTTGGATCTACTCCTCCTCCTTTTCCATTTAGAAAAGAGCAGGCCTCCCAGGGATATCAGTCAGATGCTATAGCATAACAAGATACAATAGTACTAGGCAAAAACTCTCATATTGAGCTGGAAAAGGCAACTCAGTAGGAGGAAAATGGTCCAAAGAGCAGGCAAAAAGTTAGAGACCTCCCCCCTACTCCCATTGTAAGGACTCCTATAAGAACACCAAGCTAAAAGACATTACATATGCAGAGGATCTAGTGCAGACCCATGCAGTCTGCATGATTGCCACTTTTGTTTCTGTGAGCTTCTATGAGACCTGCTCAGTGGATTCTGTGGCCCATGTTCTCTTGATGTCCTCTGGTTCTTGACTCCTCTGGTTCCTAGAATTCTTCCTCCACCTCTCCCGTAGGGTTCCCTGAGCTCCACTTAATATTTGGTTATAGGTCTCTGGATCTGCTTCAATCCGGTGCCAGGAAGCCTCTCTGATGATGATTGGGCTAGGCATCTATCTATGATATTGAGTTGTTTTCAACAGCTGATTAATATCCCACTGTATAAATGGGCTACATTTATGGGAAATCCAGAACATTTCCAATGTCTGGCTATTATAAATAGAGCCTCAGTGAACATGGTTGAGCAAGTGTTCTTATGGTAGGACGTAAAGTTCTTTGGGTATATGCTCAAGAGTAGTATAGCTGGATCTTGAGGTAGATCTATTTCCAGCTTTCAGGAGAACTGCCATTCTGATTTCCGAAGTGGCAGTACAGATTTGCCCTCCCACAAGCAATGGATGAGTATTGCCCTTGCTCCACATCCTAACCAGTATGAGCTATCATTTATGTTATTATTCTTGGCCATTCTGACAGGTGTAAGATGAAATCTCAAAGTAGTTTTGTTTTGCATTTCCCAGATGGCTAAGGATGTTGAACATGTCTTTAAGTGTTTCTCAGCCATTTATATTTCTTCTTTTGAAAACTGTTTAGATCTGTAATCCATTTTTTAAATTGAAATATGTGTTTTCTTGATGCCCAGTTTATTTCACTATATATTTTAGATACTAGCCCTCCAATGGATATACATTTGGTAAAAGTCTTTTTCAATTTTGTAGCCTGCCACTTTGTCCAAATGATGGCATATTTTGTCATGCAAAACCCTTTCAGTTACATCAAGTCCCATTTATTATTGATCTTAGTTCCTATTCTATCAGTGTTCTGTTCATAAACTCTTTTTTTGTGCCAGTGAGTTCAAGAATATTTCCAACTTTCTCTTCTATAAGATTCAGTATATCTGGCCTTATGTTGAGGATTGTGATCCATATGAAGTTGAGTGATAAGCATGGATCTATTTGCATTCCTCTACATGTAGCCATCCAGTTTGACAAGCACCATTTGTTGAAAATTTTATTTTTTTCAGTGTGTATTTCTGGCTTATTTATCAAAAATCAGGTATTCATTGGTGTGGATACTTATGTCTGGGTCTTCAATTATAGTCCATTTATCAATGTGTCTTTTTATGCGAATACTATGCTGTTTTTATAATTATGGTTCTGCACTACAAATATAGTATGTGTTCACTGATATACAGATGCTAGTTCTTAAGTCTTTTAAAAGCAGGCTGCAATTCATATAATCACAGAGGTTAGGTATAGAGTAAGGGACAAAGGGAAATAGAAATAGAATAGATAGTTATGGATTGACTGGGGGCTGGAATGGGAAGATCAAATGTAAAGCAGGCAGGAAGAAGGGGACAAACGGGGAAAACAGAGAAGGACACCTAAAACTCAGGGCCATTTGAGGGGTTGTATGGAAACCTAATACAGTAGAAGCTTCCTAAAGTACATACATATATGGAAAAAATCAAAATTGGAATCACAAACAATGAGGGAGACGAAGCTCCAATTAGACATTTCACACCACCAAAATAAAACCTCCAGTGCCAGGAATGCATAACATTTGATTGGATTGTTGACAAAAGGAAACCCCAAACAGCCAAACAACCCAGGCTTTTGCCCAGGATATTGGTTGGTCTCCAAACTGATGGTAAGGCTCTGTTGTTGAAGACAATACTTACACATCTCATTGAACATGGAGAAATTGACCACTTTGAAATGCCTACTTTGAACCTACATTCCTACTGACTAGTGTTCATGGCAGTAGAAGGTACTTAGTATGCTATTAGAGGAGAAAGGAAAACACAAGCCCAGCTACAAACCCTGTGATCTACAATGGTGACCAGTCTGTAAGATATACTGGTGCAAAATGGAACAAAAGTTGTGGAAGTAAGCAACCACTATCTGACTGGAATTAAGGCCCCCTCCTAGAACCCATGTCCAACACTCCCCAGGTAAACACAGACTTTAGAGGAGATAGGGCATGGATCTAGGAGATTACAAAATACTATTGTTCTGCTAAAGGAAAATAGCAATAAAACAACTCATAATAACATTCTGCTATACCAATATATTAGTGACTTGCTCAACCATCATTGGAGAATCTTGCTTCTGCAGTAGCTAGGAATAAATACAGAGGCATACAACTGGATAATATGCAGAGAATGGGATACCTTGTACCATTTAGTCCTAAATAAGATGTCTCCACCAAGTCCCTCACATCAGGGCTCAGGGAACTCTGTGGAAGAGGAAGCAGAAGAGAGCCAGTGGGAATGAAGGACACTCAAGGGAAACAATTTCTTATAGATACAACAGGACATATACAAATATGAAATCACAGAAACTGTGGCAGCATGAACAAGACCTGCATATGTCTTAGCCATATGGGATCCCAGTGCTGAGAAAATAAGGAGGCATAAGCCCCCATCCCTAATCTAGAAGCTATTTCCAATTTAATAACCACTTGAAAAGGCTAAATTAGTTTTCTGCAATGGACTTATATTCTTCTCGGATGAAATAACTTCTACAGAGAATTAAAAATGAATTTTTTGTCTCTGTCTATAGAAGAATATTTAATCCTTTAGTCTGGCAGCATTGTTGCTCTAGGGTAGAAAGACTGTTAGTACATTCTTTTAATTCCAATGTACCACACACCTTTAATCCTGATTCAGAAGGCAGTGGCAGTTCATGCCTTTAATCCCAGAAATTGGGAACCAGCAGTGGAGTTTAGACGGAGAGAGTTTAGGGAACCATGAAGGTGGAGCTCAGAGAATAAAAGCAGAGCTCAAAGAGTAGAAGCAGAGCTCATAGAGAGAAGCAAGGTAGAAGCAAATTGTTGAAGCAAAGTGTAAGTTAAAAAGAGCAGAGCCATTCCAGAATAAGCAGAGGGAAAACAGAGAGTCAGAAGCAGACAATTTATAGTACAGTTTTGAATGAAAAGAAGTAGTTCAGAAGACAGTTGTCAGAGAGATCTCAGTCAGTAGTAAATCTCAGAGGTTGAAACATTCTAGGTTTAGGGTTACAGATTACATTGTACAGAGGCTTAAGCCTTCTAGGTCTAGACTTAAGATTAGATTATACAGCAGCTGAAACCTTCTAGGACTGGAGATTGAATTACCAAAGAATAAACAGTCCTCTGTCATGAACCCACTAGAATAATTAAATAAATCAATGTACACATATACACATACATCTGTGATTTGCAGTTACAATGCCTGATATCTTCTTAAAAGTCCATAATTATAGTAAGAATAGAGAGAGACCTTTAATAGAATTTTATAGAATATAGAATAATTTGACTCAGGAAGATGCTGAGCTTCTCCAAATTGGTATTTGTACATACATAAAGAATATTGTCATAAATATCTGGACATATTTTACTTAAAAATATTTCCTAAAACTCCAGTTTGTGGAACAGAAATGTTATTACTCATACTTGCAAACACCTTGTGTTCACTAGTCTATTAAATACAATTATAATTGACTACCTTGGTGGCTAATTTGTAAGAGCTATTTAATTACTTCTGGCTTCTGGCTTTCTTTTACCAATACAGGTTTATTGGAATCCAAATTACACTAAGTGGTTCTGCATGGTATGAATTTGTAGATACTGATGTCATTATTTACCAGTTATTATTTGTATAATGCATAAAGTACATAGCATGAATAAATCATTAGTTTGAATAGTGGCTTTGAGTATGTTATTTTCAGTTTATCAAATAAAGGGCTACCTGACATTTCTGCCTTTTTCTAAATGTTGAAAGTTACATCTTTAATAACATGATTATATATGTTATATTTACCTTATTCATAGTTGTGTTATTGAGAATTATATACAGGATTATTCTTCATTTGTGTGCATGACTCTTTTCTCTATTTCTCTCTACAATTTTCCTCTGTATCTTCCATTGTAAACAATTTTGAATATCTACTCTAGTCTCCTTAATTTCTCAATATAGATAGAGGTGTCTCATATAGTGATTTCAGTTTATTACCGTGAAAGTAAATATTATAACTAAGTAAATATTACAACTAACAGTATTCTTTCATCTTACAATAGTTATCTGGCTTGAGTACTCTGGGACAACAATAGTATTTATTTACCTAGTCTACTTGAAAATTTTTTAGAAGGTCTTTTCCTGATTTTCCTTTCATGTTTTTAACCATTCTCTTCTTTCTCGTAAGTGGTAGACTTTCCCTCAGGGTTTTCCTAGCTATTCATTTATTTTTTGAGAATTCTCATGTTAAATGAAATATTACCTTGATGAATATCTTCTGTAAGCTGCCAGCACACAAAAGAACAAGACAAATATTTGTTTTTTTTCAAAACTAAAGAAGTAAGGAAGCAGTTAATATGTGTATATACCATTGTGGATAATTTCCATCCATGTAGCACAGACATTTTTAAGTGAAATCTGGTGCAACTTATATAAAAATGAGTACTGGACCAACAAAATAGTGCTACAATAAGTATCACATGCCTGATGCAGTCAGCAGTAGATACTCTTATTGTCTGTCTCCCCTGAATTCATAGCATTGATTTCTTATAGGAAGAAAACCAAATGCTCTGGCCAAATCATGTGTTGGAAACTTAACTCCCAATTGCTAGGAAGAAGTACCCAATGGCTAGTACTAGTATAAAAATATAGAGGAACATTTAAACTTTTAATATCACAGCATGGCTGCTCTAGGGTAGAAAGAATGTTTGTACACAACTTTAGCCCCAATACAGCTCACACTTTTAATCCCAATTCAGAAGGCAGTGGTGGTATACACCTTTGATCCCAGCACTTGGGATTCAGACATGCAGCGCAGAGGGAGAAGCAGAGAGTAGAGGCATAGTTCAGAGTTCAGAGAAGGAAGCAAGGTAGAAACAGAGTGAGGAAGCAGAGATTAGAAAGACATGGAAGCAGACAAGAAGCAAAGCAGAGAGTTAGGTCAGTCGGGCAGTTTGAGAGAGTTAGCTCACAGACAGTTCAGTTCAGAAGGAGAAGCTGAGAAGAGCAGAGCCAGTCCAGAATAAGATAAGAGAGAAAGCAGAGATTCATATGCAGATGGTTTATAATTTGCAGTTTGGAGTTCAGAAGACAGCTCATCAAAGTAAGCTCAGTCAGCAGTAAATCTTGGAGGCTGAAATGTTGTAGGTTTAGGTTCGAAGATTAGATTGTATGGAGGCTGAAGCCTTCTAGGTCCAAGATTGTATTTTTAAGATTAGATTATATGGAGGATGAAATCCTTTAGGATCAGGGATTGAGTTATCAAGGAATAAACTGACTTCTGTCATGAACCCACAAGAATGAATAAATAAATCAATGCATACATTCATGGTTGCATAAGAAGACTTTGCCTAATGCCATATGGAGAAGAAGCAGTAGGAACTACACCAGTTGCTGCCATTAATCGTTAACCACTGATATATTAAAGTATGAGAAAATAAATTTCTTTTTTCCTAATAGATTTCCAAATTTAAGGTACTTTATTGTAAGACAACAAAATGGACTAAAAACAGGTGGTTAGCAATATGATCTGAAGATTTCTAAAGCCAGAAATTTTGTTGGTATATATGAACAGAGACTTGTGATTTTGTCAGGTCCTCTGAAGTGAATGTATAAAGATATGCTAAGGAAGAAGTTACTATTAGATCTGACAAATCAAAAATAACAATGTGGACAGCTCCTAAGGTAAAATGAGTGTGTATCTAAATGTAAAGCTGGCAGAAAGCCATCATAAATGAAGCAGAGTGTCATAAACTAGCTTAATGATCCACTTTTTTCTTCCCACATAGCACCATGCAAAGAGGACAGATGTGAGAACCAGATGTATCTCTTTCACAAATACTTAGATGCCTGTTTAGGGGCTCTGTTGCTAGAGCAAAGAATCAGCCTGACAGATCAGTCAGTGTGTGCCAGAATTCTGTCCAGAGCAAGATTGGGTGCCCAGGCAAGATACTCCACTGCTCCAGTGGCACTAACAATCTTGACCACGACTCTCCATGGAAGAAGCCCACAATCATATCCGTACTATCTCTAATAGTCTCAAACTTCTTGCAGCTCAGGAAAAGTCTCCTCAGCTATCAGTCATTTCAGGCCAGCAGCTCTAGGATACTCTGGCTCTTAAGTCAGCCAACCTTCCTCAGTAGGTCTTCACTAGTGGTCACTGGGGATGGTACCCCTTCTCCAGCTGCCAAGTTACCTGCAAGTAGAACAGAAACCAGTCCAGCCACCCAGAAACATGTCAATGCAGCGGACTTGAATGTCATCAAGGTGGTTGGCCTAGGACTGGCTGCCTGAGTTCTTGTGAGTGGATCAGGCCAGGAGCTTGGATGTACCACTGGTTCACTATCTCTTCTGGGACTCCCATCCAGAGCCCTTCTACTAACTGCCAAAATTCAGCTGGCCTATTTGTATCCCAGAATTTAAGCTTCCAATGTAGATAATTGTGCAACTCAATAAGCAATGGGACAAGTCCCTTAATTCTGCAGCTTCAACCCCACTCCTTCACTGCGAACCCCCAATAGTATGAGCCACAGCTGTATCAGTTGATTCCACAACACTAACTGCAGCAATAGGAGCAATAATCTTCAAATACATTATTCATATAGCATTTATTATTGTGCCAGCCACATCTTCTTATCCTCCATAGTGAGTGCCATATAGCAAACTGTTGTCATTAACCTTACTGGACTCAGAATTTTCTGCCTCCCCAGGCATTTGTGTTTTCTCAGTTTGGCTCAGCCAAGCAAAGACTGAATAAAACTCTCAGCAGAGTTTGTAGTATTTCCCTGTTCGGCAGCAGCAGCCACAATAACAGAAGGAACTGCTGCAGAAGTTTGTTTTTAGTTATGTTTAAAATGGTGGTTTTGTACATTGTTGGGCAAAGGGCTGCCTTTGCCCTTGGCATTTTGTATGCTCTGCAAGTGTTGGCTTTGTTTAAAAGATATGTGATTCCTCATGATCATCACATGGTATCAATAGAAACCGAGGAGGTTAGGTATCAATAAAACCCCTAAGATGAGAGGCTCCTGGTTGCCCTGTCCAGAATGGTGCCTGCCATGATGGTGGTTCCCTCTGTTGAGGTCTGGCCGGGTATGCATAGGCCTTCTTGTATCTCTTGGAGAGCCCATTCAATGGCTAACAACTACAAGGAACAGTTGGTATTCATTTAGTGTACACTGTGGCAATGCCAGCAACACAAAAATGTTCAACTGCTTCCTCAGCGAGCACTCAAAGAATTGAAGTATTCTATAACCCTGGGTCTTGTGTGTGAATTTCTCTCTTTTTAAATTAAGAGTATTAAATTGAAATTCCTAAATTACTTCTTCAGTTTAGTCTCTTTTCTTGTTAAATAACATATTTTTAGTTAAAGAATTTCATGCATGTATACAATGAAATATAATTGTTTGTACCCATCCCTCATCCAACTTCCCTATACTGCTCTATATCATACCCTCCCCCAAACACTTCCCCATCCTAATTTCATGTCCCCCTTCTCTCTCCCTTCCCTTCTCTTCTCTCTTCTTCTCTCTCTCTGTCTCTGTCTCTCTCTGTCTCTCTCTGTCTCTCTCTTTCTTGCCTCCTCACCTACTAATTCCCATTAGTTCTACACATATGTGCATGGATGAAGGTTCATTCACTGGAGCAAGGGAAACCTACCAGTGTTCACACTCTCAAAAAAACAGTGATTACACTTTCCTCAATAGCTATGAACTGCCAGTAGCTCCTTAGTAAGTAGTGAGGCTAGGAATATGCGTCATTGTACTGCTTACTAGGAAAGCTCATACACAATCACAGATCTAGTTTTTTTTTCCTTTCTTTTTATTGTTCCTCTTATAATTCTTAAATATAAATATAGAAATTATTGAATTAAGAACACTGGACATTGATACAATGCCAGTTCTGCTTGATTTACTACCTTGATGCTGTCTTCTAACTTTGCTTAAGTTTGTTTTCTTCATATGTACAATGTGAATAGTAATACATAACTTTTAAGTTTGTTGTAAAGTGAATTGAAGTGTAATGCTTATAAAATAGGTGTGTAAAGTATTTGAAAACAGAACAGACATGAATGAACTGAAAATGAACTATAGAAATAGTATAAATGCAAATAATATTTTGTTATGTTTAATTAAAATCAATTTTAGAATAAATAGTAAATATGCCTTGGGAGATTGATTAATAAAATGTTAAGCAAGAGATTTGAATGCCTTAATACTCTCTGTAGCAGAACACTTGGAAGACGTTTTTGTTATTTTGGTTTCTTTAAAAATGCAAAATTGCGTTTGGACTAGATTTATGTTCCAATCCCAGGTGTAGTAGATGATTATGAGTTGGATTTGGAATGCTTGATGCAGGTGGCTATAATTTGGTTAGGTGCAGTTGTTTTGGCACGTGTACCTTTTTATTGGGATTGTGTGCCACTTGGGTTTATGGGAACTTTTTGCTTAGAGTATAAAAGGTCTGAAGCCCTGAGAGCCGGGGATGATGATGTTTGATGGTTTCTCCATCATTAATATGTTGATTCTTACGTAAAAGAACAAAGGTTGGAGAGATTGAGTTTGCAGATAGTGAACTGAGACACTAGTCTGACTCACTGTTAGTTAGTCATCTGGAAGCTTAGGACAGCCTAAAAGAGGCTATTAAGATTTCTACCTTTCTCTCATTCTATATCAAGGCCACTTGCAAAAGCAGTGAAAATTTCTATCTTTCCTTTCTCGTTCCCTAAATTGAGGGTAAAATATTGTAGTTAACAATTATAATTCCCTGTCTGTCTGTCTGTCCTTGTCTCTGTCTCTGTCTCTGTCTCTGTCTCTGTCTCTCTCTCTCTCTCTCTCTCTCTCTCTCTCTCCCTCTGTGCATGTATTCATATTTTTTCATTTTCTATTAAGGAACCAGTAGTCATTCTAAGTCTACCTAGAATCCCTTACAGTAAATTCTCTGTGTCTGACAAAACTAGAAGTATTAGACACAGTGTTTTTCATTTTTGAATACTTGAGAGATGATTTGGATATATGCCTCTTAATATTATTTGCAGACATTATTCTTCATATGCATTATTCATGCAATGCTTACTATTTTGAAAACACTTCATAATGTACAAATGCACTCACTATCTGACATTCATCTTGCCTCTCTATTCTGTCTCAATTAATTTCTCCTTATCAGACAAGATAATAATCATGAAAGAATAAAGGTAAAAGAATCGTAGCTTATAATGAACAGATAAATTAAAAAGAAGTTTAAATGAAGGAATAAAACAAATGATAAGGAATTATAGGAAAATGATTGTAAATAATTGTAATATAAAATACATTTACATATTTTGCCAATTTAAATTATTTCTGTAATTCCTTAGAAATATATTTTGGGATAAGAGAATAAGTTAGTAAACTTAAGAACCAAATTAAAAAAAAATTCTGCTTGGGCTGCTGAGATGGCTCAATGGTTAGGAGTACTGATTGTTTTTCCAGATGACCTGAGTTTGATTCCCAGCACCCACATGACAGCCTACAGCCATCATAACTATAGTTTCAGAGGATCTAACACACTCTTCTGATCATATCAGGCATTGCACACATGTGATGCACATATATAACATGCAGGCAAAAACACCAATACTCATAAAAGATAAATAAACAAATCTTTATATTTTTTCTGCTTTAAAAATCTTCAGTAAAGTCATATATGAATTTATGTGTATCAATATTTTGTACATAATTATAAAAAGTTGTTTCACTCAAATACATTATCTTCATATTTTTCTGGAAGTGAAAATTTCTGGAAAATAATAAAACTATCAGAAATGTGAAAATATATAATTATTTACTTTTTGGTAAAACTTTATCATAATATTTGCTATTTCTTGGTTGACCAGCATATAATCATTAAATTAGGATGTCCAAATAGTATTGGCATTAATCATTTCTTTGACACTGTGAAGATGTTTAATATTTGCTGTTAAAACAAATGACAACATACAGGAATTATTTTTTGAGCAATTGCAGATGACTTTTTAATCCAAAATTCTGAATATTTTTCACTTTATCTCTGCATTCTGGAAATTGAGAGAACATTAAGGTAATTCTAAGACTTTCTTAATAATTGAATAATATCAAAAATAAGGTGGTAGATAGTGCAAGAAGTTAGAGCCATTGTGAATCTTCACACTAGCAAATGAATTGATGATGAAAAAATATCCACCTGTATTATTACAGAAGTCCTAACATTCACAGTCCTTTGATTAATATCTGTCTTTATATTACCATACTATTTGGTACCACTTAAAACTTCTTTGTTTAATCATAGAATATCTATTGTGCCCTGGAAAGTCTTCTCCATCTTCTGACACTTCCATACTCACATCTTGGCTTTGGATATGTAGCTATACTGGTGCTATCACTATGTGTCACATGCTTCCTCACATCCTGAGTGCCTGGGAAACCTCTGTGGGACGCTCCTTTCCATTTCTCGGCCTAAACACCACCATATTGTACTCTGAATCTTACTCATTGTGATGCTATATTTGAACATTTTAATTATTTCATGTGGTTTTGAAGGATTAAGACGTTTAGTAATATAATAATCCAGAATGTACATTCAATCTTATACTAGTACTGCAGAAATAATGCTTATTAATATAAATATCACTCTTGGATAATTTCTTAAAATTTCTAGTAGAGACTATACAACTTTGCGATCATTTATATGTAATTTTTATTTGGTTGGTTGTCTAAAATTTTCCTATATATAACTATGTTTGTATGTTACCTAAGTACGGGTATAAATATAATATATTTTATATCCTCAAATTTTTACCTTTAATGTATTCTTAAAATGTCAAGAGAGTATGTATTGGAAGTTATTAAAAAACACACAGTACACATAATACTACATTTATTAATATTTGAATATAATTTGTTTTTAAATACATGTTAACAAACGTATAATACAATAAATACAATATATAATAAAATATATTAGATAACACAATACAATTCTGTTGGGGAAGTTTATTTCTATTTATGTTTATTTTTATTTTATTTAAAAAACATTTTAAAATGTATTTAACTTTATTATATATGCATTTTTGTGAGGATGTCAGATCCCTGGAACTGGAGTTACACACATTGTGAGCTGCCATGTGGGTGCTGTGAATTGAACCCCATCCCTCTGGAAGAGCAGACAGTGTTCTTAACCACTGAGCCATCTCTCCAGCCCCTCTAGTTATGTTTATAATAATTGCTTTGTACATTGTTGGAGGAATGGTGGCCTAAACCTTGGCAGTTTGGATTATCTACAGGTGTTGGATTTATGTAAATCTGTGATTAAAGTGGTTGCTTTCTCATAATCTGCTCCTGCTTACTACTGTTCTCTGACAGAGCTATCATGGAAGAGCCGAGTTGCTGTGGAGGAATTCTTGTAGTTCCTCTCTCCCACATCTCCAGCAACAAGGAGTTTCCCCCACCATAAAGGTGACAGAGCTGTGCTGTTAAAGGGTTGTGAGATCCTCTCTGGTGTCAAGATCTTCACTGTAAAGGTGATATAGCACAGGTGCTAAAGGGTTATGGGATGAGAGGAGGCTACAGGTTACCTTAATTATGCAAATAGGCCTTTGGATGAAGGGTCAGAGTTTTTGGTATCAGTGAAACATCTAAGGAGTTTCTGTATCAATAAAAACCCCTGAGATCATATCATTGGCGTTCTACTGTCCAGTATGGTGCTTACCATGATAGACGGTTCCTTCTGCTGAGGTCTGGAGGGTTTTGCATTTAAGAAAGTGTCCTTGTCTTTTTGCCCATGCTTACACAGTTGCTAGAAGATACACAATTCTTTTTTTTTTATTTTTTAGCTTTAAAATAATAAAATCTGAAGTTAAGGTTTAAGCATAGTTTATTCTAATGAATGATAATAGAATTTTTTTCTGTTACAAAAGTCAAAGTTTAGACTGAGGAAAAGAAAATAAGACAAATTGCTTTTTATTTCAAATCTTTCCAGTCCTTCTGAATGTCTATTATTTTTAGCACTCTTGAATTCTGGCCATATATTGATATATGTAAACAGATCAGTGTTCATCTTTCTCTGATTGTTTATTGATATATTATGTCATAATAGTCTATCATTATTGTCAGATTAGAGTGCTGTGTTTGCTATGATAGAATTTACAAAGTGGATATTCGTATAGAGACTTTTATAAAATGAAAAGTTTTGAGAGCTTTGTGGCACAGAAATATGGTTATATTTAACAGTATATATTTACTGTTTAAAACAGGCATAATGTAAGGCTGGTATGTGCCCCCTTGGTTGAGCACTTGTCTAGAATTGGTGGATTCCAATTCAGAATTGCACATATATACAAAATGTACAAGATGGTAAATTTACCTTATGTATTTTTCAACCACAACTGAAAATTGAAAACAACAATGAAATAAATATTTCATACAAGAAAACTTCATTTTCAGAGGCCTAGGGGAAACTACAATTGCCTGTGTTCCCACAAAAAAGTGGAAATGACTAGAAATCTCTAGAGTTAGACTCTGTCAAAACAAACAGCCAGAACAATTTCCAAGCCTGATTCTGCCACTTATTCACTGGTGAGCTGTTAGTAAGACAATTAACCTCCTCATACCTCATGTATTTTGTCATATGAAAAGTAGAGATACTTAATGGAACTTTTCCCATAAAATTGTTACAAAGAGTTTTTTTTAAGATACTATTTTCAAACTTCATATACATTCCACAAAATAAATTCACTATAAAGCAGTAATTAGGGGTCTATAATTCTTGCCAAATTTAAAGTCTGTATTTTAGGTGATCTAATGTATTAGAATATAACTAGTAAATATAGAATCACCCCAGTGAACATGGAAGTAGGGAAAATTCTCCAATGCAAATGAATGAGAGTTCTCCATAAGCTGTTGATTTATAAAATGAGATGTCATCAGTTTTCTGAAACTTTAGTCACAGCAAATAAATGATGGTTTCTAATATGAGTCCCCAATTCAAACAGAACACTCTCTGAATTGCAACAGAAGTTTCATCACATATGGCTCCCTCCGCCTAACCTGCTTCAATGAAGATAGCTGCAAGAATTCTAAGGCCAGTAATGACACAGTATCTGTGATTTGTGAGGAGTGTATGGCTATAGTTGCAGACACAAATCAAAACCAGGATTACCCAGATACTCGCTTAAAAGGCTTCACAGTAACTATTAAAGTATTGGAATACCTTCATTCACTCAGTGATGCATATGCCCTCATTCACTTGGTCTTGTATGATTTGGAAATACTTTTTGGTTATTCCTGGAAAGATTACATCCTGAAGATGTAAAGTGAAATATATGATCTCTTCCAAAGTTGCCTTCTAGCATATTAATGTCAAATAGGTGTTAGTTAGCAAAGTAAAAAAAAATCTAGTTTTGCTTTGAAATTACATTATATCCATCAGGCACAATTTATGCATTAACCTTTTTAGTTTTTATTATATTTCAAAAGCCATAGGGTTAGGAATACTGCAATTTAGGACTTAAGATGGAAATAGCAACAGACTTCCAGATGTAGTGTTGATATGATACTACATTTTGAAAATCACTTGTCCTCACTGCATCTTAATAAGCTCTCTTGGCTCACATATTTCAAAGTTTAATTCAAAGCAATTACACTGATATGCAAATGTTGTCTCTATTGCTTTAAGAGTGACATTTAACACACAATTTCATTATAATAGACAACAAAAATGTTTGTGAGCCTCTCTACCTATTCTTAATAATTAAAATGTATGGTTTTTATTCTAAGTGTGTTTGAAAATAAAATGCCCATAAATTTTATTTGTTAAATTTGTTAAATTTGTTAAATACAAACCAGATAATATTTTTATGTACTAAACACCAAGTCCATATCAAGTGTCATTTCTACTTGAAAGGCTGTTATCATTTTCCTCAGTCTTTAGAGAAAATTAGTATTTCAGCTAATAAATTTTATATTTGTGAAAAGTAAATATATGCAGAAAATGAACAAACTAGCATATGTGCATGTGTAGTGTGGGAGATGACACAGTTTTTCAGATTCACTTATGGGGAGATAATCAGAAAGTTATAGTACAATCACCCATTTTTGAGAATAAATGCACCCTATGTAAGCTTGTGTGATAGAATGGTTGCACTGGGGATCCTGACACTTCATTTCTGCCTATGTTCAAATCATTTGCCATGCACTTATACTAAGCATGTTAGCCTACAATGTGATTTATTTAGGCCAAAAGAATAATAGAGGTTTAAATCAATAATTACACACCTCTTCCTGTGGAATAACTTACTGTTGACACAAGGATATACCTAGTATCACCTTGGAGAGTTATATTTCTCACAGAATTGGATTTTAGTGTTTCAAATCATTTATCTGTATCTATCCTTTGCCAGTTAGCAGTTAGTTAACTTCAGGTAGGTCAGTGTGGTGGGGTAGGGTTAAAGCATAGCATATGTTATCATCGCAGGACAAACACTTTAGGAATGTTGTATCAGAATTTGAGCATTATATAAAAAAGAAAATACTTTTAAACTAAAACCCTTAGTCTGGTATCTGGAAAACTATTTGAAGAGCAAATTAATATTAGTAATAAAGAATATTTATTCCATATATCCACTTGATAAATGATAGTTTGAGCAACTGAAGACATAAAACAGATAAAGTTTTGAACTTTAACTTAGTGTTTTATTAAGTAAATTTAAACTTAAACTCTTCAATGGAGCCAGATAGTCTTAATTTCAATAGAAAAATCAGCACTAAAAATGTTTTGACCAAAGTAATAAATTAAAGCACTATTAAAGTTGTAGTACTTGGTCATCAAAATACAGTTAGAATAAAATATGTGAGTTGTAATGAATATATTATTAATTTTACTTAATTTTGACCGCTATGAATATTTCCTGACTACTCTATACCATCTGTATTCCAGGACTTGCACAGTTAACAGTCCATTAAGTGAATTTAGAAACCTGCAAATTTTCCATGTTACAAAACATACAGTTGAATACAACATGTTATTTTCTGAATCATGGGAGAAGTTACAGATCAGATGTTACTGCAAATGCCCTAAAGCATGGTACCTTGGCATTCTGAGTATTTTGAACTGAAGGAGATTGGGAGGACTCAGGAGGAAGATTATTTTTCTGTTTCAACCTGTTGTCTAGACTTTCTTTTTATGAATTAAATGAATAAAAACCAAACTTCCTCTACCCACAGCAATTAATAGTATCTAGAATCTTTCTCCTCAGAACAGGGTTCAACAGCTAAGAATCGTCACTTTAATTATTTTATCCTTTCTCACTTCTTTGAAGAAAATTTTCGTGAAGGATCCAATCATATTGTTACTGATTTTTAAGCACGTGTGAGATTAATTTCCTCAGCCTGCTATGGAATAAGTAGTACTGCAATGAAATATCTCAATGACTATACTTGTTCTGTAAATTTGTTACTATGTACTTGTGCACATGAATATGAATGCTCTGTGTGTGAGAAAAAAGAGAGAGGGAGAAAGAGAGAGAAGGAGAAAGAGATTTTGTTTGCTTCAGTTTCATCTCATTCAGGTGAATAGCTTATCTTCCCAGTGCTTAGCAGTCTTATTGCAGTCCTGTATTCTTAGGAACATTAAACAAAGATCAGGTCAATAATTTACTAAGAGACTTAGAACAAATGTAATTCATATTTCTGCTCTTATGTGACTATTAACATGTCATAACAAATATTTATCTCCACTGAGCTTTTTTTAAAATAAAAGTATAAATACATATTAGTGGTCTTTCTATCCTTTGAGGCTTTTAAAATAAAGGTAAATTTAGCACATTTTTTATATCAATATAGTTTACATATCGTGTTTAATTTACATGTGTATAATCACATAACTTAAATTAGGGAAAATTGAGTTCTCTTATTAAAGTAGGGCAAGTAAAGTGGTTTCATCAATTACTGATTTAAAAGTTATATTTTAATTTATGATAATAATTATATATATTAATACATATATTAATTAATTATATGTGTATATATATGTATATATGTGTGTATACATATATGTAATTATGTGATGCCTTCATATATGTTTATATTGTAGAAAGACCCAATGTTGATAATTAAAATCAGAATGACCTCGGTGTTTAACATTTCTTCGAAGTGGTATTCTGGCTGGCAGACCATGAATCCTCAGAGATCTACCCTTTTCTACCTCATGAATACTAACATCAATTAAAGGCATGTTCCTCCATACCAGTCTCTTATAAGCCTTTCACTGTGTCCTTTATATTATTCTCTACAGTAACTTTATTTTTAATAGAATACCAGGATATATATATATATATATATATATATATATATATATATATATATATATATATATAGCACACTTCACCAACATCTCCCTGATCCTCTTCTATCCACTGCCGTACCTTCTTGTACCCACTATTCTTTACATTTCTATATGAGTGTGGCCCTTTTATAATCTATATGTAAATGACACAATTTATTATTCTCAATACTCAATATATAGTAACAACTCCCTAAATCTTGGTATATGAAGGTATATAAAGTATATCTATAGCTATATCTATCTATCTATCTATATATGTGTGTGTGTGTATGTGTTTGTATTGCTATACTTTGTTTAATAAGTTAAGAATATTTTTAAGAAAAATAAAATATGTGCAACTTGAAGTTGTTTGAACAATTATCACAGAAATTGGCTTTGTCCATCCATCCCTTTAATTATTGTTGAGATACATACATATAGTGTGTTTTCATCAAATCCATTTCACTTTCTCTTCCTTCTAATTTGTCCTCTGTATCCCCTATCACAATTCCCTCCAAATGTTATGTGTCCTTTTAAGTGAAACCTACTATGTCCATTTAGTACAGTCTAAAAATGCATGGGTGGAAAGCTACTTACTGGATCATGGGAAATCTTTCAGGGATCATATCCCTGAGGGAAACTGGCTCTCCATCTCCCAGAAGACATCAATTGCCAGAAGCTCCTTACAAGGGGTTGGACTTCATGAACTTCTTTCCTATCTATGTTAAGATTATGTCTGCCTTGTAAAGGTCCTTTGCATGTAGTCACATCTGCTATAAGTTCATGTGTGCATAACTGTCCTGTTATTTCTGGGAAATACTGTTTTGCTATAGCCATCTATTACCTTTGAGTCTTACAATATATCTTTCTCTGTTTGACAATGTTCTCTGAGCCATGAGAATAGTAGTTGTACTCATTTAGGGCTAAATATATCACAGTCTCTTATTCTCTGACATTGACCAGTGTGGGTCTCTATATTAATTGCCATTCACTGCAAAAATCAAATTCTCTGATGAACGCTGTAGGCTGAACTAATCTATGGTTATAATGATAAGTCTTTTGGGGGGGCTTAATACTCTGTCCATTTTTGCAGAAAATAATAGTAGGTTCTTCTCTAAAGCCTGTGACCTACCAGCCATAGATCCTTGACTTACTCAGTAGTGTTAATAATTAGTTCTGATGTGGAGATGGCCTTAAATCAACACACAAAGTAGTTCTTCACTCCTATAGCATTTTTGCCATAGTGTAGTACTGGGCATGTCTGGCCAAGTAGTCACTGTTGTGGTTTGCAGGCTTTAAAGCAATCCTTTTTCTACTCCAGTATTTCTAATATTATGTAAGCCAGTAGGGATAAGGTTTCCAGGCTGGTACCAGCTTTATTTTTCCACATTCTTAAGCCCCCCGAAATGATCTATGTATGCATGTCTTCAGAAATAGGTTCTTACCATTAAGTGTTAGATGGTAATCAATAACAATGGCAATAGACCATAATGTTTTTTTTTTCCTATGGATCTCACTGACCAACAAGTTGAAAAGAGTTAATGCATACTCGCCACTGGGATTTTTTATCTGACAGCTTATGGTATCTAGGAAGGGCATTGCCATCTTGTTTTAGGGTAACTCACTGAAATCTTTTTATGTGTATGTATTTTAGGAAGTTTCCACATAGCGTTTTCAAAGATCTTAAATGTTTATTACTCCCCCCCTTACTCCTTTTTCTATCGTGTCCTCTTATCTTCCACCCCAGTTAATACTTGCTTCTCCATTTTCCCTTTAAAATATTGTTTTAATTAGAAATAATATACATGTAGGATCAGGTTTCAATGAATATAAAGCCTAGCAGCATCACTAGAATATCTGTGCCTACCCCTGCCAGAAATAAGCTTGTTATTTTCAAACTATATTAACAAAGTATGAAGTAGCAAATGTTTTATGAAGAATGGTTTAGTAGATTGATAATAATAAGTGTTTATCAGTAAAACACGAGGAATTAGAATACCTTTGAAAAACTGAGATTTAAAATATATTAAACCTCACTCTCTGGTGAAAACCAAAATACTACTCAGTGGCAAATAGGAATAAGGTATTCTGGAATCCATCAAGCAGTGCTAGTAGGAATGCAAGCTGGGCAACTCCCTGAAAAATCACTAAAATATACATTTTTCAATGGTGCATCCACACGACTCTCTAGTTTATATCTCAAAGAAAGTCTCAGTCCAACTGTGAGACTGTTCAATGCACTATTGTTTGTGATTATATAAATTTTGAGGCAAATGATGATCCCTCTAGATGAATAAGTAAGTGAGTTCTAGGTTCCGTAAGCTAATTTACCATCTCAAAAAGTAAGGTGGAGCATGATTGAGGAAGGCACCTGATAAAAACATTTTGCCTGAATGTATAAATGTGATCTCCCCACCACACCCCGATAAAAAATATTAATGATAATGTATGTCTAAAACTGTTTAAGTACATGATATGATTAATTAATATAAATATATCTACAAAATAAAAACACAAATTTATATATGAACAACACATTAAAAACATTAAATGCTTTGAATATTGATTATTTCACTGTAGAAAAATTATAGAAATACTATGGAGGATAAAAGGACATACACACACAGACACAGACACACACATATGTATATATATTTGTGTGTGTAAGCAAATGAAAGTACAAAGATAGCCTTGAAAAATGATGATAAACAGCTTGGTAGTACAAAGACATACAATAATGGATGAATTGATGCACGTGTGGGCACATATTTCATCTGACAGAAACTAGTGTATCTAAAATTAAATGTCAGAATGTTGTGCAAACTAAACATGGAAATCCATTTTTATGTAGGCATCATATTCTAGAAATATTTTAATGTATCATTATATTGATTGTAAACATGCAATATTCTGAATATCTTTTTAATACAGAGATTATTAATCTTAAAATAATGTTTTTCCTTTCTGAATTCATGGCTCTGTGAAATCTTTTATTTCTTAATTAAGAAAAGGACCATTGGTGGTGAGGAGGGAGAAAGGTTTTAATGCAGAAGAGATAGTAGAATACAAGAACTATGTAAGGGAAAGGAGTAATAATGATGAGAGAAGTTTAAATGGGAAGAAGTATGAGAGGGCAAGACAAAGAAAAAGGTTAGGGTAGGGATAACAGGGATAACTAACAGTTTCAAACAGTATGTTTGAAAAGGGCCCATGGAAACTTATTATTTTATAAGCTACACACACGCACGCACACACACACACCACACACACACACACACACACACACACACACACACACACACATCAATTTAATTGGATTTACCTGTCCCAGAGGATTATGGTTATTTCAGAAGTCATAGGTTGCAAAATAAAAAGCCTAATGCCAGATGTTGAATACCTCTCCTAAAATTGTTTCTTCTGAGGTATCTTGGAGACACCAAAACAATACAGGTTATCGTTAATGCTCTTTAGTTACCATCGGGACATAATGGCAAGACCTTTTTGCTTAAGATACCATACACATTGGTCATAGGACAGGGAGAAATAAAGTTGGTTTGATCAGGAACTTTCCTTCATAATGACTAGTGTTCATCGTCTTTTCATAGGACATTAGAATGTCCTATGCAGGCTGTATGGGGGAAAAGTTATCAATAGTCTTACTAGCTGTGAACCCCATGAAATACAATAATGACCAGTGTGGCAAGATATGCCATGGGTACAACAGTGCCATGAATACTATAGGAGTAATCAGGCTCTTTATGACTGAATATAAGCCTTACTTCATAACAGAAAAACACATACCTGGTACTGCTAATCTGGCTAAGAACTCATACTTTGGAAGATCATGGGTCCCTGGGTAACACAGTACTAATATTTTCCTAAATGGATATAGTATCAAACTGACCTCTAGATTCATATCTAACTGTAAATTAGTGCAGCTCTCATACTTCATCAAAGACATTTCTTCATATAGTGGATAGATGGTTAACTCAGAAAACACAACTGACCAAAGTATAGAAAATAAGTAATTATAGAGTTCTCAACTAAAAATGGGGTATCTATACTACACCTCTTTCCCAAGGCTCAAGTACCAGCAAAGAAGATGAAATAAAATGCCTGTATGAGTGGGGAATTAGGCATGACCAGGGGAAACAGTGTCTTCTGGATATGTCAGAACTGCTCCACTCATGAATTCAGAGCAGCTGTGTGGTTTCCTGCACAAGATCAAGCCACTCAACATATCATGAATGGTAAGGGGGCTCATGAGCCCTCACTCCTAACTGAGGAGCTATGGAAATTGATGTCTTTTGCTTGTGGAGGCAGTTAGTTTCATTTAAAGGTGTTGCTTCTGGTAGGTAGACCATGCTCCAGTGGATGGTTCCACACCTAGAAATATATGGTGTTGCAGAAGCTTATTATTACTTATATATAAAATTAATGTTCTGTGCACTGTTAAGTGAGGAGCTACCGTAGGTCTTGGTGTTTTGTATTGTTTGCAGGTGTTGGATTTCTGTGGGGGTTGTTTAATTGCTTATTATCTGCATGTGGTATCAGTTTAGCACTTAAGGAGTTCTAAATCAATAAAACACCTGAGCTCAGATGCTCGGGGTTCCATTGGCAGTATGGCACTTGCCATGGTGGTGATTCCCTTTGCTGAGGTCTGGCAGAGTTTGCACATATGAGAACTCCTCCTTGTCATCCTTGCTGAACACACAGCAGCTTACTGCTAAATATGGAAAATACAATTTTGAGTTGACAGTTATTAAAATAAAAGAGGAACACATAATGTTAGAGAAGGGAGAGTGGCAGGGGTGAAAAGAATGAATAAAAAGGGTAGTTGAGATAAATGTAATCAAAATACATTGTATGAAATTGTCAGATAATTAATAGTATTTTAAAGAATTTTAAATAATTAAAAAAAGAATGCTGGTAAATTAGCTTAATAATTTATATTAAACACATTTTAACTTTGGTCATCATGTCGTCATTTATTAACTAGATTTTTCTTTTCTCATACTCCTCCAACCACAATTATTACATTTCTAGCTGTTGCTTGGAGTCTCATGACACAAGTATTTCCTGAGTATATGAGCACACCAAATGAAGACATGAATATGTTCATGGAATTTTATCTAATAATGACAAAAAGGAAGTGTTAAGATACAGATTTCAATTTTCTATTTCTGATATTCCACCTAGAAATTTTGAAATTACCTTCATTTTTCTGTTGTTTTCATGGCATTGATTATTAAAATTGTAGGCTATTAGAGTGTTACTCTAAATTATGTCTGTAGGAGAGAATAGGCCATTCTAGAGTATGTCTTTTTAGCATAAATATTATTTTGAGAAGAATATTTCAGAATCATCAGCACAGAAGGATCTCTGAAACCAGAGATGTTATAATCTTACAGTGCAATTTAAATGTATACTGGAAATCTTCATTATAAAGACAATTACTTTTTCTGTACTAGGAAAAAGTATTACAAAATCACAAGCAATTCTTACTGATGGAGAAGAATAAGTCTTAGTTTTGTTTACCATACTTTAGCTGTCATCCCACATCTAGTCTTCTCTATACTTCATTTCTTTGTTTTTAGTTTACTCCTGAAATCTAAGAAATATTTCTTTCGTATTTATCACTTACATATAAGATATAAACGTTAGAAAACTTCTCTTGGCATTTCTAATTTTCTCTCAATTTTTATGTGTGTATATATGTATTGTGCATGTGTACATCCTTCAGTGCATGTGGGTTGTGTGTGTGTGTGTGTGTGTGTGTTTGTGTGTAAAACCCAGAGAAGTACTCAGGTTTCATCACCAGAAACACTGTATACCTACTTTGCAATGAAGACTACCACTAGCTTGAAGTTTACCACTAGCCTAGACCTGCTGGTCAGTGAGCACCTGATCCTCCTGTCTTTAACATTTTAACACTGAGATTATAGGCAAGCATCAACAAACTAAACATTTTTATGAGGGTTCTGGGAAAAGAATTCAAGTCTTTATGCTCATGAGAGAATCACATTATCAATTAATGTACCCTCAGTTCCCCATTTTTCTCATATTTATCCTTCTTTTGTGTGAGGAACCCCACGTTAAGAACATGGGATAGAGTATTAGAATATTAATTTTTCCTTTTCTCCACTAATACATACTACTTCTATAGAGTAATTGTTTCCCTGAATCCCAAGCTCTAACAAATCATTAAACTTATCTATGTTGTCACCACTTTAATTTATCTTTCAAATTATTATAGTTTTGTAGAAAAAGTAATAGACTGAGATGTTGAAATCTTGATAGTGAATACCATTTGTACTAGTGTAGTGGTCAGTTTGCCAAACCATGTTATTGAGGACTGCATTGCCAATTGTTGGTTGCAGCCTTATGCCACAAGTATTTCTTGGGTGGACTCATACAATATATTAGAAACATAAATATTTTTAGGAAAACTTATTTGATGATAATAAACAAAATGTTTGTCAGAGCTGGTTGTGCAGGCTGTGTGTCCTGGTCTAAGCTTGTCCTAATGTATAAATTATAAATTTTTTCCTCATGTATAAAATACATGAAAATGTTTTTGTTTTAAATGCTTTTAAAATATAAAAGCAATATTATATTGATTCATGACTTTGGTATAAATATCAGAATGAAATGTATATCACAGTAAATGTTTAAAAGCTTTATAAATAATAAAGTTAATTATAAATTAATTTATGATTCAAAATATTATTTATGAAATAGAAGTGCTAATTAAATATTTACATGCTGTTCTTCAGATTCTAGTGAAACCATGTGCAAAAATACTTAAACTATTTCTCCCGGGTCTATCTTGTTGGACTCTGCCTGATCCTCTCCTATATACACTCTTCCTAAATCCCCAAGATATATCCCAAGTCCTAGATCCAGTGCCCCAGCCTACTCTGGCCAATCCTGCCTATGTTGCTACCAACCTCTAGCCTTCTACTTATACATACCCTGCCAGCACCAATATTCAGACCCCTACCACACCTACTTAAATATCCTCACCCAACAAATCCTATACATCCTTCTCGAGGGACAAACCAGTTGATTTCACCTGATCCTCCTCTACTCACACCCAACCCAACCCAACCCAACCCAACTTCCATATCTAGTCATGAACTCTGATTGTTAATTAGGAAACACAGCCAATACACCAGCCCACTCCCTTGTGTTTATCTGACTTTATTTCACCTGAGCTCTATCCAACTTCCAGGCCCAAGTAAACCAGCATATCTATGCCACTGTCTCAGTCTACTCTGTTGATATCAGATAAAGCCTAACAAAAGGAGACCACATCCCAGATATCACTGAAAAAAATACAAAGAATATGAAAGATCAAGGCAGTAGCACCACCCAAATTTACTAGTCCTATAGAAATATTTGCCAATGAAAATTACCTAGATGACCTCCAGGATAAAAAAGTATAGCCTGCTCAGCAAGAGGACAGTCATGAGTGATGCTAGAAATCTATTCATATACCTGAGGCTAATGAAGTCATGTTTCTTGGAAAAGAATTTTCACAACACTACTTTACTAAACCAGCACAATAGCTAACAACATTTTAAATATTTATTTATCCTTATATCTGTAGATAAGTATAGTTCTCACCCCCATCAAGCAAACACTCTCTGTGGCAGACAGAGACAATTACAGAAAACCACAATCAATTAAAATGCAGAGTCATGGATCCTAGTCTTAACTGATAAATCTACAACATAACTCTTGAACCAAAGGCTCAGAAATAATTATCGAAGAGGTGGCTGAAAGATTGTAAGAATCAGACAAACAGTAAGCTCCCTGTGAGATTATGTCTCCTAGAAATGTCAGAGAAGCAATGGGTATGAAGTATTCTTAACATGACTGCCTAAACACTATCAGAACAAGAACAAGACCAATAGACCTGCTAACATGAAAGGGGAAAAGCTCAGAAGGGCTCTCCCCTAGATAAAGAACTATAAGCAACTAAGGAATGCCAAGAGCAGGAGAAATAGTCTTTCTCAGAGAAAAGCACACCAATTGGTTATCTAATATAATATGGCATCCCTGAAAACATATACTTACAATAACATAATATGGACCGAGCATGTTATATTTATATATTTATGAATATATATATACACTTATGCAATATATGTAATAACAATTACAGCAAAAGGAGCCACAAATTTGAAAGAGAGCAAAGGGTACTGGGTATATATGGGAGGGTTTGGAGGAAGAAAGAAAGGGAAAATATTTTAATTATGTTATAATCCCCCGAAATAAAAACAATAGTATTAAAAACTTGTCCTGTTGCCAGGAACAGAGCGTAAGATCAGTAAATAATTAACAATGCCTGAGTAACTTAAAAATTAAGTAAACATAGAAAATTAGAATTGAAGAATTAGAATTTCTCATACTACATATATATTTTGAGTATTTTCATCTTCTGTCATTGACAATATTAACATATTTGAAGTGAAAAAAAAATGTTAGAAGAAAGGATGTGAAAATAACATGGTGTTTTATGATAATAAATCTTGATGATCAACTTGATTAAATTAAGAAACATAGGGCATTAAAGAAGCACAACTTCAAATATGTATGTGAGGGTTTTCCAGCAGAGATTTAACTGAGAATTATGGATGATACCATCCCATTGGCTGGGTTTTCGTACTGAACATAAAAGGAAACAGGAGAAAGCAAGCTGAGCAATAGAAACTTTTTTCAGCTCTATATCTGGAAGAAGATTTGATATCCAGAATATAAAAAGAACATAAAAAACAGTCAAGGAAACAAATAGTCAAATTAAAATGAATGGTCTCTTGGAAGCCTCATCTTTTATGAAAGGAAATGGAGGAAGAGTGGTTCCAGGGGATAGAGGAGTTGAGAGGGAGCTTGGAGGAATGAATAGAGGGCAAAGTATGGTCTGGATATATTTTATCAGAGAAGAATCTACTTTAAATAAAAGTGGATTGGGAAATCTAAACAAAAAGTAGTTCCCATTAGAAGAAATAAAAATGGCTAAGAAATACCTCAAAAAGTGTTGATCATCCTTAGCAATCAGAAAGAATTCAAATTAAAACAACTTTGAGATTTCATTTCACTCTAGTGAGAATGGTCCAGATCAATAAAACAACTGACAAACAAATGCTGGAGAGGAGATGTGGAGAAAGAGGTGCCCCCATTCACTGTTGGTGGGAATGCATTAGAGTACACACTCTGGAAATCATTATGGATAATCTTAACAAACCCAAAAAGAGATCTACCATACTACCTGGCTATTTATCTCCTTGGCATATGCCCAAAGGTTTCAATATTTTACCCCATAAATCCTTTCTCAGCTATGTCCATAGCTGCCCTATTCACTATAGCCAGGAGACAGAAACAACCCAAATGTTCTTCAACAGTTAAATGGATAATGAAAAAAATGTAGAACATATACACTGTGGAATACTATTCAGCTATGAAGAAAAATGAAATCATAAAATTTATAGTAAAATGGATTGACCTAGAAAATATTATATTTTGTGTGGTAACCAAGACTCAGAAAGAACAATGCCCCATGTTCTCACTCATCTGGGGTACCTAGCTCCAAATCCTCAAGTGAAAGTCCAAGTAACTCCCCAAACAATATTGGTTATAGATGTTGCCTCTCAGAGGTTAAGTGAAGGTGGGCCTCTTTGTAAAAGACACTCCACACTTCTGACATGCAACTCAGATGACTCAAGCTGGATCTTACCTGAAACCCTCTTCCCTGTTGTATAGCTTCAGTGGTTCCAGAAAATACTACACAAGCTGCCAAGGGATGAAAGAAATTAAACAGTCCAAGCATGTTGCAGCAATTATGAACTTTGATAATTACCATCATGGCAAGATATACATAAAAGTATAATTAAAGTGACACTCACATGTTGATGGCAACCATCAGTTGTCTAATTGGACTAAGGTAAATTCAACAGGAGGAAAATCATGCTTGGTACTGGAAACCTAGCTAGTTTCCCTGGGCTAGCTAGGTCATGATTCTAAAAAAAAAAAAAAAAAAAAAAAAAAAAAAAAAAAAAAAAAAAAACTCCTACATTTAAATATTACATTCTAAAATTTTAAATACTACATTCTAGATACTAAAATACTAAATATTACATTCTAAAAATACTACATTCTAAATTATATACCTTTATACACGGACAACTATAGTTATCACCCCTCATCAAAGAATCTTCTCTTTACAGGAAATGGAAACCATCACAGACAAACACAACTGCTCACAATGTAGAGATCAATAGATTGTGGGGAATCCAGCCCCAAGATATGCATAAATATCACAGCTCCTACATTTAGGGCTCAGGGAACATCAGAAAAGAAAAGGCTGAAAGATTGTTAGAGCCAGAATATGAGGAAGTCTGCCATGGCAATGTCTCCCCTAGAAATGACTGTATAAACAAGACAAGAATGGCAATGTCAGTAGACATGTTAATATGTTAGGGGGAAATTTTCATGAGGTCCTATTTCTGAATAAAGAACTATGGGCAACCATTAACTGCTGGGAGAAGGAGAATTCACTATTCCCAAGGATAAGCTCCCTTATTGGGTGTCTCATACGTGTGCAAGTGTGTGTGTGTGTGTGTGTGTGTGTATGTTGTGGATCCACCTCCTGGACTGCCCTGTATCCACCCCAGAATCACCTGGATAAGGTCTCTTGTCACCAGCAAGGGAACGACACATATGCTGGCTCCCCCAATATAACACTACCAGGCCATGGTTCCAGCTGCTTTGGTCCAAGCTCTCTCTTTCCTTTTCCTTTCCTCCCCCACCCCGACTCTCTCTTTTTTTCCTCTCTCTCTCTCCCTTTCTACCTCAGCATTCTCTCCTGCCATGCAATGTCTCCCAGTGTTCAGGGTCCTGTTCTCCTCTGTGACTCAGTGTCTCTCTTCCCTCTCCCCTTACCAAAATAAACCTTTAATAGAACTCTACCATGTCTACAGTCCTCTTATATTATTTCAGTGTGTGTGTGTATGTGTCTATGTAATTAGTAAATATATATTTAACAAATATAATCAAAGGAAAAGACTATCAGTTTGATAATGGGATATGAGAGGGGTTGAAGAGAAAGCAGCTGGGAGGGGCTAGAGGAAGGAAATAATGGGGAAGTGATATAACTTAATTTTAACAAAAGCATTTTTAATAAAGAAAGTTGGCTTCTTAGAAATGAAGCTGTGAAAGCTAAAACCAATTCAAACAGAAATAAAGAAAACAACATAAAAAAATCCCTGACCACATATGGTTTATAGTCCTTTGATATTGGTTTGTGTTAGGAATGAGGAAGAGTCTTGTACTGAAGACTAAGGCTAGCGAAGTCCTGAATTGCTGTAAGAGAACTTAATTGACCATTCTTGCAGAATTTTGTTAGATGAGAACACTGGTAGTAATGTGAACAGTGAAGTTCCACCCCAGAAGGTTTTAGAAGAGAATAAGATCTACAGATCACAAATTGTACTAGAAATCATTCATGGTACAATTTTGGAAAGAATGCATCTACATTCTGACTGTCTTGAGAACTTCAATAAAGATGAATTCACAAGCAATGGAATGTTTTTTGATGGAATAAATGTCAAGGCAGTATAACTCTGAAGACTGTAGAATGGTTATTTCTCATTATTCTTATTCAAGTTTACACTGAGAAAGATCAGTAACTAGGGCAGAAAAATGTGTGGTTTGGTTTGGAAAGGAACACTAGACTAGTATGAAATTGTAGGAAAGAGACAGAGATGAACCATCTGTAATTGTTAAAGAGATTAGCACAATTAAGGAGAAATTGCATTTTGCTCCATTTGTATAGAAACGTAAATTCCAGTGAAAGGGGACATAATAAACTACGAATGCTTCTGTAGTTGTGGATTCATGCCAGATGTAGCTGTAGATTCAGGTTCAAAGCCCATTTATTCTTTAGCTAATTCAATCACCAGTTTTAGCCTGGAGCCCTTCAGCATTTCTGCCTCCAAACAATCTATGCTTAAGCTTAGAACTGGAAAGTTTCAGCCCCAGCCTCTGTACAATCAAGAAAGTTTAAGCCTCCACTGCTGACTGAACCATCCTTAATAGCTCTCTGATACACATCCGACTGCTTTCAAGTTCCTGTGAATCCTCACTGCCCCATTCTGCCTGTTGTCATAGTCATTTGAGTCACTGACTGAGCTGACTCTTCTGTCACTCTGAGCAGAGAGCCTGCTTTTCTCTCCTGAGAGCTGGCTATACCCTTACTCTGACTCACTCTGATAACCCTTCCTCTGATTTGTCATTTTGCCTGTCCTTCAGTCTGACTACTCTCAGACATCACTTTCTGCATGACACTGACTCCTTACTGGGCTCTGCTTCCTGTGACTGCTTCCATTCTGTTTTTCTAGCAATTAAAGATATGGACCATATCTGTCTTCTGAATACTGGGATTAAAGATGGTCACTAGCACTGCTTTCTGAATCCTGGGATTAAAGGAATGTCTACATTCCATCCAGACCACACAAGTCTCTGAATGTAGACCCCTGGAATATAGACTCTAGCTTTTACACAGCTATCCTTCTACATGCCTCCAAATGGAAGGGGTTCCCTCCTTAACAACAACTAGGGAAGTGTTATCCTAGTTTCAGAGATTCAGAAGCAACAAAGATGTTACAGAACGCTAGAAAACATATTGAGCTGGCCTGGCAAGTAAAATTAATAGCATGGTTGGCAGAATGCTACATTTCAAGCATAAAAAAAAAGTTACTGAGTCATGAGAGCTTGCAGTAATGTTCCAAAAAGTCACAGTGACTAAAACACATGTGACAGGGTCTGATTACCTGTAAGGAACCCTTGATTGATAGTTACATGGAGCATTGCAAGTGAAGCATAGGTAGCAACGGAGACAACAGACTGTTGTTGATACAAATATTATGTGATGCTTAGAAGATAAAGTTTATGCTTGAAGTGGAGACAGCTCTGCAATAAGGTTGTTTTCTTTAGGCACCATAACTAGATGAATGGAACACCTAATGCCTTTGGAGCTCAGACAATTCTACAACAGGCCAAGACTTCATATATGGGTCTAGCAGTGTTGATACTGCTAAATTTTTGCATTGTTTTGGTTTAATTTTCCCCCATTATGGCTCCATTTTCCCTTTTTTTGACACTCCATGCACCTGGATATTGGAAATAAATAATTTACATTTTAAAAAAAAATTTATAGGTAATATAATATATATGATTCCCATGAGTCAGGAGAGACCTTGGACATTGGACAGATAAAACAATGATGACTGGTCAAAACAGTGAAAACAATAGTGAATTTGAAAATAGAATGAATGCATTTTGCATTATGAGATACTTATGAGTCTTATGAACAAACTAAAAGAAGGAAAAAAAAACACATGATTATCTCACTAGATGCTGAGAAAGCTTTTGACAAATCCAATACCTTTTCATGATAAAAATCTTGGAAAAATTAGGGATACAAGGGCCATACCTAAACATAATAAAGGCAACTTACAGCAAGCATACAGCCAACATCAAATTAAATGGAGAGAAACTCAAATCAATTCCACTAAAATCAGAAACGAGACAAGGCTGTCCACTCTCTCCAAGTCTATCCACACAGTACTTGAAGATCTAGATAGAGCAATAAGATGCAGAAAGAGACCAAGGGCATACAAATTTGATAGGAATAAGTCAAAGTATTATTTACAGATCATATTATAGTATAAATAATCCACCCCAAAAAATCTACCAGGGACCTCCTATAGCTGATAAACAGCTTCAGTAAAGTGACTGGCTACAAGATCAACTCAAAAGAAAGAAAAACGTAGCCCTCCTATATACAAATGACAAATGGACTGAGAAAAAAAATCAGGGAAACAACACTCTTTATAATTGCCCTAAATACTATAAAATATCGTGAGGTGATTCTAACCAATCAAATGAAAGACTTGTATGACAGAAACTTCAAGTCTTTGAAGAAAGAAATTAAAAAAGATCTCAGAAGATGGAAGATCTCCCATCCTTTTGAATCAGTAGGATCAACATATTAAAAATGGCCATCTGACCAAAAACAATCTATAAATTCAATACAACCCCCATTTAAACCTCAATATAATTCTTTACAGACCTTGAAAGGTCAATACTTAACTTCATATGGAAAAATGAAAACTCAGGATAACTAAAATAATCCTGAAAAATAAAATCCTCTGGAGGTATCACCATTCCTGACTTCAAGCTGTACTATAGAGCTATAGTAATAAAAACACATGGTATTGGCATAAAAACAGATACATTAGTCAATGGAACTGAATAGAAGATCCTGATATAAATCCAGTACACACTTATGGACACCTGATTTTCTATAAAGAAGCCAGAAATATACAATGGAAAAAGAAAGCATCTTTTTTCACATGGTGCTGGTCTATTGGATGTCTCATGTAGAATATTGCAAATAGATCCATATGTATCACCCTGCACAAAACCCAAGTCCAAGTGGATCAAAGGCCTCAAAATAAAACCAGATACACTGAACCTGATAGAAGAGAAAGTAGGGAATAATCTGGAATGTACTGACATAGGAGACAACTTCTTGAACAGAACACCAAGAGCACAGGCACTATGATCAGCAATTAACAAATGGAACCTCATGAAAATGAAAAGCTTCTGTAAGGCAAAGGACACCAGCCTACAGGATGGAAAAAATAATTTCACCAACTTCACATCTGATAGAGGGCTAATATGCAAAGTATATAAAGAGCACTGATAGCACAGGCACAAAGATCAACTTAAAAGTTTCTTTAAGGAAAGGACAGCATCAATAGGCCAAATTTCAATCTAAAGAATGAAAAATATTTTCACCAACTCCACATTGGATAGAGGGCTAATATCCAAAATACATAAAGAATCAAGAAACTAGACACCAACAAAACTAATAATCAAATTAAAAAGTAAGGTACACATCTAAACAGAGAATTATCAAAAGAGAAATCTCAAATGGCTGGTACACATTTAAAAAAATGTTGAACATCTTTAGCCATGAGGGGAATGCAAATTAAAACTTCTCTGAGATTCCATTTTATATCTGTCAAAATGGCTAAGATCAGTAACACAAAGGACAGTTCATGCTGGTGAGGATGTGTAACAAGCACTGAATGCAGCACTCCCATTGCTGGTGGGAGTGCCAACTTGTACAGCCACTATAGGAATTAATGTGGTGATTCCTCAGGAAATTGCGAATTGATCTACCTCAAGATCGAACTATAACACTCCTGGGCATAAACTCAATGGACTCTCCATCCTACCACAAGGATATTTGTACAACTCTGTTCATAGTGTTTTTATTCATAATAGCCAGAACTTGGAAACAACCCAGATCCCCTCAACTGAAGAATGGATGAAGAAAATGTGGTACATATGCACAATGGAGTATAACTCAGCTATTAAAAAATGAAATCATGAAATTTGTAGGCAAATGGATGGAAGTAGAAAAAATTATCCTGAGCAAGGTAACCTAAACACAGAAAACAAACATGGCATGCGCTCACTTATAAGTGTATATTAGTTGTTAAGCATAGAACAGTGGTACTACTATCCACAGACACAGAGATACTATGTCTCCATAGGATGGCTCCAGTTGTGACGCATGGATCTCTCTAGGAAGGGGAAATAGAAAAGACTTTGCAGGTGGACTGCAGAAGGTTGGCAATTGAAATGGGAGGGACCAGATTGGGGGAGAGGAATGGAGGGAGAGGATATAAGGAGAGTTGAGCAGAATAGGAGGACATTTAGGTGGAGCAGGATACCTAGTGCAGTGGGAACTTCATGGAATCTATGAGGGTGACCATAACAAGGTCCTAATTAAATGGGGATAGGGAGGCTGAACAGACCATCTCCTTTAACCCAGCAAGGCTTCCAGTTTTGGAACTGGGGTACCATCTGAGCCAGAAAAACTTTGACCTATACTTATCCTGCCTGCAGGATCTCCTGGGACATTGTAAGGAGGGGCAGAGTCACAGGCCAAAGGAGGGCGCCCTTGCCTGACAGAGCAGGGCTAGCCAGGAATTGGAGACTGGGTAGCCTGGATACAATTCCTAATGATATTCTGCCGAGTTCATAGATCTGTGCCTTGCCTAATCTTTATCAGAGCAGCTTTCTTAGGAAGCTAATGAGAGAAGATATAGAAGCCCAGGGCTAAGCATCATGTGGAGCTCAGGGAACCTCACAGAAGAGACGAAAGATGTATTTTCAGGGATCTGAGACTTGGAGGACACTAGGAGAACAAACCTCATGAAGTCAACTGATCAGAACTCTTAGGGGATCACAGAGACTGAAGTGGTAGACACAGAGTCCCCATGGGCCCCACATATATCTTATAGTTGTCTGGTTTGGTGTTCCTTTAGAAATTCTACAAATTTTCTCCTACTGTGTTGTCTTGTCCAGCCTTGATGTAAAGGTTCATCCTCGGCCTTCCCGCCGTTTTCCATCTTGTTATGCCCTGATGGTGTAATAACCCTGGGAGGACTGCTCTCTTCTGAGGGGAAGTGGAGGTGGTAGTGGATCTGAGGGAGGGTAGATGCAGTAGCTGGGAGGAGCAGTTTTGGGGAGAATAGGGTCTGGATGTATTATACAAGAGTAGAAAAAAAATAAAGGAAATAAAAAAATAAGATGATGTGTTCAAATATCATGATGAGGGCTGGAAAAAAAAGCTTAATTATTAAATGCTAAGGTTCAAAACCAAACTTGAAGATTTTAAGTTGAAAAAGGGTCCACGTGGACTTCTTAATTTCGAATGTCAATTGTATTGATAAACACCTGGGGAATTAAGGAGGATACATTTGGCCAAGTCTATGAAGGTGATTCCAGAAATATTTAACTAAGAAAGGAAAACCACTTCAATTGTTGAAAGCACAATCCTATGTAATGGGGTCCTGCACTGAATAAACTTTTTTTAAAGAAAAATGAGCCAAACACTGGCACTTATCATTTGCTACTTCCTGGTCAGTGTTAGGAACAAAGCCATGTCTTGCAATTGTCTGAAATGTAAGCTAAAATAAGCATTCATCCTTTAAATTGCATTTAATCAGGACAAGTAAAGAAATTTGTACACATGTTAATTTCTTGTCTGCAGTTATATTTTAATATTGTCCTGATTAGTATTTTGTCATTTTGACACGGGCAAGAGTTTCTGGGAAGAGGAACTTCAACTGAGAATATACTTCCATCAGATTAAATTTAGACATGAATATAGAGCATTTTATTTTTCATTAATGATTGAGGTGGGAATGCCCAGCCAGTTGTGGGTTGTACCACACTTGGGAAGCTAGTCCTGTGTTGTATAAAACAGCAAGCTGAACAGACCATGGAGAGCAAACTAGAAACCAGTGTTCCTCCTTGGTCTCTGCTTAAGTTCCTGCCTCAATTCCTTCCCTGCCTTCCCTTCATGTTACATTACAATTATAAGCTGAAATAAAGTTTTTCCTCCATAAATTGCTTCTTGTCATGGAGAAGTTTATCACAGCAATAGAAACATAGCTAGAACAAATATACACTAATTTGAATAATTTGTAAAGAGTAGGCATTATTAGAATTATAATTCAAAAGGCTTGGAATTTCATGTTGTGTCATGTGTGAAAAGACAAGTTAGTACTCTCAAAACATGCCTCACAGTACAGGAGAAAATTGGACTGAACCCGTACTTTTCATCTGAAACAGCATTAATCCTTTCATAGTATTCAGAAACCCATTGGCCGTCTAAACATACAGACGGACCCATTCCTTCATATTTTCTTTTTTACAGTATAAATCAAATTTCAGTATGTGTTAAAATTTGCATATTTGTAAATATACAAAAATCAAAAGTTATAGGGTAAAGGAGAATTTCTCCTAGATTTTCAAAGAAGTCCTGAGAGAAAAAGACAATGTATGGTAGAGTCAGAATTCCTTTGGTTACCCTTTTAAAAGATAATATGTGCACTTAAGAGATAAAGTTAACACTGCAATAGAAATCCCAGAATGCTACAGATGACAGGAAAGTAGAATATCTGCTGAAAACACCACAGACAATGGATCACAACACCATAAGAGACAAGTCATTTGGATAGAAATTGGCAAAATCACAGGAACAGAGGTTCCCAAACCTAATGGAATACATAAAATGATGTGTGTCAGATGCTCTAGCCATAGATTCAGGGTATAAGGCTTTTTATTATTTAGTTAAGTCAATCACCAGTCCTCGAGCCCTGGAGCTTTTCAGATTCCAGACAATCTAAAATGTTTAAACCTAGAACTGGAAGGCTTCAGCCTCAGTCTCTGTACAATCTAGAATGTTTAAGCCTCTGAGACTGACTGCTGACTGAACCACTTTGACTGGCTCCTTCTGAACTCAGAGCTGTATTGATCAAAGCTGCTGGTTCAAACTAACCTTCTGAGCCTGATGACTTTCTGACAAAACTCTTCTGACTCTGGCTGACTCCCACAACTTCTCTGACTGAACTACTCAGCTTGGCTCCAGTGTGACTCACACTTATCTGATACTCACTTTTTCTGTCAATTTGCCTTTTAGTCTCTCTCCAGACTTCTCAAATTGGTCAGACTGTTTCAGACTGCTTCTGTGTCATTGTCTCTATGTTTTTCCCATAGCCTGCCTATTTCTGAATGCTTGACTTTCTGAGCTGAGAGCCTGTTTTTATGTTGTGGGAGCTGGGTGTTTCCTTACTCCAACTCATTCTGCCAACTCTTCCTCTGATTCATCACTTTGCTTGCCCTTCACTTTGATTCATCTCAGAAGTCACTTCCTGTCTGACACTGAGTCCTTCTGAGCTCTGCTTCCTGTCTACTAAGTGCTGTAATTAAAGATGAGAATCATCACTGTTTTCTGAATACTGGGATTAAAGTTGTGTACCAACATTCATTCTACACTAGATCAACCATGCTGCCAGATTAAAAGATCAAATATTCCTCCGCAGATAAAAGGGAGAGTATAGTAGATAACAAGGGAAAGCACATCCAGAGGCAAAGACACCTGGAGAGTCCAGAGTGGAGGTGACCAGACTGAGCTGCTGGGCCATGTGAGGAGAGTGGGGAGGGGAGATGGGAGAAAAGAGAAAGAGGGAAACCTGGATAGTAAGAGTCCTGGAGGTAAAAAGAGAAGGGGGTAACCAAAATGGCAGGATTATATAGGGAAGAGCAGGCCAGCGCCCCAGGCTGGAGAGTTCAGATAAGGGGATGGGGTATAACCCTGTCACAAGCAGGCACAGAGGGATGCTGAGAGAACCTAGTAACCAGGTCCACTTTGATATATTAAATATCATATCAGCTAGCAGTTTGTCCTGAGCTTGAGACCTAACATATATTTGTGTAGATGCATAGAATGTTAGGAATTTTGAGCATTCTTGGTTGCCTACAAACTGAGATGGAATTCATTCTCTTAGGGGTCAGCTTCACAAGGATATGGCCAAGCAAGCATATATTTATTGATGCTTTGAAATTTTTACATATTAAACTTTATAAAAAATCAAATTTTACAATTTGTAAAACAGTTTGAGTAATGTTTAGAAATCATAGGCGTTATATATGTATCTATTTTTAAGGATTTTTAATTTATTTTATGTGTATAACCATATGAGCTTGCACATATTTATGTGTATCATGTATCTTCCGGGTGCCCACAGAAGTCAGAAGAAGACATAAGATACCTTAGGACAGGAGTGATGGATATTTGTGAGCCACCATGTAGGTTCTCTGAATCAAGCCCATGTCCTCTTCTAGTACTCTTAACCACTGAGCCTTCTCTCCAGCCCATGTATCTATTTCATTTATTTATTTATTTATTGATTGATTGATTGATTGATTGATTGATTTATATGTATCTGTTTTAAAAACTAAAATAAAAACAATATTCTCAAAAATTATTGTTTTAAGGAGACAATTGCTTTGTAAATATGTTGTATATTCTTGGCCCCCAAAGCCAGTATTTATGTGAATTATTTTGTTTAGGTATACTAAACTCTAAGTATGGACTGTCAGGAGGAAATGTATGATGACAAGTTTTAAAAAAATACATTCAGAAAATAGTTTTACACACTTGATTGATTTATAACGTGATGTATATTTTTATCCCAAAGAGATAACATTTATGTGAGTTACTTTCTTCAGTTATACTAAAACCTGATATGGACTGTCAGGAGGAAATATACATTGACAGGTTTACCCTGTCATGGTGATTTATATATAGAATTTATCCTTGTCACATTTTGCCAGAGTATCAGCTTAAGATCAAAGATGACATATACACAGTGAGAACAATATGTCATGATCAATTGACAAAACTTATACTTATTTATGGAATCTTTACATGGTACCAGATGCTAGAGAACATCAATAACAACAGATTGTCCTTGTGATCAAGCTTTTTAAGTCTAATCAGGTGAATTCTTCTAAATATTCAAATACTTAACAAAACAATGTGTACTGCATTGCAGCCTTAAGAAAATATAAAAGTTCAAAAAGCTATGACAGATTGTAAATGAACCTTTCACATGCATAAAAGTATCTTAGAGTAAGTAGGTAGTATTTGAAATAACCTTTGACTATAAAGATGAAAATTAGAGACATTTCAGGCATGGTACTCATGATACCTAAGAAAGGAAACTGAAATATCCAAATATATGAAATTAAAGAGAATCCTTTGACAGAAATAGAAACATTGCATTTACAGTTATAGTGAGAGAAAAATGAAATGTTCAATATAGCTTTTAGGTCATATCCCAGTGTGATGGAAGTTGTGCATAATTCTGTAGTAGGTAATGATTTCTGAAAAGGTAGTCATGTCATCAAGCCTACTTTTGAGGAAAATTTATTTAGTTGTGAGATACTAGTCAAATAGAATAGAGGTAAGACTAAAGGGAGGGATCACAGTTAAAATCTTAACAAGGGGTCTTAAATTAGAAATAATGAGGGCTTTGATTATAATAGTGAGAATGAACTAAAAACTGGAAATGGTTGTGAAAAGCAGAGGGTAAAGCAGGATTACATGATTTAGCCAATACTGGGGAAGGAAGGTTGGAACCCATAATGTCTGGCTTCCTGCTTGGATGACTAGGGAATGTGGTATCAGAATAGAAACAGGAAATTGGACTGCTGATGTGTTCTGGCCTTTGGATGAATTTAGGATGCTAGATTTCTGAGGGTGACTGGTTGAAACATGTTTTTGAAAATGATTGCTGAAGTTCTCGAGAGAGACAAAGAAAGTGATACTTGGAAGTTTTAGTGTAAAGTGATCATAGTGTGAAGGAAGGAGAGCTCATTTCATGGTAGGAGCTCATCTTACCTAAGTTGCTGTCCTTTTCCCATATCTGTTAAACTTTCTTTCCTCTGTTTGTCTTTCTACAGTTTGAGCTCCAAGTCACTGACATCTTGAATTAGACATTCCTCTTTTTATCATTCACTTAGAAATATAATTTTCCCTGAGCTTTATTTCTTTCCCTTTGAGCTAAGTTCTTAGGAGACTATCCTAGAGTAATTGTAGTCTGTCTTTCTCACAAAAGCTCTTGGCTCATTTTAAAATGCTATAAATCATTGCTCAGCCTACTTTTCTAGTAAAACAGAGTATATAAGTGGTGCTTAGAGGCAATGAGCTATCTCTGGGTTTAGTTTTGTTGTGCTTCTTAGTAGACTTATTTTTTTCAAAAACATAAATACATTCAATGAATAGTCCAAACAAAACTTGCCGAAGTTCTCATCAGACATACAGAATTCAACTAAAAAGCTCTGACAGACATCAATCTGATCTCCCTATAGAAAGATGCTTGGAATTGTATCTCTGACTTGTCACATTTATCTTTTCCAGTGTTTCTATATTCTTATGGTCTATTTGAAACACTAGTTCATGTGAAACATTTTGATTTCTCTGTCTTTGCCCTAATAACTTGAAGGAAAAAAAATTCCTCAGTCTTTACACTGTGATTGTTTTAAATAATTTTAGTTGAAATGAATTTTAATACACACCAGAAGTAACTCACAGCCAGCATGTCACCACTGATGTCTATTAATATGTAACTCTCTCTGGAAAAATAGAAAGTTTCCCTTTTGTTGCTATTACATTTTAATTAATCGTAGTTTACTATTATGCCAGCAGGATCACTTAGCTCTTACATAAATCATGTTTGGGGGGCTGTTTTTTAATCTTCATGTGAGTAATTGCTCATAATATATAATTTATATTTTGGTCATGACCTAGCGATATTCCTTCACTTTTTATACTAAGTTGCTAAAGGTCTGGGAAAAAGTGGGGTGGGGAAGATTCATAGAAACCTTTTAGATAAAAAATTATTTCAATGAAAAATGAAGCCATTGCTTTATTCAAATTGTATTATGTGAAATAATATTCTTTTAATATTAAGGACCTAGAATTTTGGAGTTTTGTTTTGATGTGTATGTGTTTGCTATATATGTTTATGTGTGTATGTGTGTACACTTCTGTGAGGGTTTGTGCGGGTGTTCTCATATGCATGCACTTGTACACATATACATATATGAGTGGAGGCAATATGTAGAGGCTGGATATCTTTCTTAGTCATGCTATACCATCTATTTTGAGATAGATTCATTCACTAAACCTGGAGCTAAGTGATTCAGCTAGGCTTGCTGGCCAGTGAGCTCTAGAGATCTATTTGTCCATGCCTCCCCAGTCCTGGGATTACAGATGCATGATACAAGACCTTGAGTTTATATGAGTGTTGGGAATTCAAACTCAGGTTCTCATGCTTATCCAACAATCCTTTTACCAACTTTACCACCTCTCTTATCCAAAAAATAAGAATGGTTGGATTTAAATATTATTCTAGCACTTATAATTTATCTATCCTCTCTGAGTATATTTCAAGTGTATTAAATACTTATGGATAGTTATGCCTTCTTCCTGTGAATATTGTGAAAGTTTGGAAGATGTCATGCATGAAACACTTAGAATTTTATATGGTATATAAATTTTTAGTTTTTGTTTTTTCTAAAAGTTTGATTGCAGAGTAAAAAATACCATCTTATGCTCTTTGCTTTCATTATCGTATTAGAAAAACATCATAAACACTGCTCTTGAAAAGAAGTTTCTCATGTGTATTTTAAGTATTCTGATTTTTTCTGAAACTGAACTTGATTATTCTACATTGTTTCTTCATAGCAGCACCTACACTTGTTCATTTCAAAAGATGTAGCTTAGAAATCTATGTTCTTTACAGTTGTACATTTACGCTACTATCATCTGTGGCCCTCAACATCCATACTTGTTTATAAAGATTATTCCCTTGCCATGATTCACCCTAAGTAAAGAAATGAAATGAGATGGTGAACACTCTGAACTTATCCTTTGTTCATTCTCATGAGCAATATTTAAAACACTTTTAAAACAATAAAGATAATTTTATTTCAAGAAAAGTGATAGCACAGGTTATGGAGGGATCTGCTATCAAGACTGATGGTAGGCTACGTGAATCAGGGTATCCAAAGGCTTAGATATGCTATGAAATCTGTGCCTTCAGTTTTTAATTTTCTTGTATTCTTTCATTTCAACATGTTCAAATTATTTTACTTCAAATGAGTTAGTAATTTCTGAAGACAGATATAAGAATGTCTATATGCATTTTATAGTCATATGTCATTTACTGAAATCATATTTTTTAATTGCTGGCAGATAGCTCCAGTATCTATAGTTTCATTAAGATAGTGATAGATGTTCTTAGCTCTTATTCATAATTTTTTCAGGTCTCTCTCTCTTTTCTCATGATTTTTTTTTGCTTTATCTTGATTTAAATGAAATGATAATTTCTTTGGAAAATTATTTGTGGTGATTCTCTGTGGTCTTGGATGAAGGGGAACTCTTGTAGGGAATATTTCTATTAGCCTAAGCAGGAGCCTAAGGTGTAACCACTCTGGGGTAAATTAAATTAAATTCATAGCTTGAGGTTTGGTGGTCTATTCGAGTAATAAGAATTTGTGCTATGAATCTAACTTAAAGATATGTATGAGGTGGAGAGGGTCAGGTTTAGTTGTATTTCATCATTTCCTTCTGAAGGATGTAGCCCTTAGCTTTACTAGATAGAGATCCTTTTAATTTAAGATTTAACTAGGCCCTATTCCCTTGCCTGCTTAACCCTTCTCTAGCCCTGGATTACCATTATGCTGAGTCAGTTCATGCCACTGGCATTCAAACATCAGTAAATATTTCCAAGGAAACTGTTTTCAGTGGGTCATTTGACTCTGAAGTCTGTCTTTAGAAGAAAATTAAATAAAAATTCAGCAAAAGAATCTCTCTCTTTGAAATTATTGGATAATATATGATATTAGCATGGAATGTTTCCTAATCTTTAGTGGGAGGGTTTATATAAATAAACTTAGCTTAGAGTATTAGTATAAATGGAAGTTTTTTTGTTATTTCTATTTGTGAACTTTCACTATCATATTCCCTATTTAACACCAGATTTCTTGACATAATTCTCTTTGACCCTATTATCTTTCTATTTATCTGTCATATGTCTTAATAAAAGAATCAAAGGATTATATTTTCTACTGCTACTCAGGTATCAAACTCTTTTAAGTGAATGGTAGCAATTGACATAAAGTGCTTCATCATTTACTCAGGTTGCAGTTTCCTTGGATATTAGTTTATTTCTTAGAATGGTCACCACATATATTGATATTTAGTCTGTATTGGCATGCTGATAAGTAACTCATGCTAGATGGTAGCAACTTCCATTTTTAGATATAGTTTTATCTCCTGTTTTTATGGTGCTAGGTGTACAAACATATTTCTTTTAGAAACAATGAAAATGAAAACATTAAAACATTTTTTGCAATAGGTATTCGAAAGTAAGATAGCTTTCATCTAAAATTAAGTGAAAAGAATGATCAACCCTTTGGGTAGAAGATGTTTCTTTCTTTAATTGGACCCCAATTATATAGTAGATATGAATTGTTATTATCAATATTTTAAAACAGATTAGATGTTTCTTTATCTTTCAAGTGGATTAGGTCTGAAATACAAATTACAGAGCTAGCATGGAAACCATATGGTGTACTAAAGACCCAGCTCTTTGTAATCCTGTTATATTACTTAAGTATAGATTTCTTACCATAAGGGTGGTGTTTCAAGAAGGAAACATAGAAAGGAGAAAAGGAAAAGGGCTAACTCAGTGCTTGCAAACTAAATGTTCCACCCCAGTATGTCAAGCTACCTCTCTTATAAAAAAGAAAAGATATACAAAAAAAGCAAAAAAAAAAAATTAGTTAGCTCATTTGACCATAAGGATTTAGTTAAGCATCAGCATGTTACTAATGCATGTGATAAAAGACAGACTAACTGAAATGAAGGGCACCAAAGGTCACAGAAGCCTGAAAAATTTTTGTACCCTTTTTAATGACCAGAGGAAATAGAACAGATAAGAGAGGTGGAAATACCAAAGTAGGGACAGGGATAAAAGCAGTACACTGGAAGAACATGGAAAAGAAATGAAAAGACAGAGAGAAATAGCTTAAATATTGATGACATCAAGTGAACATCTGGATTTATTTGTAACTGAGAACAGTTATAGTCCTACTCAACAAAGGCTTGGTTGCTGAGTCAATGCATATTTTACAAACTATTTGAGGTACATGTCTGTAACTTGACCCTCAGAGGATTGTAATGCAGAATATGTGAGTTTAAAAAAATCAACATTTAAAATAAGAGTTTTTCCTTTAGTCAATTAAAAGCAAATGTTTAATGATCTTGTAAAGCAAGGTCATAATGTTATCTGCAAAATCCTCTCAGAAATGTAAGAGTCAAAACTTTTAACACATTTAGCTTCATTATGAATAGCACATTTAGTGTTTAATATCTTCTTCAGCTATATATGTGATTGTGCATGCATGAGCATATCTATGAATGATATTTCCCATATAAAAATAAAGGTTAAAATTATCTAAAAATAAATTCATGTGGCTGTCATTCATTTTATAGTTAGCTTAGCCAAGGATTTATTCATTCAATTAATAGGCCATTTATTCAAGCATCTAAAGATACGAATTCCTTTAACTGCGGAAATGTTTCTTTTTTTTTACTAAGCTGTGATCCCTCTGTCCTTAAGATGCTTAGTCCAGAGGAACAGATATATCAAGCAACAACATTAACATTTTAATGTAATTAATAACAATTATAATAATTAGCCTTAGTGAATGATTTGGGGCACTGTTTTAAGCCTTTGTGTATAACATTTTATTTAATCCAGAAAAAATCCTATGACTCATATCTGATTATCAATACTTTCATTATGTAGATGAGCACATTGAGGTTAATTGAAGTTAAATTAAATCTACAAGGTCACACAGATAAAAACCATGAACTCAAGAGTTATGAACTACAATCATTTCTTGAAGACAGTAGTATAATCCCTTACTGCTTTTAACTTTCATTTAAAGTAGGGAATACTTATCTTTTTGTCCCTTTGGATTAGAATGTAATCTTATAAACTTCTATTCTTTTGTAATTTAGACAACACTTTAAGATAAAATAGTACATAGCTTACAAATTCAATTTAATTTTAATCTTCAAAATCTATATTAATATAGGATAGCAAGATGGCTCACTGGGTATAGGTGCTCACTGGCAAGTCTGATAACCTGAGTTCTATTCCCAGGCCCCACATGGTGGAGGGAAAAAGCAGAATTTCATAGGTTTTATTCTGACTTCCACATATTCACCATGTTATTCATACCCCTTCCCCTATATAGGTGCACACACACACGCATGCACACATACACACACACACACACACACACACACACACTCACACACACAAACACTATAAATAAATAAATGTGAAGATAGATCTAGTGTACTGCCATATAATAATATATAATAATGTTAAAATATACATAATTATTGGGGCATATATTTCATAAATATAGACAAATTTATTCCATTTTCTTTTCTAAAGATTTTAAAAATTGTATGTATTTGTGTGTTCATGTAGAGGGTTTTTCACATCAATGCAGAGCTTATGAAAGCCAGAAAGGAGAATCAGATTTCCTGGAACTGGAACTAGAACTAGAGCATTAGGCAGTTGTAAACTGCCAATGTGGTACTGAAAACTAAAGTTTGGTCTGTTGCAAGAACAGCATGTGCACTTAACTACTGAGCCATTTCTCTAGCCCTTCTTTTATTATCTTTAGGTAGTATAATACAATTTCCAAAGCCATTTTATAATAAAATAGTATGTTTATTAAGAGTATGTTTTAATTGTAAGCATTCAGAATATGATACCCCAAATGATATCTTGCCATGCTGAGTACTTCCAACTAAAGGAGATTGGAAAGGTCTCAGGAGCAAGGGCTTTAATATTCTACCACTCTCCTTCCTTTTGTCTCCTCGTTTCCCCAATAATGTAGCATACTAACTAAAATATATCTCCCAATCACATCCCTACATTCCTTTTCATTCTTCAGTGAGCCAAAATATAAAAATTTAGTTATTCCTGTGTATTTGAGTCTTCATTCCAGAAATATATATTATACAATTTTTGATTTTTATTCTTTCTCTTTTTGATCTGTTTCTGTAAAGATATTGACTATAACCCTTGCTATTGTAAGGAAAATATATGGTGGTTTTTATCCATATGGCAGGTACATTGCATATTTCAAAACATTAATATTCTTCTGAATATATTTTAAAAAAGAAGACAAAGTTATGCATAAAACATCAAAATGTGGAATATGAGTATGTATATACATATATGAGCAATTGATAATGAAGGCCAGGTTTACAAAATAAGAACTAAGGCCATAATTAGCTGTATTTTCATAATGATGTAAGAAGCCTATTTGTATGTTTTAGTGTTTTAGTTACTGTCCTATTGATGTGAAGATACACCATGACCAAGTCAATTTTTATTTTAAAGAAAAGAATTTATCTGGGTGGTGGTGGTGTATACTTTTAGTCCCAGCTTTGGAAGGCAGAGGCAGGTGGAACTCTGAGTTCTAGAGTTCTAGGCCAGCCTGGTCTACTGAGTGAGTTCCAAGACAGACACAATTACAACAGGGAAACCCCATCCCGAAAAACCAGAATAAATAATTTAAATAAATAGATAAATAAATAAGTAAGTAAAAGCACTTAACTGGGAATTTGCTTACAATTTCAGAAAGTTAGTCCATGATTATCATGGAGGGAAGTGTGGCAGCAGGCAGGCAGGTATAGTGATGAAGAAGTTGTTGAGAGATTTATATCAGGATCTGCAGCACCATACAGAGAGAGAGAGAATAGAAAGAGAGGGGTGTGTGACAGACACACAGAGAATGGCAAAGATAGACACAGCTACAAAGAGAGACAGACACAGAAAGAGACAGAGACAGAGAGACAGATTGAGCCTAACATGGGCTTTGAAACCTCAAAGCCCACTTCCAGTGACACCCTTTCTCCAAGAAAGCCATACCTCCTAATAATTTCTAAGCAGTCCACCAATTGGTGACTAAGCATTCAAATATAGGAGCCATGGTACCTGCATGATATCCGAGTGCCTGCAGAACATCTGTCAGCCTGTGGGATGACTGAGTGCCTGAGGCTGCAGTTTTTAAAAAGTTTTAAAAAGAACCCCACTGCTTTGCACTGAGACTATAGGATTGTTTCTCTAAAGGTTAAGAAACAAGTAAGGGTAAAAATAAAGCTTAATTTGAAAAGAGAGAGCCTAAACTCAGAATGCATAAGTGGGTCCCCATTCTTGGAAAGAACTTCCTAGGAATGCATTTTACCAGAGTCATCACAGAAAGATTATTATAGCTTTGGACCAAAGGTAACACACTGAGCTGACAGCAGAATATGGTGGCATCATTCACATAGAACCCTGTAGTCCTAAAAGATGCAGGAGCAGTCATGGACTCTTGCACCACAGTTCCAGAGAACTGCTACCTACTTTTAAGTTCCTTCACCTCCATTTCTGTAATCTAGGTAATCTCTCATAAGCATGGCCAGAGGTTTATCTCCTGGGTGATTCTAGATGATGTCAAGTTGGCAATCAAAATAACCTATCAAAGCATCTATGTCTGTCTTGAATGAATTGCAGACTGTTGTCCTTGTTGAGTTCCTGTGTAGGTAGTCTGTTGGTATAGCTTCTGACATTTGTAGGAGTCATAATCTAACAGAAAATACCCTGTTTCTCTGGTTCTTAGAATCTATTGGCACCTTATTCCTTCATGATCTCTGAGCGCAAGGTGTAGCAGCTGAATTGTAGGTATATCTATTAGGACTGGGCTCCAAAGCTCTGCATTTTAATTTATTATAGAAAGTCATTATATAATTTATTTTTATTTTATAATTTAATTAGAAAATTAGAATGCTTCTTGTATTTATAGCAATGAAGTTTTCTAACAGATATTATTCAGACAGCAAATTTTAAAGGTTAGAACATTAATCAGAAAACCTTATTTACACAAAAATTGTTTAAAATAGATTTCTCTCGTATGTACTTTGAATCATGGACTACTTTGTCCCTTCTATTCGTAGGCAAATATCTTCATATAATTGACATGAATTCCTTTTCTAAGACCCTCTCTAAAGTGTACATATAGTTGCCCAATAAAATATAGAATGGTATCTCATAGAATTCTAGATTATTATTAATTCAAGCCTAGAAAGGGTTAAATGGAGTAGAAGGTAGGATGTCAGGGATGAATATAGGGAAGGCTAATTCACATGAAATGTCTGATGAGTTGTATTTCTGAAAACTACTACAGCTTCTTAAAATTAAAACAAATACATAGATAAAAAGAGCTTAAACGTAGTTGCCATAATGGGGCAAAAATGCCCACAACAACTTCACAGGCTAATAAATAAAAAGCTCAGTTTCTTCTTTTGAAGTTGCTGGCCACTGAAGTTCCATAGATCTCTTCCCATGCAACATTACAAGCTTCTGCCATTATGCTTGGTTATATTCTAGGACAGTGGTTCTTAACCTTCCTGATGCTGTGATCCTTTATTTAATATAGTATCTCATGTTGTCGTATTCTCAACCATAAAATGTTTTTGTTGCTACTTCCTAACTGTAGTTTTCCTACTGTTATGTATACTAATGGAATGTAAATATCTGATATATAGGTTATATTTGGTGATCCCTGTGAAAGAGTTGTTTAACCCTCAAAGGCAACCCACAGGTGGAGAACCGCTGCTCTAGGAATTGATGATAAGGCCCTACTGTTAAAGATATCACCTAATTTAATCCTAGAATATAGAGAACTAGTATTGACTTAGAAATTTCATCTAGTTAGCTTTTCATAGTGTTTGAAGGTGCTATGCATGTTATTAGAGGAGAAAAATAACCATCCTCAGTCTCAACAAGCTGAGAACCCTGAGAACTACAATAATAAGTAACTTGACATTATATGCCCACTGATGCAATAGTAGCATGAACATTATATGAGTAACTAACCACTGAGGCAAGGTAGGTTATAGGCCCTGGAGCAGAACCTACTACAATAACGATACTCAATGGACATAGGAGTAAATTTACTCCTAAAGACTTAACATGAGATCATCAATCAATAAAAAACAAAAGTTCATATAATGTTAATTCTATTTTAATTTTTTGATTCACTTCTTATAGGCTGGCCAACCCCTCATTTCTTAAAAGTCATTGTGCATTAGGAAATTGAAATAAATGTAAATATTTTAATCATTGCAATGTAGTATTCAAAAATAAGGAAAAGAAGAGATATATGAAGGTGTGGGGAAAAGAAGCATATTTTCTTATGTGTGTGTGTGTATTTGTTAAGTACAAAATCACATTAATTCAGAAAATAAGTAAATACATTGATTTTAAGTATCCTAAAGAGCCATTAACCTATATTTCAAAAACAAATATGGAATTCAGATGTTGAAAAATGTTTTAAAATGTTTCCAACTTTCCCCTTTATTCATAAAAACTTCATATATGTATACATGAAATATGTTCATACCAATCCCTTTTTCCAACTTCTCCCATCTTTTCCCCAACATATCACCCCTCAACTTCATGGGCTTATTTTTGATAGGTCATTAAATCATGTTAATGTTGCTCATGTGTTTATGGTGTCGTGTCATAAATATTTTGAATGAGTACATGCTAACTTTTGTGGAGGAAGAATAATGTCAGATATTTTACTCATAGAAAACCAACAAGCAGGTCTAGGACCGCTGCCAGATACATTAATTATATTTTGATCCAAGTGAAAAAAACAACATATTAAAAAAACAAAATATCATAAAATCATTAATCAATAAACTTAATAGAGTTACCCTATAACAAGGCTACAATGACCATACTAGACACCAGAGAATAAACAAATAGAAATCCCAGATCCAGGAATGGGTTACCTTCTTTGGAACTGATGGCAACTGAGATTACATAATTCCCGAAATTTTACAGGTTATTTTCAATTCTCTTGGTTACCTTCCAGAACTCGATATGAAGTCTTTATCATTGATGACACTATATATTTGTGTCATAGAATACGGAGATGTTAAGCTGGTACTCACCAGGAAGCTTCATTACTACTGGCTAGCTTTCATAGTACTGAAATGTACTATGTACACTTCTAGAGAATAAAAGTAATCATCAATTTTATCCACCTGTGAACCCTGGAAGCCATAACAATAATTGACTTATGCATTGATATAACAGTAGCATCAATGTGTAGTTGTAGATGTGGATGTATATGTACATGTAGATTCACTCAGATATAAACATTAGTTCAGGGCATAGAACAATTTATTGTTTTGTCTAATTAAAGCACCAGTTCTATCCCAGAGCCCTAGAGCCCCAGAGCATTTCTGCCTCTTTATAAATCTAATCTTAATCCTTGAACAGGAAGGCTTCAACTTTCATAGAATCAGGAACATATAAACTGCTAGCCTGGACCATGAAGGATTTCAGCCTTAGCCTTCTGAGACCTATTTCTGACTTAGTCACTCTGAGTAGCTGCTTCTGAACTGTAAGTCTTCTGGTTCAACTCACTCTCTATTCTGTGCTTTTTCTTCCTAGGTCTGCTGTGTCTCTGTGTCACTTCCTGAGCTCTCACTGCACCATCCTGCCTCTGTAACTGACTTTCAACTGTTCTGTAACTCACTCCAGCCTCAGCTTCTGTAACTCATATGTAACTGACTCTTCAACTTACTCTGTTAACAGATTCTCAACTGTCTCTCCTTACTGACAAGTATTACTGATTGCTTCAACTGATTCTTCAGCCTGCTTCTCAACTGACTTCTCTTGCTGACTGCATCCACTGACCCTCTTTACCTCCTATGTAACTCTTACTGAGCTGATAGCCTGCCTTTTCTCATGAGAGATGGGCATGTCCTAAGTCTGCTAACTCTTCCTCTCATTAGTAACTTTCTCTGCCATTAACTCTGACTCATCTCAGACTTCATGTCCTATGTGACACTGGTTTCTCCTGAGTTCTGCTTCTTGTATCTGCTTTCACTGTTTACTCTAGGGATTAAAGGCATGAACCACCACTGCTTTCTGAATACTGGTATTAAAGGTGTGTTTGCATTCCATCCAGACCACACAGGACTCTGAATATAGCCCCTGGAATGTAGACCCTATTTGCACTCCTTTACATGAATGTTATGACAGTAACCAACCATATTCTGATTGAATTTAAGGCCTGGAACATGAAATGAATGAAAGCCATATCTGCCACTGCTACTGGCGCCAAGAACCTATGGCTAGGAAAGTAATGCTCACTAATACTTTGATGATGGATCATAGTATTAAATTAACTCTTATGGTTGATTATTATAACTTAGATAAGGGCATCTATCAACCTCTCATTAGATAAAATTCTTTTTGAAGTAGATGGAAATTAACACAGATACAACTATGGATAAAGGTGCAGAGAATAATAGACTGCGGAATGCCTAGCAGTAAACAGAACATCTCTCATACTTAGTGGTCAGTTAACATGGCAGATGAGGGAGTAGAATTGTAAAAGCCATATGTTTACAGATGACTAGAAGGAAAAGGTGTTTTCTGGGCACAGCAGGAGAGTTATCCACACAAATTCACAGTGGTTGAAACAGTATGAGGAATACTTTCACAGGCTTAGGCCATTCAAAATTCCATAATTCTGAGTGGTAATTGACATACCCTCTTGTAGCTAAGAAACTATTGGCAGTTTGTAACTTCTGCAAAGAAGGAGAATCAATTCTCTTTAAGGGTATGACCTCTAGAAGACCAATGGATGGCCACACATGCAGCATAAACTTTATTTGATGAGGTTTTTTTTTTTTAAGAAGATAAAATATTGAGTGTATAGGGAAGGGAGGTGGATATGGGAGGAGTGGAAGGAGGGGATGAATATGATCAAAAAATATTGTATGAAATTCTTAAATAATTAATTACAATGAGAAATAAAGAAATCACAATAAGGAACCTTAAATAAAATATCTTCCAAAATAGCAAAATGAGAATGAACGTGTTATTTATTGCTTAGGGTCAGTCATGTATTTCACCATGTTTAGGGCATCATAATCATTCAAAGGGTAAATTGTTGTGACCCACTTCCTGTAGAGTGATTATTGTCATTAAAATTATTGTTGCTTACTATAAAAGAAATTAAAAAAATATTGTTCTTATAAAATTAGGAATTGAATATATTTTTTTCTGACTAAACTTTAAACCAACACAATCTGCCAAAGTAACAATATTGGCCATATGTATGATGACTTTCCTCAAATACTAGTTTGATGTAATATTTTTAAAATTTTCAAAAAACTTTATGTGAAAGCAAAGAATTTTGAAGATATTTTAGAAAATTAAGGAATAACAAAACATTAAGTTCAATACAATGTTTGGATATATATGGAATCTCACTGAACAACTACTCTAAAAGAAAATTCACATCTATGAAGCATCATATATGTACCTATACTTGCTTTTGTATTTTGACATGCATATGAATATATGTAGAGTATATAAGGATAAATGAATAAATGGCATATGGAACACGCATAAACATGGAGAAAACAGTATAAAATTAAACTGCCTTATCATCCCTTAAAGGCAGATAATAATTTTTAAACACTGGCCATAGAAAGTGATAAAAATGATAAAAAAGATTTGTTTAAAAATAACTGAATTATCAAAATAGTTGTTGCTTTATAATGATGAATATTTCCCTGAAAATATTTTTTAAAGTTGGAAAATTCTTGAACATGTTTTCCTGGCTCTTTGAAAGTTTTATCTTTGCATATTTTGCCACCAAATTTAGAAAAAGTGAGCAGCATAACATTATCACTTATGGTATCACAGTTATTCCTGTCATATTATGATTAGCCCTGATTGAAATGACATTTCCAACATGTACCAAAATTGTAAAAATGGTAATTACATTCTGCATTTACATAAGGTTATTCTTTTAGCTTACCAATTTGGTATAAAAGCAGATTAGACATCATTCTGTAAAATAAAACAAGCACCAAACTCTATGAATGGTAAGATTATTAACATTTTTACTAAATCCTTGATACATGACCACAAATATATATTTGAGATAGCCATAGTTGTATTAATAGAAAATAAGGTGAATAAACTATTAAATTTATGTGGAAAGGCTTTATACAATTTTTTTTTGTTTCTTTCAAATAATACACAGACTATGTCTTCAGGATGTATAACACTTGCATCTGTACTGTATTTTATATTACATTTTACTTTCAATAAATTGAGGGAAAGTTTCTATGGTTGAAATCAATTGATGAATTTCTTCCAGGGACGCATTCAACCACAAAACAAACTGGAAATATAATTGTTCCTCTTTTCAGAAAAGCCAAAATTCTATCACCTGATGATTGGATAATGAGAATATGGTGTACACACACACACACACACACACACACACACACACACACAACTTATATTCAGCCATAAATAAAAATGAAATTATTAACTTTTCAGCTAAATTGATTTAACTGGAAAATATTATACTGAATGAAGTAATCTAGGCTAGGGAAGGTGAATGCTGCATGTTCTCTTTCATGTACTTTTCAGCTTTGAACACATAGATTTATGTATTTAACTTGGAGTAACTTTAGAAAACCGGAAGCTAGAAAATGTCCATTATGTGAAGCAGAAAGAACCTTGTGGGAGGGGAAGGGGATAATAGAATATAAATGATATGAAAGTAGATGGAAAAATACTGGGGCTCAATAGATTTAAATGTCAATTAGTTTAGAAGAATTTGAGAGAAGAGAGTGTTGGGAGATGGTTAACAAGAACAAAAAAAGTATGAAAAAACTATATGGAAACCTATTATTTTTAAACTAGTTTTAAAAGAAGTTTTAAAGGAGATGTCCTCTCTAGGTGGATTATTAAATGAAAATCTCAATGAAAAGTATTGGATACATTCTTGTAAGCTGTTGCTCAAGGAGAGTTCAAGGGCTCCCAAAATAAAAGAGACTATTATCATTCAGCTTTGTTGCCCACTAGTAGTAGCCACTAAGACCCCATTACTGAAAACACTATATTTTAGGGTCATAAGATATAGATAAATCAAATTGAAACTGAGCTAGAAACTTCCACCCTGTTAGCTAGCTTTCACAGTGTCAGAAAGAGCAATGCAAGTTGTCATAGGAGAGAAGTCATCAATGTTCTTATCCAGCTGTGAGCCCTGTGATCTACAATATTAACTCACCAGGAAAGATATATTCACTAGTACAATAGCAGCATGAATGTTACAGGGGTAACTCATCATATTCTGATTGGATTTTAGGGGCACATCACAGATATTTTAAACCTGGTCAAAAGTCCATGGATAGGGAAGCCATTACCCATAGGGGGAATCTTTTATTGTCATTATGTTAAGTGGACATAATATGAAACTATCTTCTAAATTTTTGTTTTTCTCCACAAGTTAGTGAAGTCCATAGCCTTGGTCTGAGAAGTTTCTATTTGAAGTCAGTGGTGGTTAAATCAGACTTGTAATTGGTCAATATGCTAAGAAAAAAATGACTGTTTAGTGCTCAGTCCTAAGTAGGTTTTACACACACACACACACACATTCAGGGCTCAAGGAACATTGTGGAAGAAGTAATAGAAAGAATCAGAGCTGGAAGATGAGAGGGAGTGCTGTAAAATCATGTCTTGTGGACATGACATGGCTATTGCAATCATGAACTCACAGCAGTAGTAGCAGTCTGCACAGGATTTGCGGGGCCCATCAACATTTCATCATGGATTGGGAAAGGATTCATAAAGAATCTCCCTTTCTTGAGGAAATATAGGGAGTTCATGCTTTCTAGGGGCAAGGATGATTCCTCATTGATGTATTCACTGGTACATTCCCTTTACTCATTTAAATAACTCCATACTTTTGCTCATGTTGGCAACCCTAATTCAATGCAGTGGGCCACAATCAAGAGTCATTAAAGAAGGAGAAACACTTGGGAAGAAGGCACTCAATAGAAGTGGGGAGGAGAGATGAGTTATCAGTGGGAATGACTGTGACAAAAGGACATTCAGCATATGTGCACGGATTGTGAACGAATAAATCACTTTCACAAAGCCAAGTGGTTGTTATATGTTGTGTCTATATGCACTATGATTAAATTTTACATATTTATTCAACATTTTTCACAAATCAAGCATGAAGCTAGATTAGTGGGGTTTAATTTATGGATTAGTTGTGTCTTAAACTTCTGACTACTGGTTGTAAGCTTATTTAATAATTTGAGGCAAGTTACCTCATTATTTAAGTAATACTGTTTCTCAAATACATGACATTACCACTTGTCAAAATTATTTGTTTAAAGTATCATATATATTATTAGTAACTTGCATAACTATTGAGGAAAAAAAGAGAAAATGTGAGACATACTGAAAAGAAAAAAAAATTATAACATTATATAAAGGGAAAGTGATGTCTACTGAATGAATTCACGATGTCCACACAGGGAGACACATACACGTCAATGCTGCTAAGAATGAGGAACTACTCTATCTTCCCACAAGATATTGTACTTAATGTGCCACCACATGCTTTTTTACTTACATATTCACTAGTAGTCGCTTCTCAGAGAATAAGGAATCATTCATCAAACATGGAACATGAAACCAGAAATATATTTTTTGTACAATTTATAAAACTCCTTAATTTTTTTATTGCCAAATGAATTGCTGTCGCAACATTACCATTTTTTTACCCTTCTGCCATGGGTGAGTATACACTATCATCAACAAGCAATCATATCTAAAATTATCTTCAAAGGAAAACCTAAATGGTAATCTATTATTGAAAATGAAATAGTAAGAAACTCCAACAATGGTTAATTTCCTAGGTGAATTACAGGAAAACAAGTTTCTTAAATTTTGATGAATGCAAATAAAAGTAAACATTTCATTCTCCGCACTGATGACTCTGACAGCCATTTTCTGCATTTTCTTGTAACTTGTGAAAAGCTGGCATCCGTGTAACCTCTTAAACTACGAGTTACATTTCTAGCATTTTTGATATAAGATGCTCAAGTATTTGGGAGCAATTAGAGAATTCAGGAATTATTATTTGCTCCCATAGGAAACAATTTTCAGCTAATCCTGTTTAGTCATTTTTCTCATTTATAATTCAATATCACAAATTAAAGTATATATGTTTAGAGTTTCTTCCAGACTTTAATTTTCACTTTTTATAATGTGACTAATGACCTTGGGCAAAAATACAGCAGGGGAAATTCAGTTTGTTCAGAAATATTGATGTTTTGTGTGGTTCTGTGATATCAGTATAGTACTGTTTTGTTTTCTTTTTTCAGTTAAAAAACAAGATCTACTCTGGGGAAAAAAAAAACATCCAGAAGAGAAGAGATACTATTTTGAAACCTAGAAAGAGGTCAAGGAATAGCCTGTGGATATTGCCTTTACATACAAAGGAGGAGAGAGAGAAAACCATTAATGATTTTTAGAGGTGGGGACTTCAGAGACCACTCAGTTGTGCCTGGAGGATAGAACAGAAATAATGGCTCAGGACATAGTCATGATATATTTGGATACTCCTTACTCTCTAGATTTTCAAAATTGTTATCTTTATCTAGGTTCCATATCCACCACACCTGTCCTCACCTCCTGTTCTTTTGAGTTCTCTGATCTTTATCACAATATTTAAATTTTAGCTCATCTTACCATTTACTTCTGCCTTTTGAGTTTATCTTATCTCACACACATTGCACTGACTTTAACCTATTACTCTAACCTCACAGGAATTACGTGGAGTCTCCTTCCTTTTCTTTCTAGAAACCAAGTCTCAGATAAATCTGAATGACTGATGACTCATGGTAGCCTAAATCTCAATGATAGTACAGCCATATTTAACTCATTGTTCTCAGAATCATGCATGACATCCTTAAGAACATTGTATGAATGACTGACATTGAGCTTCTGAATGCTGAGTTTGTGTAGTCACAATTTATTTCAAGTAGCTTTCCATCTACCTATCTGTATGCAAACTCCTCTATCCTCTTTTTAACTTACATATATTGAAAAAAATATTTTTACTTTATATTGAATCCTAATTTTTTAATTATGATTTTCTTATCTAGATTCATCTACTACATCTGAGTCTTTATATGGAACTATACTAATTGATCCCTATCTGTTACTTGAGTGGGAATGAATAGTTCATAGACTTTTTACAATTTTTTCTTAGCTTGGAATGATCTTCTGATTTTTGACAGGCTCATGGATTACAACTTATCCATCAAGGTCCTGGGTCAAACATCAGATTTACAAAGACGGGTGTCCAGAAAATTTTAGATCTACTGCTGTACAAGCATGTCATTTCTATTTCACCAGAGCACTCACTGTGTCACAGGATAAATGAACTTTTTAGTCTACATGTTTTTTTCAGTGTACAGTTCTCTTATCTCTCTACTCTTAACACATAACATGTATTTGGGAAGAAACTTTACAATAAGTAAATGCATAATAATAGTAATAACATCAATAAGTTGGTATATTATTAACAGTTGATTTAAAAATAAGACAGCTTAAGGATTAAATGACAGGAATCCTATAAAAGATGCATTACTTTACTGAATCTTCAAAACACCCAACAAAAAATGATGTTACTGGTATTGCCACACTACAACTAAGTCAACTCATATCACTAAAATTGCTTAATTTTAAAAGTTCTTACATCACTATGATTTCACTCTTTGTTCCAGGAAATCATTCTCCATAAAATGGTGTCATAAGTCTGTGCATGGATTCATTGGGGAGTTTGAGGAATTACTGAAAATATTTTTGTGGTTGTTTGAATGAAAATGGCTTCCATATGCTCATAGATTTGAATAGTTCCTTCCCAGTTGGTGGAACTGTTTTGGGAAGGATTAGGAGGTGTGGCCATGTTGGCGGAAATATGTCACTGGGGGGATGAAATTTGAGGTTTCAAAAAGCCCAAGCCAGGCCAGGTGTTTTTTTCTCTCTGTCTCCTGCTTGTGAATCAGATGTAAGCTCTCAGTAACTATTTGAGTGCTGCCAGGCTCCCTACCATGATGATGGTTACGGATTCTTACCCTCTGAAACTGTAAGCAAGTCCTCAATAAACTCTTCTATAATTTGCCTTGGTCACGGTGTATCTTCACAGCAATAGAAAAGAAATCAAGATATTTGTCTGCAATATGTCAAAATCAAACAGCTATGTCTTAAAACAATAATGTGTTTTTCTGGTAGAAAGATCCTGCTTCAAGAACCACTGTGATGAAGAAGAATCTCTAAGTAACAGAAATGATATTATAAAGAGTGTACTAAAAAACTTGCTTAAGAGACATTAAATTTAAAACAATAATGTGTTTTTCTGAAGGAAAGACTCCCTTTTGAGGTTGATGGTTTAAACAAATTGAAGAACCCTTTCAGTTATTCAACAACTAGATCCAGGACACACTGGGTGCAATAATTCTGCTGTGTGGTATATCTTGGATATTGACTAATTCTAATTTCACATCTTCACTCAAAGACCTGTTTTAAATCACTTGAACCCAAATCTCTGACTACATAAATATTTGCCTCTAGACTGGTTCCTGAGAAGTGGCCAAGTCTCTGTGAAGATGTTTGTGCCTTTATTGTGTTATTTGGGAATTTCAGCTGTGCTTGATCAGCACCAGATACTGAAAGCTATTTGGGGAAGGTAACAATTGACACTAATTAACACCATTTCATTTTAGTCAGAAATATATCTGAACATCTGGATTTGTGGTAACTATCCTATATTCAGTCAAAGAAAAACCAACAAATGTAATAAGATTTCAATTAGTTTGACAGTATTCGAAGTTTTAATTTTATAGAACTGTTTACTAATCCGATCTTAGGAGAAAACTGATTCTGCAATATTGCTTAAAATTTTCAAGTAATTATGAAAAATGAATATTTTTTTTAAAAAGAGACAGGAAACTCTCATCCTTTGAAGCTTGAACAAATGAAGATAAAGGGCAGGATTAGAGAGGAGTTTGGCAGGTTTTAGGAATAGCTTTAAGATTTGTTTTTCTTTCGTGAGGTCACTATACCAATTGACACTTCACTTACACTTTGCCACATTTTAAAATTTTCTGGATAGAGAAACATTTTCTAAATTAATGCCAAACACTTAAGACTTTTATTATGTGCAAAACAATTACAGAGTCTTAAGTCTTAGGATAGAAGAACAAAGTTGAACTAGATCTTATAGGAGAGTTTAAACTATGAAATAATTTGAGGAATTTTTCTTTAAGGATTCATACTCTTCCCTATTATCTTCACCCCTCCCCCACCTCCACTTCCCCTCAGTCAAGAGCAGGCCTCCCACAGTTACCACTGGACAGAAACAATGCCAGGCACTAGCCCCTACATCAAGGCTGTACAAGGCATCCAGGCAGGAGGAAAAGGGTCCCAAGAGAAGGTAAAAGGGTCAGAGACTCTTGCCCCCCTTACTCCAACTTTTAGAAGTTCTATAAGAACACCAAGCCAGACAACTGTAAGTCATATGTTGGGGACCATTCAGGCTCTGTGTCTGCTGCTTCAGTCTCTGTGACCCCCAAAGTATGCTAGGCAGATGACTCCATAGGGTTTGCTCTCCTGGTATCCTGGACCCTAATGGTCCCCACAAATCCCTCCTTCTTCTCTTCCATGGTATTCCCAGAGTTCTGTAGGATGTTCGGCCCAGGTCATCTGCATCTGCTCACATCCTCTGCCTGAGGAAACTTCTCTGATGAAGAATGGGCTATGCACCGATCTATCAGCAGAGTAGGATATAATTATAAATTATCTCTGATTTGTCCAGGTCCTGGCCACCACTACAGTGTCAGGGATGGACTTCCTCCCTTGGCCCGTGGTGTGGCCCATCCTTCCACTGAGCCAGAAGGAAAGGATATGGTCAAAAATTTTTTTTGACTCCATGGTGTCCCAGTGCTAACACTGGAAGCCTTATGTGGTTATAAGAGATGGCCTGTTCAGGCTTCCAATCTCCTCTTACTAGGGGTTCACAATAGGATCACCCTCCTAGATTGGAAGTTTCTAATTCCTATTAACCCCATAAAAGTCCTCCAATTCCAGTTGTTCCTCCCTATATTCTCTTCCTCCAACCCTCTCCTTATACCTGGTCCCTCCTGTTCCCATTCCCATCCTCCTGAGACCATCTGTGACATCTATTCTATTTCTCCATTCAGTGTCTCTACTGGAGTCATCCATGTTGCATAGTATTTCTGGGTCTGTGGATTTCAGCACCTTTGTCCTTTGCTTAACAGCTAATACCCACTTATAAGTGAGTATATGCCATTTTTGTCTTTCTGGGACTGGGTTACCTCGCTCAGGATAATTTTTTTAGTTCCATTCATTTGCCTGTAAATTTCATGATGTCATTTTTTTTAATTGCTGAATGATACTCCATTGTGTATATATACCACATTTTCTTTATCTATTCTTCAGTTGAGGGGCATCTAGGTTGTTTCCAATTTCAGTCTATTATGAATAAAACTACTATGAACATAGTTGAGCAAGTGTCTTTATGGTAGGATGGAGCGTCCTTTAGGTATATGCCCAAAATAGTATAGCTAGGTCTTGAGGTAGCTCGATTCCCACTTTCCTGAGGAATTGTCAAATTAATTTCTATATTGGCTGTACAAGTTTGCATTCCAACCAGCAATGAAAGAATGTTCCCCTTGTTTGACATCTTTGCCAGCATGATCTGTCCTTCATGTTATTGATCTTAGCCATTCTAATAAGTTTAAGGTAGAATCTCAGAGTAATTTTAATTTGCATTTCTCTAATGGCTAGGGATGTCAAACATTTCTTTAAGTGTTTCTCAGCCATTTGAGATTCCTCTATTGAGAATTCTCTGTTTATATTTGTATACCATTTTTAAATTGGATTATTTGCTTTGTTGATATCTAGTTTCTTTGGTTCTTTATATATTTTGGATGTTACTGCTCTATCAGATGTGAAGTTGATAAAGTATTTTCTTATCTTGTAGGCTGGTGTCCTTTGCCTTATATAACCTTTTCAGTTTCATGAGGTACCATTTATTAATTGCTGATCATAGTGCTTGTGCTATTGATGATTTGTTTAGGAAGATGTCTACTATGCCAATGCATTCAAGTTTATTCCTTGGTTTATCTGGTTTTATGTTGAGGTCATTCATCCCCTGGACTTCAGGTTTGTGCAGGATGATAAATATGGATCTATTTTCATTCTTCTACATGCAGACATCCAAGTAGACCAGCACCATTTGTTGAAGATGCTTTCATTTTTCCATTGTTTATTTCTGGATTCTTTATAGGAAATTAGGTGTCCTTAATTGTGTGGATTTATGCCTGGATCTTTGATTTGGTTCTATTGATCTATGTATCTGTTTTTATGCCAGTACCATGCAGTTTTTATTATTATAGCTCTGTAGTACATCTTGAAGTCAGGAATGGTGATACTTCCAGAAGTTCTTTTATTGTTCAAAATTATTTTAATTATCCTGGGATTTTCATTTTTTCATATGAAGTTGAGCATTGTCCATTAAGTTCTCTATAGAATTGTATTGGTGTATGATGGGGGTACTGTTGAATCTGTAGATTGCTTTTGGTAGCATGGCCATTTTAATATTTCAGTCCTACAGATCCAATAGCATGGGAGATCTTTCCATCTTCTGAGATATTCTTCAATTTCTCTCTTCAAAGATTTGAAGTTTTTGCAATACAGGTCTTTGACTTGTTTGGTTACAGTCAGCCCAATATATTTTATATTATTATGGGCTATTTTGAAGGATGTTGTTTACCTGATTTTTTTTTTCTCAGTCTTTTCTTGTTAAATTTTTTGAGTTGATCTAGTAGCCAGCCACTTCACTGAAATGGTTTATCAGCTGTAGGAGTTCCCTGGGAGAGTTTTTGGGGTAACTTATATATACTATCATATTATCTTCAAATAAGGATACTTAATTTCTTCCTTTCCAATTTTTATCCCCTTGATCTCTTTTTGTTGTATAGCTAGAACTTCAAGTACTGTATTGAATAGGTATGTGGAGAGGAGAGTGAACAACATTGTCTTGTTCCTGATTTTAGTGAAATTGCTTTGTATTTCTCTCCATTTAATTTGGTGTTGGTGAAAAGCTTGCTCTAAAATTGCATTTGTTCTGTTTAGATCCCTGCATCTCTAGGTTGAAGCCTACTTGATCATGATGGGTGCTCTTTTTGAGGTGACGAACACCTCCAAGAAGGATTCAGTTTGCTAATATTTTATTGAGTATTTTTGTTTATATATCTATGTTTATGAAGAAAATTGATCTGTAATTCAATTTATTTGTTGAATCCTTGTATGGTTTAAGTATCATGGTAACTGTGGCCTCATAGAATGAGTCTGGTAATGTTCTTCCTGGTTCTACTTTGTGGAATAATTTGAAGACTATTAGCATTAACTCTTCTTTGAATGTCTGAAAGAATTCTGTACTAAAACGTTTTGGTCCAGGCTTTTTTTTTTCTCTTTTGGTTGGGAGATCATTAGTGACTGCTTCTCTTTCCTTGGAGGTTATAGGTCAATATAAATTCTTTATCTGACATGATTTAACTGTGCTATGTAGTCTCTAGCAAGAAAATTATCCCTTTCTTAGATTTTCCAATTTTGTGGAGTATAGGATTTTTAAGTATGACCTAGTGATTCTTTGGATTTCCTGGATAGAGGTGGTACAGACTCCAAGAGACACAAGTGCCAGCTTAGACTACTATATCCAGCAAAACTTTCAATTACCATAGATGGAAAAGTATTCCATGAAAAATCCTAATTCAAACAATATCTCTCTACATATTCAGTCCTACAGAAGGTACTAGAAGGAGAAGTCCAACTCAACAATATTAACTACATTCATGAAGACACAGGAAATAAATAATCACACCCAATCAAAATGAAAAGAAGGGATACACACACACAAACACACCATACACACACACACACACACACACACACACACACACACACACACCACCACCACAATCAACAAGGAATCCAAAATAATAACAGGACCTAACAATCATTGGTCATTGATATCTCTCAACTTCAATGGAATCAGTTCCCCAATAAAAAGACAGAAACTAACAGAATGGATGCGAAAACAGGATCCATCCTTTTAGGCATACAAGAAACACACCTCAAACTCAAAGATAAACATTAACTCAGAGTCAAGGGTTCATAGAAGGTTTTCCAAGAAAATGTACACAAGAAACAAGCTGGTGTAGCCATTGTAATATCCCAAAAAATAGACTTCAAACCAAAATTAATCAAAAGAGATGGAGAAGGACACTTCCTACTCATCAAAGGAAAAATCCACCAAGACTGTATTTTAATTCTTAACATGTATGTCCCCAACCCAAGTGCCCCCATGTTTGTAAAAGAAACATTACAACTGTACAACTCTCTACTTAATGACTACTGGGTCAAGATAGAAATAAAGAAATTAAGACTTTCTAGAATTCAATTAAAGCGATTTTATAATATGTCCAATCTTGTGGGGCACAATGAAAGTGGTGTTAAGAGGAAAATTCATAGCAAAAAGCCCATATTAAAAAAGCAGAGAGATTTCATACTAGCAACTTAGCACCACACCTGAAAGCTCTAGAACAAAAAGAAGTAACCACAACCAAGAGGAATAGAGGGAAAAAATAATCAAACTGAGGTATGAAATCAATAAAGAGAACAATACAAAGAATCAATGAAAGTAAGAGTTGGTTCTTTGAGAACGTCAACAGGATAGACAAGCTGTTATCCAAACTAATTAAAAGACAGAGAGAAAATATCCAAATCAATAAAATCAGAAATGAAAAAGGGGATATAACCACAGACACAAAGGAAATTTAGATAGTTTATTTTAAAAGAAACTTGACTTGTTTTGTATGGTATTGTTGGTACTAGTGCCATGCCTGTTACATGAAAAATAAAAATCTTCAATCGTTATTCTAGCCTAAGAGAGTATATAGCTACTGGTTGGTGTTTTGAGCAACACAGATGTAGAACAGTTCTGATATCGCATACAAATTTCCATTGTATAGCATGAGTTGCATTAATCTAAAGAGAGTAATTACCTGAATACAATTTTTGGAATGCCACTGGTAAAGTAAGATTTCTCTAAATGTGAATATTTAACGATGCATTATAATGCAACTCTACCTCATCCTTTACTGTTTGGATCTGGTTGATTACACTTAGATTGTAAAAAAAGCAAGTGGCTGCTTCTCAAATTTAATGTTTATTTATTACCTATTGTGTCCAAAAAGCTTTTATATTTGACATTTTGTAAGAATAATTAGGAGATCAAAGTAATCAAAGAAATAATATTTTTGCTACATTCTCCATCTGATCGCTTAAAAGAAAATGCTTTATGCTACTTTGATCTCTACTTTTGGCAATATTTAATTGTGAAGCATCCCTGTAGAAGGCAATTCATTTAGGTCGTCTTAAAATTTTCATTGGGAAAAATAGTAATTTAAAAAATGGAGATGAGATTTTTCAGTTTCTTAGACAATGAAAAAATAAAGGAACATCAAAGAAAATGACTATTATAAACTTCTAACTATTATAGTATTTCCAGGAAATGCCTGGATGTATTTGAATAGATTAAGGTAAATATTTCTCTTGTCATTACAGAAGTAAATGCTCAAAGTTTCACTTAAGTCTTGAGGAGGTAGAAAGATAGGGAAAATGTAGGATATGTGAGAAGGGAGAGGAGCCTGAAAGCTCTTACTATCTGAGAAGCAAGTATTCCGGTATGATTAAAAGCGTCTGCTGTAAAGGCTGCTTGCTGGCATAGAGCTGAAAGTCCTTTCATAAATCAGTATCTCGTGTTAATGTAATAGTGAACCACGCTTAAGGCCTGAATGTATAGGACATTGGGGTAAGGCCTCATTCCTTTATCTAAAAAAGGCCTGAAAAATCTCAAACTTGTTTACAGTACAGATAGCTTCAATTTCTGTATCCCTGTAAGGTAAACTTTCACTTCATTAATTGTAATCTGATTAGGTCCCTCTCAGGAACCAAACAGTGATCTCATTTTGATACACTAACAACCCTTAGAAGATAGTTACTTCAAACCCACTAAAATGGTTTACATAGCAGTTATAAAGAGCTATAGTCTTGTTTAGGGATGCCCACATCCTTGCCCCTGGGTCTCTTTACTTGAATTCCTCTCCAGCCTTAATCCTCATGCTTAAATCTATATTAAAATAACCTTTAATTCCCAACATTGTTATTGACTACTCCTGGCATTTAATGAGAAAGCCATAAATTCAGGTTTGGCTTGAATCCAAGAAGCTAAAATTCTGAAACTCCTCAGGCTACTAAGGATAACAGCAGGGATCTGGGTCTCCTGTCTTTGTTCTCCAAAACAGGAGCAGTTTGAATCTGGATTCAAGTTAAAATTTGAATATTTAATGAAAGTCTGTTTAATCTCAGCATTCCAGAGGCAGATGCAAATGGATTTCTGTGTATTCAAGGGTAGCCAGGTCTACATACAGAGCTTCAAGCCAGCTAGAGGTATACAATGAAACCCTGTTTCAAATAATAGAAATCAATTTCAGAGTTTAGAAAAAACTATTTGGAATGTAGAAGAACACAAGTTTACTCCTAATTCATACATCCTAGAATAAAATCTACTTAACCTAGCGTTGTTAAAAACAATCAACAACTAAAATAAAAATTAAATATTTAAGTGAGGATTAATAGTTAAGAAGTGTTACTTAACTTCATTTAATCCTCAGACTCTTCTGGGCCTGATTATATTGTTGTCACATTCTTCTGATTTAAATAATTTCTTTTTTTTTCATTTTAGTGTAATTTTTAAACTGAAGGCCTCTTTAGAAAATGACACGAATAGTTAATATTGCTATAGGCCTTTTATTTATTACTCTCCATTATGTTAATGTTCATGTTCTAAAAACAGTTATTGCCATTAATCCATCTTCTTACCCCAGTAGCCTTCCCCCTATTATGTCATTAGTCATATTTCAGAAGTGAATTCTCTTGCCATTTTCAAATTTATATTTTAGTGTATCCTCTGTCACTATTTTATTTTGGTTTCTAGTTTCAGCTTTTAAGTTATGATAGTTATGTTATTATAGGAAAAATGTCATGACACAATTTCAAAACATGAAACCATGAATTTCATATAAATATAGCATGAATAGACACATGAAACATTTAGAAAGCATCAAAGTGTAAAGTTGACCCTGAAAGAATGAGAATGATTGGTGTTACTCCAATTGGCCTTCATACATTCCTCAGTTTGATTAAACTTTGCATAGTTTCCTTCATGATGATAAGCACCTACACTACTTTTTCATAAAATACTCATTTTAGAAAAAATATTGTAAATTATTCTCTGTCCCTTGGGAGTATTAGTCTTTTAAAACCAGAAATACCTTTCTAAAGCACTCAAATAATCCCTTAAAAAATCAGTGATTGAGAAAGATAATGTCCCTTTGTCCAAGTCCATTTGGGAATAGGAAGTTAACTTCTATAACTGCCAATTAGCATCACAGATGGCCCACTTACCTTGATTTCACCTGAATCTCTCCCAGTACTTTCCTTGTAGCACACTCAAATTCTTGAAACCTCTCTTGTCTATATTTCAATGAAAGAGTTTACTCTTTCACCTTTATCACAGTATTATTATCTTTAGTGCAAATATCTTCCATCCTTTCATAAAGGAGTTCAGTGCAGTATCAGTTTGAGCAAGAGTGAACTGCAACAAATCTCTAACAAAATTTCTTAATATCCCATGGGGAATTCATAAGCGTAAACTTTGATAAAGTAAACTTTGATAAAGTAAACTTTGATAAAGTAAACTTTGATAAAGTAAACTGAAAATCTTTTTCTTCTAAAGATAATTAACTTTCATGTTATCCTACAAATAAATTGGAAATCAGCAGTTTTGGGAGGATATCATATTATTTTACAGACTCCAGGTTAATAATTCTCATCATGCATTTTAATATTGTTTTGAATTAACTCAATTAACACCTTTAATATATTAGAAACACATTGTCAAATACTGAGCAAGAATTTTATCCCCCTCTCCCCACAAAGTTTGTAAGGTCATAGCTTTCATTCTGGACAAAAATCTAATAGCATGTAGTTAGTCATGTGGTTACTTGTCTTTTCTAATGAATCTCTCAACTTGTCAATTCATTTTTGAAAGATTTACTTCATTTTGAATTCATGTGTAGGCATGTGTGCCTGTGCAGGTATCCGCAGAGGCCAGAAGAAAGTATTGAATTCCCTGGAGCTACAGTTAATGGGGCCCCACACATCTTCCCTAGGTGCTGGAAGCTAAACTTGAATCCTTTGAAAGAGCAGCAAGCACTTGTAACTGTTGAATTATCTTTGCAGTCCCATATTTTATCAATGCTAAGGCATATAATTTTTCATATTTATTATGTATGTAATCAGGAATGTCATTTAAAATTATTGTGGGGAGGAAGCATTGTATGATAAGTCATTGGTACTTCTATTGATTGTCTCCCATAATATTGGCATTTTCTAGTGAATGAAACATATTAAATGCCTTGAGAGAATTTAGGAATATTGCTATCAATAGAAAACATGGATAAATGATGATGCAAATTTCATGTATCAAAATGGTTTGAATATGGGTAGTGATCCTCAGAGGCCCAAGCAGATTGCTTCCCGGAGGAGCAGTGTTGGGATGTAATGGAACATTCAGAATGTGAGGCCTAGTGGTGTGTCCTTAGGCCAATGGGTGGCACATCCTGTTCTTTCATCTCCTTACTGGCTTAGGATGTTAGTGGTTTGCTTCAACATGCATCAACACCACATTGTTATGCTAAAATCTTCTTAATCAAGGACCAAAGCAGTGGAGATACATTAGGTTAGATTGCAACCTTTGTAAGTTAAATAATGATTTTCTTTTGATAATTTGATCTCAGGTGTTTCATTGAATAAACACAAAATTGACTGACACAGATGGTAAAGAGCCTTTATGCCTTAGCAGAGCTAAAATATTCCACTTAAAGCTTAAGGAATCAATGTAGGACTTTTAAACAGGAATTAACAAGTTCAGATTTGTATTTTATAGGTATCACATTCTAAGCAGTAGAAAATAAAAATGCTGACATCTGGTTAGAAGCAATTAAACAGGCAAGAATTAATGGGATTACACTAAAGAGTAAAAATGGAAATCAGATGTCTAAAGATCTGGTCATCTACCTAACAGAAAAAGCATAGAGTTTATGGTCTCTGCCATTACCACAGATAAGCACAGCATCTTCTTAAAGAGTATGATAGTGAATTCATAATGCCTGACCTTCCTACTTTTACAAAACAATCTCAAATTTCTAGGATTGTTTGCTTCAGAACACACATGTTTTATTGCACTAGTACCTCCAGATGCCCTGATTTCTCCATTCACTTTTTAATTTAGAATTCCACGTCCACCTATATCCTTCATCTCTAACTCATTCACTGAATACTTTAATACTCTATTTTTATAACCATGTATCTACTCCAAATCCTCAGCATCCCTGTCTCTTCTTGATATTTGCTTGATAAGTCCTGGCTGTGCTTGGTGACTATTGCCTCCTGGTCAGCCTTCTTAGATGTGCCTATTTATTTTCTGATATTTTGTACATTTAAGAGGTAAGTACTGAGGTGCTTTTTTATTGTTGTTTTTTTATTGTTCCCAGTAATAAAATATTCACTCTGCTCCAATACTTTGCCATTTTAGAAATGTATGTCAGTCACTTCTATAGTGTTTTTGATCTCAAAGCTCTCATTTGTACTTCATTCAAAGAGAGCTTTGGAAACTGGTTTATGAATTGCCCCTTCACACCAAGCTTTGTCAGCTTCCAGATATATAGGAATGACCCATCATAATGTCAAGTACTAACATCAAAATAGGCCAGATTAGAAATTACTGACAAATATTAGTGACTTTTTTTAGAACAAAGGTTCATTTTTGTCTCAAGCTACAAGTCTTCAAATACCTACCATCCTCAGTCTGATGGCTTTTTGGTGGTGCTGGAGATGAAATCCTGACCTTGTGCATATTAGGAATGAACAACATCCCGTGTTTTTAAGGTAAGTTTTTGTGTCAGAACTCAGTATAAATCTATAGTAAGCTTTTCATAATTTCTACCCATTATACTACTCTTTACATGTTATAAAATCTATTCTCTATCATATCAGAAATTAATTGTGAAATGACAAATTTCCCCTTCAGAAGAAAATAAAAGTATGGAGAACACAGCCCTGACTGTTGACTACACCAGCTCAGGAATAATTGTGCTGGATAATTCATTAAGTAATTATTTGTATATGAATAGCTATATCACTTTTGTTTATAAAATGAATCCACCAGATCAAAATTTCAATCTGTAAAATTTAAATCAGAACCTGAAGTTATATGCTCAGATAGTTCCCAAACCTAATCACAGTTTATTCTTTAGCTTGCTTAAGGAACTTCCTTGTTAATTGTAAATTAAGTATATCTGCTGTTCTTACCTTCTCAAAGCCCTTTTCCCAAATCACCATGGCTGACAATGAGTCATTCCCACTGTATAAAGCAAAATACCATTCTCATTTCTATATCAATGAAAATGCATTTTATGCACCTACGATATCCCCCATTCTGTGTATCCATCACTGAATATTCATGCTTGCAGTCATACTTTGTTACCATATATCCAGCAGTATTTGTAATCCAGTGATGCAGATAATATGATCATGTCTGTCCTCTTTGGTTAATTGTGGCATCTTGGAACCAATTTGTGTCTTGATCATTTTTATTTCCTTCTTAGAACAAAATTCAAGCCTCACATTTTGTAGGTTTTTGATAAACATGTATAAAAGTTATTAACAGAAAATTACTTTGGCTTAATTATATATATGAGTATATATGTTTGTAATATGTATATCCACATGTAAATGGTCTAAATGATTTCAATATCAACCTGTTATGAATAATATCTATCTATCTATCTATCTATCTATCTATCTATCTATCTATCTATCATCTATCTATTTACCTATCTCTTTCATCTATTTTCTATCTACTCAACTATCTATCTTGATATTTGATGGTCAGAAAATACCAATTAGTATATTTTGAAGAAAATGGTAGAATATCGGGCAGAAAATAATATTTTTATGTGAACAACACAGAAAGTATCTGAAGCAGCAGACATAAATCTCCCTTAATAGGAAAGTAATCCCAAAGGTGACAGTGAAAGCCTGTACTGACAAAAATATATTGAGTCCTTTATCATGTAAGGGCACGAATAAAAACTATAATTCTTTTAAGATCAAAGGTCTAGTTACTGCACAGAGTAAACAAGTCTGTGGCTTCGCTTTGAAATGAAGAGAGGATTCAGAGCTATAAATTTTATAGATTCCTTTAGCCAGGGAAACCATAATCAGCTTTTGCTGATGAAGAAATTATGGCAATTACAAAAATTACCAAGGGAAAGACATGACAATAAATAAAAATTTCATGGTTTTTCTTTAAGATCAGGAATTAATATTCATGATGAACATCACAGTCAAGGACACAGGGCTTTACACTCTAGAGTTAAAGGTCTTCAACTCTAATTTTAGAGTAGTCATTAAGTACTGTTTAGACAAACAAAAAAATGTTATTTCCTCCAGGGGGGCTATTAGTGTAAAGAGAGAGCTGTCATATTCACCTAATTAATGAGAACAACATTCAGAGATCAAGAAAGTTTGATATTTTCAAACCTTTACTTTATAAGTCAAAGCTTTTGAACAGATATCCATAGCAGCAATTTTCATTAGAAATACAATTACTGAAAATTCCAATTGAGAGACTAGAACAACATTTTATTCTTTTCGTGCACGCTGTCTACATGAGCTTTTTGTACTATGTCAACAAGGTTAACACACAGGCTGTTATATTGCATGCTACTGGTTTTCTTAATTAAAAACTTTTCAGAAGGTTGACTAATCTTCACTGCTCATTCATTTGAAGATAACAGCAGTGAAATCTGCAAGGCACCCTGCTATATCTTCATTACCTATGATTCCACTTGTAAATTAAATTTAGCTGAAGATGTACATCGTTTGGGAAAGGGAACACATATATAAAAGTTTAGAAGAAACATGGATCATTTATATCTAACATTCTGAAATTTTAAGAGATGATCTGAACCTTTATATAGATTCAATTTCAACAACCAATTTTTTTAAAAAAATATTTTATTTTTATTTGTCTGTGTGTGTGTGTGTGTGTGTGTGTGTGTGTGTGTGTGTGTGTGTGTGTTGAATGAGTTCCCAGGGCACATGAGTTCAGTGGTCTGGGATTCTATAAGAGATCATTTGATCTGGAGCTGGAGTTACTGATAGTTGTGAGCTGTTTGATGTATATAGCAATTGAGCTCAGATATTCTGAAAGAGCAGTAATTGCTCTTAACCATTGAACCCCATTTGTTTTTGGTTTTGAGATAGGATCTCATTATGTAATTCAATTTGTCTTTGAATTCCTATTAATGCTGCTTCTACCTTCCAGGTACAAGGATTGCAGGTAGATTCAATCACAAGCATTAATTCAGCAACTTCTACAATATGCTGAGCACTGTGGTAGGCACTGGATGTAAATCATCAAGAGACACTTTCTGTGGTGCTTATTATTAAAGTAGTTCTTGTACCTAGGTATGTATGAAATATAAAACTATTAAAAAGGATCACTGTCACCCTACAAATTTTGCACACAGACACTAGAGAAATAAATATATAAATTCAAACTTAATGTAGAAAAGATTCATATGTATTCATGTTGAACAATCAGATTCCTGATCTCTGTTTATTCAGAAATTCTTATTCAGTGGGAATATCATAGGGTCCAGAGATTATTTTTTTGTTTGTTTATAAACTAGCACTTTTTGGATTTTTTAAAAATATAATTGTGTCTGATCATAATTTTAAACACATAATGAAGTTTTCCTTCAATTAACAAATAAACTTCCATTATCTAACAACACATTGCATGTTATAGGAAATGGAATGAGATGAGAATTTGATAAGTGGAATAATTAATTCATGTCATGATTTGATGAAATAAGCATTAAGGGAGTTTTGGGATTATACTTATCCAATATTAAAAAAGATCCTTGGATTTGACCAAATACATTTTGAAAAACTTATAGTCTTATAATTAGTCCAATTATATTCAAATGATTCAGTATCATGACTATCATTTTGGATTTTCTTAGTTTGGAATATGCTAACTTAGAATGAGCTTCATGTTTAACTGAAATTCATGTAAGATAAGCAAGCAGAAGACTTCCTCATTCAAAATTCCTTGATTTTTAAAAACTATATTTCATATTATTTTTGTCTATCATCCAAGCCCTCCTTCCATCCTGGGTCAATGTATCATGAGACCTATGGGGAAGGAAGAGAGGGAGGGATACCTTTCTTTTGTGAAGTGGAGAAAGTGCTAGTGTGAGTCACTGGTCAATTTTAGACAGAAGTATATATGGAAGTTGAGGTTTTAGAGATGAAATTCCTTTAAAGTATTCTGGTTACAAAAAAAAAAACCTTGAACATTCTTTCTGTAAAACAGGCTGAAGAGTAAGCCTTTTAGTGTAAGATTACACACCAAGAGGACTGGGTCATCTTGATAGCACATCTGAAGGCACCCTGAGCATTTTCTTAGTAAAATCAGGGCACAAGTTATTACTATTTCAAAGGTTCTTTTTGAGAATAGAGTTCCAGATATTAGAGTTTATCCTGTTTGGCTGAATTCACTACTGTGCTTGCAGCAGCTACTCCATTCTATGTCTAATATGGAGAAAATACTTAACGATCAATTGGAATGTAATTGATTATATGAACACAATATAAAAGACATTTCTGGGGAAGTCTATTATATAAAATTTGAAGTAACTAATTCTAAAACTTCTGAAAGAGAATATTATATTCTTGTTTCAACATTAGTAAAACAAAGTAACTGCAAGTCTATTATTATTGAATTGGTTTAGAGTCAAGACCTAGAAAGACAAATTAAGCCTCAGTATTTATAAATAGAATAAAATGTAGTTGCCATATAATTATAATATTTCTTCTACTAAGAAAGTCATCATATGTGAAATGGTAATTTGATTTAAAAAATTCACAATCTTTTAAATAAAATGACTTCTTGAATTATTGAAAGAACAATATAATATTTTTAAAAATAATTTGAGTTGCTTTGATTAAATAATCAGAATCTAGCTAATTGTCAGTATTTCTGAATGCTAGCTTTAGAAGGGCTCATTTTAGCTTCCATGGATCACCTCTGTGGTAATTAATTTGAAAATAATACAGTTTTTACACTAAAATTAAAAAAAAAATCCTTTCCTAATCTACATTATGTGCTTCTAGGCCACATAAGAACTACCTAGGTAAGTTTCTGTTCTGAAACATGGCTAAGAATTGTGTGTGATGTACATAATGACCATTTCGAACAAATAATAAAGTCCAAATATGCGTAGTGGAGAGATCAGAAGTGTAAAAGAGTTCTTGCTGCTATTTCTGAGGACCAAAGTTCAGTTCCCAATACCCAGGTGGAAATACTCACAACTGCTTCATGGACCATTCAGCTTCATGGACCACAAAGTCTTATTCTGGTATTCACATACATGTGAGCGTGCATGCGCGCGCGCACACACACACACACACAAATAAAAAACAAATATTTTGCTTAAATTTCCAAATGAGTCTATTTGAAATTAATTAGCACTAAAATCCTGCTTTCTGGGAATTTTATGATCATAGAGTGATATTGGAAATGGAAGCACATACTGAAAATGACAGAACATATAAATCCTTGGAGATTGGCCCATGCAAAGTCCTGAAACTATTATAAAATCCAGGAATCCCTATAGTACAACTGCTTTCCAGGAGGGAATAAAACATCTTGTTTAAGCCACTTTACTTAAACATGAATTCTAATTCAATGTGATGTCATATTGAATTGAAACGATGCTTTTCTGGTTTAGAACAATACATGATATTTTCCTGAAACCATTAGACTAGCCTTCAAACATTACTCATTCACTTTATAACCTTGACTCTTTTACGGGACTGTCATTTATGACCTTCTTGGAGCAAATGGATCGTTACAGATCTATAATTGTGAGAGATAATTAAATCAGTTAAATTCTTATTCAATGACCTCCTTAAGTTTTATTTTATAACCACAGATTCTGTAGCATGGAGCAGTTACTAAATGGAGATGTGCCAGAAAGTCAGAAATGTCATTGTAAACGTACAATAAATTTAGGCCATAGCAAATTGATAAGAAAAATCACAGTGGTTCCTCATCTGTGATTTTATAGATGGTGAACAAAATATGTGTCCTATTCATCGAAACTCAGGTAGCTATTTACTTCCTAGGCAATGAGAACTTTTCTGTAAACCAGAATTAGAAATAATTGTAAGAGGCTGAACTAAGCTAGGTTATTCAGAAATTTTCAGTAAAAGTTCTTATTGGTTATAAGGATAACATGTACCAGTATAGGGAATGGCTATTGAGGGCAAAATACTAAGGCTAGATATAATGGTACTAGAAATATTTGCATTTATTTATCCTTTCAAACTTTGTATAAAGAAAGATTATGATGGATTTTGATGAGGTGAAAAATTGTTCAAGCATATGCATATTTTAATAAGTACTAATGGAGTACTTATTATTTAACGGAAAACATGATATTAAGCTATCTTCATGCACGTGGAAGAGTATGTTTTGTCGGCTACAAAATAGATATGAATGCTCTTCAATATTACCCTCACACACACTTCTTCTTTTCCAGTGTAGTAGATGATTTTTTATACCTCACTCAGAATTTTTTAGCAACTGTTGTTTTCATCCTCCACATACTGTGAATACGGGCTAGTTAGGGTCATTTTTTTAAAGAATCACCTTAGCAAGACAAAAGCCACTCAAACATAAATGTTTGGGAATTCCAAGCCTACATCTGTTGCCCAGTCTGGACAAACTCGGGAACACAGTTTATTCTCTGTAAGATTTTCCTAAAGCTAGACTTTTGAAAACACATCCTTGACTTTCTCCTTCCTCTGACGATTTGTCTTGTGACCACCTGCTCAGTTTGTACTGCAGCTGAGTGTAATTATGGGAACAAGTGCTAGCCTAGCAGATAGAAAAAATGATGAAGGAACGCTTTAGGATTTGTTCTGGGAGATAGGAAAGATCATGTTCTTTGTTATTTTATTCTACATCTTCCAGGTTAAAAATCATAGACATGGTTGACAGACCTTTATATTTGAAAATAAGAGTGAAGGCCATAGCCAAGAATGAGCAGAGCAAGAAATAGGAGAAAATCTAACAATTGGATAGTCCATATATCAGCTCTGCTTACATTTTGATATTACCTCGAAAAGCAAAGCTCTTTTCTTTAGGCTATCCTTTTTCAAAGATTTCTTTTAATTAAAAATACTTTATTTTATTTGTATGAGTGTTTTGTTTTCATGTGTGTATTTGCACTATTTGCCGGTGTGTATGTGCACTGTATGCACTGTGCATGTGCATTGTATGCAGGTGTGGATGTTCACTGTATATATGTGTGTTTGTGAACTCTATGCATGTCAGATACTGGAAGAAGCCAGAAGTGTCTGATTCTTGGAAGTGGAATAGATGGTTCTGAACTGCCATGTGGGTGATGGAACTGAACCTGTTCTCTAAAAGAGCAGCAAATGTTCTTATGAGCCCTCTCTCTAGCCCTTTAAGATTGTAATTTTACTTTTAATTAAGTGTATATGTGTGTTAGGGTGTGGTGTCTGTGTGCATCAGTGCAGTGACCACAGAGGCCAGAAGAGTATCTAGTCTCCTGAATCTGGAATTACAGGCAGTTTTTAGCCACCAGATGTGGATGCTGGGGATAAATCTTGGGTCCTCTGCAACAACAAGAAGTACTCTTAGCATTTGCACAGTCTCTCCAGCCCCTGTTAAGAATATTCTTAAGGTTTTTTTTTACATTTTGTTTTTGTATTCAAAGTCTGTCTTGAATTGGTAAAACTGTAAATATTGGTTCAAACATTTTTTTCATGTGTACGATTAACTAGAGATGCAAAAATACAAAATATCTGCCTTTAAGAAGTTAATACTCCAAAGACAAGTTGAACACATAAATAGGCCCGAAGACCCATTATTTTATTCACTGAAATGTTTCATGGAAGAGCATTGATGAGATATCTCTACCCAAGATACTACTTATACTAGTGTAATAGGTTAATGTCTCGGCAATTCTGTTTCTCAAGATCTTAAGAGTTTTGGTGAAACCTTTTGGGTTTCTATGGAAAAGCACTAATATGATCCTCTTGGCTGTCTCTTTTTCTTGTTTCCCACAACATTTGATCACATTTAAAATATATCCAAAAAAGTATAGTTAAACTCTGGTGGATTTTTTTCTAACAAAATAATATTGAGTCTGGTTTTTGTTTCATCATTCCTACCATTAATAATCTAAATTCAGTACCCATTGCTTCATGTGCCTATTATTGTGAAAGCTCACTGCCCATTTCCCATGTTTCAGCTTTTCTAAACACTCATACAATAGCTGCAATATCAATTCACAAAATTGGGTTTGCTTAATATGTCCTGCTTTACAACTGCTTACTATTTAAATCTCAGCATCTATTTCTTTTTTCTTTAATATTGAAAGCTGTCTTTCTAGCCATGACATATAAAAATTCTGCTTGATCTTTTAGGAATATGTTGACACTTTTATTTTTTTAAAAGTAACAGTAATTGTTGCTATTGATTTAACTGTTTATAGCATTTTCTGTGTCAGGATGTCAGTAAACTATGGTTATGAACCCTAACTTGCAGCACAACTTAGTTCTGTAAGTGGTTTTATTACAATAGACTCGTGCTTATTGTTTCTATGTTGTGTATGGATGGTGTCTCAGTACAATAGCAGGATAGAATAATTACAGTGGAGACTATACAGCTTGCAAAATTTAAAATTTTCAGCATCTGTCCTTTCATAGATAAAGTTATCCAGCCTCTACTCTATGTCTTTAATATGAAACCTTTATTTCTCAGCTGAACTTCCCCTACCCAGGAGCTTTGTCTTCCAAATATAGCTCAAAGTACAGGATCTTCCTGACCTTGCTAAGAGTCAGTTCCCTTTCTGTCTTATCTATATTTATTGACACTGTTTACCTCAATTCATCAACACAATGAAAAATTATAATCGCAAAGAATCTTGGATATTTTTAGCTGCTTCGTAATCACTTTTTCACTTGTATATGAAGTTTTATTGGTGAGTGGCTATTACTAGGCCTCTCAATCTACCTGTTTAGTTTTTGCATCAACATTCATAGATCTTTATTTTCAATTGCTCCGTGTGCATGTATGTGTGTGTCTGTGTGTGTGTGTGTTATTATGTGTGGTGTGTTTTGGAGAGTGCCATGGATGGCATACATTTGGAGGTTTTGGGTGTTGATTTTCTCCTTCTACTGTGAGTGCAGGTGATCTAAATCAAGTTGTCATGCTTTGATGAAAAATGCTTTTTTTTACCCCCTGAATTGTCAGTGGGTAAGAAAGAATCCCACCACTTTTTTTTTTTTGGATATTTTCAACAAATTAAGAAAAATATTAATAATAGGACCAAGGTACAAGTACCAATAAAGTTTTGCTATATTACAACTCTCATGACAAGCACATGTTTGCAATTTTAGAATTTCCTCTGTTGGTCATAAATGCTTGCTTATCATGCAGGACATCCTGCAGTAGATAAATGAGTAAATAAAATGACTAAATTAAAAATCCCTCATAATTATCAGTTACATCATATGAATTCTTTTCAATGATATTTGTTAATTACAAATTTTTATTAATGACTGAAAGTGTATATAATAATTACTTTTTTGTTATTTGTTTTGTTGTTTTTTGAGACAGGGTTTCTTTGTGTAGCCCTAACTGTTCTGGAACTCACTCTTTAGACCAGGCTGGCCTCAAAATCAGAGATCTTCCTGCCTCTGCCTCTCTAGTGCTGGGAATAAAGGTGTGTGCCACCACTGCCTGGCTATGATTACTTTTTTCTATAATTAAAAAAAGAAAAAAGTATTTAAATCATACAGTTAAAACAGTTAAACATTTTGTACCTGATTATTTGTATGAAATGTTTATTTAAAGCAGTCTACTAACTATATTTTAATTTTGAATTTTCTGTTTTGTTTGCTTGTTGAGTATTTTGTTGTTGTTGTTTGTTTTTTGAGACAAGGTTTCTCTTTTGTAACTCTGGCTGTCCTGGAACTCACTCTATAGACCAGGCTGACCTCGAACTCACAGAGATCTGCCTGCATCTCCTCCTGAGTACTGAGATTAAACGCATATGCCACCACCATCCAGCTTTTGAACTTTCTTAAAAACATGTATGTTTGTTCTTAATAATATTAAATCATAATTCCAAAGAGTTCTTAATATTTTCTCTCTCATAGTACAATGAAAGATTATACAATGCTTTTCTAATATTCAGTGTCCTACGAAACTATCCTCTTTTGACTTCAGTAAAACTATTTTCAGCTTTTTAAAAAAGAAATCAGGCTATGATGTTTAAAACATGTAGTTCTTGGATGGTAAAAATCTGTAAATGAAATAAGCAATTCATGTGGGTTTGTGGTTTTATTTGTAACAACTGGATATAGTCTTTGAGGGAAGAAAACAGACAGAAAGATAGCAATTTGGCTAATTATTGCCCTGTTCCCAAATAAGGCAATCCTTCAGAAAATTCTTCATGTTTGTAATAAGACAGCTAAGTTTCATGTCTGTTCTAGGTTGATCTATCATTTTAGTATCATCGCCAACCATTATCAGAGTTACACAACCAGAAAATCTCATTGAAGCCCATTATGACAAGAGAGATTTTTCTCACCAAAAAGTGGTGGAGGAGTGCCTGATTTATGTTTCTGCAGTTTCAACATAGCATCCACTAAATGCTTGAAATATTTCACTAAAGATATTCATTTATGTCTGGCACTTCTTACAAAAGTCTAGCCTATGTGGGTTTAATTGCCTTTTTATAATCAAGGAAACCAGGATTGTGATTTATTTTTATGAGTATTCATTAGAATCATAAAATAGTGTAAATTTGTTTTCCCCAAGGGATATGAGGAAGCTATAGTCCTACTCATTATTTCATTTAAAAAATATGCACTCAGTATATCTTGTTGAAAAATACTTCAAATGGATTCTGAAGGCCAAGAAAGTCAGCTGTAACATATTTGGCATACAGTATATTCTTCAGGAGAAGATAGATAAGAAGGCCCATGTAACAAACTTAAAGATGAACTAGACCAAATATGTTTAAATTTTTTTGATGCATTATGACTTCAATATCAAAGTGGAATGACATTTGTCATGAAGACATTTTTAGGGGTTGTATCTATTTAATGAAGTAGGTTCACCTTTAATACATAGAAACCTCATAGCATTTTAAGCAATTACAAATTATGATTTGAGGAACAGATGAAGTTCAGATTGAAAATGATTCTGTGTATCATTCATTTTTCTGGAAAGCAGGGAAGTGGACCAAAGAGATAGTGAGAACCACTTCTATTAGCAGAATAGCCTTATCAAGGAATGATTGACATGTCCTAACTGAAATATACAATTGTTATGGGATGTGACTATTCAGAACCTCTCACCATACTCTTCTATTTCAAATGGAACTATTTTAGTTTAGCTATACTATGCTGTGTCATTATTGTTGACTGAGTATGAGAGCAAATGTGAAATATATGTGAAATATATAGTTATCTCAGTGGAAAGATCACATAAACACAAAGAAAAAGTCTCTGAAAAAATGTTTATGGAGGAGGATCTGTCACAAGTAACTAGGGCAGAAAGCCCTTCAAGCTGAGTTCTGACTGGTGTTACAAGTAGTTTTGTTTTAAGTCATTAAGTTATAGGTTGCCTTCAACTCACAATTAGTCTTTGAAATGATTATCTTTGAAACAATTTGGGACAGAGAACAAAACAAAACAAACAAACAAACATAGACTCAGTTTTCCTCAGGAAATCAGTAAATATTATTGGAGTAAACCACAAAATAATTAATCACAAGGAATTAAATGAAGGTGAAAATTCATACATTTATTTGCACAGAGCAAGCTGTATGGTAAAATCATTGTATTTTCATATGACTGAGGAAGCACTTTTCACATTCGGAGATTTCTTAGGTGGATTTCTCATGTTACACTCAGGATTTTAAATTGTGAGTGGAAAAAGTATGTAATACTCTAAACTATGTTCATAGTATCCATAGCAAATTATTGATATTTACTTTCTCTTATGCAAACTGCTTGAATGGAGAAAAGTTTAAAAATCTTTGTATCTTAACATTAGTATATTATTTATCACAAAATGGTCAGTAGATATTTGTATCTTTTTGTTGTTGTTGTTTGAGATAGGGTTTCTCTATTGTAACCTTGGCTATCCTGGAACTTGTTCTGTAGACCAGGCTGCCCTCAAACTCACAGAGATCCACCTGCCTCTGCCTCCCAAGTTCTGGAATTAAAGGCGAGTGTCATCACTGCCTGGCTCTAAGTATCTTTTGATAGATATTTAATATGTAGGATCAATGCTAAATGAGAATTATTTGATTTCCAAAGATAAACTTAAGACAAGTTAAAAGGAGCTAGACAATATAAAGAGAACATTAAAATGATTGAAAAAAATCATGTTTTTAGAAATTATTAGCAAATAGGTTTTCATAGTCCTATATTTCAAAATATACATATTGTAATAAAAACAAAATATAATATTTTACCTATAATTTAAAGAACAGAAATACATAGGTACAAAATACTAAGATGCTTATTATAGTGGCTGGATATTTCAAATGACAGAACACTGATGAAAGAAACAAAGAAAAATAATTAAATAAATGGCAAGTCTATGGACTTTCCTCTAGTTCAGTTCTTAATTCACCTAATTGAGATATGAGTTATTCTCAATTAATAGATTTTACACAATTGTCACATAACTATAATAGGGTAATAAATATTTATATGTTAAAATTTTTGAAGAAAATACTAAACTGTACAATAGCTAAACAACTATAATAATTTTGTAGCACATTTTAAAACAATGGTTTTGCAAAGAAGAAGGTAGGAGGACTCACTTTATTCAAATTTTAGGTATATCTTGTATCTACACACATCAAACCACTGTAGTATATGCTTGCATATTATATAAACATTGGCTTAAAACAAATCAAAGACTCTATTGTAAAATATGTAGCAATAAAATGTTTGGCATTTATTATTTTAAATATTATATATTTAAAAATCAAGAAAAATAGAAGCAAAAGTTTTACTTCACATGAAAACTGTTATTCATATATAGAAAATTTCATAACAAACATCATCAAAATAGAAAACTTTGTTCTGCAAAGGATATTAAAATGGTGATCAATGAAGCTATGGTGTGGCAGAAAGTATTTGCAATTCATACATCCATAAAGGTACTCAGATATAGACATGCAAAGATTTTTTTCAGAAACCAGCAGGGAAAATAAATGCAATTCAATTATAAAATGATAGACAAATGCATTAACAGAAATCTTACTGAAGAAGGCAGAGATGGTGAATTAGCACATAAAGATGTTAGCCATCAGTAACTATTGGAGAAATGAAAATTAAAATCGCAAGAAGTTGTCATAAAGAGCCTACCAAAATGGTTTTTATGACACAATTTGGTGGTGAACTCTCTCACGTATGCACTGCCACTAGGAACCTGGTAAAGTTACTTTGTCAATTAAGGGGTGGTTTGAATGAGAATGGCCTCCATAGGCTTGTATATTTTTATGCTTAGACATCAGGGAATGGCACTATTAGATAAGGATTAGGAAGTGTGGGCTTTTTGAAGTAGGTTATCACTGGAGTTGAGCCTTGGGATTTCAAAAGCCCAGCCTTGGCCCAGGCATATCCCTCCCCACTACCTCCAACTTGCAGATATGATGTAAGCTCTCAGCTACTGCTTCAGCACCATACCTGCCTATCTGCTGCTATATTCTCCATCATGATGATCGTGGATCAACCCTCTGAAAATTGGATTAACCTCCCAATTAAATGCTTTTTTTTAAAGTTGCCTTGGTCATAATGTCTCTTTACAATAGAAGGAAACTAAGATAACTAGTTTGACAGAATTCTTTTTAAATTTTTGACATAATTATCTTATCACTCATATTTACTCTTGAATATTTATGTTATAACAAGTAAAACTAATTTTAATTTAAAAAAAGCTATAGGTGGTTTTTGTTTTGTTTTAGTCTGCTTGTTATTTTGAGACAGGGTTTCCTTAAGAAACCCAAACTGACCATTAAATACATAATCCCCACTGTGCTGAGATTGTAGGAGTGGGTTATCAGTGTTGGAAGAAGTATTGGCTTTAACTGCCTCATGTTGGAAACAGACCAGATGCCATCCAATGAACTAATAAACACTGAGATATATGCATACTGAGGAACATTATCCAGGAATAAAAAGAAATGTAACAATTTTGATGGAATTCAAAGAAATAGTTCTTAGTGAAAAATCCAATTCCAAATTGTTATACTGGATGGTGGCTTCCATATTGAATGCAATATTACATAGAGACAACATGGCCATGAAAGAACAGTAGAGCTCCTTGCACTGGTAGTGTTATTCTATAACTTGACTGCCTGCATGACATGATCTTCATTCTTATATTGGACCATGGTTTTCAAAAATGTTACCATTGAATAAAGCTTAGGAAAGGCTTTACCATATCACTGTACATTAGTCCTTCTTGCCAGTTATGTTTTCTTAATTAATTCAGGAATTATAATTTGAATAAAAAATATATATCCACAATCTTCTTCTATTTGGGACATTGGGATGCTTATTTGTACACTGTATTCGTGCTCTGTATAGGAAACTGGTAATTGGACATAATTCTTTGAAGTCAAGAATACATGAATATTTGTATTCTTTTATAAAGTATGCTTATTTCATTAGGTGATACTAGAAACAAACTGTTACCCCTTTCATTTTTATGTAAAATATTAAAATAAAAATAAAGGAAAGTTGAATAAAAGCATACTTTATATGGTTCAAGCAACTATGTGGTATTGTTCTTTCAAAAGTGCATACTAAATCAAAGGGGTAGGGATTTTTTGTTCATTATAGTGAAAGTAATTATAGATGTTTCTATTACTTAAAACACTACACTACACATATTTAGGTATGAATGTGAATTGGCTTTACACAATGGTTTGCTAAATTGTGTCGTTTGTAAGTGAATACCATACACATGTGAGAAAATTTGGAAGCTTTTCTTAGAATCTTACGCTTTAAAACTTCTGAAATTCTTTGCTAGTGGAGTTTTCGGAATCTAATGGTGACAGTTTGTGACCTGTTTGATAGCTAACCAACCATGTGCCAAAATGTCAGAGACTTAACTAACACCTTTAGGCTTTTACCCATCAACAGCAATCCATGCTGTTTTAAGTGCTTTTTATAAAGATTTGGAGTACCTTTCTCCAAATTGGTAAAGGAAGCCATACCACCATGAGCTGCAAATCAATTGCATGCTTGAATTTCAGTGGCAAAGTTACTATTTCTTCAGTTTGTCACTTTCTCAGGAATGCTGCTTGACACTCATTAAACTTTAAGAATTTGCCTTTCTGTTTCACCTTCCATTAAAATGTAGACATATGAACAGATGGCAAATGCCATCATTTTGGAAAATTGTCAACTTCTCATTCATCCTTGCAACTCTAAATTCAGGGGTCATCTTAGTGCAATTTCTCAGAGGACTGTATCAGAAGTTACATTTAAACATATAAAATCGCAGGTCAATGCTTTTGAAATTCAGATTATAACTTGACACATTATTTTACCATCAACAACAAAGATGCAAACGAATGTTTGAATATATTCAATATGACTAATTTCAGATGAATGAGAACCCCACATTTATGTGTTTTATATAGTCACCTGATTTTTATACATGATATAGAAAATATTAAATGATGGTTCAGCATGAACAGGTAGCCTAAACAATAATCCTTAATTATATTAGTATGACAATTATTTATCAACACCCACAGAACACCTCTACTCCTGGTAACAGTAATGTCTGAATGCAAAAAATTCATTAGACTTAAGAGAATAAACAATGCCCAAGAAATATGTATTTGTTCTTTTAGAAAGGTATTAGACACCTTTCTGAATTACAACATTTTTATTCACCTTTTATTGGTTTTTGTTTTTTGTTTTTGCTTTTGTTTTCAAGACAGGGTTTCTCTGTTGTAGTTCTGGCTGTCCTGGAACTCACTCTGTAGACCAGGCTGGCCTTGAAATTACAGCAATCCACCTGCCTCTGCCTGCCAAGCACTGGGTTTAAGGTATGTGCCACCACTGCCTGGCAGACCTACATTTTTAATAGTAAGTCCAACTTACAGTACATGTTTTTGTGTTTTGAAAGATTCTTTGTGTTTAACTCTTCTGTAATTTTGAGCTATGTTAAGCCCTGTGTCCATGGTTCAGCATAAGCTCTAGTATAGTGCAGAGATGATTCTTAGGACACATGAGTGATTAGTGCTAATCAGAATTTCAGAAGTAGAAGCTGAATTTTAATTAGAGGAAAGTATTAGGTAATTTTGAGACTTTCCAAAGTTCAAAGTGGATTGCTATAGAATTTTCATTATATATCAAAACACTGAAATTCAGAAAGGGAAATAAATAGATTTAAGAACACCTTCCTTCCTTATAATCACCTTTGTAATGGCATCCACTGTCATTCTTATAGGGTGTGATTCACAATCCATAAAGGACTAAACATGCTTAAACTGAGTTTTTTAACTGCCAATGTATTAAGTGGGTATTGTTTTGATACATTATTAACAATTAAATATCTTTCATTCCAAGGTGGAAAAAGATGCATAGATATACAATTAATGCCCTTTAGGATAGTCACAAACACTTGTTACTAACTTTGGTCCTTGCCCAAGAAGACTTGGGAATTTTATCATATTATTACTTGCAATTGTCATTAACAAAAAGTTCTAGAACAAGACGTTCATATTCTATAATATGTTAAGGATACCCTTCTTCCTTCTGTGTGTGCTCAGAAAACACACACACACACACACACACACACACACACACACACACACACAGAAGTACTACCTAAATCATCTTTGCAGATGTTCATGAACCAGAGGTTTCCCTGCTCTGTCTGTCTGTGAAGGGCAATAACAAAATGTTACAGCCCATTTAGCAATAAACTATGCATCTTCTCTGGAAGACTTTGCTTACACTTTATTTGCAACATTTTTCCTCCTCTATAAATTTTATTTCATAGTCTTTAGTAATTTCTGGCAACAGAAGTAGATACCCAGATGGTATCTCTTTTCTCCATAAGCTTTAAATAATGTCTCAATATAAATTCCAATCCTATCTTTTTATGATTTAGATTCTAAATTTTAGTATGTGACAACATATGCAAATATTGAGACAATACATGTAGCTGAAAGTGACAGCAGGAAACTTTAAGCACTAGAAAACACTATGTAGTTTCATCTAGTCAATAATAATTTAATTAAATGAATACCTGATGACACAGGCATAAAGCCCACTGTCCTGAAGTAACGTTGGTCTGAACCAAATCGAGTCTTCTTCTTTGCTCATTCTACTTCCATCAAAGGCGATTGGCTCTTCAAAATCTCCTGGACCAGAGCTTTTATACCACATTAAGCTGAGTCCAGCACTTTGGGCAAGAGAGTAGTTTGTTCTGATATAACCGTAAAAGAGTGCACACTTGATTCTAACAGGCTCTCCCACCAAAACTTGGTATTTCTTGATATCAACAGACCAATCAGTGCATCCATCAGCTGCAGTAATAGAGAAGTAGAGAGAAGAAAATCATTAGAGAAAATAATTAACAACACATTTATTCATTCATTTACTTAAATGTTTACAGAGCATATGTAGTGAGTCAAATTTATTCTAGACACAGAGAATATATATGGTGATGAATAACACTGAAAATTGTCCTCAATAGTAGTTTATTCTACTGGAAAACAATGCATTGTTTACTTTCTCCTTCCAATGTTTAGTTTTAGTTTGTATTACTACGCTCATTATTTATTTATTACTGTGTTATAAGTATACAATTTTGCGTGCTCTGTGAAAATAAATCTGGGCCTTTAAAATAATTTCCTTTGTTCTGCAGTATTGAAGCTTTGTCAGTAGAGGGGGCTAGAGAGACATTGCTATTCTAGAATGCAATTCTATTCTTGGCAGGTCTATGTTGCATACATGGCTTCCTCAGCACCTGAGTCCTTAAGTGAATGATACCCAGCAACTTGGTAAATTTTTTTAAGCAATTCTTCAGGTGAGACATCGCCTAATGAATATTTCTCCCAAGTACTTTAGAAGGAATGTTTCTGGCAACCTTAGGGGGCAGTTGTATTACCATCAATTTCTACTTATGCAGAAACTCTGACTTCTAACATTCAGTTAGGCATGGCAATACATTTTCAACAAGGCTTGCGTCTCTTCTCTGGGGATAGAAAAATAATGGGATCCATTGAATACTTGGAAGTTCAATTTGGTTCATTTGGAAAATGGCACCCAATCATCTATTAATTTTCTCTTTTGCTGTGAACTGATTGTTTGTGCAACCCTCTACCACTGCATACATTGAAGCAGTAACAACACATATGCTAGTGTTTGGAGAGAGGACCATGTATGGGTATTTGGAATTAAATGAGGTCAGAAGGTTGTGGCTTCTTCTGATAGGATTAGTGCCCTTAGTTGTAGAGACATGAAAGTTCTTTCTTTCTTCCACTGAGGCTCACAAAGAGATCACTGTGCAAATACACAGAATAAAGGTAGCCACATAGGAGTTATAAAGAGAGCCATCATTAAACTGAATTGCTTGGTACCTTGATATTGGGCTTTCCAGCTACCAAATTGGGAGAGATAAACAACCATTATATAAGGCACTTGGTCTATATTTTGTTATGATAGCCCAGGCAGAACAATATATTGTTATTTGATACTAGTGTATTCCCTTTGGTATTACAATCCCCTGTTATATTTGATAATTATCCATAATTTGATAATTTATGATAGAAATTTTGTTCAAATTACAGTGTAGTTTCTCTCGCTGATTAGACACATATGGATAACATCAGAAATGAATATGCTATAGTTGAGTAATTTTGAAGGAAATAAAATAAATTGAGTTGAGCTCTGGTAGCAGACTCACAGAGATGGGGCAAGCAGTTATTGCTCTGACTTCTGGGAGAATTGAGGAAATTATAAACTATGGTGGAAAGAAAAGAAGCTAAAGGTAAGGTTTTGCTTTAAGTATTTCCTGAAGGCACCACCTCCAAAGGAAATATTAGGACCATTGTTTTTTCAGACAAATTATCATTGTGTAGCAATAATAACCTGGGAATCCCTATATTTCTAAGATAATAGGGATATTCCAAGATATCTGGTGATAAAATCTTTCAATATCTCCTTCCCTCACACACATACAAAATAACAGATTCTAACATGGCTGATACATCAACACTATCCATATACCAGAGACATCATTATTTTATAAGAAAAAATATGACAATTACAAAAATGATCAATACAGTTAGGTCTACTCCAATTATTTGAATAAAAATTTAAATAAACGATAGAGTTGTTTTCTGTTTCAACATTTCTAATAATTTGCAACATATTTTGAAATTCTTTCTCATCCCATGTATTCACAGTTCTATTAATTAGTAGAAAACAAATTAGGGGTATGATGACATTTTGCTCCAATCAACAGCAGCTTCTCCTTAAAAGATGATTTAATTATATAACAAAGTACTTTTTTATCATTGTGCAGTGAGACATCTCAAATATCTTAAAAGGATATGTGATCACATAAGCTTTACTCTTGGTGACTAAAATTACTATTAGTTCATTCAGTCCCTCCATGTCTTTCTTATTTCAGTGCATAAATTCTGTTTATTTGGATCACTGAAATAAAAACATATTTCTAGATACTTTTGATTATGTAAGTTACCAGGTAAATTTTCAAATTATTGTCTTCTTATTTTTTTAAAAATTATTATCAAATAATTTTGGAGAACAGTAGTAAGCAGTCTGTTTTTCTTTCTTTTTCCAGAATAAAATGTCTTCTTTTTGTGAAGCCTCACTTAAAAAGTTCACTCTTGATTCCATGAGAATAGCCTCCTTCCATACTCCTCTGCAGTACATATTCCTTTGCAACCAATGGGACTTTATGAAGACAGAAAACTATGTTGGAGAATAGAACAAGGAGGCTGCACCCCTATTTCTTTCTTCTGCCACCCTCAAATTTGAGAGAACATAGATGAAGGCAGTGATAGAATTGGGACTCAGAACTAATTGCTCTCCAGAGAGTTCATACTGAAGTATCATTTCATGAACAAAAGCTATATACATTGGAAAATGTCAATATATTCAAATGAGATTAGAAAAAGTATTTTAATTAAGTCACTATTCCTACATATGTAAGAGCTCAAAATATTTCCATGGTAACAAGCTTAAAGGTTGAATTAAAAAAAACATTTAATCATAGAACTCACAGATATTGCTTCCTAATATGAATTTGTAAGTGTCAGGTGTGGTGGCACATGCCTGTAATCCACAGACACAAGAGATGAAGACAAGAGAATCAGGTGATCAAGGCCAGCCTGGGGTATACAGTGAGTTTAAGTTCAGACTGTATTACTTAGCTAGACCATACATATATAAAAGAAAAAAGAGCTTTTAAAAAGATTATGTTGCTCAGAGGTAGGGTACTTGAGGGTCATGCATATGTCCTGCGATTAAACTAAACTAAACTTCAGTGTTGAAAATAAAAAAAAAGACGTCAATGATTTTTTCAAAGATGCTCAAGCTGCCTTCTCTTTTTAAGCAGAGGAATCTTGTATCTAATTTGTGACTTAATATTTACAACTCAGTTGTTTCCTCTTTGAAATATGATTAATTGACAAAAAACAACTTTCTGGAAAAATTATATACCATTTTGGGTATGGCCTATCATCAAAATCCAACTCACATAGATGTATAAAAGACTTGCCTTTTACATTAAAAGGACAATTGTGTATTGAAGAGCCTAAAGTATTGCCAACCCTAGAATTAACAAGATTCCTTCTTCTTACTCCCAACTTCCTTGTCTTTATTCTCCCTCAATCTTGTAGGTTTTTATCAAAAGATCATTTCCAATATCAATCACATGCATGCAAAATCTTGTCTTGCCCTAAATTCTATGAAGATGGCTAAATACATTATATATTCATGTATTGAGAACCAGGTTAATTTGAGCTCACCATCCTGTTGAAGACATACATATTTAGTAACCTAGCATGGGAATGAAATAATAAGAAATTCACAAGGATTCTAATTGTATTGCTTGAAAAGGAGATATTAGAGATGTATGTGGAACTTTAACATGTTGACTACCAAAAGAACAGGCAGACAAATACAGATACAGACACAAAGAAAAAAGCAAGTCACACAAGTAAGATATTGCATTCGTTTTACAAGAACTACTAATGACTTTGTATTGTAGCTGAAATTAAGACATAAAAAAGGTATAAAGGGAAGGAGGTAAATAATGGAAAGCTCTAGAGTTTCTTTTAAGAAAGATGTTATACAGTGTTTAGATTTTTTGTAAGAGCAATGGTGTACCTTGAAGCATTTCAATCACAGAGTGGTAAAGGGAGTTTAATAGTTTCTCCCATAATGTACTGTGTAAAATTTTGGGTCAGAGTATACATTAGAAGAAGACATTAACCAGGGAAGTAATATGTTGAAGGATTCAATTCAGGCAGACATAGTAGAAAAGTGCTGTTTGTCAAAGATTTCTGGAGTA